>JAVQMG010000075.1:2235000-2957500 GCA_032878915.1 Castanopsis chinensis | reverse complement strand
GGGAGGTGGAGCCCCAAATTGGAGGAGTGTTAAGCAATCTTGCATTGTGAACTCCACATGGAAGCTGAATAAGTTGTTGCTTGTGAGGCGGCAAAGGAAGCTGTTTGGCTCAAGAAATTCCTTTCTAATCTTGGTGTTGTGAGAATGGAGCAAGTTCTCATCACATTGTTTTGCGACAATAGTCGAGTGGTTGCATAATCCAAAGATCCAAAGAATCACAAGAAAGTAAATCACATTGAGAGAAAGTTTCACATTATTTGAGATCTTGTTGCTCGAGGAGATGTAATAGTAGCAAAGATTGATAGTGCAAGTAATCTAGCGGATCTCTTTACCAAAACTTTGCCCTAAAGGACTTTTGAGTCACATTTGGAGGGGATGGGAGTTAAATTAGTGCACAATAATCTTTAGGGCAAGTGGGAGATTGTTAGGATTAGTGCCCTTAAATCCTATTGTATGATACTATGTATAACATTATGTTGTGATTAATAAAATTGTTTTATTATTATCTAAAATAATGGTAGCATGAATATCCGGACATCATCATATAGTCTATGAGATGCATAGTATGTGATTTAGTCACAGAAAATATAAGTCACAAGTTCTTTATAAACTCAGAATTTAAGTTCGTAGTAGGTGATGAAATTGAGCATTTCATCTATGAAGATTATAACATATCATCTAAGATGATTTATCTTGATCATGGAAGTGGAGACTTCTAGTTGGTACATTGATATGTTTTAAGAGTTAAGACATATTAAACTAGACCGTTATGAGATTTATTATTCTCTTAATGACTGTCAAATGAATAATAAATCTCATGACTTATATTTGCATGAACTCTTAATCCTGAGAGAATAATGGACCTAATTATAAGGTATAGGTTGCTTTAATATATCTGGAATGCGATTTAAAGTAACAGTCAAAACCTTAGTATATTGGTTAGCCACATTTAGTGTTGATGGAATATATATTCTCAAGATGGAATTTATAATCTCTTAACGGAGATATAAAATATTCCCTGGAGATATAAAATATTCTCTTGAGATAAGTTTAATGAGTTTGGTTATTCAGCGTGTTAGGCCTAATCATTTTAATAAGAAGTTACTAAAGTATATATTTATGAAATTGGATTTTATAAATATATGATGAATAATTTAAAAGGATTAAACCGGGTACTCAAGAATTAAGATGTATTAATTTTCAAAGTGGCAGTCTATATTTATGATTTTGTATTATTACGAATATTTTATGAAGAGTTGCATGTATAATAAAGTCTTGAGATATAATTTATTAAAAAGGCCTAGAGTGCAATTATATTTATATAGTGGTATTAAATATAATTAATGGTAACTTTGGATTTGTCAAGAGTTGACAGAAAAACCCAAGGCCCATTGGGGCTAGTGTCTTATTGGTCCGTTTTGGTCTCACTCCAAGCCACACACTAAAACCCAATTGGAAATGCCTAATATGTCAGGGGAGAAACATACATAATTTTTTATTAAAAACTGAAAAAAAGAGAGACATTATTGTGAAATGGTGTGTATGTGTGAGTGAAGCTACTCAATTATTCTACCTTAGAAACTGATTGAAAGACCACACTTCTTGGGCGTGAAGTGGAATTAGAGTGAAGATTAAAAGTGTTTCTAAGTACTTCTAATCTTTTGTTTCGAATTTCACCACACCAAGGTACGCTTTCTTGTTCTTAAATTCTGAAATTTACATAGTGCATGTTATCAATCATGAATGAAATAGATCATTATTTGTTATTTCTGCTGTGTGTTTTGCATGAAATATAAAACCAGATTTTCCAATGAGAAGTATATACTGTTGTGCTCGTAGGCTGTGGTTTTGCGATTACACGAAATTACCCAGATGATTTTTGGGTCTAAGATCTTAGGTGGGTAGCAATGTAGCATCCTCGGTTTTGAGTGGGTGAGCAAGCATAAGACTGTGTTTTTAGGAGAAGAGTGTTTGATCTATTTTGTTATTGAATTTTGGAATACAACGTGTTAGACTAATGACATGCAGAGAGGTGGATTATGGAGCACTGATGAAGTGAACCATTGGTAGGTAAAATGTAAAAAATAAAATCACAAGTAGGCAAGTTGAATTTTGGACAAATTACAGGTACGTTGTAATTTTCTCTAAAATATAATATGGAATAGAGAATCTGTTGTGAATATTATGAAAAGTGGTTAATTAAAAAAAAAATGAGTTACTTATCCTAGATTGGAGAGAAAAATGTAGGGAGACCAATGTAAATGCCATGAATGCATTGTTTATCAATTCAGCAAATAAAAAAAAGAAAAAAGAAAAAAAGAATGCATTGTTTATCAGCAAACTGAACTAAACTACTTTCGCCTCAAAGTACTAACTGATGATATCCAGTACCAACTGACGCATTAGCACCTACACATTAATTAATTAGTCAATAAGGGTGATTATATTCAAAATTCCAATATTAAGTAATTAGTAGTATATAATAATAGTGATTATATTCCACTAATTCGGGCACTCCCTACTTCACTGTAGTCTGCAAGAGAGTGAATGAGCCACATCACATTGTAGCAGTGGACACAAGCCAACAAAAAGGCTTTAGAAATATTTGAAAAGTGAAAACACAAATTTGAACATAGAAAATGAGAATTTCTTCGTCCTTTGAAAGGGGTAATATTGTTTTCTCAATCAAAGTGCCCAAATGAAGTATTTGACCTTGTAAAATTGCTTCGACAGAGACAACTACAAGTCAACCAAATTTTAATTTGTTTGTTTGGTAGGACCTGCCGTTCCCTTTGCTTTGTTCTCAAGCGTTCTGGTTCAAGCTCTACTTTCAAGGACATTTAAAAGACACATTAAAACCCGTAATTTATGTTTCCCAGGTTCCCTTTTGGGAAACTATTTAATGCCAATTCTAATTCCTCTTAAATAAGAATCACAAATTCTACTGGAATTTCTCTCATTCTCTACTCTCCATCTCTTTTGTCTCAATTTTTCTATTGCAAGAAAAACTATGGATAAGCGTCGCAGAAAGCAAGCCAAGACTAGTAGTTGTTACTCTGAGGGTGAGTTTTCCTCAAATTCTTTTTTCCTTTTGTGTACTAAAACAAACCCTTTCTGGGTTGTTTTCTATTTAGTTTACTCCTTGGTCCTTGGTGGGTTTCTTGTATTTTCTATATTTGTTACACTAAGTCATTGGTTATTATCTTTTTGGTTAAATCTGTGATGGGATTCATTCACTTTCTTTCGTTGCTGCATGTTTTAATCTGGGTTCTTCTCTTCTTGTCTTTTTTTGGGTTCAAAGAATCTTTGTGTTTCAATTATTTGGTTTCTTGCCTTGAAATTTCATTCATTTTGTTTTCTTGCGGCAACTTTTTCATTTCTTGCCTTAAAATTATTTGGTTTTTCATTTATCTTTTTAGGTGAATGTCTAATGATTCTATATCTCTCTCTCTCTCTCTCTCTCGTTTTGGCAGAGGTGAGCAGTATAGAGTGGGAGTTCATCAACATGTCGGAACAAGAAGAAGATCTCATCTATAGAATGTACAAGCTGGTTGGTGATAGGTAAAAACTAAACTTGAAAAAACCTCTATTTTTGGCACCAATAAAAAAGCTTACTTCTGTTACAAACTGTGACCCATTAAACAGAATGCTAATTATTAATTAGTACCAATTAGTTGATCATTAGGGACAAGACTTTTTTTTTTTTTTTGAGCAGCAGGGACAAGACTTTTTTTTCTTCAAACATCTGGGTATGAAAATTGAAGTACTAGTACTTTTATGAGTTTCACATTAAATGAAAGTCCTAGTGCTTGACTGTCAAGAATTTCACATTATGTTTTGGCAGTCATATTTTTTATACATAAATGAAAAAAACATAAGGTCATTTGTGATCAACCATTTTTTTTTTTTATTCTTTTCAGGTACACTCCTAATATTTTTTAACAAATAACACTCTTATTATTTTTAACAAATTGTAGAAGTATTTGTGCAAAAGAAAAAAAAAAGAAAAAAAAAAGAAGAAGAAAGAAAGAAGTAATTTTTGTTTTCTAATTCTCAACAAAATGCTCACACAATCCATACTTAGTTATTCAAATTTCAAACGTTTTCTTTCAGGATATAGAGAAATACCACCTAAATTACGAGCTCATTAATTCAATATACTCCTAGTACTTAAGCCCAAGTGATATGATGGTTAATGTAATTTTAGTTCTGAAGTAAAGTTCATAAATCAACTTCAGTTGCAAAATTAGCCCCTAATTTGTGCAAATAAATTTATTTCTTTGTTGTTTCTCAAAAAAAGAAAAAAAAAACTTTGTTTTAATTAATAATCTAATATTATTGCACAGGTGGGCTCTTATAGCTGGCCGGATTCCAGGTCGAAAAGCGGAAGAAATAGAGAGGTTTTGGATAATGAGACATGGAGAAGTGTTTGCGAGTAGAAGAAGAGAGCTGAAGAGATACAATTCCTAATGTTTTCCTTTATATGGTCATTGACCTGTAGGCTAGCTAGATAAAATTTATTTTTACTTTTTCTATGTATGTTACGAGGTAAGGTAGTTGTAGTAACTTAATTAATTTGGCTAATTAATTTAGTGTGACTTACCTTTTCAAATGTCCTCTTTTATTGGTATTTGCTTTTCTTTTACCAAGACTTTGCCTATGTCTACGTATGTCACAAGGTTTGGTACTTGTAACTTTGATCTATTTGGCTGATACCTTATATATTGTGAGCCACTTTTTAATTGCATCTATTTGGCTTAAACACGTATGCTATATCACGGCTACTTGTTCTTAAATAACAGAAGAAGAAAAAAAATATACACCTTGACTTAAACATGTTATGAATTTAGGTATGTAATTAGATATTTCCCTACTATTATTCGTTACTAGCATGTAACTCCATGTAAATGCATGGATGCATTTAAAATTAAACAAAATTTTTATTATAAAAATATAAATAATTAGTCAAATTAAATTTTTTTTAAGCATGTAATACATGCATTTATGCATACATATAGATACATTTAAAATTAAATACAATTTTTATCATAAAATATAGATAATTAGTCAAATTATTTTTTTAAAGTATATGTAATTAGTTACATATTAAAATTATTACCAAAATTGGATTATAATTTCAGATTCTAATACAATTTTCTCTAAACTTTACCTATTAATATATATATATATATATAGATGATTTATAAATTTGAATTTTTTTTAGTTATATGATTATATTTTATATGGTATATTATATTAGACTCCTTATTTTTTACACTAAATTAACTAATTTGGCAAAAAAATTTAAAAATTTAGATTAGATGGGACATGTGGCGCAAAATTAAACTCTAATTAAAATTCAATTTTTACACTAAATTAACCCACTTGGCACAAAATTCTAAAATTTAGATTAAATGAGGCAGATGACGCAAAATTTGATTCTAATTGAATTCTAATTTGAAATTTAATTAGATTTCTTCTTTGCTTTACCTACTACTACTATTATTATTATTATTATTATTATTATTATTATTATTATTATTATGTTAGTGTGTAATTAATTAGATTTCTTCTTTGCTTTACCTATTATTATTATTATTATTATGTAATCTCATGCATATGCACGGGTACAATTAAAAACAACCACATTCAAATTATAATTTTTTTTAGAAGAAGTTGAAATTATACATAATATTAGTTTGCACATTTTTTAAACTATAAATTTTTAAAATATGTGATGGTTTATATATATATATATAGGCTCTTCGGCTTTTGCATCCAATAATTTACTTGTCACAAAAATTTAAAATGGCGGAAACGCACTTTTCATCCCTATGTTTTGTCCAAATTCCCATTTTGGTCCCACAGTTTATTGTCACCACATTAGTCCTTATTTAGAAAAATGCCATCCATTTTAGTCCTTTCAATAAGTGTCCTAACGGCAAAATCCTAGGTAGCAGACGGAATTATTAAAATAATAATAAAAAATTTTATTTCAGCAATAAAAAATGTCACGTCAGCATCTAAATTAAAAAAATTAATTTATTAATTTTAACTAAATAAAAGAAATTAAAGGTAGAATTAAAAACCAAAAATCACATGAATTGAGGTCTAAGTGTGTCTTGAACAAGAATGTTAGGACATATGTAGTTCAATTTGTTGACATATGTCATTATTTTATGTAATTGGCTTATCCTTTGACAAAACGCACTTTACTTGTAATTGGGTAGATTTAGGATGTGTTTAACGCTTCAAGAAACAGTGTTTCAAGATTAAGTGTTGAAGTCATCAAGTCTATCCAAGAAACAAGCTGGAAAGTGCAAGTTATTAAAGCTAGACACCTGTCTCGACACCTGTCTCGACATATGCGTTTATTGAGCTTTAAGAAGCTGTTTTAGCCCGAGTTTCGACAGCTTCTCGACAGATCCTCGACACCTCTATCTGTCGAGATTTAAAGAAAACAGATTTTCAGTTCTGTTTTAATTCCAATCCGTGAATGTGTCTTTGGGACTTCTTTTCTCCTAACCCTAGACATATAAAAGGATTGTTTTAAGGGCCGTCAAAGTGATGCAAGTTGCACAAGTATTGAGCAATCCTTGTTCATGTAATTTGTGATAAAAAAGACAAAGTTCGTGCCCTAGTTCATCTCTTGTGAAGAAGATTGCTGTGTATTGTGCACCATAGGGTTTTGTAACCAAGCATCTTTTTGATCTTCATCGTGTAGATGATCTGAAGAACTTTGCAGCCAACAACTCTCTCTCTAGTTGGTGAATTGAAGTCGCGTACTGGGATCCGCGCAATCCGTTAGTCACGTACTTGGGAGCTGTGCATTGAAAGGAGAAACTGTCACTACAGAGCAAGTCTAATTGGGTATTGGGGTAAGGGTTCAACTGTAGGTTGGTAAGGTACTTGGGATTCCTTGCTTGTAATTGCTTGCTGTGATAATAGTGGAGTTTTGGGAGTGGTGACCTTAAATCACCCGGTGGGGTATTTTGCCGTCAGGTTTTCCCCATTCGTAAACAAATCACCGTGTCTTTTATATTTCCGCTGCATACTTTAGTTTTGGTGATTTTTTTGTGCTGCCACGTGATTTTGCATGTTAACTTGATTAATTAATAACTTGACTAATTAATCAATTTAATTTATCACTAGGGGTCCGCGTTTGTGGCTTGTCAAGTGGTATCGAGCAGGCACACTCTGATTAGGGTTTAATCCTTGTGTGTGATCCATTGACCCCTGCTGTCATGGATAGAGGTCAATCTCTTATTATACCTCCATTATTTGATGGTACTAACTATGCATACTAGAAAGTACGCATGAGAGCTTTCTTGCAGTCTTTAGATGAGAAAGTATGGCAAGCTGTGGAGATAGGCTGGACCAAGCCTACAGAAGCGTCGGCCGATTGGGATGATGCCAAGATCAAGGCGGCAAATTTCAACGGCAGAGCATTGAATGCCTTATTCAGTGCAGTCACCAATGAGGAGTTCAAGAAAATTTCCTCAACAGAAACTGCTAAGGAAGCATGGACCATTCTCCAGACAACCTATGAGGGAACTAAGGCTGTCAAGGATTCAAAGCTACAGAGGCTCACCACAAGCTTTGAAGAAATTAAGATGGAGAAGGATGAGTCATTTGATGAGTTCTATACAAAGCTCAAAGACATAGTGAACTCAGTTTTCAATCTTGGGGAAACCATTCCTGAACCCAAGATAGTAAGGAAAGTGCTCAGATCGCTGCTCGAGAGATTCCATGCTAAGATCACGGCGATAGAGGAATCAAAGGATATTGACAGAATTCCTCTGACTGAGCTGGTTGGAAATTTGCAAACCTACGAGTTAGGGCTGACTAGGATAGGCAAGTCAAGCAAGGGCAAGAGCATGGCACTAAAAGCCAAGAGTAGTGATACAGATGATTCTTCAGATGATGAAGATTTTAAAATGAAGTCCTATATTACAAGGCAATTCAAGAAATTCATGAAAAATGCCAATGGAAAAGGCTTCAACAAAGACCGTAGGCAATCCAGTTCTTCTCAATTCAAGAATTCAGATAAAGGGAAGAAGGATGTCAAGGATGGTGGTCAGTACACTGTTCTCGCTGGACCAAAATGCTTTGGGTGTCAAGGCTTTGGACACATGAAACAAGAGTGTCCAACGTACCTTAAGAGTATTGAGAAGAGCAAGGCACTTGCTGTTACCTTAAGCGACACAGAGCCCGAGGATGATTCCGAAAATGAAGATGACAGAATCTTGAATGCCTTCACTGCCACTGTTAATCCTACTGATGGGGTTACTGAAGAAGTAGATGAAGAAAAGGAATTGGTGGATGCCAAGTTTGAGACTATGGATGATCAAGATGATATCCATACCGCCTATAAGAAACTATACAAGCTTTCTGAGAAGCATGAGAAACTCTATAGGCTGGCCACCAAGAAGCTCAGTGATGTGGAACTTGACCATGAGGAGCTTTCCACTAAGGTTGATGAAGCAAATCAGACAATTGGAGCACTGAGGTTTGAGAACAATTTCTTAGCTGAGAAGACTAAGAAGCTTGAAGCAGAGCTGTTTCAAGTTAGAGCACAATTGGAAAGGACATCAAGTGCAAAGCTGGACGAGATGCTAAGTGTTCAGAAATCTTCTTCAGATCGTATTGGATTGGGGTATGAATTCTCTCTCTCTAATACTCCTTCTGTTAGTACTACTATTTTTGTTCGACCTGCTAATAACATTAAAACTAAGGATAAAAATGTTAAAACTGAATTAGCAAGTGAGAACGTAGACAAGGGCAAGTCTATCCTAGGAGCACCCTCTAAAGTTGAGAAAAGGGAAACTAGAAACCCTAGGACTAAGAAGGCTATCTCTCAAAAGCCCAAACAGAAGAAGCAGCATCTCTGTTATCATTGTGGTGTTGCCGGTCATACTCGACCAAATTGCTACAAGTGGCTAGCCACTCAACAAAGCAATGGCATGATAGCATCTGGGAACTAGAATTAGCTTCAGACCTCTCTTGCTCCTCTTGGAGACATTCTCAAAGCCCTCATGTTCCTTTCGAACTTGAATGGTTCATATTCTTCTCCCTCATCACCGGTTCAAGGGTTGACTAAAAGGAAAGGTTCTTCCAAGGTGTGGAAGGAAAAGGGTTCTAAGTGATTCTGTTCACTTCTTCTTCTCTCTCCCCGTTTTACTGTTTTGCATTACTTGTGTGTTGCTTTACTATTTTGAGTCAGTCTAGTTTATGCATTATTTTGCTTTCTTTAACTTGTTTTTGTTTGTGTGTTTTCAGTTTTGTGTTTTATTTTTGCTTTTCTGATAAAATAAAATCAAAAAAATTGAAAAATTGAAAAATACAAAAACAGTGTGTGTTTGTGTGCATCGGTTCTTGTGAACTTTTAAAATGGCCATTGAAACAAAGTTCTCTAAATTTTGTATCACCTGTAGCTTAGATGAGCATTCTTTTGCACAACTAAGCAAGTGAGCTTTGTAGCTCTTTGTTTGTGATGAGTAAGGTTAAGTGATCTCTTTTACTTAACACTCGTATCACTCTTTTTGACAGGTAGGACTAGAAAATCCTAAGAAAAATGCATAAATAACCATCTCACTACTACTACTTGCCAATTATGATATGACATCTGTATGCTTCGGCATAGCAAAAGTGCAATGCCAAAAGCTTAACATAATTGGGTATTTCTTTTCTCTCTCTTGTATGCCCATGCATGATATGCTTAATGTAACACCCCAACCTAATTACATAATTTAATTTATGAGTTTATATGCCTTTTATCATCTTAATTAATTTAAGTGCATAAATTTTTGATATTGTGATATTATAAAACATATATGCTCTTTTAATGTTGTAGAGAGAATTTTATAAGGATATGTATATGTGTGTGTGTGTATATATATATATATATATATATATGCAAAGTTATTTTGTCTTTGGGCATTTCTTGAAATATAAGAATATATGGGGTGAAAAGTGCAAATGCCAAAATGTTGGGAAGGTTGGACTTGGTCTTCTTTTTCTCCTTTGCATTTAAACGTATCCAACAAAGTCTTCACCACTTATCTTCTTGGCTGCTTCAGACAGAAAGTCCAGCATCTTTTTCTTCTTTCTCTCTTCCTTTTCTTTGCTTCTTTGTTTCTCTTCTTTCTTTGCTTTCACACGGCAAGACCACTCTCTCCCTCTTTCACCAAAACAACACATATCTCACTCTAAAGAAGGAATTAAGAGCCTAATACTTAAGTTTCAGCTTCAAAGTTGAGGGTAAGTAATCAAAACCTCAATTGATTTAAGAGAATTTTGATAGTTTAATTGTTTTCCTTCTTTATTCTCTAAGCTGATTTTAGAAGTTGAAATTATGTTTCTGTTTTAGTAAGTTTTAAGATTGATGGTTTTATGGTCTATTGAATGCTTTATAACTTATTTTAATGTTTATAGTGTTGGTATAAAAATATCCAAATGAAATGAAGATCAATTGCATTTAATGGATGATTTTGTAAGAACATGCCCTGAAGCTGTCACTGTGACAGATTTGGGGTTTACACAAAGAAAATTATGTATTAAATCATTTGCTGTGATCTAGGATGCTAGGAGTAGTTTTTGTGAATCCTAAGACATATATGGTTGTTATGGAATTGGTTTCACTGATTTTGGACTAATACAAAAATAGTGGTTTAATTTCTAAGTTGCATGATTTTCTGTCAGGACAGATTTGAGTACGTTGCATGGTACGATTTTTAATAAATCATGGTTTTATTATTTGGCCCTAAAATTTATATGGTATATACTAGACATACAGGGGAGTAGCTCTGTAAATTTTCATGACGTTTGGATGTGTTTAGGTAGCCCGTTTGTAATTTACAAATGAGGTAATTGCTGCTGAAAGGAGCAGTAAACAGAGAAAGATAACTCTAACTTTGTGGATTTAATTTTGAAGTTAAGCTGAACGTTTTGAGCTATAATTTAATGTGCTTATCTTATGGTATGTTTAGATCATAGAGGAATTTTTATGACTTGGTTTCTCTATGTTTTGGTATGTATTTGTGTTTGATGATTGTACCTTGTTCTTGGGGTAACTCTATGTGATGGGAATTAAGATTTTAGTAAGTTTGAGAGTTAGGTTGTGTTTAAGGTTTAAGTTTATATATTTAGGAAGAGTAGTTAGTAATAAGTCTTGGTTTTTATTTTAGGTAACGAGAACGAGAACGTGGACACTTGAGCTCCTCTGGTACAAATCTCTCGCGTCTTCTGTTTTCAGGTAAGGGAAATGCGACGTGTGCATTTGATAAGTATAAGAACTATTTATAAGATTATTATGCATCACAACCTTTTAATTAAAAATATTACATATAAGCATGATTTAAGTAAAGATTTATATTCGTGACTTATTGAATCCTATCTATAAGACAATTTTAGCATATTGATGCTATTATCCATATCACGAATGTAATGTTTAAAGACTGAAATGGATATGCTACTGTTATGACATATTTATGTAAAAGTATAATATCTAAAAAATATAGTTTTCAGTTATTCCATTGTTATGATCTGAACTCAGCCAGTAGGGGTTATAGTATTGGTATTTCCATGGAAATTTCTGATTGGCCATTAAAAGTGGGACTGGCTCTGCTGTACCCGCCCTTGTTGGTAACCGCCAACTTGTGGAGGATGTCAACCTACCCCCATGGTTGAAAGTATGTAATATGATATGATTCCGGAGTAACCTAGCATTGTGGGGAATGCTGGATGCCTGGCACTATGTGCTGGAAGCCTCCCAAAGTAGTGACAGACTTACAATTGGACTAACTAATATGTATTATAAATGAGCTATTAAGCTATTTGAAAGTTATAGGAAAATTATGATGATAAGAAAAGTATGTTGAATTATGTTTCAGTTCCTTACTATGTCCTTTTATTACTATATGAAAGGAAAGTGAAGTATTTCATCTAAAAGCTCATACGTTATTTTAGGAACTATATGAAGGCTATTTTATCAAAGTTGGTATATCCATCAAATATTTGTTTTACATGCATTTTTATCAAAGGCCCATGGAGCATAAAACCTTACTGGGCTTCGCAGCTCACCCTATTATATTTCAGTGCACAGGTTCTTCCTGGAAGCAGCGAGAGTGTTAGAGGTGGCAAGATTCTATGATTCTCGTTTCTTAGATTGTATAGTCTTTTTGTTGTTTAGCAGTTTAGCTCTTTTGTTGTATAGGAGGAATCAAGATATACTTGATCCTTGAGCACAGATGTAATTCGGAACCTTAGTTTGTTTTGAACCCCAGTTGTATGTCTTTGGGGTTAGGTTTGTAAATAAGAGTTTTTGCTATACGTTTAGCTATGTAATATTTACAGGAATACCTTAAGCTTCAGGCAAGTGGTAATCTTGCAAAGTTCAAATGAAATGAATTTTCAAGGTTTTCATCATTTTTGAATATTATGACTTTTATGCAAGAAAAAAAAAAAAAACAGGTATACAGGAAACAAGTCTTGATAAGCACCGTCTGTTAGGTTGGTTCGTGTTAGTATTAAGGTAAACTTGATATTAACATGCCGGTCATGCTCTAAATTCTGAAGTACAGATTTGGGTCGTGTCACTTAATAAAAGAAAATATGCAAAGAAATCAAAGCAAAAAGAATAAAATGCTTTGAAATATGGTTGCAAGCGTGTTTTTTAAGAGATGTGGGAGTTATAGGATGTACCTCGAAGGTGATAGTCCCCATCAAACAGTTATGATTGTGTGTGAGTTAAAGTGATTTTCTCATATCTCAAATCATCATAACATTGAGACATTTATGCAATCTTACGATGTTTTCACACACAACACGCAATATTCTTTGCTATTCTTGATACATGTGCAGGTACAATATGATTTGACCATCACAAGGTTTACATGCGTTAATGTATACTCACTAACCTGTCTTAACTCAGTTTTGAAATATAAAATTGATTAGACTTGTTTAGTGTGTGTGTGCATGTTTTGGGATCCATGTGCTTTAAATTTCTTGATGAGAGATGTTATTGAGAGCTAAATGTGTTGTTTGGATCTTTGGTTGAGTTGCATGCGTGATTGCATTCATGTCTGTATTTTTCTTCACTTGAAAAACTGTTTTTAAGGCATCTCGACACCTCCTCGACACCTTCTCGACACCTAGCTGTCTGTTGAGCTTCTTAGACTTTTTCTAAACGCAGTCTCGACACATTCTCGACACCTGGTGGATCGATCGAGAAACTTTTTGTCTGCTCGATAGATTCTCTACAGCTTCTGGATCGATTGAGATTCTTAAATGCTTGATCCTTCTTTCTCGACACATGTTCTCGATAGCTGTATCTGTCGAAGTGCATTTTCTTGACACCTACCTCGATAGCTGTCTCGACACCTCTCGATACCTGCATCTGTTGAGAATTACTGAAGGGCTATATATACAGTTTTGTCGCGATTTCTCTCATTTCACTTGATCTATCTCTCTCGATAGCTGGTGTTTTCTCTCCCAAAACCTTTCTCACTCTCTCCAAACCTCTTTCTAAGGATTCTTCAAGTGTTTTACTTGTTTTTCCTCACTTGGTAAGCATCTATCCTCTCATTCTTCATGCATTTCATGATTTACAAACCTAGGTTTTAAGGTTTTTGAAAATTTTTGGGGTTTTTCAAAATTGTTGAAAGTTTCATGAAATTTTTGGGTTGGTTTTATAGATTTAATCTTTAAAACTACATGCATTGCATTACATTAGCATTCTAATTGTATTTTCATGCATTTAGATGTGTGCAAACTGATTGTGTGCTGTTAGGTTTGGATTAGGCTGAGCCCATGATGTTTTTATTTTTGCATGTCACATGTTCATGCATTTCCCATGCATAAGTTCTATCTTTTCAATATTTCTCTTCCTATATTGAACTGTTTGGGACTTTTCTGAGTGTTTCTCTTCTTCTCCCTCTCTCTATGTTTGCGTTAGTAGTGTCTATGGCACCTAAACGTAAGTCTATTCCATCCCAGAACCCTTTGCGTTCTAAGGGATCTTCTTCTTCGGATTCTACTCCTTGTCTATCCGGTTCCGTGATGAGAAAACCCATAAGGACTTCTCGAAGAACTTCTCTAAACGAGGTGTTCATTCGGAACGCACGTTGTCCTGGTAGACTTTGCCGATACTGACCTACCCGATGTCATTCACAGTCGGGCTTGGGAGTCACTGTGTGACGTCCTGGTCACCTGTCCTCTCGTGTTGATACAGGAGTTTTACTCCAACATCCACAGGATTGATTCTTCAGTACCTTTCTTCTATTCAAGCGTTCGAGGTACGCGCTTTGCTGTCACTCCGGAGTTAGTCTCTGAGATTCTTCATGTTCCGCGGGTGGATCATCCTGATTACCCTGGATGTGAGTTGAGTGTCTATGGACTGTGTCCAAAGACGAGATGATCTCGGCGTTCTGTGAGCGTCCTTCCTCTTAGGTAGATCATTAGTACACACCATGTTGGCCTTTTGCTAAAGGTCCTCGTTTCCTTAACATGGTGATGACTTTTGTGTTGCACCCACTCTCTTACTACAACTCTATCACAGAGCCTCGTGCTCGATTTTTGTTGTCTCTTCTTGAGCATCTCTCTATAGATTTTCCTTCACACTTTATCTTCTCTATCATAGATGTCTATAGAGATACGGCCACTCGTGATAAGCTCATTTTCCCTTCCGCTATCACGAGGATACTTCGCCGTTTTTCCATCCCATTCCCTTCGTCCGATCTGTTTCATGTTATGTCTGCCATAGACGCCGCTACCGTAAAACGTAGCGAGGCACAGTTCAGATCGAGACAGTCGAATGCTGCTGCTCCTTCCTCCCGTCCAACTACATCTAGATCTGCTCGAGCGACATCTGCTCCTTCTTCTTCGAGCGACATCTGCTCCTTCTTCTTCGAGCGACATCTGCTCCTTCTTCTTCGAGCAACGTCACTCTAGGAGACATCATGGCGCAGCTTCAGCGCATGGATGCTCGCCTCGATACACTCTCCATGGAGTTGTATCAGGTGAATGTTCGTGTTGGTCGCATCGCCAGGCAACAGGCGACCTTGGGCGGCTTTGCTCCAGAGGCTTCTCCTCCGCCACCTCATGTTTCTTTTGAGATTGAGGCTGATGATGAAGGTGATGATGATGATGCTTCTGATGATGATGATAATGGAGATGCAAGCTCTTCTGATGAGATGTCTACTTGACATTCTACCCTTTGTCACTCATGACAAAAATGGGGAGTAGTTTTGGTGTTGAGAGTAGTCATACTTAGGGGGAGAGCTAGTATAGGACATTTTTGATAGGGGGAGTGTTGATATGAGGGATGTAGTGAGGATTACATGTATTTCTTTTCTTTTCTATCTTTTTAGAGATACATTGATCATGTATTGACATACATTATACTTATTTCTTGATATATATGTTGATGTATGTTTCTTTCACCTATCTTTCCATGTGTTGTTTCTTTTCTGTCTTTATACACATGTTTCTTTTACTTGTACGCAATCTATTATTTCTGCTTCACACAAAGATGCCTTGATGTGTTTTGTTTAAAAGTGTTTCAGAAATACAGGTTGTCAAAGTCTACTTGCCATAAATTCTCTTCTTGCAAAGTTTTTCAAGAGTTTGTGTTAGGATAGATTTTATTATATGTAACAAGTGAATATGAGTTAAAGTGTTTTATGACTTCTCTCATATCTTCATTTGTTTGTTGTGGTTTTGTCATGGATTGCCAAAGGGGGAGATTGTTAGGACATATGTAGTTCAATTTGTTGACATATGTCACTATTTTATGTAATTGGCTTATCCTTTGACAAAACGCACTTTACTTGTAATTGAGTAGATTTAGGATGTGTTTAACGCTTCAAGAAACAGTGTTTCAAGATTAAGTGTTGAAGTCACCAAGTCTGTCCAAGAAATAAGCTAGAAAGTGCAAGTTACTAAAGCTCGACACCTGTCTCGACACATGCATCTATCGAGCTTTAAGAAGCTATTTTAGCCCGAGCCTCGACAGCTTCTCGACAGATCCTCGACACCTCTATCTGTCGAGATTTAAAGAAAATAGATTTTCAGTTCTGTTTTAATTCCAATCCGTGAATGTGTCTTTGGGACTTCTTTTCTCCTAACCCTAGACATATAAAAGGATTATTTTAAGGGCTGTCAAAGTGATGCAAGTTGCACAAGTATTGAGCAATCCTTGTTCATGTAATTTGTGATAAAAAAGACAAAGTTCGTGCCCTAGTTCATCTCTTGTGAAGAAGATTGCTGTGTATTGTGCATCATAGGGTTTTGTAACTAAGCATCTTCTTGATCTTCATCGTGTAGATGATCTGAAGAACTTTGCAGCCAACAACTCTCTCTCTAGTTGGTGAATTGAAGTCGCGTACTGGGATCCGCGCAATTGGTTAGTCACGTACTTGGGAGTCGTGCATTGAAAGGAGAAACTGTCACTACAAAGCAAGTCTAATTGGGTATTGAGGTAAGGGTTCAACTGTAGGTTGGTAAGGTTCTTGAGATTCCTTACTTATAATCGCTTACTATGATAATAGTGGAGTTTCGGGAGTGGTGACCTTAAATCACCCGGTGGGGTTTTTGTCGTCAGGTTTTCCCCATTCGTAAACAAATCACCGTGTCTTTTATTTTTCTGCTGCATACTTTAGTTTTGGTGATTTGTTTGTGCTGCCACGTGATTTTGCATGTTAACTTGATTAATTAATAACTTGGCTAATTAATCAATTTAATTTATCACTAGGGGTCAACGCATTTGTGGCCTGTCAAAGAATAATAAGAACACAAACCTAGATTTAAGATCAAGAAGAACATTTTCCTTTATTTGAGATTTTCTCTTTTTTCTTTCTTAGAAAAAAAAACACAAAATTTGGCATACATAAACCCAAAAAATTAAAATAAAACCAACACAACACTCCCACACTCTCTTGCTCTCTCTCTCTCTCTCTCTCTCTCTCTCTCTCTCTCATATAAATTCTTTATCTATCTCTCTCTCTTAACTGCTCAAACTCTTTCTTTTCTTCTATTTTTTTTCTTTAACTTGCTTTTCCTCAGCTCGATCCTAGCCGCTCTCAGTCTATCATTTCCTCTCTTGCATAGTTTGATCCTGTTGGGTTAAAAATGTATTGATCCCTTTCAAATTAATTAATTACCCAAGTTAATCAATTAGTCAAATTACATGTAATAATGTGGTAGCACAAACTAATCACCAAATAACCAAATGCAGTGAAAAATAAATTTGACACAAGTGATTTGCTTACAAATGAGAAAAACCCCACCGAGTGAATTTAAGGTCACCATTTCCTAAAATCCACTATTATCAATCACAAGTGGTTACAAGTATAAGGAATCTTACCAAACCCTATGGCCTATCTCGAAATACCAACCTACAGTTGAATCCTTACCCCAATACCCTATTAGACTTGTATTGTAGCAGCAATATCTCCGTTCAATGCATGAATCCCAGTACATGACTAACCAATGATACACGGATCCCAATACGTGAGTAACCCACTAACTTGAGGAAGATGTTGACTGCAAAGTTCTTCAATTCATCAATAATAATCAGGAAGCTCTTTGGTTACAAAAGCCTTGGCGTAAAAACGCAATAGCTTCTTCAGAAAGAATGATGAACTAGGTCACAATATGCTTGTATTATGTTTGCATTACCTTTGCATATTCTGTGCATAATGCAGTGACCTTTAAAATAAGTATTATATATGTCTAGGGTTATGAGAAAAGAAACCCTACACAAATATATTACAATATGAATGTAATCAGATCTGAAAAGTTTGATTTTGTAATTTTCGGTAGATATAGCTTGTGTCGAGCTTCTGTCGAGTTTCAACATTAAATCTCGATAGAAAGGATTCTGTTGAGCTTTAATGAACAACACTTCCTTTACTTATTTCTTGGTCAGACTTGCATGGCTTTAATACTTAACTTGAACACTTGTTTCTTGAAGTATTAAACCCATTCTAGATCTACCCAATTACAAGTAAAGTGAATTTTGTCAAAGGATTAGGTAATTACATAAAATATGTCCTAACAATCTCCCCATTTCGCAATCTATGACAAAAACACAACAAAAAAAATAATCATGAGAGAAGTCTTAAATCACTTAACTCATAACCACTTGTTGAAATACAACATAAATCTAACCCTAACATAAATTCTTGAAAAACTTTGCAAGAAGAGAGTTCATGGTATGGTAGACTTTTACAACCCGTCGTTCTGAAACACTTAAACAAAACTCATCAAGGCATCATATATGAAACAGAAATAAAGATTGCATGCATAAAGAAACATGTGTATGAAGAGATAAAAGAAACAACAAATAAAGAGATAGGTGAAGAAAAACATACATCATCATATATATGAAACTAAAGTACAATGTATGTCATAAATGGTCATAAGACAAGTATACAAGAGGCTAATGCAGAGATAAGAAAAGAAAAAAAATTACATGTAAACCTCACTACATCCCTCAAAAAGATATACACACTCCCCTTATCAAAAATGTCATATACTAATTCTCCCCCAAAAAACAAGATTGCTCTTATACCAAAACTACTCCCCCTTTTTGTTACGAATGACAAAGGGTAAGTCACTGAGAGAGCGTCATCTTGTCATCTCCAAAAGAGCTAGCATCATCCTCATCATCACCATCCAAGGCCTTTGGAGATGGAGAGGGAGAAGAGGCAAAGCCAGCCATACAAGCCTGTCGGTGAGCAATACGACCAACTTTGGTGTTCATCTGACATATCTCATTGGTAAGATAGTCAAGACAACCACCAAAGTCAGCCTCCATCTACTGAAGTTGTGCCATGATAGCCTCTAGAGTCACTCCACCAACTATTGACGTAGAAGGAGCCAAGGAAGAGGGAACAGCAGAAGTTGCATGATCGGTCGTCTCCACATGTGGCAGCTTTAGACGAATTTGGTCCTTGCTTTACCGAACAGAACCAGTGCTAATGGCACCCATAGGGGTGAAGAGGGAAGAGGAAGGAATATTGATGGAGAAGTGCCTAAGGATCCGTGTGATAGCCGAAGGAAAGATGAGCTTATCATGGGTGGCAGTGTCTAACTACACATCCAGAATGGATGTGATGAAGTGAAAGGGAAAATCTATAGAGGGATCCTCCAAAAGAGCACGAGGCTGAATGATGGAGTTATAATGAGACAACAGAGTAAGAGTAAATGTCATCACTATGTAAAAGAACCTCAGGCTTTTGGCAAAGCCCGAGCATGGGGTGTTTAGCTTACCACCCCATGTGGAAGGAGTCTCACAGAAGTGAGAGAGAACCTTGTCTTTAGACATGGTTCAGAGATGCTCACATCCAGGGTAGTTAGGATGCGCTACCCTGGTTATATGTAGTACCTCGGATATAAGATCCGGATTAACTACGATACGTGTTCCTTGGATATAAGTAGCAAACCGAGGCACAGAGGTATCATTGTCGTGTATATTGGATTAGACCTCTTGTATAAACATGATGAGACACCTCAAAGGACCCTCACAGAGAAAAGCCCAACCCTGGGTCTGAATGATAGTAGGGAGAGGAGTGCTAGAAAAGTTAGATAGGATAACCTAGTATTCTGGATCAATGCCACGTTTTTGGAAGTTTTTCGGGAAGTCTTTTGGTGCCTTCTCATCACGGAACCGGATGTGAAAGGGAGGATCAAAAGAAGAAGAAGACCCATGAACCACGAAGAAGGTTTTGAGCAGGATTAGATTTGCGAGGCTTAGGATAGCACAGTCTATCTGAGAGAGAGAGAGAGAGAGAGAGAGAGAGAGAGAGAGAGAGAGAGAGAGAGAGAACACATCACAACCAGAAAAAGAAAGAACGTATGCATAAGGAATGCATGAAAATGTGATGTGCAAAAATAAAAGCATCATGGGCAAAACCCCAATCCAACCTAACAGCATTCACAATTTTAATCGAGCACACAACCCTAAAATGCATGAGACATAGTTATAATGCATAAAGAATGCAATGCAAGAACATATAACAACAAAATCACAAAGCCTAACCCAAAAATTTCAAGAAAAACTCAGAAACCCCAAAAATTTTGAAAAACACCAAAAACCTAGGTCTAAATGTATGAAATGCATGAAAAAGAGAGGATAAGAAGACTTACCTAGTGATTTGAACTTGGATAAGGCTGAAGACTTGATGGGTAGAGGGATTTTAGAGTGAAAAAAGGTTTTGGGTTGAGAGAGAAGAGTTTTTTGTTCTAAGAGAGGAATGAGAAATGAAGTCTGAATCGCGCCTGACCTTTACATAGAAATTGGATTAAAGACGCTATCAAGATTTGTCTAGCTATAAATCTCGATAGAAATGAATCTGTCGAGGTGCTATCAAGTGTCTGTCAACAGAAAAACACTTCAATGGATTGAGAAGCTGTCGAGAATCTATCGGTTAAACAGAATGCTAAGAAATTTTGGCTTAATGGATTGAGAAGCTGTCGAGATGCTGTCTAGATTCCGTTAGAAACCCAGAAATCTCAATGGATCGAATATCTGTCGGGATTCTATCTAGGCTAAAGAAAGAAAGCTCGATAGAAGTGGAATCTGTTGAGGATTTGTCAAGAAGCTATCGAGCTTGAAGAAAAAGAGTTTTTCAAGGAGGAAAAACACATAAAGATGAATGCAACAAGCAAGCTACTCAAACAAAGATCCAAGTAACATGTTAAGCTCTCAAAACATCTCTCAGCATATAAGCATAGCATCCATAGATTCAGAAACACACATACACACACACACACACACACACACACACACACACACTCTAAACAAGTCTAAACAGTTTTATATTTCAAAAGAAAGTTAAGACAGTTTAGTGAGCATATATTAACACTTGTATTTCTTGTGGTGGCCAAATCACATTGTACCTACACATGTATTAAAAGCAGCAAATAATTTTTGTGTGTTGTGTGTGAAAACATAACAAGTGTGCACAAGTTTCTCCTATTGTGATGATTTGAGATATAAGAGAAACAACAACTCTCACACACAATCATAACTGTTTGATGGACTATTACTTTTAAGGTATATCATATAACTTCCACATTTTCTAAAAACACTTGCAACCATATTTAAAAGCATTTTTTTATTCATTTTGCTTTTATATTCTTTGCATATTTTCTTTTTGAACATATCATGCATGGACATATATAAAGAGAGAAGAAATACCCAATTATGTAAGCCAAAACATCACAATTTTGCTATGCCGAAGCACACAAATGTTATACATGATTGGCGGGCTGTAGTGGTGAGATGAGTATTAAGTGTAAAAGAGACAAACTTAATCGTACTCATCACAAACATAAGCCACAAAGCTCACTTGGTTAGTTGTGCATTAAAGTGTTCATCTAAGTTACAAGCAATACAAAGTTTAGAAAACTTTGTTTCAATGGCCATCCAAGGTACACAAGTACCAATATAGACAAACACACTGTTTTTTGTATTTTTCTGATTTTTCAATTTTTCTATTTTCATGAAAAACAAATAAAATAAAAATGAAAACAAACAAATAATGTTAAACAAACAAATCATAGAACTAGACTAACTCAAAAGCTAGAAAGCAAAACAAACAAGTAATGCATACACATAAGAGAGGAGAGAGAGAGAGAGAGAGAGAGAGAGAGAGAGAGAGAGAGAGAGAGAGAGAGAGAGAGAGAGTGTTTGAGCTTTTTCCTTCCACACCTTGGAAGAACCTTTTCTTTGTGTGAACCTTTGATCTTGAGAAAAGAGGGAATAACTAAAACCGTTCAAGTTCGAAAGGAACATGAGGGCTTTGAGAATATTTCCAAGTGGACCTAAATATGGTGGAAACTAACCTTGACCACCAGATGATAACACACTATTACTCTATTGTGTAGCTAACCACTTATAGCAATTTGGACGAGTGTGTCCCAAAGCTCCACAATGATGATAGAAATGTGGTTTCTTTGGTTGAGACTTCTTATTTTTAGCCTTATTGTCTTTCTTAGCCCTAGGATTTCTAATCTCTTTCTTCTCTATCTTAGGGGATGCTCCTAGAATAGAATTGCCCTTTTCTATGTTCTCACTAGTTATTTCAATTTTAGATTCATTGTTCTTAGAATTAACATTATTAGCAAGTGAGACAAAAGCAGTTCTACTAGGCTAGGCAATATGAGAAGAGTTAGAGAGTTTATACCCCAAGTCGATTCTGTTAGAAGCTGATTTCTGGAGGTTCAGCATATCATCTAGCTTTGCACTGAAAGTCCTTTCCAATTGAGCTTGAACTTGGAACAATTCTGCTTCAAGGTTCTTAGTTCTTTCAGCTAAGAAATTGTTCTCAAAACGCAGTGCTCCAATGACTTGGTTGGCTTCATCAACCTTGGTAGAGAGCTCTTCTCGTTCCAGCTCCACTTCACTAAGCTTCTTAGTGGGCAGCCAATACAATTTCTCATGCTTTCAGTCACCTTGTATAACTTTGCATAGGCTATATGGATGTCATCTTGATCATCCATCTTCTCGAACTTGGATTCCAACAAGTCCTCTTCTTCATCCACTTCTTTTATGATTCCCTTAGTAGGACCCACTGTGGTAGTGAAAGCATTCAAGATTCCCTCGTCATCACTGTCATCTAACTCGGTCTTAGGCTCGGTATCACTCAAGGTAGCAGCAAGAGCCTTGCTTTTCCCAATCGACTTAAGATATGTTAGACATTCTTGTTTCATGTGTCCAAGACCTTGACATCCGAAGCACTTTGGTCCAGAGGGAATAGTATATTGACCGCCATCCCTAGCATCTTTTTTTCCCTCTATCTTGACTTTTGAATTGAGAAGAACTAGATTGCTTACGGTCCTTATCAAAACTTTTCACATTTGCGTTCTTCATGAACTTCTTAAACTACTTGATGTAGGACTTCATCTTGGAATCTTTAGCATCTGAAGACTCATCAGTCTCTTTGCTTTTGGCCTTTAGTGCCATGCTCTTACTTTTGGCTCCTTTCCCAAGTCTAGTTAAAACTAATTCAAAGGTTTGCAGGTTGCCAATCAGCTTCGTCAAAGGAATGGTGTCAATGTCCTTTGATTCTTCAATTGCTGTTAGCTTGGCATGAAATCTCTCAGGAAAAGACCTTAGCACCTTTCTTACATCCTTGGGTTTGGGAATAGTTTCCCCAAGATTAAAGATTGAGTTGACTATGTCTTTGATTTTGGCATAGAACTCATCGAATGACTCATCCTCCTTTATTTTTGTCTCCTTAAAGCAAGTCGTGAGCCTTTGGAGCTTTGAATCCTTTACAACCTTAGTCCCTTTATAGGTTGTTTAAAGGATGGTCCATGCTTCCTTTGAATTTTACCGCTTTGATCTTTGCATCATCCTAATCAGCTCATCCTAATCAGCTAGCATTTCCAATGGCTTAGTCTAGCCAATCTCCAAAGCTTGCCACACTTTCTCATCTAAAGACTGTAAGAAAGCTCTCATGCATACTTTCTAGTATGCATAGTTAGTGTCATCAAATAAAGGAGGTATAATAAGAGACTGTCCTCTATCCATAACAAATAGGGTCAATGGATCATGCAGCAAAGATTAAAACCTAATCAGAGTGTGCTGCATTGATACCATTTATTGGGTAAAAAATGTATTGACCTCTTGCAAATTAATTAATTACCCAAGTTAATTAATTAGTCAAATTACATGCAACAGTGTGGTAGTACAAACAAATCACCAATTAATTAAATACAGCGGAAAAAACATTTGACATAGGTTATTTTTTTAGGAATGGGGAAATCCATCGAGGCAAAACTCCATTGAATGAATTTATGGTCACCACTCCCGAGAATCCACTATTATCAATCACAAGCGTTACAAGTATAAGGAATCTTTCCAAACCCTACGGCCTATCCCGAAATACCAACCTACAGTTGAACCCTTATCCCAATACCCAATTGGACTTATATTGTAGTGGCAATCTCTTCGTTTAATGCACGAATCTCAGTGCGTGACTAACCAATGATGCACAGAGCCTAGTACGTGACTAACTCCTTTGCACGAATCTCAGTACGTTACTAACTCACCAACTTGAGGAAGATGTTGGCTATAAAGTTCTTTAGTTCATTAACAATGAAGATTAGGAAGCTACTTGGTCACAAAACCCTTAGCGTAAAGACGCAGTAGCTTCTTCAGAGAGAATGATGAACTAGGTCTCAAAATGCTTATATTCTGTTTGCATCACCTTTGTATATTCTGTGCATAATGCGACGACCTTAAAAATAAACCTTATATATGTCTAGGGTTGTGAGAAAAGAAACTCTACACAAATATATTACAATATGCATGTAATCAGATCTAAAAAGTTTAATTTCGTAATTCTAAACAGATACAGCTTGTGTCGAGCTTCTGTCGAGTTTCAACATTAAATCTCGATAGAAATGATTATGTCGAAACTTCTGTCAAGCTTTATTAAATAGGACTTCCTTTACTTGTTTCTTGGTCAGACTTGCATGGCTTCAATACTTAACTTGAGCATTTGTTTCTTAAAGTACTAAATCCATCCTAGATCTACCCAATTATAAGTAATGTGCATTTTGTCAAAGGATTTGCCAATTACATAAAATATGTCCTAACAGATCTTAACCATCATCTTTTCCCTTCACTTTCATTGAGCCAATCCTAGCCATTGTTGATTGTCATTCACCTTCTCTGCCTTGTCCTCTTAAACCCATACCCCAAGTAAACACGAGCAAGAAGAAAGCAGTGGTGGCAGTGGCGGGGGCAGCAACATTGGCTAAGAGAGGCAGTAGTTTTGCTGTCAGATTTGAGATTGATTTCCTTTGGGTTTGATAGTTTTAAATTTGAGGTTGGAGGTGGTTTGGTTGTCAGCTTTAAGGTTTGGATCTGAGGTTTGTGTTTGGTTTCTCAAAAAGTATAAGAAAATTTGGGTTTTGAGTTTTTTGTTTAGTGCCCAATAACCTAGGTTTGAGTTTAGTATTTTTGTGTTTGGCAACCGAAAATCTAGGTTTGAATTTTGTGTTTGATGCTTTGGTGGTGTGGGCTTTTGATTTTTCGGATTTGTTCATGTTTAATTTTGTGTTGATATGGATCAAATGTAATTTTTTGGGTTTTAAATTTTCTATGTTTTTCTTCTTGCTCAAATGTTTAATTTCTTATTCATATTTTATTTGGGTTTTAATTTCTTGTTCAAATTTTCTGGGTTTTAAATTTTGTGTTCATGTTTAATTTCTTGTTCATGTGTTAATCTAATGTGGACTTGAAGTTTAATTTTGTGTTTTTATTTTCTGGGTTTGTGATTTTTGGTTTTTAATTTTGTGTTCTTAAATCTAGGTTTGTGTTCTGATTTTTCTTGTTCAACACACACTTAGATCTCAATTTATGTGATTTTTTATTTTTAATTTATTTTTAATTTTTTTGAAAAATTATAGTAAATCCACTTGTGGTATGACTCGTTTTTACTTTACCTACTTGTGGTTTAAAACTTAACACTTTGCCCACTTGAGCTTCAATCCATTTACTCTCCGTTACCCACCTCATGCTCAGATGTTAGAAAAAAAAAAACCTTTTTAATACAAATCACAGCATAACACGGATCAAAACACGAACCCTTTGAAATCTTTCCTTATGAGCACTAGAATCACGAAAATCCCCATCTGCATTTGATATTGAAATCATGCTACAAGAATAAACCGAGACGAGCAACGAATTGTTCGAGGGACTCAAATCCAAGTAATAAATCAATCACTATTTTTATTTGGATTTGTTTGGGTTTTATAATTTTTTGAGTAATTAGTCAATGTTACATGTAATTTACTGAAAATATTGGTTGTGTTCGTTGATGTTTATGAAAAATGTGACCACCTGTGGTTTGAATTTATGTTTGTTTATGGGCATTTTTTCTATCGTGGTCATTGTGTCTCACTGTGGACCCTACGAATCTGTTGGGTTTTAATTTTAGTGTTTGCATGTGCTTATTAGTAAAACAAAAACAGAAGCAAAGCAGAAAATGTGATCCCTTTGATATGTGTGTTGCCTTTTAAAAGCAAAATAGAAACATACAAGTGTTTATTCTTTATGTGTTTGTTGTTTACAATTCTTTAATTGTCTACGTGTAAAATGGTAATTTGTTATTGCAGATGGATGATAAGGAAGTGAAATTCGAGGTTCATTATGGGGACACTTTTTTGTGGAACCTAAATTTAGAATACTTTGGTGGGAAATTTGAAATAGTGTAGAAGTATCCTAATAGGCTTACTTATTTTGAAATAGAAGGTATATGTGAGGAAATGGGGATTGATGAACCGTCTAGGTTTCACTCTTTAGCTCTTAAGGGCAACTTGGCGCAACACTTGAGGTTCATACATGATGATATAGTTGTGGTGTATATGTGTTAAGTTTCAAGAAGAAGGGCCAAGAGACACCATCATACTGTATGTGGAAAGTGGTTATGCTCCACTTGTAGTTGAAGTTCTTGAAGTGTTGGAGGAATAGATGGAAGGGTTCATGGAAGGGTTGGTCAAGGGGTTGGTGGAGAGTTGCTAGAGAGGGTGATGCTAGTGTGGGGGTAGAAGAGAAGTTTGATTGGTTGAATAAAGGTCTAGAAGGAGAAGAATTTGGTGATGATGTTTTTGGTGAGTCTTCTCCACCTCCTAGTGATCCACTTAAGCCTAATAATGATCCACCTCAACCAACCACTCTATTGATACACCTCACCCAAAACACATATACACCTCAGCTAAGCACTATTTCACCTCTAAACATAGATTTAGATGAGGAGTGAGCTGAACCAGGTTTAGAGGATAATATTGCAAGTATGGATGGTTCTGAAGATAAGCAGAGGCCTAGCAACCCATAATTTAATGAGAAGATTGATATGACAAATGTTTATTTGGTAAAAGGGATAAAATTTCCAAACTTCAAGGTTTTTAGGAAGGCTTTGAGGGAGTATGTGATTCAGCATCACATTGATATCAAGTGGAAGTTGAATGAGAAGAAGAAGATTTTTATGCATTGTAAGAATAACTATGGATGGAGAGTGCAATTTAAGATTAAGACACTTAATCTTGAGTGTGCCTACCCCCTATCATTTCAAAATGGGTAAGTTACATCAGCATATGTGGTAGATAGGTATTTGGAAGATTTTAGTAAAAATCCTAATGGGAAGGTCTTAGGTGTTAGCACTATGTTATGCAACAGATTTCAGTTAAGTCTTATTCAAGTGTATAGATCAAGAAAGGCAGCTAGGGTTTTGATAACTGGGAATGAAGAGTCTTAGTATAGCCTATTGAGAAATTATGCAGAAATGATAAAGAGGGCAGATGTTGGAATCAAGGTGATACTGCAAATTGAGATGGAAGATGAGAATGCACAACCCAAGTTTAAAAGGATGTACATTAGGTACAATGCTCAGAAACTAGGGTTTCTAGGTGGTTGTAGACCATTAGTTGTGCTGGATGGATGCCACTTAAAGGGTAGGTTTGGTGGGAAATTACTATCTGCGACTATCAAGGATGGAAATGATGATATATTCCACATGGCAATGGCTGTGCTTGAGCAAGAGAACAAGGACAGCTAGATCTGGTTTTTAGAGTAGTTTGTAGATGACATTGGCAGGCCAGATGATCTTAATCTGGTATTCATTAGTGATAACCAATAGGTATTATCATATTGCTCATGTTTATTACTTGCCTGTGATTTCATATTAAATGCTTACTTGCTAACTTTCTTACTTTCTTGCGATTCTCAGGGCCTTAGTCTTGCATTGGAGACTCTTTTCTCAACTGTAGAGCACAAGTATTGTGTGAAGCACATATACAATAACTTCAAGGTTAACCACAAGAGCATGGAGTTAAAGAGTGTATTGTGGAGGTGTGCTCTCACAACATCAGTTAGGGAATTTAAGAGGGGGTGTGCAATATCTTAAGAGTTTCGATGAAGAAGCTTGGAAGTATCTTGTAGATATAGATCCTGCATAGTGCTCTAGATCCCACTTTTCTCCTAGGGCTTTGATAGATTGTCTGGTAAATAATTTGAGTGAGAGTTTTAACTCTATGATTGTGAAGGCTAGAGACAAGCCAATATTATCAATGATGGAATGTATTAGGATTAGGCTTATGGGCAGACTGTACATAAAGAGGACTGGCATAGAAAAGTATGGTAGCAAGTTGTGTCCAAGCATATAGGACAAGTTAGAGAAAATGAACGTAGAGTCTAAGGGCTTTTGTGCAATGCCATCTAGGAGGTTTGTGTATGAAGTTGACAATGAGAAGGAGAGGCATGTGGTGGACTTGGTAAGGAAGACATGTAGTTGTAGAGTATGAGACTTGATATGAATTCCCTCCAAGCATGGAGTTGCAACCATTTTTGTGAATTATGAGAAACCAAAGGATTACACCCATCCATGCTACTACAAAGATACTTATGTGGAGACATATAAGACACCCATACCTCCTATGCTTGGCCAGTCTAAGTGGATCTCAAGTGGCCAACCTACTCTTGTTGTACCTACTATCTATAAGCCACCAGGTGGGCCACCCATAAAAAGGAAGAGGGATGCTGATGAGCCTAGGAACCCTCACAAGGTGTCTAGAGCAAACAAGCTAGTCAAGTGTGGGAGGTGTCAAAAGGAAGGGCACAATGCAAGGGGATGCAAGGCCAATGTCATTGATGAGACATCATAGGAGAGGAGGAAGAAAGTGCAGAAAGGAAAATCTTCATCCTAAGCCCTATGCAAACAAGGATCCCTTGCCCAATCTTTATCCTAAGCCCCATCCTCATCTTAGCCCTTAGCATTATCTCAGCCCCCACCAACCCATTAGCTTTATACTATAGCCTCATCCAATCAGACAGCAGGGTCACATCCACCAGGTCAGATTCTATGGTCACAACAACCAACTTATTGGTACCCTGTAGACTTCGGGTACACTGTTAAAGGAGGTCATTGGTTCTCTTCAAGCTAGCCAGCACCACATACACCTGTAGAAACATGGGACACTAGAGCACCATCATCATAGGTATTGTAGTTTTATGTTTGATGTTTTATTCATAAATCTGTGATACTGGTAGCTAATATCTGAATTCTTGTACTTTGTAGCCTACAAGACCACCTACTACGAAAGGAGTTGCTTTCAGAATAAGGAGTAATGCAGCAAGGATACAGAAATGTAACACAAAAGGTGGAAAGGGTAGCTATGGGAGGAGAGGTAGGGGCAATAAATGAAGCTTATGCAAAGAAGATTGTTGATATGTATATTTAGTGTTAGGGTAATATGATTAGGTGTTATGGTTAAATATATTTTGTAAACAATGGCAAGGCAGACAATTATTGGTTATATATGCTGTCAAAACATTTGTTGGGGTTTGTGTTATTTTTGTAAGTTTTATAAACAGTTTTGTGGTTGTTGTACCAAATGTCTTATATAGACTGGTGGTTAATGAAAGACAATATTCAATGCTGCTTTAAATGTGTATAGAATTTCCCAGCTTAATGGCAGGTGTTCAAAATTATTATTTTAACTAGTTGTTGTCATGTGGTTGATTATTTCAGTTGAACATAACAGGTTTATTTGTGTATGTATTGAATATAACAGGTGTATGTGTTGAATATAACGGGCTGATATGTATATTTGTTGTCTTTTCTTGCAAGTTGACAGATGATTGTCATGCACTTTCAACACAGACACTTTAAACAATGCACTTTAAACAATTTACTTTCAACACAATTATCTTCACACAGTGCACTTTTTACACAAACACCAGACACAATTCTACACTTTAAACAAGTCATAGCATCCAACACAGTTCACAGCATGTAACAAAACCACAAGACACAAGTTGCCAATTCACTTTAAACAAAAACACCAACAACATCTAACATAAATAACACTTTATCTTAAAAAAACTTATATTATAAAGTGGCTTCAAGCCAACAACTTCTAACATAGTTCTATTACAATACAAAGTGGCTTCAAACCAACATTGGCAAATTGAGGACCTATTTATACATTACAACCCACCAGGCAAACTCAATCTCATCATTCCAACATTCTTACTTGAGCCAAAACAGGAAAACAACATAACCAAAACCAAAAAGGGACCATGATAGAATTAGTGAAATTTTGCACTTTCTCTCTTGCTCTAAGGCTCTCCTTGCTATCTCCTTGGCTTTAACAGAGGAAGCTTAAAATTTGTCTCCCTTTCAATAGCTTTTGCTGCCCTTTTTTGAGAAATTTCTGCCATTTGGGTAGCTTTTACTACTGTTTGGGTAGCTGTTCTTTCCATTTCATTTGCAAATTGCAGCTCACTCTACATAAAATCTAGCTTTTGTTGCACCAAATGGGTAGCTTCGTTCCCATGAAAACAAGTGGGATTATTAATCCAATGAAAGAAAGGGCATTTGGGACAAACCTGTTCAAAAATTGAATTGAACATATCACATTCCAAACTCACTTGAGTCAAATAGATTAACTAAAAACTATACTTACCTTATCAACTTTTGCCCACTTGAACATATCACATATGCCCACTTGAACTTGAGTATTTCCACTCAAAGAAAACATCGCTTATCAACTTTTATCCAAATTTCCTGTGAATCAAAGCTAACATCAAAAGGTGAAAACCCAAAACACATAAAGTAGAAATTTCATACCTAACTTGCTGTATCTTTGAATATTCAATGCCCCAAGACAACCCAAAGTTAGAATGTCTGGGAATATGAAAGTTTTATGCAACACGGTCAGAATAATAAAAACCCCAGCTCAATACAAGGATATTTCATGATTCTGCAGCTCATGAGGAAAGATTTCCAAGGGTTTGTGTTTTGATCCATGTTATGTTGTGATTTGTATTAAAAATGTGTTTTTCTAATGTCTGAGGGTGAGGTGGGTAATGAATAGCAAATGGATTGAAGCTTAAATGGGCAAAAGTGTTAAGTTTTAAACCACAGGTAGGCAAAGTGAAAACGGGCCAAACCATAGGTGGGTTTATTGTAATTTTCCCTAATTTTTTATTAAGTTAAAATTATTATTATTTTTTTAATTTAGATGCTGACGTGGCATTTTTTAATGCCAAAATAAAAATTATTATTATTATTTTAATAGTTTTGTCTGCCACTTAGGATTTTGCCGCTAGGGCACCGATAGAAAGGTTAAAATGGATGGTGTTTTTTGAAATATGGACTAAATGTGGTAAAAATAAAATGTAGGGACGATAAGTGCATTTTTGCCATTAAAAAATTTAGATGGATTTATGGCACAAAATTGGAGTCCAATTTAAATTCAATTTAGAATCTAATTGAATTCGGAATTTTAAATTTTTATAATCAATAATTCACTTGGCACAAAAATTAAAAATTAAATGGGAGATATGGCACACAATTGGACTCTAATTGAAAGTAAATTTAGATTCTAATTTGATTTTTTATGAGCTTTGGCTTTTAATATATACTAGTCGCTAACCGGTGCGATGCACGGGAAAGCTATTAAGTATGAATTATTATTTAATCTTTCTTTAACATGAAAACTTAATATTGTAATTTGTTTCTGAATGAATGTTGCACATTCGGATTTTAATCTCAGATATCTCTATTCTCAATATGAAAAATTCAATTTCTAAATAGAAATGAATTACATAAATAGCATTGATTGATGGCTATTACATAAATCTCAATCCTAAGAAATCTTCACTTCCTTTCAGGGATCCTTTTTTTTTGGGGGGGGGGGGGGGGTGAAGGGCGGGGTGAGAACCTATAAATTTTCACTAATAACCTAAAGCATCACCATTTTTTATTTTGGAAACATGGTCCTAGAACTAAACTGCTTAAGCAAAGTGATTGATCAAAATCAAAAGGCAACCAAAACAAAAGGAAAAGGAAAAAACAAAAAATCAAAACTCCATAGTTAAAGAAGCAAATGGCCATTCCACATCCACAAGAAGCATAAGATGAATAGTCATTGCAATTTTAAAACTAATAGTCACAAAAAAATATTCTCACCAAAAATTTAGCACTAGTAATTGATATTGTTTTGGAATCAGTAACATAAATTACTAAGAACAAAAGTCATAACAAATTACTATAAATTGATGTTTTCTCTAAAAATTTTAGGAAATATGGAGTGAAAGTAATTGCTGATCTGCATGTGATTCAAGGATTGTAGAATGGAAATATCAGTGGGACAAGAGATGGATTTCAGGGATGGGGAGATTCCAATATAAAGGATACTATGGTAGTCGTTAAACTTCCTAGAAAAAAGGTTCAATAAACTTAACTTTTATTCTTATTATAAAGTACCATATGTTTGATTTACTGCTAATGTAGTTTTTTGATAAAATGGTTTAAGAATGCTCTTTAAGAGGGACAGACCACATATATAGACCACTCCAATAAAAGCAATTGATGAATTTTGAATGTTCCCTAAATACTAAATTAGACCTTGTTTTTGTGCATGTATGCCAACATTCCAAGTCTTGCAGCAATTGAGTTAATGAATGAACCTCATGCACCAGGAGTCACTCTAGACAACCTTAAAAGATATTATAAATCTGGATATGATGCAGTTAGAAAGCACAAACCATGTGCTTATGTGATACTCTCAAACCAGTTGGGAAATGCTGATCCAAAGGAGCTACTCTCATTTGCTGGAAACTTTAATCACGTGGTCATTGACATGCATTACTACAATCTCTATTTGGAGGAGTTTAGCAATATGAATGTACAACAAAACATCGATTACATTAAAAATCAGCATGCTTCAGCACTAAAAATCGTGACAACTTCCAAAGCCCCCTTTAGTTTCATATACCAATCTTATGTAGTAGTGGAAGCCACTGCTATTGTCTGGTATAAATCTTTTCTTTTTGGATAGAACCTAAGACCAAGACTACTTTTAAATTAGACCCAAATTCACTGAAACTGAAATTCTTTCTCAATGATAAATTTCAAATTTGCAGAGAATATCCCAAACTCTAATCTCAATGCACAAACCCAACATGAAATAAATTCTTAAAAAAATCAAACCTTCTTCTCAATATCCCTTAAACTTTCAAATACATAATCTCAAAGACCATTGCGATTCAATTCATCTCCTTTCTAGTATATAAACCTATCCCATTTGCAAAACCTGAAAGTGTCTTCGAAAGTTATATACCAAAACGTTAAGACCAAGTCCAAGTTCAATACCAATCCCACTACCACCAATAGTCTACTAAATCAGTAAAAATATCTAACATATGACCTCATATTCATAGATCCACCTCTAAATCAAACCCAAATCCATTATTCAAAAGAAACCAATAGCAAACTCTAATCTCAATGCACAAACCCACCACAAAATGAATCATAAAAAAAATTCAAACCCAAAATTTAGTTTCCCTTAAAATTTTAAATATACAATCTCAAAGTCTATTGTGGTTCCATCTTGGTTCAAATTAGAACTTGTAAGTTCGAAATGGAAACCAAAAAGAACCAGAATTTAAAATTCCTTATGAATTTCGAATTAATATCCAGAAGAGAAACCATACACTAAAATCAAGTTTCCAAGTGGTAGCCACATGAACCTATATAATAATTCACAAAATTAAATCCAAAAAAAAAAAAAAAGGAAAAAAAAAAAAACAACAAAAGTAGCATTAACAATACCCAACAACAATATTAGCAAAAACCTAACAAAAGTAGCACTAACAATACCCAACAACAATATTAGCAAAAGTTGGGAAATAATATTTCTCTTTTATTTAATAGAAAGAATTATTCCTAACATGTAGAAAACAAATGCAGCAGTAAATTGTTTTTAAAAAATTTGCAAAAATTGTTAATAAACTTAGATTTGATGTAGTTAAGCATGCAGCTCTTTATCCAGAAAACAGAGTAGGACTTGCAAAATAAGTTTTTTTTTTTTAATTTTTTTATGTCACTCTGTACCATAAATGCAATTCTAACTAAATTTTATCTTTTAAAAAGCCATGAAAACAAAAGTTATGTCACTTTTAGAATATGAAAAATGTTTTGTTTGAACCAAGTTCTTTCCCAACTTCTCAAAAAAAAAAAAAAAAAAAGTACTTTCCCAACTGCCATATATGCAAGAAAAGCAAACACACAATAAGGCAATGCAACTCAACCACCAAATACCATGCATGTACAGATTAAAAATATATACAACTTATTTCAACCCCATTACAACTTTATTCTCATGATTATATCATGTTCCAAATTCAGATGTAGCAATGAAAACATAAACTAAAGCAATAATATAGCACAGGACCAAACTCAATTGGTAGTGGAGGTTAGAGAGAATTTACTGTGTGTTGCATAAGTAGAGAAGATTAAATTTGAATAACAAAATTTTATTTAGAAATTGAGTCCTAAATCCGAAAAAGAAAAACCCAAGGTTCAGAGAGAAGAGAAAAAAGTTAATCTAAATCAAATTATTCACTGGGGAATTTAAACAAACAATAGAGGACAAACACGAAGATGTCAATAACAATGAACCGAGACAAAATCTTTAAACCCACAATGCTAATTGCTTACACACAGATACTTTCATGAAATAAAAAGTTGATGAAGGTACTAAGTTTTATCCGAAATCACAAAATAAAGATAGTTTTAAAAAAAAAAAAAAAAAAAAAAAAATAGAAGAGGTTTCGGTGGGACCAAGGGGCCATAAGCATAGACTTGTAGTAGGCACCGTTCAAGTCACTGGTACAAGCATGTTGTAATTTGGAAATTGTCTAAATTAAAACATGCAACGGTAAAACAATATAATAAAAACATGACACAAGTTGCAATATTGATTTTTTTTTTAACAATGCAATACAACAGTAGATCTGTGTGGACATTGAAGGGAAAGAAAAAGGAAATTTAGCCACCAAAACCACACAGACAAAGAAGATTAAAAAAGAAAATCCCAAGCACTGCAACTGAGAGGGGAAAACAAAAGAAGTCAGTTTCACTGGTTGGCGGTGGCAATAGGCTGGTGAAGACAGTCATCTATTCTATGTCTTCAAACTTCACTATGTCTATTCTTGCAGAGGGGAAAAAGGAGAGCATAATAGGGAAGAAAATAATTGAAGAGATGTTGACAATAAATAAAGAGGCAGATCCATAGAAATAGAGATTGATGGGGCTTGGGGACTTAGAAATTTCATCATCTAAGATGGAAGTTAAGTGGGATAGAAGTGGCTGCATCTTTTGTGTGGTAAAAGGCAAGGAAGATGTTTGTAGAAATTGTTCTAGAGTTGTCGACGGGAAATAATCTTTAGAGAGAGAGAGAGAGAGCGAGAGAGGAGAATAGAAGTGAAAAAGTGATGAGAAAGGTTTTTCTAATCTTTTGTAACTATCTGAGTGCCTACTCAAGACAAAACAGTGTGTCTCTAATTTATATAGGTAAACTGAACACAAATGTAGTAAAAATTTCATTGATACGGTTTGTTTAATCAATCAATCGAATAGATACAATTTTTGATTTTTTAAAATGTAATCGTGTCATTAAATTATCAAGCCATGTCGTGCAATGAGAAGTAGTCAACAAAAAGTCAAACCTTTCGGCTATTAGTTATAATATAGATATATATATATATATATATATATATGTGTGTGTGTGTGTGTGTGTGTGTGTGTGTGTGTGTGTGTGTGTGTAGACATGAGATAAAGAGTCATTGAATTGAGGACATATGTACGTATATTTATGGTGTGGTCCTCACTTGGCATCCAACTTTAGAAAAATTTTGGAATACATGGTGTAAAATTAGACTCCAGTTGTAAATTTAATTAGACTTTCTTTGTGCTTGGCCTATATATATACACTAGTATGTAGCCAGTGCTACTATACAGGAATGGTTAATTGTAGTGATGCTATTGGTAAAAAAACCAATGAAAAAAAGAGAATTGAAAAAACCTATTAACCAACTTAACATTTCAAGGTTGATTGAGCATCTGCTTATGCATAGGAATGGTTAATAGTATTGGTATTATTGATATTAGCTTGGGTTGTTAAACATACAAGACATGAGAGAGAGAGAGAGAGAGAGAGAGAGAGAGAGAGAGAGAGAGAGAGAGAGAGAGAGAGAGAGAGAGTATTAATGTCCACGTTACTTATTAAATTATAGCAACCCAACTATCCTTCTTAGCAACAAAGCATTAAGCTGAATTAGATACCTTAAACCTTTAATTCATTCTTTTGATATATTAGTTGATTTATCACTCAAGAATCATATTCAATCAGTTCAAAACAATATAAAACACCAAAAAGAGAAAATACAAAATTGCACATATACAAAACTACACACCAGGCTAGAGATGGTAGAAAATCTAGACATCAAAGGAAAAAAAAAGGATTTGTACAACAGAAACACAACTCTAAATTGTGAGATACACTTTCAAAACTACAACTATAAAAAAATTCAATTCTTTGAAGGGCCTAAAACAACACAACATTGAACACCACAAAAAAAAAAAAAAAAAAATCCATCACTTATTCACTTGAAATTGGAATTCCCCATAGATAGTAAACTATCATGTTGCAAAGGTACATGCCCAAGATTTTAAAAATATATTTGAATTTAACAAAAAGAAAAAAAAGGACCATGTTATAAGAGTAAAATCATGTTGCCAAGGTACATGTGCAAAATTTTAAAAATATATTTCACATTTAACAAAAACAAAAATAAATCTCAATGAATGGTGACTTTCATTTTAACCACATGTAGATGAAAGTATGAGTTAACAACACAATATTTTTGCATGGAGAAAAATAACTAACTAATTGTTTGAGTTTGTTTGCTATTCAGAAAGGTTGAAAAGAAAATGCAAAACGATATCTATTACTATTATATCCTTTAATAGGGATAGTTGCCAAATTGAATTTTATGGCATGTTTGGATCTAAAAAATTTTCAATTTCAAACACTTATGAGAACAAAAGAAATCTAATATTCAAGCATGCCGCTTTCTTCCCCCTTTTGGGTTAAGTCACCTTACATAAAATGATTATATTTTAGATATCATTTCAAGTTCATAATATTGTTGGGAAATTTAGACCCCGATTGATAGAATTAACAAGTTTTAAATCCAAGTTGTTAATTAGATTTATTATACATAAAACTTGTTAAAACAAACAAACATCAATATCATGTCAAAACTAAGTGCAGCGGAAAAATAAATAAGACAAGATATGATGACCCAGGAAAACCAATGAAACCAACCAGTTTCACAGTAAAAAACCTGGGGGGAAACCTTCCCGAAAAGCAATCCACTATAGTAAAGAGAAGTTTCAGATCTAGTACAAAACCTTTGTCACTAGACTCTACAATCCCCGTAGATGAACTCACAGCAGAAACCTTCTACTGCTTCAGAACCTCTGAACTCTTCAATATATGAATGCCACCCTTTGATGCACGAATCCCAATACGTGACTAACTCCTTTGCACGAATCCCAGTACGTGACTCACTCACCAACTTAAGGAAGAAGAATGTTGGCTACAAAGTTCTTCACTTCATACACACGATGAAGATCAAGAAGCACTTGGTTACAAAACCCTAAGGCGCAAAGACGCAGTAGCTTCTATCTGAGAGAATTAGACTTCGGTCACCTTTTGCATGTGTTCTCCTTGTATTCTCTTGTGTGACGGCCTCAAAAATATGCTTTATATATGCCTAGGGTTGTGAGAAAAGAAACCCTACACAAATACAAAAGCCTGGCCCAAAAATCAGATCTGGAAATCTCAATTCCCGTAACCTCGATAGATACCTCGATCGATCGGGCAGCTGTCGAGCCTCATTAAATCTCGATAGATACCTCGATAGATAGCTCGATAGATAGCTATCTGTCCGCAGGTGTCCAGCAGCTATCCGCCAGGTGTCCACCAGGTGTCCAGCTTTAGTACACACTTTTTCTTCACTTGTTTCTTGGTCCAATCTTCATGGTTTTAATACTAAACTTGAACAACATGTTCTTTGAAATATTAAACACATCCTAGATCTATCCAAATACAAGTAAAGTGCGTTTTGTCAAAGGATTAGCCAACTACATAAAATAGCGACATATGTTAACAAACTTGAACTACATATGTCCTAACAAATATCACAAGTGTTTTTTGGCTAGACAAAATCACCTAACAATTATTCGAACAACTATTCTTAAAACCCTTGTTTTAAATCCTCAAACCTAAATGCAACCTAACAAATGCAAATTTAACATCTACAAGAATCATTCGTTCCATACAAAATAGTGAAAATACATTACAATAACAAAAACCACCAAGAAATGAACTCTCTACTTTCTCGAAAAGAGGTGCTTACCTAATTCCCTCAATTTATTCACCTGAGTCACTGACTTATCATTGCATTCCTATACTATCATTAAACACCACAAACAAAATACATCAAAAACCACATTTTTATAAAAAATAGAAAACACAAATCAAAAGCAAATACCAATCTAAGCAATGTATGTGTACAATTTAGCAAAACATAAACTAATTACTGACCTTAATTATTTTTCAAATTTAATTAAACTCCTCCCCACATGGAATGATTGAAATGCCTCGACAAATTCAACAAAACAATAAGGTTCATTTTGACATGCCCAATATTGCTTCTGGTCTTTATGTGATGCCACCTATAAACATTTTATTATGCATATGGATTAATGAGAGTCTCCATGTGATGCTCACCTTTCAGAGATCATGCATTTCTATTGGAACATATTAAACAAAAAACCTATATATATATATATATATATATATATATATATATATACACACCTACTTCTTGAAAGAAGTTAGCCACACAATTCCTTGTAAGATATTTATGTTAGGATATATGCCCTTAAATCCTATTGTATGATACTATGTATGACATTATGTATGACTTAATGTTGTGTTTAATAAAGTTGTTTATTTCTTATCTAAAATAATGGTAACATGAATATTTGGACATTATCATATAGTCCATGAGATGCATAGTATGTGATTTATGTGATTTAGTCACAGAAGATATAAATCACAAGTTCTTTGTAAACTCAGAATTTATAGTTCGTAGTCGGTGATGAAATTGGGCATTTCATCTGCGAAGGCTATAACGTATCAACTAAGATGATTTGTCTTGATCATGGAAGTGGTGACTTCTAGTTGATATGTTGATATGTTTTAAGAGTTAAGACATATTGAACTGGACCGCTGTGAGATTTATTATTCTCCTAACGACTGTCAAATGAATAATAAATCTCACGACTTCTATTTGCATGAACTCTTAATCCTGAGAGAATAATGGACCTGATCATGAGATGTAGGTTGCTTTGATATATCAGGAGTGAGATCTAAAGTAACGGTCAAAACCTCAGTATGTTGGGCAGCCACATTTAGTGTTGATGGAACATATATTCTCAAGATGGAATTCATAGTCTCTTAACGGAGATACAAAATATTCCCTTGAGATAAGTTTAATGGGTTCAGTTATTCAGAGAGTTAGGCCTAACCACTTTGGTAAGAAATTACTAAAGTATATATTTATGAAATTGGATTTCATAAATATATGATGAATAACTTTAAAGGATTAAACCGGGTACTCAAGGATAAGATGTAGTAATTTACAAAGTGGCAGTCTATATTTATGACTTTGTATTACTACGAATATTTTATGAAGGGGTTGCGTGCAAAATAAAGTCTTGGGATATAATTTCTTAATAAGGCCTAGAGTGCAATTATATTTATATAGTGGTATTAAATATAATTAATGGTAACTTTGGACTTGTCAAGAGTTGACGGAAAAGCCCAAGGCCCATTGGAGTTAGTGTCTTATTGGTCCCTTTTGGTCCCATTCCAAGCCACACACTAAAGCCTAATTGGAAAGGCCCAATAGGCCGGCCCAATTAGATAATCAGTTAGTTATAAAGGGAGAAACATACAGAATTTTTTGAGGGTGATTTTTCGAAAAGAAAAATAAAGAGTGTGAGACACACTTTCATTCTCCCTTTGGAAACTGATTGAGAGACCACACATCTTGGGCGTAAAGTGGAATTGGAGTGAAGATTAAAAGTTTTCCCAAGTGCTTCTAATCTTTGTTTTGAAATTCTCCATACCAAGGTACGCTATCTTGTTCTTAAATTCTGAAATTCATAGAGTGCATGTTGTCAATCATGAATGAAATAGATCCTTGTTTGTTGCTTCCGCTGTGTGTTTTGTATGAGATACAAAACCAGATTTTTATCCAACAATTTAAAGCCCATGGATTCAAAAAAATCAAGCTCATGTTTCAGGGACCGTGGTTCACAGTCTGGCCATCTGAGGGGAGAATAATATCAATAAAAATATCAAAGTCTTGTTGGCTGAAGGAGGTGAGATGACAGGAGTTCAATGGAGAATGTGAATACATTATTTAAGCAAATTCACTATTTGAAAAGTTGTAAAGCAATCCAAATCAATAGATATGTCATCCATAAACAGTGCTTTTACTGGTCCAACCAGCATCTCAACTTTCACTTATTTTTTTTTTTTTTTTTAGCAAGAGACCTTGTCTTTCATTTAATTTTCAAAGAAATAATTATTTCAATTAACAAAAGTTAAGGTAAATTGGTGTTCTTAATCTAGTTTACCTGTTATAACACACTTTCTTTGTCCTCTTGAGGTTGAGATACCCTCTTAACATTTGATCTCCAACCATGGTAATAGTGTACACTTCAAATCCCAATACCTATAATGAAGTGAACTCAAATAGATGATAAATCAGGCAAAACTGTTATGGAACTTTGACACTCAATGTTAATGTTGCCTTTAGAAAATAATCTATAATATTGCTAGCTTGCCTCTTGGCCTTCGGTTAATGCTCCCTTAAAATAGTAGAAGCCAAAATAAAAAGACATAACTTGTCAACCACAACGAATGTGACTTCTCTAGACCATAAAAGGTGAGTCTATATATTAAATCTTACTTTGAGCATAGGCTTTGATAAAAACACAATTTGAGCTAGACTATCTATCATTTACTAAGGTAGAGAATAAGTCATTCACAAAAACTTCTTTCTTACCTTCATGAAGATATCAATATCTAGATAAGGCATAATATTGGCTGCTTTCTCTCTTCTAGACAACTCTACTTACACCTAATTTGAGTTTTTCTCAAATTCACCTATTATATATATATATATATATATATATAATATTATATTTAGAGAAACATTTAAAAGAAAGAGAGAGAGGCGCTTGAGAGTCTACAAAGAAGTGTCCAGGTGAAGTGTTCTTCTTATGATATTTTTGTGGCCTTCTTGATTTTTATATTAAGTGTTAATGTATTATTTATTTTGGCAAAAAAATTTTAAAAATTTAGATAGGACACATGGTGCAAAATTGAGGATCCAATTAACTCACTTGACCCAAAAAAAAAAAAAAGGCATGTGGCGCAAAATTGAGAATTCAATTGAAATCTAATTAGATTTTCTTTCAGCTTCACCTATTATTATATACATAGATGAGCCAACTATTTTGGTCTCAGAAAAAGCCGAAAAGGCATGTCCAATTTTCGTTCTATGCTGCGGACATCTCACAGCCAACGACAAGAGAGGCTAATTTCCAAAGGATATTGAGATTGGATTTCCAGAGTACTTCATATGGTCTATGTTTCCAGAGATTGGTCTGTATCTTTCTTTCCTCAAAGTTAGATCTTGTCTTGACAATCCTATACCATGCGAATTATTTGGGAAGAAAAACAAAGTTATCAATGTGTCTCACTATTTTTTTTTTGGATGTACATAAATATTTTATTGAAAACACAAAGAAACAAAAGGCTAAGCAGCAAATACAAAATAGAGTTGCTCTAAATAAATTACATCCAAAAAAGGGCTAGAAGCAGATTCCTGAACAAAACAAAAAGAAAAGTTTTTCCTAAGACACCAAGAAGGTAGAACATGGGCTACTTTGTTTGACTCTCTCCGACTCCACCGAAAAACAAAGTATTGGCCACAAGACGCCTAGAAAAAAGTGTTGGCAGATGTGATTGAGATTCTCCAAAGAACTGTATTAGTATGCAATTTAAGAGCTTCAATGCAAGCTTTGGTATCACTCTCAACTACTAAATTCTTAACACCACGTTCAACTGCTAAACTAGTCGCCCAATTGATGGCCTTAGCCTCTGCTTGGAGAGGGAGGCTGGTTTCCACCCTTTATAACAAGAAGAAGATTAAATCTCCTCTCTTATCTCTAGCCATAATGACTATGAAAGAATGGTACAGCCCCACTACCACATCGCAATTTATCTTTACATCTCTTTGCTTTGGCCCAATCTAGGAAGAAACAATTGGTCTAGGGGGCACTGAGGGACATCGAAGATAACAGAAAGCTCTTCACTAAATTCTTTCAAGATTATTTGAAGATTTAAAACAATTTTCTTGTATTTTCGAAATCAAAAACATGTTTGGTTAGTTGAAATTAAAAATATAGTTTTTCAAAGAAAAAATAGAAAATAATAAAATATGTTGTTACTAGGATTTGAACTCCAATGCTAACTCATTAAATGAGATAAATTTATTAAATTAAATGCGTGTTTTCATTGACTTTTGAAAATTAGAAACTGAAAACAGTTTTTTGCATGTTTTTAGTTTCCTTCACAAATTGTGTTTTGAGAAGAGTTTTTGTTTTCTGTTCATTTTGGGTTGCCAAATAAGTTTTTTAATCTCAAAAAATAGAAATTTGTTTTTAGAAACAAAAAATAAGGGAAAAAAATAGTTACCAAACATACTCTTAATTTCTAACAAACCATAGTTGCTCCACCACTAGAGCCCCAAATAAAAGGAACTCCTCTTGTTAGAAGAGCCGTGGAAAAAAACTTAAGGGGTGGGGGGTAAAAGAAAGTTTATAAACTGACCTAGATTATTAAACTTCATTGCATTCGGTCTACACCCCCAGACATTACCAGCCCACAAAGATCTGGTCACATTACAAAATACAAAAAGATGTAAGCTGGATTCAAGCGAGGAATCACATAGAGGACAGCTTGGATCCATGGATGGGAAGTGTGGATATTGTACTTTGTTTGCCCTCGATTTTCCTGTCGGACTCCAAAAATTCAAAAAATATCAATTTTTCACATGGGATCGTGGGAACATCTAGATTAAAATGGTACAACCCGTTTGGGCATCGGAGCACTCGAAAGTGTAATTTTAGTTCAATTTAACCAAAATGCCCTAGTCAAGCCTGGGTTGACTAAACGTCAACTATGGATAAAACCACCCCAAAATTTATTTTTTTCATGTTTTTACATCAAACCCAAACTTGTCGAAGATTTTTGTTAACTTTGACCAAGTTTGACCAGAGATTGACTTTTGGGAGTGCCTAAAAGCCTAATTTTTATCCAACAATCAAAATAGGTTGGAACCAGTGTCATTGCAAATATTATTGAATTCATTTTCCAACGATTATTCATGGGTCAAAATCGGAGTTGAAATTTTTAAGATATCTTAAAAACCACATTGGGCACGTCAGCTCGCTTCTCAAGGTTATATATTTTGATCCTACAATTGGATTTTCAAATTATTAAGTTTTCAGGAAACTAGACATCTATAACTTTACATTGATACCAAGATCAGCTCAATCGAAGTTTGGGAAGGCCTTCAAATGATAAATCATATTTAGAACCGAGAAGAGGGGGAAAAGGACATGATTGTTGACGTTAGGATATAGACCTGGTGCACCTTTAAGAGCCAGCAGGTCAGCCCGATGACCTTTAAGGGTGTGCTGGTAGCTGAAGACACACAAAAAAATTATAAAATCCCCAAACCCCCTTGATGAACTTCTTCCATTACCCTCTCGGCTTCTTCTCTTTTCAAGCAACGAAGGTGGACATCATCATAGGACCTTCTATAGAGTTATCCTCCACATAGGATGTATTGGGTTGCCATCATACTAATGGAATGACTTTCTTTCTTATTGGCAACATCTAGATACACCCTTAGTTCCAAGAATTTCATGATGTCATAGTACCATGGAATTTCCTTTTCTTCTATAGCCATCATTGAAGCTTCGGTCTTCCTCTTGTGCATTTCCTCATAACTTTGCTCAATCTCCAAGGGTCATGTCCATACTCCCTCAGGTATTTCAACCATGGAGGCTAAAGTAGCTAAGGCATCCATAAATTGGTTTTGAGCTCTAGGAATGATTGTGTACTTAATTCTGTCAAAGGTCTTGGTTAAATCCTTTAGGTATTGCTGATAAGGTTGCAAGTGTTCTTCTTTTACTTTCCACAACTTTTGTGCTTGGGTTATAGCTGATAGGCCAAGAATGTATTGACCCGTTTGGCAAATTAATTAAATAATTATCCAAGTTAATTAATTAAGTCAATTTAACATGTGTAAAAAGAAACCTTACACAAATACTCAAGGATATGTGTGCAATAGTGTGGTAGCAAAAACAAATCACCAATTAAACTAAATGTTGCATAAAATAAATTTGACACGGTAATTTGTTTACGAATGGGAAAAACTTCTGAGGCAAAACCTCATCAGGTGAATTTAAGGTCGCCGCTCTTGAGAATCCACTATTATCAAAACAAGCAATTACAAGTAAAAGGAATCCCAGTACCTAATACCAACCTACCGTTGAACCTTTATCCCAATACCCAATTGGACTTGTATTGTAGTAGCAATCTCTCATTTCAATGCACGAATTCTAGTACGTGACAAACCAATGATGCACGGATCCCAGTACGTGACTAACACACCAACTTGAAGAAGATGTTGGCTACAAACTTCTTTAGTTCATCAACATGAAGATTAAGAAGGTCCTTGGTCATAAAACCCTTGGTGTAAAGATGCAATAGCTTTTACAAAGAGAAAGATGAACTACAACAGTTTTTGTCTCTGGTCACAATATGTGTGTATGGATACCGAAAAGACCTTGAGACGACTCTTAAAATAATCCTTATTTATGTCTAAGGTTGTGAGAAAAGAAACCCTACACAAATACTCAAGGATATGTGTGTGTAATCAGATTTGAAAATTTTGATTTTGTAATTCTTGACAGATACGGCTTGTGTTGAACTGTTGTCGAGCTTCAACATTAAATCTCAATAGATAGGTTTCTGTCGAGCTTTAATGAATAGCACTTTTTCACTTGTTTCTTAGATAGACTTGCATGGCTTTAACACTTGACATGAACAACATGTTTCTTAAAGTCTTAAACCATCCTAGATTTACGAAATTATAAGTAAAATGCATTTTGTCAAAGGATTAGCCAATTACATCAATTATGTCCCTAACAATCTCCCCCTTTGGCAATCTCTGAAAAAACCACAACAAATAAGTGAACCATGAGAGAATTCTTAAATCACTAAACTCATAATCATTTGTTGAAATACAAAATAAATCTAATCCTAACATAAACTCTTGAAAAACTTTGCAAGAAGAAAGCTCATGGTAAGATAGATTTTCACAACTTGTTTTTCTGAAAAACTTAAACAAAACTCATCAAGGCATCATATGTGAAACAGAAATAAAGGATTGCATATATAAAGAAACATGTTTATAAAGAGATAAAAGAAACAACACATGTAGAGATAGGTGAAGAAACATACATCATCATATATGTGTATATATATATATATATATATATATACATATATATCAAAAGATAAGTACAATGTATGTAAATAGATAAATGGTCAGAAGACCAGTATACATGAGGTAAAAGTAAAGAAAGAAAATAAATACATAAGAACCTCACTACATCCCTAAAAAATGTATAGACACTCCCCCTAACAAAAATGTCCTATACTAACTCTCCTCCTAAGTACAAGACTACTCTTAACCAAAACTACTCCCCCTTTTTGTCACGAATGACAAATGGCAAGTCACTGAAAGGGTGTCATCTCATCATCACTGGGAAAGCTAGAATTCTTATCACCATCATCACTATCCTCATCTGCCGACACCTCTGGAGAAGGAGATGGAAAAGCGGTGAAACCACCAAGGCGAGCGTGCTATACGATTGACACGGGTGTTCACTTGACACAACTCATTAGAAAGAGTGTCAAGGCAAGCATCTATGCGTTGAAGCTATGCCATGATGGCCTCCTGGGTCACATTACTAGTCAAGGAAGAAGGAGCAGAGGTGGAAGGAATAGTAGAAACTACAGGACCAATAGACTCTACACGTGGTAGCTTCAGTCAAAGCTGAGCCTTGCTTTACTGAATAAAACCGGCGTCTATGGCACCCATAGTGGTGAAGTAAGGAGAATCAGGAATGGGAATGGAAAAATGGCAAAGGATTCACGTGATAGCCAAAGGAAAGATGAGCTTATCACGGGTCATTGTATCTTGATAGACATTAAGGATAGAAGTGATGAAGTGAGAGGGAAAGTCTATGGAGAGGTCCTCAAGAAGTGAGATAAAGGAGTAAGAATAAATGTCATCACCATGTTAAGGAACCTTGGACCTTTTGCAAAGTCCAGGCATAGGGTGTTTAGCTTAACACCCTATGTGGAAGGTGTCTCACAAAAGTAAGATAGAAGATCATCTTTGGACATAGTCCTAAGACACTCACAATCATGGTAGTCAGGATGTGCTACCCTAGGTATATGTAATACCTCAGATATAAGATCTAGGGTAACTACGATACGTGTACCTTGAATGAACGTAGCAAACTAAGGAACAGAGGTATCGATGCCATGTATATTGGAGTTCAACTCCTGTATAATGACGATGGAACACCTCAGTGGACTCTCATAAAGATAAGTCCAACCCCAAGTTCGAATGATGGCGAGGAAAGGAGCATCAAAAAAGTTTGACAAAATGACTTGGCATTCCGAATGAATGCCATGTCATTGAAAGTTCTCCGAGAAGTCCTTTCAGGCCTTCTCATTATGGAACAAAATGTCAATAGGGGAAAGATCAGAAGAAGAAGACCCAAAACCATAAAGAGGGTTTAGAGCTAGAGTAGATTTGCATTTGGGTGTCATGACGTAGTCTATCCATCAAAGAGAGAGAGAGAGAGAGAGACATATCACAAACCATAAATAGAAAGGAAAGAAAAGAGACGTATGCAAGAAATATGCATGAACACGTGACATGCAAAATTTAAGTGCAACATGGGCAAAAATTAATCCAAACCTACTAGCACATAATCCACATTTAATCAAATGGACATCTAAAATGTGGAAACATGGTTACAATGCAAAGAGAATGAAATGTATGATCATATAACATCAATTTCACATAAACCAACCCAAAAATTTCAAGAGAAACTCAAAAACCCCAATTTTTTTGAAAAACTACAAAAACCTAGGTCTTAATGCATGAAAAAGAGAGATAAAGAAGAGTTACCAAGTGATTCAAGCTTAGAATGGGCCAAAAATAAGATGGGTAGAGGGGTTTAAGTGAGAAAAAATGTGTTTGGAGGGAGAGAAAGAGAAGTGAGAAATGAAAACTGATTCGTGCTTAACATATATAAAGAAATCACAGCTTGTTGGATCGAAGTATCTGTCGAGATCTGTCGAGCACTAAATCTCGATAGAAAATGAATCTGTCAAGGTGCTATCGAGGATCTATCAATGGCAAAAACACCTCGATGGATCTAGAAGCTGTTGAGGATCTATCAACCAGACTGAAGGTTGCTTAATGGATTGAAGAATCTGTTGAGAATCTATCAAGAAGAAACCAAAAACCTTGATGGATCGAGATTGTGTTAAGATCTGTTAAAACAAGAAGAAAAATGGGCTCGATAGAAGAGAATCTGTCAAGGATCTGTCAAGAAGCTGTCTAGCTTGAAGAAAAGGATTTTTTATTTATTTAATCTATAAGAGGGAAAAACACATAAAGATGAATGCAAAAAGCAAGCAACTCAAACAGAGATCCAATCAACATATTAAGCTCTCAAAACATCTCTCAACATATATGCAAAGCATTCAGAGACCCAAAAACACACACACACACACATTAAACAAGTCTAACCAATTTTAGATTTCATAAACAAGTTAAGATAGTTTAGTGAGAATATATTAACACATGTATTCCTCGTGATAGTCAAATCACATTGTATCTGCACATGTACCAAAAGTAGCAAAGAATTTGCATGTTGTGTGTGAAAACATAGCAAGTTTGCACAAGTTTCTCATATTATGACAATTTGAGATATGAGAGAATAAAAAACACTCACATACAATCATAACTATTTGATGGGGACTATCACCTTTGAGGTACATCCTATAACTCTCACATCTCCTAAAAACACGCTTGCAACCATATTTAAAAGCATTTTGATTCTTTTTGCTTTTATATTTTTTGCATATTTTTCTGTTTCTTTTTGAGCATATATATATAGAGAGAGAGAGAGAGAGAGAAGAAATACCCAATTATCTAAGCCAAAACATCACAATTTACAATGCCAAAACACATAGATGTCATACATGATTGGCGTGCTTTAGTGGTGAGATAGTTATTTATGCTTTTCTCTTAGGAATCTTTAGTCCTTCTTGTAAAAAAGAGTGATATGAGTATTAAGTGTAAAAGATACAAACTTAATCGTACTCATCACAAACACGAGCCACAAAGTTCACTTGCTTAGTTGTACAATAAAGTGTTCATCTAAGCAACAAGAGATACAAAGTTTAGAAAACTTTGTTTCAATGGCCATTCAAGGCACACAAGTAACAACATACAAAAACACACACTATTTTGGTATTTTTATGATTTTGATTTTGATTTTTAATTTTTATGAAAAACAAAATAAGGCAAAATTGAAAACAACCAAACAATAACATGTTTAAGCAGACAAAGCATAAAACTATATGCAAATGCATGAGAAAGAAGGAGAAGAAGGAAAGATCACTCCATGGAGATTACAACAATGTTTTGGCGTAAGAATTCAATCCGTTTGCTATTAAGAGGTTTGGTAAACAATTCAACCTTCTGATCATCAGTATAGATGAACTCAAGAGTGAGTGTGCTATCTTCGACAAGCTCTTGAATGAAGTGGGGTCGTATCTCTATATGTTTTGTTCGAGAATGTTGAACAGGATTTTTAGGCGTGTTAATGGCACTGGTATTGTCACAATAAATGGTAAGATGTTCTTGACGAATATCATAATTAAAGAGGAATTTTTGCATCCATAGAAGTTGGGTGCAATAGTTATCAGCAGTAATGTATTCTGCCTCAACAGTGGATAAAGATATGGAATTCTGCTTCTTACTCATCTAGGAGACAAGATTATTACCCACATAAAAACAACCCCCTGAAGTACTTTTTCTATCATCAACATTCCCATCCCAGTCTACATCAAAATACCTAGCTAACACATCATTGGTGTCCTTGCTATACCACACTCCGAAATCGGCAATGGATTTGACATATTTTATGATTCTTTGGGGTTAGTATGGCTCTTTGGGGTTAGTATGATATCTAGTACAAACTCCTACACTGTAACTAATGTCAGGTCTACTAGCAGTAAGGTAAAATAGACTACCTATCATGCTTCTCTATAAAAAAGAATCAACCTTCTTGCCTAACAAATCAATAGTGAGTTTAACATTTGGACTCATGGGGGTTCTAAAAGAACTAGCAGATTTCAATCCAAACTTTTTCACAAGATTTTTGGCATATTTAGATTGAGATATGAATATACCTAACTCTTGCTGATTAATTTGCAATCCAAGGAATTGATTCAACTCTCTAATCATGGTCATCTCAAACTTGGCTTGGATAAGCTTTGAAAAGTTTTGAGCAAGTTCATCCTTTGTAGACCAAAAGATGATATCATCAACATAGACTTAAGCTACTATCAATTCACCATTTTCCTTTTTGATAAACAGAGTTTGATTTGCTTGTCCTCTTGTGAACCCATGTGAGACCAGGTATTCTGTAAGCCAGTCAACCAAGCTCTAGGTGCTTACTTTAATCCATAGAGAGCCCTCTTGAGGTACAACACATGATCTAAAAAGTGTGGATCAATGAATCCTTTTGGTTGAGCAACATAGAGATCATCTTTAAGAAATCCATTTAAGAATGCAGTCTTCACATCCATTTGGTAAAACTTGAACTTCAAGTGACAAGCAAGGGCTAGGAGAACCCTAATGGATTCCATGCGAGCTACAGGAGCAAATGATTCATCAAAATCCACTCCTTCCACTTGAATGTATCCTTGGGTCACCAGACAAGCCTTGTTGTGGATCACATTTCCCTCCTCATTAGTTTTATTGTGGAATATCCACTTTGTGCCAATGATGTGCTCTTCTTATAGTCTAGGTAATAGGGTCCAGTTATCATTCCTTTGAAACTGGAGCAGTTCATCATGCATGGCCTCGGCCTAGCTTTCATCCTGGAGAGCATCCTCAACCTTGGTGGGTTCAACCTATGACAAATAACAAGAGTAAGACACAAAGTTAGCAACACATTTATCAACTGTATGCTTTCTTTGTGTAAGTTCATTCATATTTCCCACAATAACGTTAGGAGGGCGATTCAGCTTGATCCTTAAGGATGGTCCTTTCTCTTCATGAGATTCAGACTCAGGTGATGTAGGAATATCTGCTGAGACTCCTACAACACTTGAAGTACTTGGAGAAACAAGCTCTTAATCAACTTCTTCTTGAACAGCCTTAGGCTTTGAAGAAAGAATTTTCGTAGGTATTTTATTATGTATTTCCTTACTGATTTTCTTAGAATTAGAGTATGAAGCTTCACCAATAGCAACATTGACAATTCCATCACCATTTTGGTTCTATTGTTGTATACCTGATAAGCTTTACTTATGGAGGTGTATCTTAAAAATATTCCTTCATCGCTTCAGGAGTCAAAGTTTCCCACATTCTCTCTATCCTTGAGAATGAAACAGGTACTTCCAAAGATTTTAAAATACTTCACATTTGGCTTTCTTCCCTTTCATAATTCATAGGTAGTCTTCTTTGTATCGAGTCTAAAGTATACCCTTTTAACCACATGACATGCGGTATTAACGACTTCTCCCCATAGATTTCTGGCCACACCTTTATTGTGCAACACGGCTTTAGCCATCTCTTGTATGACTATGTTCTTTCTTTCTACTACGCCATTATGCTGAGTAATAGGAGCAAAGAATTCTTGAGATATACTAGATCTAGTGCAAAAAGATTTCATGTATGAGTTCTTGAATTCTTCACCATGATCACTACGAATTCGATCAATCTTTATATTCTTCTCATTTTGCAATCTTGTACACAAACCTTCAATGTGCTTAGGAGCATCTGACTTGGATCTTAGAAGAATGACCCAAGTATACCTGGTGAATTCATCTACTACAACTATGATGTATCTCTTTCCTCCAAGAGATCCAGTTCTAGTTGGACCCATAAGATCCAAATGTAGTAGCTCCAAAGGTCTAGATGTAGCTTATGTTTGAATGCTTGGATGTTTTGCTTTTATTTGTTTCCCAAGCTAACATGGTCCACATACAACATTGCTAACCTTGCTGAGCTTTGGTATTCCTAACACTGATTCATGCTTAGTTACAATTGACAGATGTTTATAGCTAGCACATCCCATCCTTTGGTGCCATAGGTCTTCATTTGGCAAACGAATACTATTGCATACAATATCAGCATCAGGTACCGATCCATAGTAGTTACCTAGGGTGTGAACTCCGCTTATGAGTTTCTTCCCAGACTCATTCAACATAAGGCATTTCCCTTTTGAGAACAACACCAAGAAGTCTTTATCACATATCTAACTTATGCTCAACAAGTTCACTCCAAACCTTCTGCATACAACACATTTGTAATTCTGGAAGCCCAGGTAGAGAGATAGTTTCCTTCCCTTTTATTTGTGACTTGCTTCCATCACCGAAAGTCCACCTTTCTTAGATTTGAAAAACTTGAAGAGAGAACTATCTCTAATCATGTGTCTTGAGAACCCACTATCAAGGTACCATAACATGTGTCCATTACCTTAAATGTAGACTTGATCATAAAGCACACTTCATACTTGCTTGACAAATCAGTAGGAATGGTTTTCTCTCTCATCAGACATTTATGTACAAAATCTTTAATTTTCACCATTCTCAGATGAACTCCTTTGCACATTTTCATTTTGAGGCAGTCTAGTTTTTTCCTTGTCACACTAAGACCTTTTTCAACAATGGTCAAAATAGCTTTCAAATAACTTTTAGACTTACATTTCCTAAGGCACTCAATCAAATAGAGATTGGAAAAGTAAGATGTATTTGAAATAAAAGATCTTTTCATGCCACTTGCAGCCATGACAACAGGGGTTAATGGATCACACAGTAAGGATTAAAACCTAAACAGAGTGTGCCTGCTCTGATACCACTTAATATGCCAAGAATGTTTAATAGGCCAAGAATGTATTGACCCCTTTGGCAAATTAATTAATTAATTATCCAAGTGAATTAATTAAGTCAATTTAAGATGCAATAACGTGGTAGCACAAAAAAATCACCAATTAAATTAAATGCAGCGGAAAATAAATTTGACATGGTGATTTGCTTATGAATGGGGAAAACCTCCGAGGCAAAACCCCACTAGGTGAATTCAAGGTCACCACTCTCGAGAATCTACTATTATCAAAACAAGTGGTTACAAGTAAAAGGGTAAATTACACTTTACCATCCTAAACTATACACCAGATTACACTTTGCACCCTAAACTATTCAAATGCACACTTTGCACCCTAAACTATCACATTTATCACACTTTGCACCCCAACATTACTTTTATAGCTAAATTAGAGTGATAATTTATGTCTAACTTAATGGTAAAAGTAACATTGGGGTGCAAAGTGTGATAAGAGTGATAGTTTAGGGTGCAAAGTGTGCATTTGAATAGTTTAGGGTGCAAAGTGTAATTTGGTGTATAGTTTAGGGTGGTAAAGTGTAATTTACCCCAAGTAAAAGGAATCCCAGTACCTAATACCAACCTAGAGTTGAACCCTTACCCTAGTATCCAATTGGACTTGTATTGTAGTGGCAATCCTCCTTTCAATGCACGAATCCCAATACGTGACTAATCAATGATGCATGGATCCCAGTACATGACTAACACACTTACTTGAAGAAGATGTTGGCTGCAAAGTTCTTCAGTTCATCAACATGAAGATCAAGAAGCTCCTTGGTTACAAAACCCTTGGCACAAAGACGTAGTAGCTTCTATAAAGAGAAAGATGAACTACAACAATTTTTGTCTTCGATCACAATATACGTGTATGGATACCAAAAAGACCTTGAGACGGCTTTTAAAATAATCCTTATATATGTTTAGGGTTATGAGAAGAGAAACCCTACACAATACTTAAGGATATGTGTGTGATCAGATTTGGAAATTTTGATTTCGTAATTCTCAATAGATACAGCTTATGTCGAGCTGCTGTCGAGCTTCAGCATTAAATCTCAATAGATAGGCTTCTATCAAGACATCTGTCAAGATTGAATGAACAACACTTCTTTAATTGTTTCTTGGACAGACTTGTATGGCTTTAACACTCAACTTGAACAACATGTTTCTTAAAGTCTTAAACCATCCTAGATCTACCCAATTACAAATAAAGCACATTTTGTTTAAGAATTAGCCAATTACATCAATTATGTCCCTAACAATAACCAAAGTTAAGTCCCCAAAGACTTCGGCTTCTTTCACTCCTAATTCCTGAAGATCTTCCATTCCTACAATGCAAGCCTTATATTCAACCATGTTGTTAGTTGCTCTGAAGTTCAACTTGGTTGCCAAAGGTATGTGAGATCCTTTGGGAGTGATCAAGAGTATTCCTATCCCATTCCCATATTGATTTATAGCTCTGTCAAAGTACATCTTCCACGTTCCTAACTTAACATCCAAAATGTCTTCATCTGGAGAGTTTTCTTTACCATTTTCCCCCTCTATAGGATTCTTGACACAAAAGTCTGACATGACACTTCCCTTGATAGTCTTCCTAGCCATATACTTCAAATCGAATTCAGCCAATAAGATCAACCATCTTGAAAATCTTCCACTCAAAGTGGGCTTCTCGAAGAGATACTATAATGGATCCATTCTTGCAACTACCCATATTAGAAGGGTAAAACACTATGTCTCAATTTTTGTAGGCCTAAACAAGTGTGAAGCATAACTTTTCTATGGGAATGTATCTAGTCTCGTAATAAGGGAATCTCTAACTCAAATAGTATATAGCTTTTTCATTCTTCGTCATCTTCTTGTGCAAGTGTACTCCTAACTGCATCCCCTATGATGGAAAGGTATAGGAGTAAGGGTTTTCCATGTTGTGGAATACTAGGATAAGTGGGTGGAGGAGATATTCCTTGATAAGTTCAAAGGCCTTTTGGCATTCACCATTCTATATGTGTGTGGTTCATTCTTCCTTAGGAGTTTAAAGATGGGCTCACAAGTGGAGGTGAGCTTGACAATGAATTAACTAATGTATTGTAGTCAACCTAAGAAATCTATAATCTCTTTCTCACTTTTGGGTGGTGGCATTTCCAATATGGCTTTGATCTTGGATAGGTCAACTTTTATCCCTCTATCACTCATTAGGAATCTTAACAACTTTCTAGCGGTTACTCCAAAGGTGAACTTTAGTGGGTTTAGCCTCATATTCTTTGATCCTTTTGAAGAATTTCCTCAAGTTTGTCGTGTGGCTCCCTCTATCCTTAGATTTCACTATCATATCATCAACATACACCTCTACCTCATTATGCATCATATCATGTATCAAGGTTATAACCATCCTTTGATAAGTTGTCCCAACATTCTTGAGGCCAAACAACATTATCGTGTAGCAACAGATTCCCCATTCAGTAGTGAAAGTGGTTTTGGTCATATCTTTAGTAGCCAAATTGATTTGGTTGTATCCCAAAAAACCATCCATGAAAGAAATCAAGGCACTTCCCATCGTGTTATTCACTAAGGCATCAATGTGGGAAAGGGAAACTCATCCTTAGGGCATACCTTATTGTCTCTAAAATCCACACATCCTCACCTTTCCATCCTTCTTAGGTACAGGCACGACATTGGCTATCCATTCAACTTGACTTACGGGTTTGATGAACCTTACCTTTAGTTACTTAGTGACTTCTTCTTTAATCTTTAAAAGCTATTCGGTCCTCATTCTTCTCAATTTTTGCTTGACAGGCATCATGTGGCCATAGGTATTAATGTGGTGTTGAGCAATTTCGAGGTCAATTCTAGGCATATCTTCGTAGGATTTTGCAAACACCTCTTGAAATTCCATGAGGAGTTCTTGAAGATCTTTCTTTTCCTTTTCATTTTGGAGCTGAGCCAATTTTAATTAAGCATAAATTTTCATTATTGCCCAAATTAATAGTTCAAGAGTTGATTCCATAGGTTCAATTTTATTTTCCAATTTTTTATTAATTTCATTTTTAAATTCATTTGAATCATTTAAGTGCAGAATTTCAATGTTACATGACACATCAAAGTACACTAGATCAGAATTCATCTTATTGAAAACATTAAAAAGTACATTGGAACTTACATTACAAAATTTTTTTCCCATGTTCTCAAAAAACCCAACCTAAGTCCAATTATTGATGGGCCCATTAGTAGGCATGATGAATTTGGAAGGATCACTTGGCTCTTCATTAGTGATGGTGAACATGTCCCCACTCGTCTTTATCAAGGTCTTCATTGCTTCAGCATCCATGTAGTTCACCAAATCAACCTCTTCTTGCACTGCTTCGATCACCACGGTAGGATTCCCCTTAAAGGTGAGATTTTCATTCAAGAACATCTCTCAGCCTGGGTACACCCCTCCATCTTTACCTAACCAAGGTTTGGGGAAGCCACAATAGGGGAAGTCTCCTCCTTTCATGAAGTTCCCATTAAGAATGCCATGGTTTTTCTTGATTCCGTCTCATCCTTCAAGGAATCCTAAACCCTCCTTGGTCACTTGAGTCTTGATATTGGGGAACGTTGATGTGTGCCCTTAAATCCTATTGTATGATGCTATGTATGATATTATGTTGTATTTAATAAAGTTGTTTTATTATTATCTAAAATAATAGTAACATGAATAGTATGACGTTATCATATAGTCCATGAGATGCATAGTATGTGATTTAGTCACAGAAGATGTAAATCACAAGTTCTTTGTAAACTCAGAATTTCAGTTCGTAGTCGGTGATGAAATTAGGCATTTCATCTGCAAAGACTATAAAATATCAACTAAGATGATTTGTCTTGATCATGGAAATGGAGATTTCTAGTTAGTATGTTGATATGTTTTAAGAGTTAAAACAATAACTAAACCACTGTGAGATTTATTATTCTCCTAACGACTGTCAAATGAATAATAAACTCACGACTTCTATTTACATGAGCTCTTAATCCTGAGAGGATAATAGACCTGATCTTGAAGTGTAGGTTGCTTTGATATATCAGAAGTGAGGTCTATAGATACGATCAAAACCTCAGTATGTTGGGCAACTACATTTAGTGTTGATGGAACATATATTCTCAAGATGGAATTCATAGTCTCTTAATGGAGATATAAAATATTCCCTTAAAATAACTTTAATGGGTTTGGTTATTCAGAGTGTTAGGCCTAACTACTTTAGTAAGGAGTTACTAAAGTATATATTTGTGAAATTAGATTTCATAAATATATGATGAATAACTTAAAGGATTAAACCAGGGACTCAAGGAATTAAGATGTAGTAATCTTCAAAGTGATAGTCTATCTTCATAACTTTGTATTACTACAAATATTTTATGAAGGGGTTATATGTACAATAAAGTCTTAGAATATAATTTATAAATAAGGCCTAGAGTGCAACTATATTTATATGGTGGTATTAAATATAGTTAATGGTAACTTTGGATTTATCAAGAGTTGACAGAAAAGCTCAAGGCCCATTGGAGCTAGTGTCTTATTGGTCCCTTTTGGTCCCACTCCAAGCCAGACACTTAAGCTCAATTGGAAAGGCCCAAAAGGCGAGCCCAATTAGATAATCAGTTAGATACAAAGGGAGAAACATACAGAATTTTTATGAAGGAACAACACTATTGTGAAATGGTGTGTGTAAAAATTCACACTTCTTGGGCGTTAGTGGAATTGGAGTGAAGATAAAAATTATTCCCAAGTGCTCCTAATCTTTGTTTTGCAATTCACTGCTTCAAGGTACGCTATTTTGTTCTTAATTTCTGAAATTTACATAATACATGTTATCAATTGCGAATGAAGTAGATTCGTTAATTTTTTCACTACGTATATTTTGTATGTGATACAACCATGATTAATCTAACAATTGGTATCAGAGCGGTTTTCAATTTCCAATTTTCGTAACATGTTTTGTGAGTTTTGAAATTAGAAACAGTAATTTCATGTTATTAGAAGATTGTACAATTAGTTTTTGTTGGAATCATACATGCGCAGCGGAAGAATAAATGTAATGTAAACGGATCTACTTCATACATACAAGTTAACATGGGCTATTTAAGTTTCAGAATTAGAGAACAAGAGAGTGTACCTTGGAGCGGTGAATTTCAAAAACTTGAAGAACGGAAGCACTTGGGAATACTTTCAATCTTCACTCCAATTCCACTAACGCCCAAGATGTGTGGTCTCTCAATCAGTTCCAAAGGGAGAATATGAAAGTGTGTCTCACACTCTCTTTTTTTTCTCTATGAAAATCTCTACAAATTCTCTACACATTCCCAGAAAAAATTCTGTGTGTTTCTCCCTTTGTATCTAACTAATTATCTAATTGGGCCGGCCTTTTGGGCCTTTCCAATTGGGCTTAAGTGTGTGGCTTGGAGTGGGACCAAAAGGGACCAATAAGACACTAGCTCCAATAGGCCTTGGGCTTTTCTGTCAACTCTTGACAAGTCCAAAGTTACCATTAACTATATTTAATACCACTATATAAATATAGTTGCACTCTAGGCCTTATTAATAAATTATATCCCAAGACTTTATTATACATGCAACCCCTTCATAAAATATTCATAGTAATACAAAGTCATGAAAGAAGACTGCCACTTTGTATATTACTACATCTTAATTCCTTGAGTACCCGGTTTAATCCTTTAAGTTATTCATCATATATTTATGAAATCCAATTCCATAAATATATACTTTAGTAACTCCTTACTAAAGTGGTTAGGCCCAACTCTCTGAATAACAAACACATTAAACTTATCTCAAGGGAATATTTTATATCTCCGTTAAGAGACTATGAATTCCATCTTGAGAATATATGTTCCATCAACACTAAATGTGGCTGCCCAACATACTGAGATTTTGACCTTAACCATAGATCTCACTCCTGATATATCAAAGCAACCTACACTTCATGATCAGGTCCATTATCCTCTCAGGATTAAGAGTTCATGCAAATATAAGTCGTGAGTTTATTATTCTATTGACAGTCTTTAGGAGAATAATAAATCTCACACCGGTCCAGTTCAATATGTCTTAACTCTTAAAACATATCAACATATCAACTAGAAATCTCCATTTCCATGATCAAGACAAATCATCTTAGTTAATATGTTATAGCCTTCGCAGATGAAATGCCCAATTTCATCACCGACTACGAACTATAATTCTGAGTTTACAAAGAACTTGTGATTTATATCTTCTGTGACTAAATCACATAAATCACATACTATTGCATCTCATGGACTATATGATAATGTCCCAATATTCATGTTACCAATATTTTCAAATAATAATACAACTTTATTAACCAAAACATTAAGTCATACATAATATCTAACATAATAAAATACATAGCATCATACAATAAGATTTAAGGACACATATCCCAACAGTTTTCTATATGGATGTTGAAATTATTGTTTGATTAAAACCGATATTGATGTTATGATGTTGTTTAAGTTTGAGTTTATGTATGTTAAATTGAACTTGAAGGTTATAACATCAATGAAATTCAGTTTTGATATCATTTTCTATCTATTACATTCATATGACGGTTGTTTTTTCATCAAAAACCGTTGAAAACTGCCTTAGAAAAATTCTAGAAATTCGAAGTTCACGAGTTTTGATCAGTCGAAAATTGCTTTAGATCGATTGAGTGAATTGGTGGCTAATCTGCTTGATTCAATTGATTCCCAATTGTTAGTCGATCTATCGAATTTTATTTTTCGAACGATCGAACCAAGTAGATTGTCAGGCTTGAATTTTTTAAATTTTGACCGATATATTATGGTTTTATTAAGGTTCCATACTATATGCTTATATGCTAAATTGATAATGTCCAGTTTACTTATTATATTCATGTTTGTTATTTTTAGATTTTATCATGGAATCATTTAGCCCACTTGTTGCTATTCTGAATCAAAACAAACAAACTAGATCCAATTATATTGACTGGAAAAGAAATTTGGACATTGGTCTTACAGCTGAAGAGCACAAATATGTGCTTATTCAACCATGTCCTCGTTGGATAAATATATATTTGTATCGCATACAAATCACATGCAGTGAAAAAATAACAGATTTACTTCATCCATAAATGTTAACATGTTCTATGTAAGTTTCAGAATTTAAGAACGAGAGAGTGTACCTTGGTGCGGTGAATTCCAAAAACGAAGATCAGAAGCACTTGGGAACACTTTTAATCTTCACTCTAATTCCACTAACGCCTAAAAAGTATGGTTTCAATCATTTTTCAAAGGGAGAATGTCAAAGTGTCTAATACTTACACATACACACCACTTCACAATAGTGTTCTTACTCAATATTAAACTCTGTATGTTTCTCCCTTTGTATCCAATTGATTATCTAATTGGGCTGATCTTTTGGGTCTTTTCAATTGGATTTAAGTGTGTGGCTTAGAGTGGGACCAAAAGGGACCAATAAGAAACTAGCTTTAATGGGCCTTGGACTTTTTTGTTAACTCTTGACAAGTCCAAAGTTACCATTAACTATATTTAAAACCACTATATAAATATAGTTGCACTCTAGGCCTTATTTATAAATTATATCCCAAGACTTTATTGTACATGCAACTCATTCATAAAATATTCATAGTAATACAAAGTCATGAATATAGACTGCCATTTTAAAGATTACTACATATTAATTCCTTGAGTATCCAGTTTAATCCTTTAAAGTTATTAATCATATATTTATCAAATCTAATTTCATAAATATATGTTTTAGTAACTCCTTACTAAAGTGGTTAGGTCTAACACTCTGAATAACCAAATCCATTAAACTTATCTCAAGGGAATATTTTGTATCTCCGTTAAGTACCTATGAATTCCATTTTGAGAATATATGTTCCGTCAACACTAAATGTGGTTGCCCAACATACTGAGGTTTTGACCGCAACTGTAGTTCTCACTCCTGATATATCAAAGCAACCTACACTTCATAATTTGATCTATTATCCTCTCAAAAGTGTTCATGTAAATATAAGTCGTGAATTTATTATTCATTTAACAGTCTTTAAGAGAATAATAAATCTTACAGCGGTCCAGCTCAATATATTTTAACTCTTAAAATATACCAACATACCAATAAGAAATCTCCATTTCCATTATTAAAACAAATCATCTTAGTTGATATGTTATAGTCTTCGCAGATGAAATGTCCCATTTCATCACCGACTACGAACTAAAATTCTGAGTTTACAAAGAATTTGTGATTTATATCTTCTGTGACTAAATTACATAAATCACATACTATGCATCTCATGGACTATATGATAATGTCCGAATAGTCATATTACCATTATTTTAAATAATAATAAAGCAACTTTATTAACCCCAACATTAAGTCATAGATAGCATCATACAATAAGATTTAAGGGAACACATCCTAACAGTCCTAGCTTTCCTTCATTAGATGCTCCTTCTGAGGGAAAACAACGATATGATCGTGGGTAGAAATCTAATGAGATGGCCAAGTGCTATATCCTAACATCTATTTTATATTTGGATGTGTGTCCTTAAATCCTATTATATGATGCTATGTATGACTTAATGTTATGATAAATAAAGTTGTTTTATTATTATCTAAAATAATGATAACATGAAAATTGAGATATTATCATATAATTCATGAGATGCATAGTATGTGATTTATGTAAAAAGTCACAAAAGATATAAATTACAAGTTTTTTGTAAACTCAGAATTTATAGTTCGTAGTCAGTGATGAAATTGGGCATTTCATCTGCGAAGACTATAATGTATCAACTAAGATGATTTGTCTTGATCATAGAATGGAGACTTCTAGTTAATATGTTGATATATTTTAAGAGTTCAAATATATGGAACTGGACCGCTATGAGATTTATTATTCTCCTAACGACTGTCAAGTGAATAATAAATCTCACGACTTCTATTTGCATGAACTCTTAATCCTGAGAGAATAATGGACCTGATCATGAGGTGTACTTTACTTTGATATATTAGGAGTGAGATCTAAAGTATCAATCAAAACTTCAGTATGTTGGACAGCCACATTTATTGTTGATGGAACATATATTCTTAAGATGAAATTCATAATCTCTTAACGGAGATATAAAATATTTCCTTGAGATAAGTTTAATGAGTTTGGTTATTCAGAGTGTTAGGCCTAACCATTCTGGTAAGAAGTTACAAAAGTATATATTTATGAAATTGGATTTTATAAATATATGATAAATAACTTTAAAGGATTAAACCGGGTACTCAAGGGCAAGATGTAGTAATTTAGAAAGTGGCAGTCTACATTCATGACTTCCTGTTACTACAAATATTTTATGAAGGGGTTGCATATATAATAAAGTCTTGGGATATAATTTATTAAATAGACCTAGAGTGCTATTGTATTTATATAGTGGTATTAAATATAATTAATGGTAACTTTGGACTTATCAAGAGTTGACGGAAAAGCCCAAAGCCCATTGGAGCTAGTGTCTTATTGGTCCCTTTTGGTTTCACTCCAAGCCACACACTAAAGCCCAATTGGAAAGGCCTAATAGGTCAGTCCAATTAGATAATTAGTTAGTTATAAAAGGAGAAACATACACAATTTTTTATAAGAGATTAAGAAAAAATAGAGACATAATTGTGAAATGGTGTGTATGTGAGAATGAGACACTCTATCATTCTCCTTTGAAAACTGATCGAGAGACCACACATCTTGGGCGTAATATTTTGTTTTGAATTTCACCACACCAGTGTATGCTATCTTGTTCTTAAATTCTGAAATTTATATAGTGCATGTTATCAATCATGAATGAAGTAGATCCTTATTTGTTGCTTCCGCTGTGTGTTTTGTATGAGATACAAAACCAGATTTTCCAATAATTGGTATCAGAGCCAGGTTTTCATATCATATTTGTATAACATCTGATTGAGTTTTAGAATTTAAGAAAACTATTATCTTTGTGTAGACATGGTTTGATAATCATTGTTTTATGAATTTTCGTTATTAGCGTTGGAATTCATATGCCATGGTTGTTTTATGTGATATATGGATTGAAGTTTCATAAACTTCAAAATGATTTATATATATATATAGCCATTACAATATTGTACGGCAACATTCAATATGATAACTACATATTACATTTAATATATGTTCCATTCGAAAGGGGTAGTTCTTGAAATGGGGTAGTTATTCTCATTCCTTGCACCGTTTGGCTTGGAGTGGGAATTGTTAATGGCCGTATATTATATGGCATGTGGTTATCATATTATGGTTCTTGATGGCCGTAAGTTATATAGATATTGTAATGTAATAATCTTATATTACATATATTAATCCATATATTATATTACATATATATATATATATAATATAATATAGTTTTATAATGTAATATGAGTTTATATTACGTTATATATATATATATATATATATGTTAATGCTAGTTTAATGAAATATATTCCTAATGAGATTAGGAGTATAATTTTCAAGGGTTTCTAGCATTATTATGGTTCTTGATCTTAAAAACCCTTAATTTAAAATATCTAGTGGGAGAGAGATACAAGGGTTTGATCTCACGGCTTCTATTATCGGTTCATAGTACTGTGGGTAAACACCTTATCTTGGCGTATATGCCTCGTAACCCAAAGGAGGGTGTTTATTTCATAGTACTATTAGATTGAACATACCCGTTTAAAGTAGTGTGGACAAACACCTTATCTTGGTGTCTATACCTTGCGATCCCAAAGGAGGGTGTTTTGTTCCATGGTACTACAAGTTTAAACATTATAAGGGAGATGAAATGTAGCTACACAAGATTCTAGATAATGGTGTACACTAGACTAAGTGTAATGTTAACCTCCCAAATGAGCTATATCATTATTACTTAGAGGCTAAAGGTAATACGGCATATTATTAATATTTAATAAGACTTATCATGATAGCACTAATAATGAGAATAGTTCTCAACCAATTAATGTGTTTATAATAAACTTGCTACCAAGGAATTATAGACATGGATTGGGTTGTCGTTGCATATATTATTTTATGGTTTTATTAAGGTTCCATATTATATGCTTATATGCTAAATTGATAATGTCCAATTTACTTATTATATTCATGTTTATTATTTTCAGATTTAAATCATGGCATCATTTAGCCCACTTGTTGCTATTCTTAACCAAAATAAACTAACTAGATCCAACTATGTTGACTGGAAAAGAAATTTGGACATTGTTCTTAATACTGAAGAGCACAAATATGTGCTTACTCAACCATGTCCTAGCTTTCCTTCATTAGATGCTCTTCTTGAGGAAAAACAATGATATGATCATTGGCGAAAATCTAATAAGATGGCCAAGTGCTATATCCTAGCATCTTTCTCAAATGTTCTAAGGCATCAAATGCAGGATGTAGAACTTGCTTTAGACATAATGCTTAGTCTGAAGGAGATGTTTGGTGAGCAAGGCTGTTCTGTAAGGCAAGAAACTATGAGGCAAATTTATAATACCAAAATGGCTGAAGGAAGTTCAATGAGGGAGCATTGTCTTAGGATGATTGCTAATCTGAACACATTAGAAGTTTTAGGTGCCAACATTGATGGAGAATCCCAAGTGGATATGATACTCCAGTCACTATCGGATTCATTCAAGGAATTCAGACTCAATTGTAATATGAACAAATAGATTTATTCTTTGTCTGCATTAATAAATGAGTTAGTGGCGGCGGAAGGCATCCTTGGTACTTCTAGTGTTGAAACCAATGTGGGTGAAGCTTTTATTTCTCAGCCTAAGTTGAAAGGCAAAGGTAAGAAGAAGAAGAAAAAGAAGGATTTCACTAAGCAAAATGGTAAACAAATTGCCTTAGGAGTTGCCAACAAATGAAAGAAAACCAAAGGAAAGTGTTTCCATTGTGGTGAAAAAGGACATTGGAAGAAGAATTACCCAACATTCAAGGCTGCTAAGAATAAGGGTATGAAAAGTTCATTTCTTCTTGAAATATGTTCGGTATAGAATCTAATGGATTCCTGGTGTGTGGATTCAGGTTGTACTAATTATGTCTGTAATTCTTTGCAGGAGTTCCAAGAGACCAGAAAGTTGAATGAGGGAAAACTATTTTTTACTTTGGCTGATGGGAGCAAGATTCCGGTTAAAGCTGTTGGAGTGTTTAATTTATGCTTTAAATCTAGAGTTTTAATATTGGAAGGCTGTTTGTATCTACCTAATGTTCGTAAGAATTTAACTTCTGCAATTTACTTAGGTTAACATAGATATTGTGTTATCCTCAAAGACTGTTGTAATAAAGAAGGATAAAATGTTTATATGTTTTTGCAATATTGTGGATGGTCTTTATATTTTAACTCCTGACAAGTATGAATTATACAATTTTGAATTAGATAGTAGCTCTCATGTAAAATTATTAAAGAGAAAGTTTCCTTCTACTAGTGATGCATATCTATGGCACTTGCATTTAGGTTATAATAATTCAAATAGGATTCCAAGACTAATCAAAGATGGACTTTTATAGCCCATGGACTTTGATTGATTTCCAGTTTGCGAATCTTGTTTGGAAGGTAAATTGACCAAATGACCTTTCGATGCAAAAGGTAGAAAAGCCTAAGAGTTGCTTGAATTAGTTCATACAAATGTATGTGGTCCTATGTCAACCCAAGAAAAAGGAGGTTATGAGTATTTCATCACTTTTATGGATGATTACTCAAGATATGGTTATGTGTACCAAACGAGACGGAAGTTCGAAGCCTTTGAAAAGTTCAAAGAGTTTAGGGCTGAAGTTGACAATCAATTGGGTAAACACATAAAGGCCATTTGATTTGATTGATGTGGCGAATACCTTCTTGAGGATTTCAAGGATTACCTAATTCAAAATGGGATTGTCTCCCAATTGACTGCACCTGGAACTCCCCAACAAAATGGTGTAGCAGAAAGAAGGAATAGGAATCTTTTGGAAATGGTTAGGTCTATGATGAGTTACTCAACTTTTTCAGTTTCTTTTTGGGGATATGCACTAAAAACTGCTATGCATGTTTTGAATTTGGTTCCATCAAAATCTGTTCCCAACACAACCAAGGAATTGTGGAGTGAGCGCAAGCCTAGTATGAAATATCTCCACATTTGGGGATGTCCAGCACATGTGTTGAAAGGGAAGTCTGATAAGTTGAAAGCTAAAATGGAAGTATGCATATTTTTAGGGTATTCAAAAGAAACCAAGGGTTATTTATTCTATAAGTATAAGGATAACAAAGTGTTTGTTAGCACCCATGCCAAATTTTTGGAAGATGATTTTGTGAAATATTTTAATCCTAGAAGTAATGATATATTGGCTGAAATAGATGAACCTGTAGTTAAGCAACCAATGGATGAAACTAGGGATGATGTGACTGTATTAGATACACCACAAGGTACTACTCATGAGATCTCTAGTACATAGGTGCCTCGTCGTAGTGGGAGAATTGTTCAACCTCTTATAAGATTTTTAGGTTTGGGAGAAGCTTATGAAGCTATCTCAGAAGAGGCTGAATTGGATCTTTACACTTATGATGAAGCAATGAATGATATAGATGTACATCATTGGGTCCAAGCTATGAAATCTGAATTGAATTCTATATATTCCAATCATGTATGAGATCTTGTAAAGGCACCAAATGGCATTAAACCTGTTGGTTGCAAATGAGTTTACAAGAGGAAGAGAAGGATAGATGGAAAGGTTGAAACCTTTCAAGAAAGGCTAGTGGCGAAAAGGTATACATAAAAAGAAGGTATTGATTATGATGAAACTTTTTCACCAGTAGCCATGCTTAAATCTACCAGAATTTTCTTATCCATTGCTACTCATTATGATTATGATATTTAGAAAATGATGTCAAGACTGCATTTCTTAATGGCAATCTTGAAGAAGAAATATACATGTTGCAACTAGAAGGTTTTATAGCAAAGAACCAAAAGCATATGGTATGCAAGTTAAAAAGGTCCATTTATGGACTTAAACAAGCATCTAGGTCAAGGAACGTTAGATTTGATTAAGCAATCGAGTCATTTGGTTTTGAACAAAATCTTGATGAACCATGTGTGTACAAAAGACATCAAGACAAAGTAGTAATGTTTCTAGTGCTTTATGTTGATGATATGCTACTCATTGGGAACGATGTAACGGTAATGTCATCAGTAAAGGTTTGACTGTCAAGCCAATTTGATATGAAGGACTTGGGTGAGGCTAACTTTATTCTAGGGATCAAGCTTTGGTGAGATCGCAAGAATAAGATGTTAGGCTTATCACAAGCTGGATATATAGATAAGGTCTTAGAACGATTTAGCATGCAAAACTCCAAGAAAGGATTGCTTCCTTTTAGACATGGAGTTCCTCTATCTGATGACCAAATGCCTAAGACTCAAGAGGAAGAAAATACGATGTGACAAGTTCCTTATGCTTTTGCAATAGGAAGTCTCATGTATGCCATGCTTTGTACTAAACCAGATATTTGTTATTCAGTTGGCATGGTCAGCAAATATCAATCAAATCCAAGACTTAAACATAGGTAGGCTGTAAAGTATATTCTCAAGTATCTACAGAGAACGAGAAATTATATGCTTGTTTACCGTAGTGAGGATTTGATTCCCATTGGCTATACAGAATCAGATTTTCAATTGGATCTAGATTTCAGAAAATCCACTTCAGGATGTGTTTTCACCTTACGAGGTGGAGTCATAAGTTGGAGGAGTGTTAAGCAATCTTGTATTGTGGACTCTACCATGGAAGCTGAGTACGTTGCTGCTTGTGAAGCAACAAAGAGGCTGTTTGGCTCAAGAAATTCCTTTTTGATCTTGGTGTTATGAGAATGGAACAAGTTCCTATCACGTTGTTTTGCGACAATAGTGAAGCAGTTGTACAATCCAAAGATCCAAGAAATCAAAAGAAAGGAAAGCACACTAAGAGAAAGTACCACATCATTCAAGACATTGTTGTTCGTGGAGATGTTGTCGTAGCAAAGATTGAAAGTGCATATAATCTAGCAAATCCTTTTACCAAAATCTTGCCCCAAAGGACTTTCGAGTCACATTTGGAGGGAATGAGAGTTAGATTAGTGCATAATAGTCTTTAGGGTAAGTGGGAGATTGTTAGGATGTATGCCCTTAAATCCTATTGTATGATGCTGTATATGACTTAATGTTATGATAAATAAAGTTGTTTTATTATTATTATCTAAAATAATGGTAACATGAATATTGGGACATTATCATATAGTCCATGAGATGCATAGTATATGATTTATGTGAAAAGTCACAAAAGATATAAATCACAAGTTCTTTGTAAACTCAGAATTTATAGTTCGTAGTCGGTGATGAAATTAGGCATTTTATTTGCGAAAACTATAACGTATCAACTAAGATGATTTGTCTTAATCATAGAAGTGGAGACTTCTAGTTGATATGTCTTAAGAGTTAAGACATATTAAACTAGACCACTGTGAGATTTATTATTCTCCTAACGACTGTCAAGTGAATAATAAATTTCACAACTTCTATTTGCATGAGCTCTTAATCCTAAGAGAATAATGGACCTGATCATGAGGTGTAGACTGCTTTGATATATTACGAATGAGATCTAAAGTATTGGTCAAAACCTCAGTATGTTGGGCAACCACATTTAGTGTTGATGGAACATATATTCTCAAGATGAAATTCATAATCTCTTAACAAAGATATAAAATATTCTCTTGAGATAAGTTTAATGAGTATGGTTATTCAGAGTGTTAGGCCTCACCACTTTGGTAAGATGTTACTAAAGTATATATTTATGAAATTGGATTTCATAAATATATGATGAATAATTTTAAAGGATTAAACTATGTACTCAAGGATAAGATGTAGCAATTTACAAAGTGGCAGTCAACATTCATGACTTTGTGCTACTACGAATATTTTATAATGGGGTTGCATGTATAATAAAGTCTTGGGATATAATTTATTAATAAGGCCTAGAGTGCAATTGTATTTATATAGTGGTATTAAAATTAATTAATGGTAACTTTGGACTTGTCAAGAGTTGACAGAAATGCCCAAGACCTATTGGAGCTAGTGTCTTATTGGTCCCTTTTGGTCTCACTCCAAGCCACACATAAAAACCCAATTGGAAAGGCCCAATAGGCCAGCCCAATTAGATAATTAGTTAGTTATAAAGGGAGAAACATATAGAATTTTTTATAGGAGAATAAGAAAAAAGAGAGATAGCATTGTGAAATTGTATGTATGTGAGAGTGAGACATTCTATCATTCTCCTTTGGAAACTGATTGAGAGACCACACATCTTTGGCATAAAGTGGAATTAGAGTGAAAATTAAAAGTGTTTCTGAGTACTTCTAATATTTTGTTTTGAATTTCACCACAAACAAGGTACACTATTTTGTTCTTAAATTTTGAAATTTATATAGTGCATGTTATCAATCATGAATGAAATAGTGCATGCTTTCCAACATTTCAAATGTTCTACAACATCAAATGCAGGATGTAAAACTAGCTTCGAATATAATGCTAAGTTGAAGGAGATGTTTGGTGAGCAAGGCCATTCTACATGGCAAGAAATTATGAGGCAGATTTATAATACCAAAATGGCTGAAGGTACTTTAGTGAGTGAGCATTGTCTTAGGATGATCTATAATCTGAATACATTGGAAGTTTTAGGTGCCGATATTGATGGAGAATCCTAAGTGGATATGATACTCCAGTTATTACTAAAATCATTTAAGGAATTTAGACTTAATTATAATATGAACAAAAAGATTTATTCTTTGTCTGAATTAATGAATGATTTGGTAGTGGCAGAAGGCATCCTTGGTACTTCTAATATTGAAGCCAATATGGGTGAAGCTTCTACTTCTCAACCTAAGTCAAAAGGCAAGGGTAAGAAGAAGAAGAAGGACTTCACTAAGCAAGATGGTAAAGAAGTTGCCTTAGGAGTTGCCAACAAAGGAAAGAAAACCAAAGAAAAGTGTTTCCATTGTGGTGAGAAAGGACATTGGAAGAGGAATTATCCAATTTTTAAAGCTACTAAGAATAAGGATATGAAAAGTTCATTTTTCTTGAAATATGTTTAGTACAGATTCCCACAGATTCCTGGTGTGGGAATTCAGGTTGTACTAATCATATCTACAATTCTTTATAGGAGTTCCAGAAGACCAGAAAGTTGAATGAAGGAGGGCTATTTTTTATGTTGGTTGATGGGAGCAAGATTCCAATTGTAGCTGTTGGAGTGTTTAATTTATGTTTTAATTCTAGACTTCTAATATTGGAAGACTTTTTGTATGTACCTAATGTTCGTAGGAATTTAATTTCTGCAACTTATATAGGTAAGCATGGATATTGTGTTATCCTGAAAGATAATGTTGTAAGAAAGAAGGATGTTTATCCATTCTGGCAATATTGTGGATGATCTTTATATTTTAACTCTTGATAAGTATGAATTATACAATTATGAATTAGATGATAACTCTCATGTGAAATTATTAAAGAGAACGTTTCCTTTTACTAATGGTGCATATCTTTGGCACCTGCGTTTGGGTCATATTAATTCGAATAGGATTCAACGACTGATCAAAGATAGACTCTTAGAGCCATTGGACTTTGATGGTTTTCCAGTTTATGAATCTTGTTTGAAGGGTAAAATGACAAAATGACCTTTTAATGAAAAAGGTAGAAGAGCCCAAGAGTTGCTTGAATTAGTTCATACGGATGTATGTGGTTCTATGTCAACCTAAGCAAAAGGAGGTCACGAGTATTTCATCACTTTTACGGATGATTACTCAAGATATGGTTATGTGTACCTAATGAGATGGAAGTCCGAAGCCTTTGAAAAGTTCGAAGAGTTTAGGGCTGAAGTTGAGAATCAATTAGGAAAATGTATAAAGGCCATTTGATATAATCAAGGTGGCGAATACTTTCTTGGGGACTTCAAGGATTACCGAATTCAAAATGGGATTATATCCCAATTGACTGCACCTGGAACTCCTCAACAAAATGGTGTAGCAGAGAGAAGGAATATGACTCTTTTAGAAATAATTAGGTCCATGATGAGTTACTTAAATTTATCAGTTTCTTTTTAGGGATATGCACTAAAAACTACAATGCATATTTTGAATTTAGTTCCATCAAAATCTGTTCCTAACACACCTAAGGAATTGTGGAGTGGGTACAAGCCTAGTATGAAATATTCCCACATTTGGGGATGTCCAGCACATGTGTTGAAAAGGAAGTCTGATAAGTTGGAAGCAAAAAAGGAATTATGCATGTTTTTAGGGTATTCAAAGGAAACTAAGGGTTATTTATTCTATAATCATAAGGACAACAAAGTATTTGTTAGTACCCATGCCAAATTTTTGGAAGATGATTATGTGAATAGTTTTAATCTTAGGAGTAAAGTTGTTTTGGCTAAAATTGATGAATCTGTAGTTGAACAACCAATGGATGAAACTAGGGATGATATGGCTGTATTAGATACACCACAAGATACTACTTATAAGATGTCTAGTATAGAGGTGCCTCGTCGTATTGGGAGAATTGTTTGGCCTCCTATAAGATTTATAGATTTGGGAGAAAATTATGAAGCTATCTCAAAAGAGGCTAATCAGATCCCTACACTTATGAAAAAACGATGAATGATATAGATGCACATCATTGGGTCCAAGCTATGAAGTCTGAATTGGATTCAATATATTCCAATCAAGTTTGGGATCTTGTAAAGCCACCTAATAGCATTAAACCTATTGATTACAAATGGGTTTACAAGAGGAAGAGAGGGATAGATGGAAATGTTGAAACCTTTAAAGCAAGACTAATGGCAAAAGGGTATACACAAAAAAAGGGTATTGACTATGAAGAAACTTTTCGCTAGTAGCCATGCTTAAATCTATCAGAATTCTCTTATCTATTTCTGCTCATTATGATTATGAGACTTGGCAAATGGATGTCAAGGCAAATGGATGTCAAGACTGCATTTCTTAATGGCAATCTTGAAGAAGAAATCTATATGATACAATCAGAAGGTTTCATAGCAAAGAACCAAGAGTATATGGTATGCAAGTTGAAAAGATCCATTTATGAACTTAAATAAGCATCTAGATCATGGAACATCAAATTTGATCAAGCAATCAAGTCATTCGGTTTTGAACAAAATCTTGATGAACCATGTATGAACAAAAGACATTGAGATAAAGTAGTAATGTTCCTAGTACTTTATGTTGATGATATTCTACTTATTGGAAATGATGTAAGGGTAATGTCATCAGTAAAGGTTTGGCTATCAAGCCAATTTGATATGAAGGGCTTGGGTGAAGCTAACTATATTCTAGGGATTATACTTTGGCGAGATCGAAAGGGTATACACAAAAAGAAGGTATTGACTATGATTAAACTTTTTCTCTAGTAGCCATACTTAAATCTATTAGAATTCTCTTATACATTACTGCTCGTTATGATTATGAGATTTGCAAATGGATGTCAAGACTGCATTTCTTAATTTCAATCTTGAAGAATAAATCTACATGATGCCAATGGAAGGTTTCATAGCAGAGAACCAAGAGCATATGGTATGCAAGTTGAAAAGATCCATTTATAGACTTAAACAAGTATCTAGATCATGGAACATCCGATTTGATTAAGCAATCAAGTCATTTGGTTTTGAACAAAATCTTTATGAACAATGTGTGTAAAAAAGACATCGAGATAAAGTAGTAATATTTCTAGTGCTTTATGTTGATGATATTCTACACAATGGAAATGATGTAGGGGTATGTCATGGATAAAAGTTTGGTTGTCAAGCCAATTTGATATGAAGGACTTGCGTGAAGCTAACTATATTCTAGGGATCAAGCTTTAGGGAGATCGAAAGAATAAGATGTTAGGTTTATCACAAGTTGGATATATAGATAAGGTTTTAAAACGATTTAGCATGCAAAACTCCATGAAAGGATTACTTCCTTTCAGACATGGAGTTTTTCTGTGTAATGAACAAAGGCCTAAGACTCTTAAGGAAGAAAACATCATGAGACAAGTTCTGTATGCTTCTGCAGTGGGAACTCTCATGTATGCCATACTTTGTACTAGGCCTGATATTTGTTATTCAATTGGCATGTTCAGCCGATATCAATCAAATCCAGGATTTAAACATTGGCAAGCTGTAAAGCATATTCTCAAGTATCTAAGGAGAACGAGAAATTATATGCTTTTTTACCATAGTGAGGACTTGATTCCCATTGGCTATACAGATTCAGATTTTCAGTCAGATCTAGATTTCAGAAAGTCTATTTCCGATTGTGTATTCACCTTAGGAGGTGGAGCCATAAGTTGGAGGATTGTTAAGCAATCTTGTATTGCCAACTCTACCATGGAAGCTGAAAAGGAAGTTGTTTGGCTTAAGAAATTCCTCTCTAATCTTGGTGTTGTGAGAATCGAGCAAATTCCTATCACATTGTTTTACAACAATAGTGAAGTAGTTGCACAATCCAAGGATCGAAGGAATCACAAGAAAGGAAAGCACATAGAAAGAAAGTACCACATCATACAAGACATTGTTGCTCAAGGAAATGTGGTAGCAGCAAAGATTGATAGTGCAAAGAATCTAGCAGATCCTTTTACCAAAGTCTAGCCTCAAAGGACTTTCAAGTCACGTTTGGAGGAAATGGAAGTTAGATTACTGCACAATAGTCTTTAAGGCAAGTGGGTGATTGTTACGATTGGTGCTCTTAAATCCTATTGTATGATGCTATGTATGACATTATGTATGACTTAATGTTGTGATTAATAAAATTGTTTTATTCTTATCTAAAATATTGGTAACATGAATATTGGGATATTATCATATAGTCCATGAGATTCATAGTATGTGATCCATGTGATTTACTCATAGAAAATATAAATCACAAGTTCTTTCTAAACTCAAAACTTTAGTTCGTAGTCGATGATGAAATTTGGCATTTCATCTGCGAAGACTATAACATATCAACTAAGATGATTTGTCTTGATCATGTCAATGGATATTTTTAGTTGATATGTTAATATGTTTTAAGAGTTAAAATATATTGAACTAGACCGCTGTGAGATTTATTATTCTCCTAACGACTGTCAAATGAATAATAAACTCACGACTTATATTAACTTGAATTTTTAATCTTTAGAGGATAATGGACTTGATCATGAGGTGTAGGTTGCTTTAATATATCAGGAGTGAGATCTAAAGTCACGATCAAAACCCCAGAGATATAAAACATTCTCTCAAGACAAATCATCTTAGTTGATATGTTATAGTCTTCGCAGATGAAATGCCCAATTTCATCACCAACTATGAACTACAATTCTAAGTTTACAAAGAATTTGTGATTTATATCTTTTGTAACTTTTCACATAAATCACATACTATACATCTCATGGACTATATAATAATGTCCGAATATTCATGTTACCATTATTTTAGATAAAAATAAAATAGTTTTATTAATTACAATATTAAATCATACATCATGTCATACATAACTTCATACATAATATCATATAAATAGCATCATACAATAGGATTTAAGGGCACTAATCCTAACAATCTCCCACTTGCCCTAAAGACTATTGTGCACTAATCTAATTCTCATTTCCTCCAAATGTGACTCAAAAGTCCTTTGGGGCAAGTTTTTGGTAAAAGGATCCACTAGGTTACTTGCACTACCAATCTTTGCTACTACTATATCTCCTCGAGTAACAAAGTCTCGAATAATGTGGTACTTTCTCTCAATGTGCTTTCCTTTCTTATGATTCTTTGGATCTTTGGATTGTGTAACCGCTCCACTATTGTCGCAAAACAATGTGATGAGAACTTTCTCCATTCTTACAACACCAAGATTGGAAAGGAATTTCTTAAGCCAAACAACTTCTTTTGCTGCTTCACAAGCAGCAACGTACTCAGCTTCCATGGTGGAGTCCACAATGCAAGAATGCTTAACACTCCTCCCACTTATGGCTCCACCTCCCAAGGTGATAACACATCCTAAAGTGAATTTTCTGAAATCTAGATCCAATTTAAAATTTGAATTTGTATAGCCAATGGGAATTAAATCCTCACATCGGTAAATAAGCATATAATCTCTCGTTCTTCTAAGATACATGAGAATATGATTTACAGCTTTCCAAAGTTTTGGTCCTGGATTTGATTGATAACGGCTGAGCATGTCAACTGAATAACAAATATCTGGTCTAGTACAAAGCATGGAATACATGACACTTCCTGCTGCAGAAGCATAAGTAACTTGTCACATCATATTTTCTTCCTCTTGAGTATTAGGCCTTTGGTCATCAGACAGAGGAACTCCATGTCTAAAAGGAAGTAATCCTTTCTTCGAGATTTGCATGTTAAACCGTTTTAAGACCTTATCTAGATATCTAGCTTGTGATAAGCCTAACATCTTATTCTTGCGATCTCGCCAAAACTTGATCCCTAGAATAAAGTTAGTCTCACCCAAGTCCTTCATATAAAATTGGCTTGAGATGACATTACTTCTACATCATTCCCAATGAGTAGAATATCATCAACATAAAGCACTAAGAACATTACTACCTTGTCTCAATGTCTTTTGTACACACATGGTTCATCAAGATTTTGTTTAAAACTAAATAATTTGATTGCTCAATCAAATCTGATGTTCCATGACCTAGATGCTTGCTTAAGTCCATAAATGGACCTTTTCAACTTGCATACCATATGCTTTTGGTTCTTTGCTATGAAACTTTCCGATTGCATCATATAGATTTCTTCTTCAAGATTGCCATTAAAAAATGCAGTCTTGACATCCATTTGTCAAATCTCATAATCATAATGAGCAACAATGGATAAGAGAATTCTGATAGATTTAAGTATTGCTGCTGGTGAAAAGGTTTCTTCATAATCAATACCTTCTTTTTGTGTATACCCTTTCGCCACTAGCCTTGCTTTAAAGGTTTCAACCTTTCCATCTATCCCTCTCTTCCTCTTGTAAACCCATTTACAACCAACTGGTTTAATGCTTTTAGGCGCCTCTACAAGATCCCAAACTTGATTGGAGTACATAGAATCCAATTCGTATTTCATAGCTTGAATCCAATGTTGTGCATCTATATCATTCATTGCCTCTTTATAAGTGTAGAGATTCGATTCAGCCTCTTCTAGGATAGCTTCATAAGTTTCCCCCAAACCTTTAAATCTTATAGGAGGCTGAACAATTCTCCCACTACGACGAGGCACCTGAGTACTAGACATCTCAAGTGTAGTATCTAGTGGAGTATCTAATATAGCCATATCATCCATAGTTTCATCCATTGGTTGTTCAACTACAAGTTATTTCATTTTAGCCAAGACAACTCTTCTTCTAGGAGTAAAAGTATTCATGTAGTAATTTTTCAAGAATTTGGCATTTGTGCTAACAAACACTTTATTATCCTTATGACTATAGAATAAATCTCCAACAGTTCCTTTTGGATACCCTACAAAGAAAACCACTTATGTTTTAGACTGTAACTTGTTAGACTGTAACTTGTTAGACTTTCCTTTTAACACATGTGCTGGACAACCCCAAATATGGGTATGTCTCATACTAGGCTTATGCCCATTTCATAACTCTACATGTTTTTTGGGAATAGACTTCGAAGGTATTAAATTTAGAAGATACATTGCAGTGCTTAAGGCTAATCCCCAAAAGGAAATTGGTAGAGTCGAATAACTTAACATGAATCTAACCATATCTAAAACAGTCTTATTCCTTCTTTCTGCTACACCATTTTGTTGTGGAGTTCTAGGTGTAGTCAACTGGGATATAATCCCATTTTCAGTCAAGTAATCCTTGAAATCCCTAAGTAGGTATTCACCACCTTGATCAAATCGAATGGCCTTTATGCGTTTACCTAATTGATTCTCAACTTCAGCCCTAAACTCTTTTAACTTTTCAAAGGCTTCGGACTTCCGTTTCATTAGGTACACATAACCAAATCTGGAGTAATCATTAGTGAAAGTGATGAAATACTCATAGCCACCTCTTGATTGGATTGACATAGGACCACATACATCTGAATGTACTAGTTCTAGCAAATCTTGGGCTCTTCTACCTTTTTCATTAGAAGGTCGTTTGGTCATTTTACCTTCCAAACAAGATTCGTAAATTGGAAAACCATCAAAGTCCATGGGCTCTAAGAGTCTATTTTTGAAAAGTCTTTGAATTCTGTTTGAATTAATATGACCCAAACGCAGGTGCCAAAGATATGCTTCACTAGTAGAAGGAAACTTTCTCTTTAATGCTTTCACATGTGAATTATTATGTAATTCAGAATTGTATAATTCATGTTTGTCAGGAGTTAAAATATAAAGACCATCCATAATATTGTTAGGATATATGCCCTTAAATCCTATTGTATGATGCTATGTATGACATTATGTATGACTTAATGTTGTGTTTAATAAAGTTGTTTATTTTTATCTAAAATAATGGTAACATGAATATTTGGACATTATCATATAGTCCATGAGATGCATAGTATGTGATTTATGTGATTTAGTCACAGAAGATATAAATCACAAGTTCTTTGTAAACTCAAAATTTATAGTTCGTAGTCGGTGATGAAATTGGGCATTTCATCTGCGAAGACTATAACGTATCAACTAAGATGATTTGTCTTGATCATGGAAGTGGTGACTTCTAGTTGATATGTTGATATGTTTTAAGAGTTAAAACATATTGAACTGGACCGCTGTGAGATTTATTATTCTCCTAACGACTGTCAATTGAATAATAAATCTCACGACTTCTATTTGCATGAACTCTTAATCCTGAGAGAATAATGGACCTGATCATGAGGTGTAGGTTGCTTTGATATATCAGGAGTGAGATCTAAAGTAACGGTCAAAACCTCAGTATGTTGGGCAACCACATTTAGTGTTGATGGAACATATATTCTCAAGATGGAATTCATAATCTCCTAATGGAGATACAAAATATTCCCTTGAGATAAGTTTAATGGGTTTGGTTATTCAGAGAGTTAGGCCTAACCACTTTGGTAAGAAATTACTAGAGTATATATTTATGAAATTGGATTTCATAAAATATATGATGAATAACTTTAAAGGATTAAACCGGGTACTCAAGGATAAGATGTAGTAATTTACAAAGTGGCAGTCTATATTTATGACTTTGTATTACTACGAATATTTTATGAAGGGGTTACGTGCAAAATAAAGTTTTGGGATATAATTTATTAATAAGGCCTAGAGTGCAATTATATTTATATAGTGGTATTAAATATAATTAATGGTAACTTTGGACTTGTCAAGAGTTGACGGAAAAGCCCAAGGCCCATTGGAGCTAGTGTCTTATTGGTCCCTTTTGGTCCCATTCTAAGCCACACACTAAAGCCCAATTGGAAAGGCCCAATAGGCCGGCCCAATTAGATAATCAGTTAGTTATAAAGGGAGAAACATACAGAATTTTTAAATGTGATTTTTCGTAGAGAAAAAGAGAGAGTGTGAGACACACTTTCATTCTCCCTTTGGAAACTGATTGAGAGACCACACATCTTGGGCGTAAAGTGGAATTGGAGTGAAGATTAAAAGTTTTCCCAAGTGCTTCTAATCTTTGTTTTGAAATTCTCCATACCAAGGTACGCTATCTTGTTCTTAAATTCTGAAATTTATAGAGTGCATGTTGTCAATCATGAATGAAATAGATCCTTATTTGTTGCTTCCGCTGTGTGTTTTGTATGAGATACAAAACCAGATTTTAATCCAACAAATATTGCCAGAACAGATAAACATTTTATCCTTCTTTATTACAGCATTGTCTTTCAGGATAACACAATATCCATGCTTGCCTAAATAAGTTGCAAAAATTAAATTCCTATGAACATTAGGTACATACAAACAATCATTCAATATTAAAACTCTAGACTTAAAATATAAATTAAACACTCCAACAACTACAACCAGAATCCTTCTCCCATCAACCAAAGTAAGAAATAGTTCTCCCTCATTTAACTTTTTGGTCTCTTGGAACCCTTGCAAAGAATTGCAGATATGATTAGTACAGCCTAAATCCACACATCAGGAATCCATGGGATTCTATACCAAACATATTTCAAGTAGAAATGAACTTTTCATACCCTTATTCTTGGCAGCCTTGAATGTTGGATAATTCCTCTTCTAATGTCCTTTCTCATCACAATGGAAATAGTTTCCTTTGGTTTTCTTTCCTTTGTTGGCAACTCCTTAGGAAATTTGTTTACTATCTTGCTTAGTGAAGTCCTTCTTCTTCTTTTTCTTCTTCTTCTTCTTCTTCTTCTTCTCACCCTTGCCTTTTGACTTAGGTTGAGAAGTAGAAGCTTCACCAACATTGATTGCAACACTAGAAGTACCAAGGATGACTTCTACTAGCTCATTCATTAATTCAGACAATGAATAAATCTTTTTGATCGTATTATAGTTAAGTATAAATTCCTTGAATGATTCTAGTAGTGACTGGAGTATCATATCTACTTGGGATTCTCCATCAATATCGGCACGTAAAACTTCTAATGTATTTAGATTAGAGATCATCCTAAGACAATGCTCCCTCACTGAAGTACCTTCAGCCATTTTGGTATTATAAATCTGCCTCATAGTTTCTTACCTTGCAGAACGACCTTGCTCACCAAACATCTCCTTCAAACTTAGCATTATATCCGAAGTTAGTTCTACATCCTACATTTGATCTTGTAGAACATTTGAGATAGATGCTAGGATATAGCACTTGGCCATCTCATTAGATTTCTGCCAACGATCATATCACTGTTTTTCCTCAAGAGGAGCATCTAATGAAGAAAAGCTAGGACGCACATATTTGTGCTCTTCAGCTGTAAGAACAATGTCCAAATTTCTTTTCCAGTCAACATAGTTGGATCCAGTAGTTTGTTTTAATTAAGAATAGCAACAAGTGGGCTAAATGATACCATGATTTAAATCTGAAAATAATAAAATGAATATAATAAGTAAAATGGACATTATCAATTTAGCATATAAGCATATAATATGAACCTTAATAAAAACATAAAATAACATATGTAACGACAACCCACTCTCATGTTCAATATCCCTCAGCATAGAGTGGACATTAAATACTATGATTGACTGAGAATTATTCTCATTATTAGTGCTATCATAATAACTCTTGACAGTTATTGAATTCACATAACAGTTATTGAATTCCAATAACTGTATCCTTGGCATCGATAAGACATGGCACAATTAATCCCACTTGCAATACATATATACGGATTCCATGAATATTATAAAAACATGACACAGCATAACAACTTGATGCAGAAAATTGAAACACAAAGATAACGGTTTTCTTAAATCCTAAAACTCAATCACATGTTATGCAAAAATGTATGAAAACCTGGCTCTGATACCAATTGTTGGAAAATCTAATTTTGTATCTCATACAAAACACACAGTGAGAGCAACAAACATGGATCTATCTCATTCATGATTGATAACATGCACTACGCAAATTTTAGAATTTAAGAACAAGATATCGTACCTTGGTATGGAGAAATTCAAAACAAAGATTAGAAGCACTTGGGAACACTTTTAATCTTCACTCCAATTTCACTTTACGCCCAAGAAGTGTGGTCTCACAATCAGTTTCCAATGGAAAATTATCGAGTGGCTTCACTCACACATACACACCATTTCACAATGATGTCTCTCTTTTTACTTTTTATTCTAATAAAAAATTCTGTATATTTCTCTCTTCATAACTAACTGATTATCCAATTGGGCTAGCCAATTGGGCTTGTTCAATTGGACTTTAGTGTGTGGCTTGGAGTAGGACCAAAAGGGACCAATAAGACACTAGATCCAATGAGTCTTGGGCTTTTCTGTCAACTCTTGATAAGTCCAAAATTACTATTAATTATATTTAATACCACTTTATAAATATAATTGCACTCTATGCCTCATTAATAAATTATATTTCAAGACTTTATTGTACATGCAACCTTTTCATAAAATATTTGTAGTAACACAAAGTCATGAATGTAGATTGCCACTTTGTAAATTACTACATCTTATCCTTGAGTACCCGGTTTAATCCTTTAAAGTTATTCATCATATTTTTATGAAATCCAATTTCATAAATATGTACTTTAGTAACTTCTTACCAAAGTGGTTAAGCCTAACTCTTTGAATAACAAACCGATTAAACTTATCTTAATGGAATATTTTGTATCTCCGTTAAGAGACTATGAATTCCATCTTGAGAATATATGTTCCATCAATACTAAATGTGATTGCCCAAAATACTAAGATTTTGACCGTTACTTTAGATCTCACTCTTAATATATCAAGGCTACCTACATTTCATGATCAGGTCCATTATCCTCTTTGGATTAAGAGTTCGTGTAAATAGAAGTTGTGAGATTTATTATTCATTTGACAGTTGTTAGGAGAATAATAAATCTTACAGTGGTCCAGTTCAATATGTCTTAACTCTTAAAACATATCAACACATTAACTAGAAATCTACACTTCCATGACCAAGACAAATCATCTTAGTTGATATGTTATAGTCTTTGCAGATGAAATGCCCAATTTCATCATCAACTACGAACTACAATTCTGAGTTTACAAAGAACTTGTGATTTATATCTTTTGTGACTTTTCACATAAATCACATACTATGCATCTCATAAACTATATAATAATGTCCGAATATTCATGTTACCATTATTTTAGATAAAAATAAAACAGCTTTATTAATCACAATATTAAATTATACATCATGTCATATATAATTTCATACATAATTTCATACATAATATCATATAAATAGCATCATACAATAGGATTTAAGGGCACTAATCCTAACAGAATCAGCATCTTCAAATGCACTTGGTTGGATTGTTTTAGATTTAGATATTTGAGTTGGATTTGGTTTTAACTATGGTATTAGGTTTAAAATAAATTTTTTTTAGAGTATTTTGTATTAGATTTGGGTTAAATTAGTTTTTGGTATTTGCCGATAGTGTTTGTAATTAGATTTGTGAATGGAGATATGTGTTGGGTGTTTAGTATGTGGTAAAAGTTTATTTAAATATATTATTAAAGAAAATTCTTTCTAATAAATATAAATAAAAAAGTTCCCACACATAGTGCGGGTTAAAAGCTAGTTTATAAATTATATCCCAAGACTTTATTATACATGCAACTCCTTCATAAAATATTCGTTGTAATACAAAGTCATAAATATAGTTTGCCACTTTGAAAATTACTACATCTTAATCTTTAAGTACCCAGTTTAATTCTTTAAATTATTCATCATATATTTATGAAATCTAATTTTATAAATATATACTTTAGTAACTCCTTACTAAAGTAGATAGGCCTAACACTTTGAATAACTAAACCCATTATACTTATCTCAAGTGACTATTTTGTATCTCCGTTAATAGATTATGAATTCCATCTTGAGAATATATGTTCCATCAACACTAAATGTGATTGTCCAACATACTGAGGTTTTGACTGTACTTTAGATCTCACTCCTGATATATCAAAGCAACCTACACTTTATGATTATGTCCATTATTTTCTCAAGATTAAGAGTTCATGTAAATATAAATCTTGAGATTTATTATTCAATTTACAACTGTTAGGAGAATAATAAATCTTACAGCAGTCTAGTTCAATATGTCTTAACTCTTAAAACATAGCAACAAACCAACTAGAAGTCTCCACTTCCGTAATCATGACAAATCATCCTAGTTGATATGTTATAGTCTCCGTAGATGAAACACCCAATTTCATCACTGACTACGAACTACAAGTTTGAGTTTACAAAGAAATTGTGATTTATATCTTCTTTAAGTTTTCACATAAATCACATACTATGCATTTCATGGACTATATGATAATGTCCAATATTCATGTTACCATTATTTTAGATTATAATAAAACAACTTTATTAATACAACATTAAGTCATACATTGCGTCATACAATAGGATTTAAGGGCACTAACCATAGCAATCTCCCACTTGCCCTAAAGACTATTGTGCACTAATCTAACTCCCATTCCCTTCAAATGTGACTCGAATGGCCTTTGAGGCAAGGTTTTGGTAAAGGGATCTGCTAGATTACTTGCACTATCAATCTTTGCTACCACTACATATCCTCGAGTAACAATGTCTTGAATAATGTGGTACTTTCTCTTAATGTACTTTCCTTTCTTATGATTCCTTGGATCTTTGGATTATGCAACCGCTCCACTATTGTCGCAAAACAATGTGATGAGAACTTGCTCCATTCTTACAACACCAAGATCAGAAAGGAATTTCTTGAGCCAACTAGCTTCCTTTGCTGCCTCACAAGCAACAACATATTCAGCTTCCATAATGGAGTCCGCAATACAATATTGCTTAACACTTCTCCAACTTATGGCTCCACCTTCCAAGGTGAACACACAACCTGAAGTGGACTTTCTTAAATCTAGATCTAATTGAAAATCAAAATCTGTATAGCCAATGAGAATCAAATCCTCACACCAATAAACAAGCATATAATCTTTCGTACTCCGTAGATACTTGAGAATATGCTTTACAGCTTGCTAATGTTTTGGTCTTGGATTTGATTGATATCGGCTAACCATGCCAACAGAATAACAGATATCTAGTCTAGTACAAAGCATGAGATACATGAGACTTCCCACTGCTAAAGCACAAGGAACTTGTCTCATCATATTTTCTTCCTCTTGAGTCTTAGGTCATTGGTCATCAGACATAGGAACTCTATGTCTAAATGGAAGTAATCCTTTCTTGGACTCTTGCATGCTAAACCATTCTAGAATCTTATCTATATATCCAGCTTGTGATAAACCTAACATCTTATTTTGGCGATCTTGCCAAAGCTTGATCCCTAGAATAAAGTTAGCTTCACCCAAGTCCTCTTGACAACCAAACCTTTACTGATGACATTACCCCTGCATCATTCCCAATAGTATAATATCATTAACATAAAGTACTAGGAACATTACTAATTTATCTCGATGTCTTTTGTACACATATGGTTTATCAAGATTTTGTTCAAAATCAAATGACTTGATTGCTTGATCAAATCTGATGTTCCATGACCTAGATGCTTGCTTAAGTCCATAAATGGACTTTTTCAACTTGCATACCATATGCTCTTAGTTCTTTGCTATGAAACCTTCCAGTTGCATCATATAGATTTCTTCTTCAAGATTGCCATTAAGAAATGCAGTCTTGACATCTATTAGCCAAATCTCATAATCATAATGAGAAGCAATGGATAAGAAATGATAGATTTAAGCATGGCTACTAGTGAAAAAGTTTCATCATAGTCAATGCTTTCTTTTTTTGTATGCCCTTTGCCACTAGTCTTGCTTTAAAGGTTTTATCCTTTCCATATATCCCTCTCTTCCTCTAGTAAACCGATTTGCAACCAACAAGTTTAATGCTATTAGGCGCCTTTACAAGATCCCAAACTTGAATGGAATACATAGAAGCTAATTCAGATTTCATAGCTTGAAACCAATGATGTGCATCTATATCATTCATTTCTTCTTCATAAGTGTAAGGATCCAATTCAGCCACTTTTGAGATAGCTTCATATGTTTCTCCTAAACCTATAAATCTTATAGGAGGCCAAACAATTCTCCCACTATGACGAGGCACCTATGTACTAGTCATCTCATGAGTAATATCTTGTGGTGTATCTAAAATAGCCACATCATCCTTAGTTTCATCTATTGGTTGTTCAACTACAGGTTCATTCATTTCAACCAAAACAACTCTACTTTTAGGAGTATAATTATTCATATAGTCACTTTCCAAGAATTTGGAATTTGCGCTAACAAACACTTTATTATCCTTATGACTTTAGAATAAACCTCCAACAGTTCCTTTTAGATACCTTACAAAGAATACCACTTTTGTTTTAGAACAACATCGATCTAACCATATCTAAAAGTGTCCTATTCCTTCTTTCTGCTACACCATTTTGTTATGGAGTTTTAGGTGCAGTCTGTTGGATAAATACATGTTTGTATTGCATACAAAAACATACGCAGTGGAAAGATAATGAATCTACTTCATTCATAAATGTTAACATGTTCTATCTAAGTTTCAGAATTTAAGAACAGGAGAGTGTACCTTGGTGTGGTGAATTTCAAAAACGAAGATCAGAAGCACTTAGTAAAACTCTTAATCTTCACTCTAATTTCACTAAAGCCCAAAAAGTATGGTCTCTCAATCAGTTTTCAAAGGGAGAATGTCAAAGTGTCTAACACTTACACATACACACCACTTCATAATAGTGTTCTTACTCAATATTTAATTCTGTATGTTTCTCCCTTTGTATCTAACTGGTTATCTAATTGGGCTGGCCTTTTAGGCCTTTCTAATTGAGTTTAAGTATGTGGCTTGGAGTGGGACTAAAAGGGACCAATAAGACATTTGCTCCAATGGGCATTAGGCTTTTCTGTCAACTCTTGACAAGTCCAAAGTTATCATTAACTATATTTAATACCACTATATAAATATAGTTGCACTTTAGGCCTTATTTATAAATTATATCCCAAGACTTTATTGTACATGCAACCCTTTCATAAAATATTCGTAGTAATACAAAGTCATGAATATAGACTGCCACTTTGAAGATTACTACATGTTAATTCCTTGAGTACCTAGTTTAATCCTTTAAAGTTATTCATCATATATTTATGAAATCTAATTTCATAAATATATACTTTAGTAACTCCTTACTAAAGTATTTGGGCCTAACACTCTGAATAACCAACCCCATTAAACTTATCTTAAGGGAGTATTTTGTATATCCGTTAAGAGCCTATGAATCCCATCTTGAAAATATATGTTCCGTCAACACTAAATATGGTTGCCCAATATACTGAGGTTTTGACCGTAACTTAAGATCTTACTTCTAATATATCAAAGCAACCTACACTTCATGATTTGGTCTATTATCCTCTCAGGATTAATAGTTCATGTAAATATAAGGCGTGAGTTTTAGTCATTTGACAGTCTTTAAGAGAATAATAAATCTCACAATGGTCCAGTTCAATATGTTTTAACTCTTAAAACATATCAATATACCAACAAGAAATCTCCATTTCTATGATCAAGACAAATCATCTTAGTTGATATGTTATAGTCTTTGCAGATGAAATACCCAATTCATCACCGATTACAAACTAAAATTTTGAGTTTACAAAGAACTTGTGATTTATATCTTCTGTCACAAAATCACATACTATGCATCTCATGGACTATATGATAATGTCCAAATATTCATATTACCATTATTTTAGATAATAATAAAACAACTTTATTAACCACTACATTAAGTCATACATAATGTCTTGTATAGCATTATACAATAGGATTTAAGGGCACACATCCTAATACAATCAACTGGGATATAATCCCATTTTCAGTCAATCAATCCTTGAAATCTCCAAGAAGGTATATGCCATCTCGATCAGATCGAATGGCCTTTATGCGTTTACCTAATTGATTGTCAACTTTAGCCCTAAACTCTTTGAGCTATTCAAAAGCTTCGGACTTCCGTTTCATTAAATACATATAACCAAATCTAGAGTAATCATTAGTGAAGGTAACGAAATACTCATATCCACCTTTTGCTTGGATTGACATAGGACCATATACATCTGAATGTACTAGTTCAAGCAATTCTTGGGCTCTTCTACCTTTTGCATTAAAAGGTAGTCATTTTACCCTCCAAAAAAGATTCACAAACTGGAAAAACATCAAAGTTCATGGGCCTTAAGAGTCCATCTTTGATAAGTTTTTGAATTTTGTTTGAATTAGTATGACCCACTCCTGATATATCAAAGCAACTTATACTTCATGGTCAGGTCCATTATTCTCTCAGGATTTAGAGTTCATGTAAATATAAGACGTGAGATTTATTATTCAATTGACAGTCGTTAGGAGAATAATAAATCTCATAGTGGTCCAGTTCAATATGTCTTAACCCTTAAAACATATCAACATACCAACTAGAAGTCTCCACTTCCATGATCAAGGCAAATCATCTTAGTTGATATGTTATAGTCTTTGCAGACGAAACACCCAATTTCATCACCGACTACGAACTACAATTCTAAGTTTATAAAGAACTTGTGACTTATATCTGCTGTGACTTATATCTGCTATGACTTTTCACATAAATCACAAACTATGCATCTTATGGACTATATGATAATGTCCAATATTCATGTTACCATTATTTTAGATTATAATAAAACAACTTTATTAATACAACATTAAGTCATACATAGCACCATACAGTAGGATTTAAGGGCACTAACCCTAACAGATATGACACCATTTCATTCGAGAATTTGTTGAAGATGGCACTCACTCTTGAGTTCATACATACTAATGATCAGAAGACCAATTTGTTCACTAAGCCTCTTGATAGCAAACGTTTTGAATTCTTACGCCAAAACATTAATGTAATCTCCATGGATCGATCTCTCTTCTTTCTCCTCCTTTCTCATTCATTTGCATCTAGTTTTATGCTTTGTGTTTAACATGTTTTTGTTTGTTTATTTTCAGTTTTTGCTTTATTTGTTTTTCATATAAAAAATCAGAAAATTAGAAAAATATTAAAACAATGGGTGTTTGTGTATATTAGTACTTGTGTACCTTGGATGGCCATTGAAACAAAGTTTTCTAAACTTAGTAGCTTTTGTATCTCATATGAGCACTTTAATGCAAAACTAAGCAAGTGAGTTTTGTGGCTCTTGTTTGTGATGAGTATGATTAAGTTTGTCTCTTTTACACTTCATACTCAAATCACTATTTTTTACGGGAAGGATTAGAAAATCGTAAGAGAAAGACATAAATAACCATCTCACCACTAAAACCCACCAATCATGTATAACATCTGTGTACTTCGTCATAGCAAAATTGTGATGTTTTGGCTTGCAAAATTGTGATGTTTTGGCTTCTCTCTCTCTCTCTCTCTCTCTCTATATATATATATATATATGCCTACGCATGATATGTTCAAAAAGAAAATATGCAAAGAATATAAAAGCAAAAATAATTAAAAAAATGCATTTAAATATGGTTGCAAATGTGTTTATAGGAGATGTGGGAGTTATATGATGTACCTTAAAGGTGATAGTCCCCCTGAAACCGTTATGATTGTGTGTCAGTGTATTAGATTTTCTCATATCTCAAATCATCATAATATGAGAATCTTGAGTACACTTGTGATGTTTTCACACACAACACGTAAAAATTATTTGCTACTTTTGATATATGTGCAGGTACAATGTGATTTGGATATTTCAAGGAATACATGTGTTAATATATGCTCACTAAATTGTCTTAACTTGTATTTGAAATATAAAATTAGTTAGACTTGTTTAGTGTGTGTGTGTGTGTTTTTGGATCTATGGATGCTATGCTTATATGTTAAGAGATATTTTGAGAGCTTAATATGTTGCTTGGATATTTGTTTGAGTAGCTTACTTGTTGCATTCATCTTTATGTGTGTTTCCTCCTTAAAAAACTCATTTTCTTCAAGCTCGACAGCTTCTCAACAAATTCAACTTCTATTGAGCTTTCTTTCTTCAGCCTTGATAGAATCTCAACAAATCTTCAATCCATTGAGATATCTGTGTTTTTTCTTGACAGAATCTCGACAGCTTCGTGATCCATTGAGCCAAATTTTCTGAGTATTCTATTTGATTGATAGATTTTCGATAGCTTCTCGATCCATCGACATGTTTTTGCCATCGACAGATCCTCGACAGTACCTCAACAGATTCATTTCTGTAGAGATTTAGTGCTCAAAAGATCTTGATAGCATATTCGATCCATCGAGCTATGATTTCTATATAAAGGACAGGTGCGATTCAAACTTCATTTTTCTCTCCTCTCCTCAACAAAACTCACTTCTCTCTTGACCCAAAACCCTTTCACACTCTAAAATCCTTCTACCCATCAAGTTTTCTGCCCTATCTAAGTTCAAATCACTTGGTATGACCACTTAGTCCCTCCTTTTACATGCATTCATGCATTTTAGACCTAGGTTTTGGGGTTTTTCAAAAAAATTGATGTTTTTGAGTTTTTCTTGAAATTTTTGGGTTGGGCTTTGTGTTTTCGCTATTATATGTTCAATCATTGCATTCTTTATGCATTATAACAATGTTTCATGCAATTTAGGATTGTGTGCTTGATTAAAATTGTGAGTGTTATTAGGTTGGATTAGGTTTTCGCCCATGATGCTCCTATATTTTTTGCACGTTACATGTTCATGCGTTTTTCATGCATACATTCTTTCTTTTCCATCTTGTTCTAATTGTGATGTGTTCTATTTTCTCTCTCTCTCTCTCTCTCTCTCTCTCTCTCTCTCTCTTAGGGTAGTGCATCCTGACTACACAAGCTGTGAGCACCTCCGGATAGTGTCTAGAGACGAGCTTCTCTCTCACTTTTTTGAGACTCCTTCCACATAGTGTTAAGCTAAACACCCCATGCTTGGGATTTTCCTAAGGCCCGAGGTTCCTTAACATGGTGATGCCATTTACTCTTACTCTATTGTCTCACTATAACTCCATCACTGAGCCTTGTGCTTGCTTCCTTCTTGCTCTTTTAGAGGATTTCTCTATTAACTTTCCCTCTCATTTCATCACATCTATTGTGGATGTGTATTTGGACACTGCCATATGTGATAAGCTCATCATTCCTCCAACTATCACGTGTATCCTTCAGCATTTCTCCATTGATATTCCTTCCTCTCCTTTCTTCACCACCATGGGTGCCATCAGCGCCAGTTCTGTTCGGTAGAGCGAGCCCTCTCAGTGACTTACCCTTTCTCATTTGTGACAAAAGGGGAGTAGTTTTGGTTTGAGAGAGTAGTCTTGTATTTAGGGGGAGAGTTAGTATAGGGAATTTTTGATAAGGGGAGTTTCTATAGTTTTAAGGGATGTAGTGAGATTTACATGTATTTTCTTTTCTTATCTTTACATTATCCTTTTGTATACAAGTCTTGTGACCATTTTTTATTATGACATACATATTATTTTATTTTCTTATATATTTACGATGATGTATGTTCATTTTTTTTCACCTATCTCTTCATGTGTTGTTTTTTTCTCTCTTTAAACACATGTTTCTTTATGTATGCAATCTATATTTTTGTTTCACATATGATGCCTTGATGAATTTTGTTTAAGTGTTTTAGAAAGATAGGTTGTAAAAGTCTATCCTGGCATGAGCTCTCTTCTTGTAAAGTTTTTCAAGAGTTTATGTTAGGGTTAGATTTATATTGTATTTCAACAAGTAATTATGAATTGAGTGATTTAAGACTTCTCTCATGATTATTTGTTTTGTTGTGGTTTTCTCATGGATTGCCAAAGAAGGAGATTGTTAGGGACATATCTATGTAATTGGATAATCCTTTGACAAAACACACTTTACTTGTAATTGGGTAGATCTAGGATGAGTTTAGTACATGAAGAAACAAGTGTTTAAGTTAAGTATTGAAGCCATGCAAATTCTGACCAAGAAACAAGTGAAGGAAGTGCTGTTCATTAAAGCTCAATAAAAGCCTTGACAAAATCCTTTCTATTGAAATTGAATGTTGAAGCTCGACAGAAGCTCAACATAAGTTGTATCCGTCAAGAATTACGAAATCAGGTTTTCCATATCTAATTACATGCATATGCTTATCTATTTGTATAGAGTTTCTTTTCTCACAACCCTAGACATATATAAGGCTTATTTTAAAGGCCATCACATTATGCACAGAGTATGCAAAGTGTATGCCAAAAGAATACAAGGATATTGCGACCTAGTTCATCATTCTCTCTATAGAAGCTACTGTGTCTTTACGCCAAAGGTTTTTTAACCAAGGAGCTTCCTGATCTTCATTGTTAATGAACTAAAGAATTTTGCAACCAACAACCTTCTTTAAGATGGTGTGTTAGTCACGTACTAGGATCCATGCATCTTTGGTTAGTCATGTATTGGGATTCGTGTATTGAACGGAGAGATTATCACTACAATACAAGTCCAATTGGGTATTGGGGTAAGGGTTCAATTATAGGTTAGCATTTTGGGAATTGCCATAGGGTTTGGTAAGATTCCTTATACTTGTAACCACTTTTGATTGATAATAGTGGATTCTCAAGAGTGGTGACCTTAAATTCACTCGATGGGGTTTTGCCTCGGTGGTTTTCCCTATTCATAAACAAATCACCTATGCCAAATTTAATTCCAGTTGCCTTAAGTTATTTGATGATTTTTTTGTGCTACCACACTATTGCACGTAATTTGACTAATTAATTAACTTAGGTAATTAATTAATTTGTAAGGGGTCGATTCATTTTAATCCAATTTGTTTATTTTTAGACTTTCTTAAATATATGTGTATATTTCCAAGGCCCTCATCAGTCCTCAAGTGGCTGCACCACTGTGAGGAAGCCCTGTAGGTTCCGAAGGATCCCTCGCAATTCATGCTTGCCCCACTTTTTGTAACAGACACCAAGTACCAGCTGTGACAGATTGGCATTCCCTACACCAAGAGCTTCTTATGGACAAGATGGAGTATGATGAGTTTAATGAGACCAGTCTTATACCACCCTCTTTTAGAAGGTACATATTATTTTTCTTTCCATTTCCCTTTATCCTTCTTTCCTTGATATCATTTTTCTTTCCATTTGCCTTTATCCTTCTTTCCTTGAGTTCCCTTTCATTCTTGTATCTCTCAATACTTTTCTAACACTTCTTTTTTTTTTTTTTTTTTAAATTCAGCCTATTGTACAAGAGCATAAAGAGCTTGTCTGGCTTACTTGGAACCTCAAGCTAGAGGTGACTGAGTATTCTAGACGGATCTATGGTCTTGGAGGATTTCTCTACCTGGGTGATGATGATGATAATAATAGTGGTGAGGTTCATTGTTCCTTGAGTAGTCCTTTAGGTTGTAGGAATCATAGAAGGAGTCTTGGATGGGGAATCACACTCTAAAAAGGAAAAGGAATTCGGTTCTACCTTCCTCCATGTGTGCGCATACATGGGGCCTGCGTATACAAGTATTAACCATGCATACGTAGGCTTGACCCTTTGTATGCATGTCATGGGTCAAAAAACCCTTGTTGCCTTTTTTAAGTTTAAAATAGCCATTGGGGGCCTTCAAACCCTCACAAAACATGTTCCAAGGTCAGAAAACACCTCCCAAGGCTTCCCAATGGCAGAATTCACTTCTTTAGCGGTCTCTACATGAATCAAGAAGCTTGGCCCTAGTTTCAAGGATGCTCTCATTCCTCTCAGTCTTTCTTGCATCTTTTCCTACCATCAAATCAAAGTGGATGAACCTCTCCTTTGTTCTACCGCTAAGTTTTTTATCCTTACTTGGCATGTTTTCCAATTCAATGGTGTGGAAATATGCCCCACTATTGAAAATTTTAGTGCGATCATGAATGAACCCAATGTTAGCACTCTCATTCTCCCCACTACTAATAAGGACTTTATTGACTTGGCCCATGATCTTTTGGGGATTTTACTTTTAGTGGTGCAACAATGGTGCAAGTTTAACAAGTTGAACATCTGCATGGTTTTTGTGTATTTCTCTCAGAAGATTGTTCCTTTGGCTGGGGTGTCACATTCTCATTATCTCAATGCTTTGTGTTTAAGTCTTCTTGCAAGGTACTTCTTGGTGTATAAGACAACATGTATAGATTAAAGGATGTGCTTAGTGTCAAAAATTTGATGAGGGGAAGCCCAATAGGCATGATCATAGCCAAAAATCTAAATGGTTTATAAGAGGCCAAAAATGTATTGACCCCTTATGATAGATTAATTGATTAATTATCCAAGTTTAATTAATTAATTAATCAAATTAACATGCAATGTAATGGCAGCACAAACAAATCACCAAATAACTAAATATGCAACGGAAATTAAATGACATGGTGATTTGTTTATGAATAGGGAAAACCTCTGAGGCAAAAACTCTACTGGGTGATTTTAAGGTCACCACTCCCGAAAATCCACTATTATCAAAACAAGCGGTTACAAGTAAAGGAATCCCAGTATCTTATACCAACCTACAGTTGATCCCTTACCCCAATACCTAATTGGAGTTGTTCTGTAGTGATAATCTCTCCTTATATTGCACGACTCCCAGTACATGACTAACCAAAAGATGCGTAGATCCTAGTACGCGACTTGATCACCAACTTGAGAAGAATTTTGGCTGCAAAGTTCTTCTATTTATCACACGATGAAGATCAAGGAGTTACTTGGTCGCAAAACCCTATGGTGTATAAAACATTGCTGCTTCTTGAAGATGAAATAGGGTAACTAGGTTTTCGGTCACACTTTTCTTCACACTTGTGCAATTTTGCTCTCGTGCAACTATACAACCTGTGTGATGGTCCTTAAAATAATCCTTATATATGTTTAGAGTTGTGAGAAAAGAAAGCCTAAAAACATACTCATGGATTGGATGAAAAATAGCTTTGAAAAAAATTAGTTTCATAAACCCTGATAGATAGCAATCTGTCGAGATAACTATCGAGCCACGAGCTTCAGCAACTTTTAAACCTTGATACTAGCTATCAAGATTTAAAATCCAGTACATCCTTACTTGATTCTTGGACAGACTTGCATGGCTTTAACACTTGAACTTGAAACCTTATTTTTTGAAGTATTAAACACATCCTAGATCTGCTCAATTACAAGTGAAGTGCGTTTTGCCAAAGGATTAGCCAATACATAAAATGTTGACATATGTTCCTGACATCAAATCACATATGTCCTAATAGTTTGGATGTTGTTCATAGGGAGGAAGCAAAATTATTTGCAAGAAGCCCTCTTTTCCCTAACTTTTGCCTAGGTTCTTAACCTAGAGGGATTCCTTTAATTTTTGCATGGATTGTCTTCCAGTTTTCAACCTATCGAGGCTCCTTATATCGTCTTTGCATTTGTTATTTTCCCCTTTTTTTTTATCTCTAATTTTTATTAGGACATATGTAGTTCAAGTTTGTGAACATATGTCGCTATTTTATGTAATTGGCTAATCCTTTGACAAAACGCACTTTACTTGTATTTGGGTAGATTTAGGATGTGTTTAATACTTCAAAGAACATGTTGTTCAAGTCTAGTATTAAAGCCATGAAGATTGGACCAAGAAACAAGTGAAGAAAAAGTGTGTACTAAAGCTGGACACCTGGTGGACACCTGCGGATAGCTGCTGGACACCTGCGGATAGTTGCTGGACAGATAGCTATCTATCGAGGTATCTATTGAGGTTTAATGAGGCTCGACAGTTGCCCGATCGATCGAGGTATCTATCGAGGTTACGGGAATTCAGATTTCCAAATCTGATTTTTGGGCCAGGCTTTTGTATTTGTGTAGGGTTTCTTTTCTCACAACCCTAGGCATATATAAGGCTTATTTTTGAGGCCGTCACATAAGAGAATACAAGGAGAACATATGCAAAAGGTGACCGAAGCCTTATTCTCTCTAGAAGAAGCTACTGCGTCTTTGCGCCTTAGGGTTTTGTAACCAAGTGCTTCTTAATCTTCATTGTTGATGAAGTGAAGAATTTTGCAACCAACATTCTTCTTCCTCAAGTTGGTGAGTGAGTCATGTACTGGGATTCGTGCAAAGGAGTAAGCCGCATACTGGGATCCGCGCATCAAATTGGTTAGTCACGTACTTGGGAGTCGTGCATAAAAAGGAGAAACTGTCGCTACAGAGCAAGTCCAATTGGGTATTGGGGTAAGGGTTCAACTGTAGGTTGGTAAGGTACTTGGGATTCCTTGCTTGTAACCGCTTGTTGATAATAGTGGAGTTTCAGGAGTGGTGACCTTAAATCACCCGTGGAATTTTTGCCGTCAGGTTTTCCCCATTCGTAAACAAATCACCGTGTCATTTATTTTCCGCTGCATAACTTAGTTTTGGTGATTTGTTTGTGCTGCCACGTGATATTGCATGTTAATTTGATTAATTAATAACTAGGGTAATTAATCAATCTAATTTATCACAAGGGGTCAACGCGTTTGTGGCCTGTCAAGTGGTATCAAAGCAGGCACACTCTGATTAAGGTTTAATCTTTGATGTGTGATCCATTGACCCCTGTTGTCATGGAAACTCTTGATTGTTTTGATTTGCATGATCTTGTGTTGAATGATGATGATGATATTCATGATGCCTATTGCAAGCTTTATAATTTTTGTATGAAATCTCTTGAGTGTTCTACAAAATTAAAAGCTAAATTTAAAAAGATCAAGCTTGAAAAAGATGATTTGATTGAAAAATTGGATGAAGTCACTAATTTGAATGAGAATTTTAAAAATCAAATTTCATCTCAAGAGGACAAAATTAAGAGTTTGGAAGAGCAACTAGTTGAATTTAAAACTGAAGTTGAAAAATTAACTAGTGCCAAACTTGTTGTTGAGCCTAACTCAAAAGAAAAGGATTTTTATATTCCCCCATTCAAAAGGAATAATAAAGAGTTGAAGGCTAATATTGCTAGGATAGACAAAGGTAAACAAACTGATGTTAACGCTGATGTTTCTAAACCTATATCTAAAACTCCTCCTAGGTTGAATGATAAATCTGTTTTTGTCCCCACTTTTCATCATTGTCACATTGTTGGTCATATTAGGCCAAATTGTCCTAATTTGAGGACTCTGTCAATCTCTAAGGTTAGACCTCCTTCAAGGAAGCCAAGTAGCTCTAAAACTGCTCATGTTTGTCACCATTGTGGTATTTCTGGACACACTCGTCCTAATTGCTTTAAGTTGTATCCCTATAAACAATTGTCCAAATGGTCACAGGTTTCTTCTCAAGGACCTACACCTTTTTTTGGAGAGTTATTAAAGGTCTTGAGCTTTTTAACTCAGTTTCAGGAGAATTTTAATTCTTCTATGTCCTTTAGTAGTCATGCTAGGACATGTGCCTTTTCATCTTCACGGCCAAAGTCTCGTGCCGTGTGGGTGAGAAAGGAGCCTAAGACTTGATTGTCTTTTCTGTTTGTCCTCTGCTTTAATTCTTTCAATCTAAAGTAGGACTCTCTTTGCTTGATTTCTTATCTACTTTTGGAATCATGCTATTATGCATCTGCATCATTCTATCATGTTCTCATGCATATGCATCTTTCTTTCATGCTTTTATGATTGTTTGTCTGTTTTTGTTTGGTTGTTTAGTTTTTATTTTGTCTTGTTTTCAAAATAAAAATAAAAAAGGAAAAATCAGAAAAATACAAAAACAGTGTGTGTTTGTGTACATTGGTTCTTGTGAACCTTAAAATGGCCATTGAAACAGAGTTTTCTAAACTTTGTATCACCTGTAGCTTAGATGAGCATTCTTCTGCACAACTAAGCAAGTGAGTTTTGTAGCTCTTTGTTTGTGATGAGTATGGTTAAGCGATCTCTTCTTCTTAATACTCGTATCACTCTTTTTGACGGGTTGAACTAGAAAATCCTAAGAGAAAGGTATAAATAACCATCTCACCACTGTTACTCGCCAATCATAATATGACATCTGTATGCTTCGACATAGCAAAAATGCAATGTCAATGACATCTGTATGCTTCGGCATAGCAAAAGTGCAATGTCATAAACTTAACATAATTAGGTATTTCTTTTCTTTCTCTTGTATGCCCGTGCATGATATGCTTAATAAAAGAAAATATTCAAAGAAATAAAAAGCAAAAAGATCAAAATGCTTTAAAATATGGTTGCAAGCGTGTTTTCTAGGAGATGTGGGAGTTATAGGATGTACCTCAAAGGTGATAGTCCCCATCAAACAGTTATGATTATGTGGGAGTTAAAGTGATTTTCTCATATCTCAAATTGTCATAACATTGAGTCACTTATGCAATCTTGGGATGTTTTCACACACGACACGCAATATTCTTTGCTATTCTTGATACATGTGCAAGTACAATGTAATTTGGCCATCACAAGGTTTACATGCGTTAATGTATGCTCACTAAACTGTCTTAACTTGTTTTTGAAATATAAAATTGGTTAGACTTGTTTAGTGTGTGTGTGTGTGTGTTTTGGATCAAAATGCCTGATATTTTTCTTGTTGAGAGATGTTTTTGAGAGGTTAATATGTCGTTTGGATCTTTGGTTGAGTTGCATGCATGATTGCAATCACATCTGTGTTTTTCTCTTCTTGAAAAATTGTTTTTAAGCCATCTCGACACATCCTCGACACCTCTCGATACCTGGCTTATCTGTCGAGATCTTTAGTTGCATGTTATCGCAATTTTGACACCTCTCGATAGCTAGGTGGATCGATCGAGAAAGTTTTTGTCTTCTCGATAGCTGTTCGATCCATCGAGGTCTGCTCGATAACTCCTCGATACCTCTCGATCGATCGAGATTCTCTGCATGCATTGTTTTTCACATGTTTTGCATGTTTCTCTTATCTTGTCATCCATAGCATCTTGTTTCATTACATTCATGCATTTTTATGGATTCTTTGTGCCCCCTTGATCATCCTTGATCATCTTTATGTTTCTCGGTACCCTCTGTCAATCGTGACAAAAAGGGGGAGAAATTGAAGAATTTGTGATTTCTTTCTTTAAGATTCTACAAGTTAGGGGGAGAAATATATGCCCTTATAAAGGGGAGTTGTGTTTCATCTTGTTAGGGGGAGTGTTTATCTCCTTGTTCATGTACCTAGGTCTTGTGACCATTTTTACATACAACATGGTATTTATCAAGTGGTATATATATGATGATGTATGTTTTCTTCACCTATCTCTACATGTGTTGTTTCTTTTCTATCTTTATACACATGTTTCTTTACTTGTACGCAATCTATTATTTTCTGTTTCAGACAAAGATGCCTTGATGTGTTTTGTTTATAAGTGTTTCAGAAATACAGGTTGTCAAAGTCTACTTGCCATAAACTCTCTTCTTGCAAAGTTTTTCAAGAGTTTGTGTTAGGATAGATTTTACTGTATGTAACATTTGAAATATGAGTTAAAGTGTTTTATGACTTCTCTCATATCTTCATTTGGTTGTTGTGGTTTTGTCACGGATTGCCAAAAGGGGAGATTGTTAGGACATATATAGTTCAAGTTTGTGAACATATGTCACTATTTTATGTAATTGGCTAATCCTTTGACAAAACGCACTTTACTTGTATTTGGGTAGATCTAGGATGTGTTTAATACTTCAAAGAACATGTTGTTCAAGTCTAATATTAAAGCCATGAAGATTGGACCAAGAAACAAGTGAACAAAAAGTGTGTACTAAAGCTGGACACCTGGGGATAGCTGCTGGACAGATAGCTATCTATCGAGGTATCTATCGAGATTTAATGAGGCTTGACAGCTGCCCGATCGATCGAGGTATCTATCGAGGTTACGGGAATTCAGATTTCCAGATCCGATTTTTGGGCCAGGCTTTTGTATTTGTGTAGGGTTTCTTTTCTCACAACCCTAGGCATATATAAGACTTATTTTTGAGGCCGTCACATAAGAGAATACAAGGAGAACATATACAAAAGGTGACCGAAGCCTTATTCTCTCTGGAAGAAGTTACTGCGTCTTTGTGCCTTAGGGTTTTGTAACCAAGTGCTTCTTAATCTTCATTGTTGATGAAGTGAAGAACTTTGCAGCCAACATTCTTCTTCCTCATGCTGGTGAGTGAGTCATGTACTGGGATTCGTGCAAAGGAGTAAGTCGCGTACTGGGATCCGCGCATCAAATTGGTTAGTCACGTACTTGGGAGTCGTGCATCAAAAGGAGAAACTATCACTACAGAGCAAGTCCAATTAGGTATTGGGATAAGAGTTCAACTGTAGGTTGGTAAGGTACTTGGGATTCCTTGCTTGTAACCGCTTGTTGTGATAACAGTGAAGTTTCGGGAGTGATGACCTTAAATCACCCGGTGGGGTTTTTGCCGTCAGGTTTTCCCCATTCGTAAACAAATCACCGTGTCATTTATTTTCCACTGCATAACTTAGTTTTGGTGATTTTTTTGTGATGTCACGTGATATTGCATGTTAATTTGATTAATTAATAACTAGGGTAATTAATCAATCTAATTTATCACAAGGGGTCAACGCGTTTGTGGCTTGTCAATTTTTCCACTCAAAACTCGTGCTCTTTTTCCTTTTCTCTTCTTCTTTTTCAAATATGGCTATATGAGAGGCTTTGCTTGCTTCATCCTTCCATTATCCCTCTGACTAAATACCTACCCAAGCAATTATTGTGACCACAAGCTCAGAAACAAGGGGATGGACCCTACTAAGTTCACTAAATTCCAAAAGTGTCTTACCACTTTAGATGTCCAATGGGTAGTGGAATAATGGCACATTATAGGCATGATCAACCATGTTTTCAAATACAACTATGTTCCTTTGGTTAGGCTATGCACAGCTCTTACTACTCCCCAAAAAGAATTGCAAGGCAATATGAAGACTGCCAAGGAGTTCCTAATGATGATGGCGTCTTTCATATCTTAGTCTTCACTAAGAGGGTCTTGGTCATGAAACTTAGCTGAAGAGAATGGTGGCTAAAGACATCTGTTTCCCTTAGTTTCTCCATCCTACTTCGAGTTACAAGACTTGGTTGATTGCTGACATGAGGCTTGTTTGCATTGAATTGAAATTACAAGAAGTCCAACAAGAGGGAGAATACCAATTGCCTACCTTGATATGCCCCAAATTTTACTTTTTTACACTTTATGATTCTCATGTCTTTTCATTTTGAATTTAATAATGGATTGGAATGTTCCAAATCCCCTATGGAAAAAATTTATTATCTTTTAATTTGAGCAATAAGAGAATCAATCATTTTATTATCTTTGCCGTGTAAAATAAGAGAATGGTGGTTAAAGACATCCATTTTCCTCATTTTGTTGTCGTTATTTTTCTTTTCTTTTTTATGTGCCATGTAATTTTTGCCCATGATGTCCTCTTGAAATTTTTTTTCCATGCCCATAGTCTTCTCCCCTATCTTTCCCCTAGATTGCCCTTTTGGGTTTTCAACCTAGCAGACTTATTTTTTTTTTCTTTTCAAATGTTATATCTTCGGAGCCTATCCATGTTGATTGGGCGAAGCATCTCTTCCCCATCCAGATCTGTAATTCTTAAAGTGCCTCCTGACATGATCTTCTTGATAATAAAAGGCACGAACTATCTTGGCTTCATCTTTCCTCTTAGTTCAAAAATCTCATCTCTAAGTACCTTTAGGACCAAGTCCCCTTCCTTAAGGTTTCTAGGTTTCATCTCTATGTACCTCTAGCTCTCTTTTCATTTATCAAAGCCAACTGTTCATATCTTTCTTTCATCTAATCTTTCTTTAGGACTTGGTTTCTACTAGCACTCTTAGTGATTGTATCTCCACCTCAATGGGAAGCACCGCTTCTCTCCCATAGACCAAGGAGTAAAGGGTTGCCCTAGTTGATACTCGGATAGAAGTTCTATAACCCAATAAGGCAAACAAAAGTTTTTCGACCCAATCTTTCTATGTTACAACCGTCTTGACTAGGATATTCTTGATGTTCTTATTGTCTGCTTCTGTGGTGAAGACCTAGGATGCTAAATGTGGTACAATTCCATGATCCTTTGAAACTTTCCCTCAAAGTAGGAGCCATTATTTGAGATGATTTCTTTTGGTACTCTGAATCAACAAATGATGTTATTCTCTGTGAATCAGGCCACATGCTTGGCTTTTAGCATGGAGTAGGAAGTTGCCTCTACCCACTTGGTAAAGTAGTCGATTGCCACACGGATGTACTCGTGTCCATTCGAGGCCTTAGAGGCTACTCTTCCAAATTAAGAAAGGCTAAGGAGAGGTCATGCTGTATAGCTCACTAGGTGGTACATGGTTCAAGTTGGCATGTGTTTGGCAGTTGTGGCAACTCTTCACAAAGTTGACATAATCGAGTTCCATTGTGTTCTAATAATACCCCATCCTTAGGATATTCTTTGCTAACATTCTTCCATTCATGTGAGGACCATAAATTCCTTGATGGATTTCCTCCATGACCCTTTTGGCTTCTTCCTTCCTCAATCAACAAATGTGTACTCCATCATAGGAACTCTTATAGAGCTAACCTCCATATAGGATGTATTACATTGCCCCCATCCTAATCAAATGATGTTCTCTCTTATTAGTACCATTAGGATATATTGCCAATTATTGGAATTTCATGATGTCAAGATACCAAGGAACTTCTTCTTCTATAGCCATAACTGAAGACTCTGCCTTTCCCTTATGTACCAACTCAAATGATGTTCTCTCTTATCGGTACCATTAGGATATATTGCCAATTATTGGAATTTCATGATGTCAAAATACCAAGGAACTTCTTCTTCTATAGCCATAACTGAAGACTCTGCCTTTCCCTTATGTACCAACTCATAAATTTGTTAAATCACTAGGAGTTATGTCCATACCCTTTCGAGTATTTCAACCATGGAGGCTAAGGTAGCCAAGGCAAATTGATTCTAAGCTCTAGGGATGATAGTGTATTCAGTCTTCTTAAAGGTTTTGGTCAAGTTCTCTAAATATTGCTGATACGGTTTCAAGTGTTCTTCCTTCACCTTCCACAATTTCTTTGCTTTGGCTATAATCAAATTCAAGTCTCCAAAGACTTTCGCCTCCTTTACCCCTAAAACTTGAAGAGCTTCTAATCCAGCGATACAAGCCTCATATTCTGTCTTGTTTTTGGTTGTCTCAAAGTTCAACTTGATTGTCAAGGGCACATGAGATCCATTGGGAGTGATTAAGAGTACTCCTATCCCATTCCCATATTGGTTCATGGCTTTATTGAAATACATCTTCCATGCCTTTAGTTTGAAATCCAAAATATCCTCATCTGGGAAATTCTCTCTACCCTCCTCTCGTTTTATGGGGTTGTCAGCACTGTGGGTGTAGTAATTTTATCTTGAAAAGGGGAGTATACCTTGGCCGAGTGGACCGGGGCAGAGAAAAGATGGAGTTTCCACCTAGGTTTGGTCTAAGAACCATTTATATAGCACCCTTACATGGAAGGACTGGTCTTACTACTGGTCTTACTACTGGAGTATGGGATTAGAGTTTAGGTATGATTTTAGGAAGGTGTTAGGCACCCAAAACTGCCTAACCTATAAGTCGGCTTCTACTCATTGTGTCTTACATCTTAAAGGCATGTTCAACTGTTAGGATATGTGCCCTTAAATCCTATTGTATGATGCTATGTATGACATTATGTATGACTTAATGTTGTGTTTAATAAAGTTGTTTATTTTTTTTTTATCTAAAATAATGGTAACATGAATATTTGGACATTATCATATAGTCCATGAGATGCATAGTATGTGATTTATGTGAAAAGTCATAGAAGATATAAATCACAAGTTCTTTGTAAACTCAGAATTTATAGTTCGTAGTCGGTGATGAAATTGACATTTCATCTACGAAGACTATAACGTATCAACTAAGATGATTTTTCTTGATCATGGAAGTGGTGACTTCTAGTTGATATGTTGATATGTTTTAAGAGTTAAGATATATTGAATTGGACCGCTGTGAGATTTATTATTCTCCTAACGACTGTCAAATGAATAATAAATCTCACGACTTTTATTTGCATGAACTCTTAATCTTGAGAGAATAATGGACCTGATCATGACGTGTGGGTTGCTTTGATATATCAGGGGTGAGATCTAAAATAACGGTCAAAACCTTAGTATGTTGGGCAGCCACATTTAGTGTTGATAGAACATATATTCTCAACATGGAATTCATAGTCTTTTGATGGAGATATAAAATATTCCCTTGAGATAAGTTTAATGGGTTTAGTTATTCAGAGAGTTGGGCCCAACCACTTTGGTAAGAAATTACTAAAGTATATATACTTATGAAATTAGATTTCATAAATATATGATGAATAACTTTAAAGGATTAAATCGGGTACTCAAGGATTAAGATGTAATAATTTTCAAAGTGGCAGTCTATATTCATGACTTTATATTATTATGAATATTTTATGAAGGGGTTGCGTGTATAATAAAGTCTTGGGATGTAATTTATTAATAAAGACTAGAGTGCAATTATATTTATATAGTGGTATTAAATATAATTAATGGTAACTTTGGACTTGTCAAGAGTTGACGGAAAAGCCCAAGGCCCATTGGAGCTAGTGTCTTATTGGTCCCTTTTAGTCCCACTCCAAGCCACACACTAAAGCCCAATTGGAAAGGCCCAATAGGCCGGCCCAATTAGATAATCAATTAGTTATAAAAGGAGAAACATACATAATTTTTTCTTTAAGAAAATAATCGTAGAGAAAAAAAAAGAGAGAGTGTGAGACACACTTTCATTCTCCCTTCGGAAACTGATTGAGAGACCACACATCTTGGGCATAAAGTGGAATTGGAGTGAAGATTAAAAGTGTTCCCAAGTGCTTCTAATCTTTGTTTTGAATTTCTCCATACCAAGGTACGCTATCTTGTTCTTAAATTCTGAAATTTACATAGTGCATGTTGTCAATCATGAATGAAATAGGTCATTGTTTTTTGCTTCCACTGTGTGTTTTGTATGAGATAAAAAACCAGATTTTTATCCAACATCAACATTGTTATTCTAAACTCACAGACACACTAGCATTCATCTAGCAATCATCATGGCCTTTCATCCCAAAACCCTAGCATACATCTATCATGGCAATCACATCAACCTAGCATACATCTATCATCATACATATCATATCATCTCATCCAAGGCAACAAGAAAACAAGATATCACAAGGGTAGAAATATGGCACCATCAAAGAATTATTGGAGAGCATCATTAGTATCAAGAACACAAACATATCCATCCAAACTCACAAATCATGTTCATCAAACCTTAGCAAGATTATATTAAATGAAATATGTGTACATATGAATGCATGCCTTACCTTTACTTACCTTACCGCATTACAGCACCTATGCATCGATGCATGATCATATCATATGCATGTTCATGGTAGAATAAAGAAGACATCAGAGGAAAACCTTAATCTAACATGTTAAGAACAAACAACAAGTAAATAGAGAAACTGAGACTCCAAAAACATAAAAGTGGATTAAAACAGAGGCATATTACATAAACAAAATAAAGACACAGAAGCAGAAAACTCAGATTAGGGTTCTTGGAGATACATAGGCCTCCTTACACAACCTAGTTGTATGCGTACACATACTTCGAGTTTGAGTACGCACGCAAGAAGCATGTGTATGCAGACACACCTTAGAACCCCAACCTAGAAATAAAAATGCAAAAAACAGAGTAGAAACAAAAATTAAAGAAACTTAACAACTTGACATGCTTTAAAGAACAAAAAAAAAAAAAAAAAAAAAAAAAAAAAAAAACTGTATAAACCTAAACTAAACAAGGGGTTTTATCAATAAGGGGAAACTCTATGGGGAAATTTTCTTCACAACTCTTTGAGGTGGGGGTGGTGGGGGGGTTGCCTTTGTGCCTCAGACCTGCGGGGGAGTCCTTTCATGATACTATACTTTACTTGGGATTTGGTTGGTGGTCTTAACTCATGGGGGAGTTTCCTTGATGATTTCTAGTCAACTGAGGGATGTTATTGATGCTTTCAATCCACTGGGGATGTTTTAGGGGTCCTTGTGTCTTTTCCCCAACTGAGGGTATTTCTACCATATTTGGATGCATTCTTGAATTTTCCTTTGCACCTCCTACCTTCCGAAAACCTGTTGGGGATATTTGGAAATATTTTTTAATTTTTTTACTAAACTACATGCAGTTTAGTGGGTAGGCCTAAATTACATGTAGTTTAGCCACCAGATGCATTCCTGCCTCTTTGTTTTTCTCCAATGGTTACTCACTATTTTTTTTTTCTTTTCATTCCCCTCATCTCCCTCATCTCTTTACGTTCTCTTTAACTATCCAACTGCCTTCTTTCTCTCTACAAAAATCTCCTCTCTCTTATTCCTTCTCACAATCTAATCCTCCTCCTTTGCATTCTTTCATTTGAAACTTTCTCTCCTTACTAAACTCTCTCATCCTCTCCAATGGGTCCCAAATCAAAAACCAAGAAGACCTCCTACGTGCTTTCCAGCAATGCCTTCAATCTCACACATTATAATGGAATGGTTGATAGGGCAAAAATGTATTGACCCCTTGCAAATTAATTAATTATCCAAGTTAATTAATTAGGTTCAATTACATGCAATGGCATAGTATAACAAGTAAATCACCAACTAAAATAATGCAGCGAAAATTAAATTTGACATGGAAGTTTATTTACTAATGGGGAAAACCACCAAGCCAAAAACCCCACCAAGTGATTTTAAGGTCACCACTCCGAAGAAACCACTAATCAATAATCAAGCGATTACAAGTAAAAGGAATATTACCAACTACCCTTGGCCTATCCCAAATTACCAACCTATAGTTAAATCTTCACTTCGATACCCAATTGGACTTGATCTTGTAGTGGCACTCCTTCTGTTTAATGCACAAATCCCAGTACATGACTAACCAATGATGCATGGACCCTAGTACATAACTAACTCCAGCAACTTGAAAAACGTTGTTGGCTATAAAGTTCTTCACTTCATGCACAATGAAGATCAAGAAGCTCCTTGGTTACAAAACCCTTTAGCGTAAAAACACAGTTCTTCTTTCAGAGAGAATAAGGCAGTAGGGCAGTCAATGCATGTGTGAAGGCCTTTAAAATAAGCCTTATATATGTCTATGGTTGTGAGAAAAGAAACCCTACACAAATATACAAGAATCTTTATGCAATTAGATCTGAAAATTTTGATTCTGTAAGTCTTGACAGAAATAGCTTGTGTCAAGCTTTCGTCAAGCTTCAATAGTAAATCTCGATAGGAAGGATTTTGTTGAGTCTTTTGTCAAGCTATAGTGAATAGCTCTTTCTTCACTTGTTTCTTGGTCAGATCTTCATGGCTTTAACACTTGCCTTGAACTCTTGTTTCTTGAAGTACTAAACCCATCCTAAATTTACCCAATTACAAGTAAAGTGCATTTTGTCAAAGGATTAGCCAATTACATGGAATATGTCCATAATAGCAGTAAGGTTAAAGGAGTCTCCCCCACTGACCTACAGGCCACAAGATCATCTCTCGGCAAATACAAGGGCTGGATTGGTGAGTTTTTCAAAAATTTCCCATTTTTAAATTTTGCTTTGATCTTCTATTTTAATCTATTTTTAGACATGTAAATGCTTGGGTTTTGCTATGGGATGGGTCTAGATGAAAACATGACACTTTAGGAGGGGTAAGAACATGTTTAGGATGAGTTTTAATCAAGGATAGTTGAAAATGTCAAAGAATGATTCTCTGCCTATGTTCATGCATGTGTAGATTTGGACCTGCGCACGTAGCTTGAATTCGTGCATACGGAGCTAGTCTTCATGCGTACATGGGCATATTGATGCATACGTGTCCATGTTCTTCAATTTGTACAAACATAAGTTTCTACCTACATATGTGTGTGTAATGCCTACGTATAAAGACGCGAGCCTGCGTACGTATGCTTGTAGCCAGAAACCATATTTTGACTGTTTTGAACTCCTTTTTCATCTATTTCTCATCCAATTGTATATCTAACATCCTTTTTCATCTTTTTTTTTAGATTTCGCCCCTTTTCTCAAGTAGGGAAAGCACTAACTGAGTGGCGACATGGTATGGGGCTCTTTCTTATTGAGGAGACCAAGTATTCGTGTGGCAAGCTTCGAGCCGATCATCCATTTACCGCTAGAGAGATATGATAGCACCATTTTGGCATAGACCTTGGTTGAGAGGTGGTGGGACACTACCCACACCTTCCATATTGCAGATAGGGAGATAACGGTGACTCCTCATGATTTTTCGCTGCATGATAAGGCTTAGGTGTGATAGGGTGCTTATAAATTCATAGGACGAGTTGAGAACTCAATTGGGCATAGACTTTCTAGAGAGGTGGTGCACTACAGACATGTCCATTACTTTGACATTGAAATGGATTACATGCCTCTCCCGCAGGTGACGGTCGATGATTGTGCTTGGATGCCTAGGGCATTTTTGCTATACCTTCTAGGAGAATATCTCTTCACCAACAGAGGGAAAATGGTATCTTTGAGGTGGCTATCCTTCTTCTGTGACTTTGGGGAGGCTCGGGACGTCAATTAGGGTCAGACATGTCTTGCCTACTTGTATTCCTCCTTAGAGATGCTTAGTTAGGGAACTCTATGCCAGCTAGTGGGGCCTTGGAAGCTGCTTGAGTTTAATTCTTTTTCTTTTTCTTTTTCTTTTGCAACTCATGTATTTCCTAATTTTGCAATCATGTTCATCCATAATTCATTTAGGCTAAAACAATTATAGCTCATGTTCTTGCCAATTGCATCCTAGTCTTCATCTTGCACAATACCATCTTGCAAACTACTCACATCTGTACCTTGAAAATTGTACCTGCTTTTCTTGCATACTGTCATCTTGCAAACTATCACCTTGCAAACTATCATCTTGCAAACTACATTTATTTATCTTACAAACTATGCTCTCTTTTCCAGTGCTGGGCCATGCCATACGGTCTCATTGCTCTAAATGCGGAGGTAGATTTGAAGAGCTTCCCTTTAGTTAGGGCTCATTTCAATGGGCTATCTTCTGATGAGGTGAGTTAGGAATTCAATGGTCTTATCATTTCCTTGCACACTTCTTAGGATTTTTCTTCTAACCCTATGTGTTGTCACAAGCCATATGGAGCCTATGAGCTGGCCTTCCCCTTGTCGTGGACCTGAACTTAGAGGCAGCTGCTTTTTTCACTTCTGGGATCACCTAACCCTTTTAGGCTGTAGGAATCATATTGGAAGTCTTGGGAAAGGAGTAATACTCCATGTAGACACTCAATTTTGCATCCATAATTTAATTTTGAAAGATGACTGAAATGATCATTCTAAGCGTGCGTTTGGATTGCATTTTGAAAAAAAGATTTTTGCGTTTTGCTGAAAATTTGGTTGGTCCTATGTTACTGTTCATATATGTTTTGGAACTATTCATCACTTTTTGGTACTATTCATATGCCTCATTTTACTATTTCAACTAACTTTTATTTTTATCTACAATACTTTCAACAATAAGTTTTCAGTTTTAGCAAAAGCTGTATCCAAACACACCCTAAGTACCCCAAAAATCATAATTGCATTTCATGCATTAAATCATTCGTTACATATCAGAAAATGATCTTGAGATTCTATCGATCGTGACAGTACGTCCAGTTCTCAAATCGAATTATTAGATTGAAAGATATCACAAGACCAAGTTTTCACAGTTTGCATACATTTCATTTGGGCGAAACCAATCATGGGGGATTAATTGAAATTTATTTTTCTTGGTCAATAATTAAAATTATTTAAATAAATTTTGTGATTGGTTGATTGAATTTGATTAACATGAGTTTGGTTGCATAGGAATTAAAGAAATAATCTGATAATGTGGGAATTGTTGATAATTAGGCTTTTAGAAGTAATTATCTTTCAAATAATTATTCATTAAAGAACTTGATTATCAAATTAAAATGGATTTTATTTGGAATACAAATTTGAAAAATGTCCAAGTACAATTCTCGGCCCAGAAAATGCCTAAAAAAAGAGTCCAAAAAGAAAAACCGGGCCGAGTTGTATGTAAACCATGTTGTATGTAAATTAGAAAAAAAAAAATTTCAAAAAAAAAAATCTTTGGACTAGGGGCATTGGGCCTTCTTGGTAACCTTTTTCTGAAAAGCTTTTTTGTTCTTTTAAAAACTCCAAGAATTTTCCAATAAAAAGTCTTCTTTTCAAGTGAATATAGGAAGATCCATTGACAAAACTTTTTCCAAATCATGACGATTAATTGCTCTACTAATCAATTTGTTCCAAATAGGGATTCAACTTCATTCAATCCATGTAAGGACTTTTGCTAAACATCTAGAGTATGAGGAGATAATGTTTTAAAAGGCACTTGAAGAAATCCGTCCATTCATTCAAAATTCTCAAGTCATAAACACTCAATCCATATTTCAAAACATTTTGTCACATCATTGGGGCATTCGTACTTCTATTCCAAGAATAATTATTAAAAGAGTTTAAGTAACTGTTCCAACAAGTAAGCATCACTATGGATAGGAGGCCATTTTTGGTAACCCACATTATACCTTGACACACATTACAACAATTATCCATTGCTAGCTAGCTTGAGCCATGTTGATACCCATTTTTTACTGAAGGCTCAATAACAGAAGAAGCCTAACAATATGAAGAAAGTGAGAAGAGAGAGTAGTAAAGCAAGTCTAGCAGGCCAAGGAAGCCCAAGGAAAGAAGTAGTAAGCCCATGGGAATAGTAAAAGGTAGAGAGAGGGAGTAAATGGGCCAAGTATGCCTAGGAAATGAGTTAGTAAACTCAACGGGCCGGCCTAAAAGCTAATAAGCCCAAGTAGCAATGAGAAGCAAAGATGTGGTAATTGGGCCGAGGAAGCCCAAAGGATTTAGCAAAAAGCTTATGGGAGTAAAAGAGGTAAGGATGTAGTAAGCTCGAAGAATAACATAATGAAATGGGTTGGTACAGTAGGAATATTGGCCAATAAAGCCCAAGGGAGGTAAAGATGTGAAAAGCAGGCCTGGGAAGCCTCGAGCGGAAAATCTACAAGGAAGTAGGTAGACCACAAGGCCATGATGAAACATGAAGCAAAAATAGGGTAAGGCTATAGCAGGCACGACAGAATGATACGGTAGGAGCAATAGCGAAGAGGGCCATAGACGCAAGGAAGGAAAATATGGGCTCGGCAAGAAGATGATGACTCTTGCCCAAGCAATGCCTAGTCCAAAAAAGAGATGAAAGGCAAGGAACATGAGCCCAAGAGCCCATGCATCCTTCACGCCATAAGAGTTAAACACTAACCAGAATGTACAATAGAACTAGACAAACACAGAGGCAACAGAAATGGCGTAAGAGCCAGAAAGAAATGGATTCAAACGAAAGTGGAGCATACACAAAGGGCCAAGGCACCACCTACTTGTACCCAACCAATACATGGAAGGTGGGCTAAGGTGCCATCTATTTGGTAGACAAGTTTTACTTTTGTGAATGATGAATTGATTAATCTATTACTCTATTATTGAACTATTTGTTGTGACATTTTTTTTTTTTTTTTGCTGGTGTATTATTCTGTCATAACCTCATTAGGTTTCTCTTTCCTTTTATTTAGGTGTTAATATTTTTTGTTAATTGTTATAGTTATTTTGCCATGTTATATTTCCTGTTGTAATATTTGTAACTGTTGCTCCTGCCGTTGGTACGTCGTACACTCAATACTCCTGCCAAGGCGCATCTATATTGGGATAGCCCAACTTGTGCGCAAACTGGCTTAAGGTGTGTTTCACTTAGGCCAGCCCCAGCTCTCCTACCTCAGAATCATAGGCCATGGTACAACAAAAGTGATCAAAGCCTAACAACACAAAAGGCCCATCACATTTAAATAGGCAACTCCATTGGAGAGTTTGGAAACAGACAGCGAAAGCAAGTAGATCCTTCGCAAGTTATGCCCCCAAGATCAAAGATGACATGAGATATAAGTGTCGTGCCATCGCAGAAGGCTAGCCATACCACACTAACCCAATCAAGCAAAGCATGCTAATAGAGCAGGGGTTGGGCCGCAGCTGCAACAAAGGAACCCCGTTGACAATACTAACTTCTTCAAGAATTTTCAAAGTCTTTGTGTGATTAGGCATACACCTAGTACATTGGCTTGAAGCCAGGATCGATCCTAACATAGGATGACATGGTAGACATGTTCTACACCAAGTATTTCCACAGAGAAAAGATGGTAATGCTTGCAACTTTGCAAGGTACTAAGTGGAAAAATGGTGAAGACTTGATAGAGTACATAAAAAATTTCAGGGACCACAGAAGGCCCCTCTACTTAGCAGCCTCCTTAAACCAAATCCCCATTAAGAGAGCCCTGGTTGATACAGGCACTTCAGTAAATCTCATCCTACTCAGCATGCTACAAGTAGTAGGAATCCTAAAAAACAAGATTCAAGGATACCCAATGGAAGTAACAAGGTTTGGAGGAAGAGGTAAGTATACCGTGGGTCACATACAGCTATGGCTGAAGATGAGCCCAATAGCCTCTTTAGCTTGTTTCCATGTAGTAAAGACAGAAGATTCTTATCATTTACTAGTGGGAAGACAATGGCTACATAAACACCACCTAATTCCATCCACCTATCACTAGTGCGTGAAAGGGAGATTGAATGGTAGGATGATAGGGATAGCAACAAACCTATCCCCACTTGAGCAGGTGAAAGCTCATTTGGTCGAGACCATGTTCTATGACGAATGGGCACCGTCCAAAGAAAGCTCAATATCCAAGCTGCAAGGCATCTTTGTCCCCAAGTGGCAGGACATCAAAGACCTAGAGCCTGACTTGAAGGAGTTGCTAATGTGAAAGAAGAAAAGGAAAGAAGCACCAACTTTAGAGCTAGACAATACGCCATGGTGTGTCAGGGTCCAAACAACTGACAACAGGATAGTGTATAAATTATGAAGATGCGTGAGGCCCACCTGAAGTAAGCAAAGGGTGTCTTGGAAGAGGGCCACATCATAAGATCCTAGTATGCTGTATGGCCTTGGATGGTTCAGAGGAAGAGAATGACGTAGAAAGTGAAAGAGAGATTATGGCAGAGAAAGACATGCAAGTAACGGCAGAAGAAAAGCTAGAAGAGATTGACTTAGGCATGAACTCACAAAAGCTGAGGCCTACAAGTGTGCAAGGACTTTTTAGCAACTAAAATTTATTGTAAAAAATTATATAAACAATTTCTTTATGAATAGATCTCCAATAATTCAAAAGGAACAAAATTCAAGCCTTAAGTACACAATGCCAATTGGCCAAAAGATGTAAGAATATTACAAGGCCATCTAATCCCAAAATCACTAAGCTTCTTTCATGCTCACAACACAATAGCAAAACTCCCAAAACTTGTTATTCTTCACAATCTGAAACTAGAGGGGAAAAATGAGGGTGAGTTAACAACTAAATAAGTAACCAAAGTTCTAATAAGTTCTATCAAGCAAATATATCAATAAAATAATAAGTTGTATATAGATCGAATATTTTAATCTTACAAATATATCATTGATGGATTAGAAAATAATCAGTTTTTCATATATCAAAGCTATAACTTACAATAGTTTCCAGAAAAACATAAGTAGTTTCAAAGACTTAAAACAATTCAAATATTCAAATATAATTCATATTTTTAATAATCTTTATGACTATGGTCACACTATATTCCCGTGACTGGGCATCATATTCAAATGAAACTAGTTCCGTGTTAATGTGTATCCCTCATTAGCTGGGTCTAGAAACACAATAGGCTTGTGATGCCCCAAATAGATCTAGTTTCAATACCAATGAATAACTCCCACTAGTTGGGTATCAAAGTACCAATGAATAACCCTTATTGACTGGGTATCAGAGTCCAAACATAGTTAGATTGTCCAAAATCATATAAATCAAATCATAGTTCAAACAAAATCAATCTTGTTCAAATACACACACACACACACACACACACACACACACACACACACACACACATATATATATATATATGTATAATTATATATTTAGTAATCAAAATATATTTTTGATAATTATTTATTCTTTACTTTAAATCAATGTAGTTAAAATAATTAAATATAATTATAACAACTATAAACAGATTTCAGTAGTTAAAATACAATAGTATAAGCAAAATAAACCGATTAGGATAAGGTTACTTACCTCCAAAAGCCATACTAAAAGGAACTTCTCCCTAACACCTCCTCTAAAATCCTTAGATACCACCTAAAATAATTTTACAAGCACCATTTACTCAATAGTCAAATAATTTAAGAAAAACTTATAACGACACCCGACCAAAAGAGAAACTGCTAAAAAATATCCAATAATTTTCCACTATTATCTCACACCAAAAATCCAATATTCATAATATATATTTCATTTACTTCCTACTGCTAATAGTTCCTTAGGAATAAAGCCTATATAATACACCATACATATAGCCATATAAGGACAAAAGTCACTCCGTAAAGGACACCACCTAGGCCCATCTTCTAGACATGTGCTCTTTCTTTTCTTTTCTTTTTTTTAATTGTCAAACATTTCAAACCCACACCATGACTTTTCCTATTCACCAAATCCACAATTCAATACAACTTCTTACGGTAGAAACTTGTGTAGAACTGGACTCACCATGCCTCACCTACTACAACTTCCATCTACACTTACACGCACGACACAACAGTGGGCATAGGAAAAAATCACAAAACAAAGACAAAAAAATCTACAAGTACATAGCATCCAAATTACCAAAATTATAAATCTAAACCCTTCTTCGGTTATATCATAAAACTCATTGAATATTTAAATAGTTTCACTACGAGCCAAAAATACCCACAAAAAATACTCTAATTCCAAATAAAACTTAGATTTGACAAAGAATGAGATTCTTCGGCTCGTACGTCAAATGTGCAGTCAATCCTTCTTTACTTGAGTATTTTGGGTAGTCTCCTTTCTCAAAATATCTGTCGTTATACACTAACTTAATTGGCTTGTATATAGCTAGGGTTTCAACCTTGTTTTCTAAAAACCCCTAAGTAATATTAATTATAAAATTGACCCCATAAAAAGATTTTCTTACATACCCCTCTTGTTAAGTCCCCCTCCCCCTTTTTTTTAGGGGGGGGGGGGGGGAGGGGGGTATTACATTGACCATTTATAAGAATTCAGTCCTCTGAATTCATCCCTAGTTGAATCAATTTATCACGCTTCCACTACTTGACTTTGAGGTCGCCATTGTATCATCATAAAAAAATTGTTACTCATCACCATAGTTCAAGAGCAATTAAAGTACCAAAAAAAAAAAAAATCCTTTAGATACTATCACTCTAACCTAAATTGCCCTATATCCTGCCTCCATATTGAATAAAAATTTCAAAACCTACATGTTCAACTAAATCTAGTAGAAATGATTACTTCTTCAATAAGTAATCTCCAATAATTTTGAATAGTTTAGGAGCCTCCAAGGTTATGATGAAAAATCCACAATCGAGTTTACTATAAATCACTATTCTCTAATATCCCATTTAGTTGTATATTGCTTCCACTTAAATGTTCAAAACTATTTCACGACATGTGTAGACTTTTCCTTCCTCAAAATTTGTAAAATAAAAATTTCCAAAGTCTCCATAAAAATCAACTATGCATTGATATAGGGTCAGTTGTAGAATGTCTATCTTAATCATATAAATTATCTACGCGATTAAAATTTTTTTTGTTAACCTTTAACCTCTAGATGATGCTTAGGGTAAGCCCATTGAAGAGTTGAGTTCCTCATGAATATATGGCTTAATATGAAATCATAATTTCTAATTGTACACCTGCTAGATAGGAACAGCCCATAAAATATCTCAACTTGCAAATAATACTATCCCAGCAACCTAGAACTTAGAGTACATTGCAACTTTATAATCGTTAACCACTTGTCAATATGAAACAAAGGTACCACAATTGACTATAATTCAAATTGTAATAGTCTTTCAAAATAAAATCTTTTTTTAACGTTTGAAATTGTAATAATCATTGCAGCTTTTTTTTTTTTTTTTTTCAAATTATGTTTGAACGTGATCCTCTAAGAGAAAGGTACATAGGCAGCCTTTTCAAAGGCCCAATCACAATCACTTAAAAAAATGACATTCTTTCAAAGACTCAAAATCAAGACATCTGTTTGGGTGAATTTTAGGCTAGGAGCATCTGTCTTGCATTAAACATGTCATCAATCTTTCTATGTAAGCATATCATCAACTTTTCTATGCAAGCATACCATCAATTTTCTATGTAAGTGTTAGGATGTGTGCCCTTAAATCCTATTATATGATGCCATGTATGACATTATGCATGACTTAATATTGTGATTAATAAAGTTATTTTATTATTATTTAAAAATAATAGTAACATGAATATTTGGACATTGTCATATAGTCCATGAAATGCATATTATGTGATTTAGTCATAGAAGATATAAATCACAAGTTCTTAATAAATTCAGAATTATAGTTTGTAGTCAGTGATGAAATTGGGCATTTCATCTGTGAAGACTATATAACATACCAACTAAGAAGATTTGTCTTGATCATGGAAATGGAGATTTCTAGTTAATTTGTTGATATGTTTTAAGAGTTAAAACATATTAAATTGAACCGCTGTTAGATTTATTATTTTTCTAATGACTGTTAAATAAATAATAAACTCACAAGTTCTATTTGCATGAACTCTTAATCTTGAGAGAATAATGGACATGATCATGAGGTGTAGGTTGCTTTGATATATCAGGAGTGAGATCTAAAGTAACGGTCAAAATCTCAGTATGTTGGGCAATCACATTTAGTGTTGATGGAATATATATTCTCAAGATGGAATTATAAATCTCCTAACGGAGATATAAAATATTTCCTTAAGATAAGTTTAATGGGTTTGGTTATTCAAAGTGTTAGGCCTTACCACTTTAGTAAGGAGTTACTAAAGTACATATTTATGGAATTGGATTTCATATATATATGATGAATAACTTAAAGGATTAAACCGGGTACTTAAGGAATTAAGATGTAGTAATCTTCAAAGCGGCAGTCTATATTCATGACTTTGTATTACTACGAATATTTTATGAAGGCATGTACAATAAAGTCTAGGGATATAATTTATTAATAAGGCCTAGATTTCAATTATATTTATCTAGTGCTATTAAATATAATTACTGGTAACTTTGGATTTGTCAAGAGTTGACAGAAAAGCCCAAGCCCATTGGAGCTAGTGTCTTATTAATCCATTTTGGTCCTACTCCAAGCCATACACTTAAGCCCAATTGGAAAGGCCCAAAAGGCCAGCCTAATTATATAATTAGTTAGATACAAAGGGAGAAAAATACAGAATTTTGAGTTTTTGAAAAGAAACAACACTATTGTGAAATGATGTGTAAGAAATATTAGACACTTTGACATTCTCACTTGGAAACCTGATTGAGAGACCACACTTCTTAGGTGTTAGTGGAATTAGAGGGAAGATTAAAAGTGTTCCCAAGTGCTTATGATCTTTGTTTTTGAAATTCACCACTCCAAGGTGCACTCTCCTGTTCCAAATTCTAAAACTTACATAGTATACGTTAACATTTATGAATGAAGTAGATCTGTTAACTTTTTGCTGCGTATGCTTTGTATGAAATACAAACATGTATTTTTCCAATAGCAAGCATGTCTAAACTAGGTGATGTAAAAATACATGTTTGTATCACATACAAAACATATGCAGCAGAAAAATAATAGATCTAATTCATTCATAAAAGTTAACATGCACTATGTAAGTTTCAGAATTTGAGAATAAGAGTGTGTACATTAGAGTGGTGAATTTCAAAATCAAAGATCAGGAGCACTTGGGAACATTTTCAATCTTCACTCCAATTCCACTAACGCCCAAGATGTATGGTCTCTCAATCAGTTTTCAAAAAGAAAATGTCAAAGTGTCTAACACTTCTTCCACACCACTTCACAATAGTGTTCTTGTTGTTCTCTACAGAAAATTCTATATGTTTTTTTCTTTATATCTAACTGATTATCTAATTGGGCTGGCCTTTTTGGGCCTTTCCAATTGGGCTTAAGTGTGTGGCTTGTAGTGGGACCAAAAGGGACCAATAAGACACTAGCTCTAATGGGCCTTGGGCTTTTCTGTCAACTTTTGACAAGTCCAAAGTTACCATTAACTATATTTAATACCACTATATAAATATAGTTTCACTTTAGGCCTTATTTATAAATTATATCTTAAGACTTTATTGTACATACAACCCCTTCATAAAATATTTATAGTAATACAAAGTCATGAATGTAGACTACCACTTTGTAGATTACTACATCTTAGTTCCTTGAGTATCAGGTTTAATTCTTTAAGTTATTCATCATATATTTATAAAATCCAATTCCATAAATATATACTTTAGTAACTTCTTACTAAAGTGGTTAAGCCTAACTCTCTGAATAACTGAACCCATTAAATTTATCTTAAGGGAATATTTTGTATCTCCGTTAAGAGACTATGAATTCCATCTTGCGAATAAATGTTCCATCAACACTAAATGTGATTGCCCAACATACTGAGGTTTTGTCCGTAATTATAGATCTGACTCTTGATATATCAAAACAACCAACACTTCATGATCAGGTCCATTATCCTCTCAGGATTAAAAGTTTAAGTAAATATAAGTCGTGAGTTTATTATTCATTTGACAGTCGTTAGGAGAATAATAAATATCACAGCGGTCCAGTTCAATATGTCTTAACTCTTAAAACATATCAACATACCAACTAGAATTCTACATTTCTATGGTCAAGACAAATCATCTTAGTTGATATGTTATAGTTTTCAGAGATGAAATGCCCTATTTCATCATCGACTACAAACTATAATTTTGAGTTTACAAAGAACTTGTGATTTATATCTTTTGTGAATTTTCACATAAATCATATACTATTCATCTCATGGACTATATAATAATGTCTGAATATTCATGTTATCATTATTTTAGATAATAATAAAACAACTTTATTAAACACAACATTAAGTCATACATAATGTCATACATAATGTCATACATAATAACAAACATAGCATCATACAATAAGATTTAAGGAAAATAATCCTAACAATCTCCCACTTGCCCTAAAGACTATTGTGTACTAATCTAACTCCTATCTCTTCCAAATGTGACTCGAAGGTCTTTTGGGGTAAGGCTTTAGTAAAGGGATACATTAGATTCCTTACACCATCAATCTTTGCTACAACCACATCTCCACGAGCAAGAATGTCTCCTATGATGTGATACTTTCTCTCAATGTGCTTTCCTTTCTTGTGATTCCTTGGATCTTTGTATTGTACAACCGCTCCTCTATTGTCGCAAAACAATGTAATAGGAATTTGCTCAATTCTCATAACACCAAGGTCAGAAAGGAATTTCTTGAGCCAAACAGGCTCTTTTGCCACCTCATAAGCAGCAACATATTCGGCTTCTATGGTGGAGTCAACAATACAAGATTGCTTAGCACTCCTCCAACTTATGGCTCCACCTCCCAAGGTGAAAACACAACCCAACGTGGATTTTATGAAATTTAGATCCGATTGAAAATCAGAATCTGTATAACCAATGGGAATCAAATCCTCACAACGATAAACAAGCATATAATCTCTTGTTCTCCTAAGATACTTAAGAATATGCTTTACAGCTTGCCAATTTTTTGACCCTGGATTTGATTGATACCAGCTGACCATGCCAACTGAATAACAAATATTCGGTCTAGTACAAAGCATGGCATACATGAGACTTCCTACCGCAGAAGCATAAGGCACTCATCTCATCATATTTTCTTCCTCTTTAGTCTTAGGCCTTTGGTCATCAGACAGAGGAACTCCATGTCTAAAAGGAAGCAATCCTTTCTTGGAGTTTTGCATGCTAAACTGTTCTAGAACCTTATCTATATATCTAGCTTGTGACAAGCTTAATATCTTATTCTTTCGATCTCGCCAAAGCTTAATCCCTAGAATATAGTTAGCTTCGCCCAAGTCCTTCATATCAAATTGGCTTGACAACCAAACTTTAACCGATGATATTACTCCTACATCGTTTCCAATGAGTAGAATATCATCAACATAAAGCACTAGGAACATTACTACTTTGTCTCTGTCTCTTGTACACACATGGTTAATCAAGATTTTGTTCAAAACCAAATGACTTGATTGCTTGATCAAATCTGATGTTCCATGACCTAGATGGTTGCTTAAGTCCATAAATGGACATTTTCAACTTGCATACCATATGCTCTTGGTTCTTTGCTATGAAACTTTCTAGTTCCATCATATAAATTTCCTCTTCAAGATTGCCATTAAGGAATGCAGTCTTGACATCCATTTGCCAAATCTCATAATCATAATAAGCAGCAATGGGTAAGAGAATTCTGATAGATTTAAAGTATGGCTACTGGCTTGTGTATACCCTTTTGCCACTAGTCTTGCTTTAAAGGTTTTAACCTTTCCATCTATCCCTCTCTTCCTCTTGTAAACCTATTTGCAACCAATAGGTTCAATGTCGCTAGGCACCTATACAAGATCCCAAACTTGATTGGAATACATTGAATCTAATTCAGATTTCATAGCATTGACCCAATGATGTGCATCTATATCATTCATTGCTTTCTCATAAGTGTAGGGATCTGATTCAGCCTCTTCTGAGATAGATTCATAAGTTTCTCCTAAACCTATAAATCTCACAGGAGGCCGAACAATTCTCCCACTACAACGAGGCACCTGTGTACTAGATATCTCATGAGTAGTATCTTGTGGTGTATCTAATACAATCACATCATCACTAGTTTCAAACATTGGTTGTTTAACTACAGGTTCATTCATTTCAATTAACACAACTCTACTTCTAGGAGTAAAATTATTCATATAGTCATTTTCCAAGAATTTAGCATTTGTACTAACAAATACTTTATTATCCTTATGGCTATAGAATAAACCTCTAACTGTTCCTTTTTGATACCTTACAAAGAAAACAACTTCTATTTTAGACTGTAACTTATCAGACTTTCCTTTTAACACATGTGCTGGGCAACCCCAAATGTGGAGATGTCTCATACTAGGCTTACGACCATTCCACAACTCTACAGGTATTTTAGGAATAAACTTTGAAGGTACCAAATTCATAAGATACATTGCAGTATTTAAGGCATATCCCCAAAAGGAAATTGGTAGAGTCGAATAACTCATCATGGATCTAACCATATCTAAAAGAGTTATATTCCTTCTTTTTGCTACACCATTTTGTTGTGGAGTTCAGGTGCAGTCAACTGGGATATAATCCCATTTTCAGTCAAGTAATCCTTGAAATCCCTAAGAAGGTATTCGCCACCTCGATCAGATTGAATGGCCTTTATGTGTTTACCTAATTAATTCTCAACTTCAGCCCTAAACTCTTTAAACTTTTCAAAAGTTTCGGACTTCCGTTTCATTAGGTACACATAACCAAATCTAGAGTAATCATCAGTAAAAGTAATGAAATACTCATAGCCACCTCTTGCTTGGATTGATATAGGACTATATACATCTGAATGTACTACTTCTAGCAAATCTTGGACTCTTCTACCTTTTGCATTAAAAGGTCATTTGGTCATTTTACCCTCCAAACAGGATTCACAAACTGAAAAACCATTAAAGTCCATGGGCCCTAAGAGTCCATCTTTGATAAGTCTTTGAATTCGGTTTGAATTAATATGACCCAAAAGCAAGTGCCAAAGATATGCTTCACTAGGAGAAGGAAACTTTCTCTTTAATGATTTCACATGTGAATTATTATCTAATTCGGAATTATATATTCCGTACTTATCAAGAGTTAAAATATAAAGACCATCAACAATATTGCCAGAATAGATAAACACTTTACCCTTCTTTATTACAACATTGTCTTTAAATTCCTACGAACACTAGGTATACAAAGACAGTCTTTCAATATTAAAACCCTAAACTCAAAGCACAAATTAACAACACCAACAGTTACAACCAGAATCCTACTCCCATCAAACAAAGTAAGAAACAATTCCCCTTCATTCAGCTTTCTAGTCTCCTGAAACCCCTGCAAAGAATTGCAGATATGATTAGTATAACCTGAAACCACACACCATAAATCCGTGGGATTCTATACCAAACATATTTCAAGAAGAAAGGAACTTTTCATACCCTTATTCTTGGCAACTTTAAAATTTGGACAATTCCTCTTCTAATGTCCTTTTTCATCACAATGGAAACACTTTCCTTTAGTTTTCTTTCCTTTGTCAGCAACCTCTAAGGCAAATTGCTTACCCTCTTGCTTAGTGAAATCCTTCTTCTTCTTCTTCTTCTTACCCTTGCCTTTCGACTTAGGTTGAGAAGTTGAAACTTCACCCATATTGGCTTCAACATTAGAAGTACCAAGAATGCCTTCTACCGCTACCAATTCGTTCATCAATTCAGACAAGGAATAAACATTGTTGTTCATATTATAATTCAGTTTGAATTCCTTGAATGATTCCGGTAGTGACTAGAGTATCATATCCACTTGGGATTCTTCATTAATGTTGGCACCTAAAACCTCTAATGTATTCAGATTAGATATCATTGTAAGACAATACTCCCATACTGAAGTACCTTCAGCCATTTTGGTACTATAAATTTGCCTCATGGTTTCTTGCCTTACTGAATGACCTTGCTCACTAAACATCTCCTTCAGACTTAGCATAATGTCCGAATCTAGTTCTACATCCTGCATTTGATGCTATAGAACATTTGAGATGGATGCTAGGATATAGCACTTGGCCATTTCATTAGATTTCTACGAATGATCATATCGTTGTTTTTCCTCAAGATGGGCATCTAATGGAGGAAAGTTAGGACATGGTTGAGTAAGCACATATTTATGCTATTCAACAGTTAAAATAATGTCCAAATTTCTTTTTCGGTCAACATAGTTGGATCCAATCAGTTTGTTTTGATTAAGAATAGAAACAAGTGGGCTAAATGATTCTATGTTCAAATTTGAAAATAATAAACATGAATATAATAAGTAAACTGGACATTATCAATTTAGCATATAAACATATAATATGGAACCTTAATAAAACCATAACATAATATATGCAAAGACAACCCAATCCCATATCCAATATCCCTCAGCATAGAGTGAACATTAAATATTATGATTGGTTGAGAACTATTCTCATTATTAGTACTATCATGATAACTCTTATCAAAGACTAATAAAATGCCATTTTACATTTAGCCTCTAAGTAATAGTAGTAAGAACTCAGCATAGAAGATACTATAATACTTAGTTTAGTGTATACCATTGTCTATGTTAGGACATATGTAGTTGTTCAAGCTTGTGAACATATGTCGCTATTTTATGTAATTGGCTTATCCTTAGACAAAACGCACTTTACTTGTAATTGGGTAGATCTAGGATGTGTTAAACACTTCAAGAAACAGTGGTTCAAGATTAAGTGTTGAAGCCGTCAAAGTCTGTCCAAGATACAAGCAAGGAAGTGCTGGTTTTTAAATCTCGACACCTACCTCGACAGATACATCTATCGAGATTTAAAGAAGCTGTTTTGCCCGAGCCTCGACAGCTGTCTCGACACCTCTCGATACCTCTATCTGTCGAGAATTAAAGAAAACAGAATTCCAAGTCTGTTTCAAGTCCAATTGCCTTTGGGACTTCTTTTCTCCTAACCCTAGACATATAAAAGGATTATTTTAAGGGCCGTCAAAGTAAGCAACAAGCAGAATTCACAAGATACAAGTTGCTTCTTCTCTTTCATGCAAATTGTGATCTGTGAGACAAAGTTCGTGCCCTAGTTCATCTCTGATGATTTGAAGAACTTTGCAGCCAACATTCTTTCTTCCTTAAGTTGGTGAGTGAGTCACGTACTTGGATTCGTGCAAAAGGAGTAAGACGCGTACTGGGATCCGCGCATCACATTGGTTAGTCACGTACTGGGAGCCGTGCATTTAACTGGAGAAATTGTCACTACAGAACAAGTCCAATTGGGTATTGGGGTAAGAGTTCAACTGTAGGTTGGTGAGGTACTGGGATTCCTTACTTGTAACTGCTTGTTGTGATAATAGTGGAGTTTCGGGAGTGGTGACCTTAAATCACCCGGTGGGGTTTTTGCCTTAGGGTTTTCCCCATTCGTGAACAAATCACCGTGTTGTTTATTTTCCGCTGCATAACTTAGTTTGGTGATTTGTTTGTGCTGCCACGTGATTGCATGTTAATTTGATTAATTAATAATTGGGCTAATTTAATTAATCTAAATTATCACAAGGGGTCAACGCGTTTGTGGCCTGTCAGTCTAGAATCATGTGTAGCCACATTTCATCCCTTTAACATGCTTATTTTGTAGTACCATGATAAAAAACACCCTCCGCTTGGAATGCAAAGCTCAAGGCTAAGACAAGGTATTTCATTAAACCACTATAAACCAAGAAATTCAAGCTTATAGGACCATGAAATAAATACTCTCTGCATGGAATGCTAAGCTCGAGGCAAAGACAAAGTATGTATATCACACTACTATGAACTAACAATGGAGGCCGTGAGATCCAACCCTTGTATCTCTCTCCCACTAGATATTTTAAATGAAAGGTTTTTAGTTTAAAACATGTGTAAACAAATTACACATAGCCTTGCTTTTTATATATGTAAAAAAAAAAAAAAAAAAAACACTTTAAGAAAATTTTGGATTCCCAGTCCTTGATCGATTGAGAATGTACCTCGATCGATCAAGACAATTTTTGGATTCTCGATTAAACCTCGATAGATCCTCGATTGATTAAGAAGACTTTTGTCAGCTCGATCTAGCGTCACGAATTTTGAGTTTCCCAAAATTTTTAAAGACAGTTTTTTTAACGTTTTCATGAACAAAACAACTATCATTTGATACTAAAGAGCAAGGCTAAATTAAACAACTATCATTTGATATCAAAACTGAATTTCATTGATTTTATAGCCTTAAGGTTTAGTTTAACATACTTAAACTCAAAATTAAACAACATCATAACATCAATATCAGTTTTTATCAAACAATAATTTCAACAACCATGCAAAAAACTAATTTCTAACAACATGAAACTATTGTCAATAATTTCAAAACTCAAAACATGTTAAACAGATACAAAATGAAGACTGCTCTGATACCATTTGATGGAAAAATACATGTTTGTATCACATATAAAACAAACGCAGCGGAAAAATAACAGATCTACTTCATTCATAAAAGTTAACATGCAGTATGTAAATTTCAAAATTTGAGAACAAGATAGTGTACCTTGGAGCGGTGAATTTCAAAACCAAAGATCAGAGGCACTTGGGAACGCTTTCAATCTTCACTCTAATTCCACTAACGCCCAAGATTTATGGTCTCTCAATCAATTTTTAAAGAGAGAATGTCAAAGTGTCTAACACTTCTTCCGCACCAATTCACAATAGTGTTTTTGTTGTTCTCTACAGAAAATTCTATATGTGTTTCCCTTTGTATCTAACTGATTATCTAATTGGACTAGCCTTTTTAGATCTTTCCAATTGGGTTTAAGTGTGTGGCTTGGAGTGGAACCAAAAGGGACCAATAAGACACTAGCTCTAATGGGTCTTGGGCTTTTCTGTCAACTCTTGACAAGTCCAAAGTTATCATTAACTATATTTAACACCACTGTATAAATATAGTTGCACTCTAGGCCTTATTTATAAATTATATCCCAAGACTTTATTGTACAAACAACCCCTTCATAAAATATTTATAGTAATACAAAGTCATGAATGTAGACTGCCACTTTGTAGATTACTACATTTTAGTTCCTTGAGTGCTCGATTTAATCCTTTAAATTATTCATCATATATTTATGAACTCTAATTTCATAAATATATACTTTAGTAACTTCTTACTAAAGTGGTTAGGCCTAACTCTTTGAATAACTGAACCCATTAAACTTATCTCAATGGAATATTTTGTATCTCCGTTAAGAGACTGTGAATTCAATCTTACGAACAAATATTCCATCAACACTAAATATGGTTGCCCAATATACTGAAATTTTGACCGTAACTATAGATCTCACTTTTGGTATATCAATGCAACCAACACTTCATGATCAGGTCCATTATCCTTTCAGGATTAAGAGTTCATGTAAATATAGGTCGTAAGTTTATTATTCATTTGATAGTCGTTAGGAGAATAATAAATATTACAGCGGTCCAGTTCAATATGTCTTAACTCTTAAAACATATCAACATACTAACTAGAAATCTACATTTTCATGATCATGACAAATCATCTTAGTTGATATGTTATAATCTTTGCAGATGAAATTCCCAATTTCATCACCGACTACGAACTAATTTGAGTTTACAAAGAACTTGTAATTTATATCTTCTGTGACTTTTCATATAAATCACATACTATGCATCTCATGGACTATATGATAATGTCCGAATCTTCATGTTACCATTATTTTAGACAATAATAAAACAACTTTATTAAACACAACATTAAGTCATACATAATGTCATACATAATAATAAACATAGCATCATACAATAGGATTTAAGAGCACTAATCCTAACGGCATTGGCCCAAAACGTTTTTATAATAACAAATTACTTACAAGTTCGTGGAAAGAATCTATTTGAGGGAGTGGACATGGATCTCTCATCTACTCAACAATCACCATCAATTTTCAATTTAGATGCTGCAATATGTCCTACAAAAAAGCTAAAAATGTTTCAAAATATGACAACTAGGCATAGCTTAGGATGTGCTAATTGGCACTTGAGAAATGCAGATCGGCACGTCAAGAGTACCAATTGGCACTTATATAGTGCCGATCAACACTCCTATAGTGTTGATTGGCACACCCTCCTAACCAATTGTTGTTTTACCCAGTTTTGTGATTTTGGCCCTGCTTTGCTCAAATTTTTCTCCAATATAGGCTTTTGTACAGTAAAATTTTTCAAAACTCGTATTATATCTATTGATTCTCAAACTAGACGCATTCGGCCATGCCTCATTCAATTTTCAAAAAAAATGTCGTCATCATCTTTTGTTTAAAAAAAAAAAAACAAATCAAGATTTTAAAAAATATGCATCAATCTTCTAGCTAGGGGCATTTAGCCATGTCCCATCCTTTTTCTATAAAACAATGGCATTTGGCTATGCCTTATTCAGGTGAGATCACCCATGTCAAGATTTGTCAAGTAAATTCAAATTTTTGTACTACAAAGCTTCATCAAGTAAATTCTAAACTTGTCTAATTTAAATCCTTACAAGGCCAAAGTCATCAAATATCAAGGAGCAAAGACGGTGCAAATTGATTTGGAAAAAAAGGAAGCTCACTGATGCTCCAGAGGCATCGACAAAGCAGCCCTGCAAATAAGCCTTGACAAATACAAGATAGTCCCCAGGTATCCCAAGATTGGTGTGGCCAACTCTTGCATTGGCTACTTCATCATCAATTAAAAGCTTGTCCAACTGAATCAAAGGACAAGGATTGGCAGGAATCACTTCAGGAGGGTATACATGGAAAACTTGTGGAAGTATTCGATCTCCAAGATACCAATACCTACCATGGCCACATTCAAATAAGACCTGACACTCATTCATCTCTAGAGCTAATGTACATTCAGCATAACTCCCAAGGGTCTAAGTTCATCTAAAATTCATGAAGAATCCAAAATAAAAAAGGACATACCCACATTAAATAAATCAATCCAAACTTCCACCAACGAAAGAAAAAATATGAAGCTCGCATCCACCTTGTTAGGACATATGTAGTTCAAGTGGTTGTTACCATATGTTGCTATTTTATGTAATTGGCTTATCCTTAGACAAAACGCACTTTACTTGTAATTGGGTAGATCTAGGATGTGTTTAACACCTCAAGAAACAGAGTTTCAAGATTTAGTGTTGAAGCCATCAAAGTCTGTCCAAGGAACAAGCAAGGAAGTGAAAGTAACTAAATCTCGACACCTACCTCGACACATGCATCTATCGAGATTTAAGAAGCTGTTTTGCCCTGAGCCTCGACAGCTTCTCGACAGATCCTCGACACCTCTATCTGTCGAGAATTAAAGAAAACAGATTTTCAGTTCTGTTTTAAGTTCAATTCGTGAATGTGTCTTTGGGACTTCTTTTCTCCTAACCCTAGACATATAAAAGGATTATTTTAAGGGCCGTCAAGATGATGGAAGTTGCACATTCATTCAGAACTTCTTGTTTATGCAATTTGTGATCTAAAAGACAAAATTCGTGCCCTAGTTCATCTCTGATGATTTGAAGAACTTTGCAGCCAACAATTCTCTCTCTAGTTAGTGTTTGAAGTCGCGTACTGGGATCCGCACATCTGGTTAGTTACGTACTTGGGAGCCGTGCATTGAAAGGAGAAACTGTCACTACAGAACAAGTCCAATTGGGTATTGGGGTAAGAGTTCAACTGTAGGTTGGTAAGGTACTGGGATTCCTTGCTTGTAACTGCTTGTTGTGATAATAGTGGAGTTTCGGGAGTGGTGACCTTAAATCACCCGGTGGGGTTTTTGCCGTAAGGTTTTCCCCATTCGTAAACAAATCACCGTGTCATTTAATTTCCGTTGCATTACTTAGTTTTGGTAATTTGTTTGTGCTGCCACGTGATATTGCATGCTAATTTGATTAATTAATAACTGGGCTAATTAATTAATCTAAGTTATCACAAGGGGTCAACGCGTTTGTGGCCTGTCAAGTGGTATCAGAGCAAGCACACTTTGATTAGGGTTTAATCTATTGTGTGTGATCCATTTGACCCCTGCTGTCATGGATAGAGGACAATCTCTAATTATACCTCCTTTATTTGATGGCACTAACTATGCATACTGGAAAGTACGCATGAGAGTTTTCTTGCAGTCTTTAGATGAGAAGGTTTGGCAAGCTGTGGAGATAGGTTGGACCAAGCCTACAGAAGCGCCGGACGACTGGGATGATGCTAAGATCAAGGTGGCAAACTTCAACAGCAGAGCATTGAATGCCCTATTCAGTGCAGTCACCAATGAGGAGTTCAAGAAAATTTCCTCAACTGAAACTGCTAAGGAAGCATGGACCATCCTCCAGACAACCTATGAGGGCACCAAGGCTGTCAAAGACTCAAAGCTATAGAGGCTCACCACACGCTTTGAAGAAATTAAGATGGAGGAGGATGAGTCGTTTGATGAGTTCTATGCCAAGCTTAAGGACATAGTAAACTCAGCCTTCAATCTTGGGGAAACCATCCTTGAACCCAAGATAGTGAGGAAAGTGCTCAGATCGCTGCCCAAGAGATTCCATGCTAAGATCACGGCGATCGAGGAATCAAAGGACATGGACAGAATTCCTCTGACTGAGCTGGTTGGAAACTTGCAAACCTATGAGTTAGGGCTGACTAAGTTAGGCAAGACAAGTAAGGGCAAGAGCTTGGCACTAAAGGCCAAGAGCAGTGATACGGATGATTCTTCAGATGATGAAGATTCCAAGATGAAGTCCTACATCACAAGGCAATTCAAGAAATTCATGAAGAATGCAAATGGAAAGGGCTTCAACAAAGACCGTAGACAATCCATTTCTTCACAATTCAAGAATTCTGATAAAGGGAAGAAGGATGTTAAGGATGTTAAGGATGGCGGTCAGTACACTGTTCCCGCTGGGCCAAAATGTTTTGGGTGCCAAGGCTTCGTACACATGAAACAAGAGTGTCCTACGTATCTTAAGAGCATAGGGAAGAGCAAGGCACTTGCTGTTACCTTAAGCGACACGAAGCCCGAGGACGATTCCGAAGATGAAGACGATGGAATCTTGAATGCCTTCACTGCCACTGATGGGATTACTGAAGAAGTGGATGAAGAGAAAGAATTGGTGGATTCCAAGTGTGAGATTATGGATGATCAAGATGATATCCACACCGCCTATGAGAAACTGTACAAGCTTTCTGAGAAGCATGAGAAACTCTATAGGCTGGCCACCAAGAAGCTCAGTGATGTGGAACTCAACCGTGAGGAGCTGTCCACAAAGGTTGATGAAGCGAATCAAACCATTGGAGCACTGAGGTTCGAAAACAATTTCTTGGTTGAGAGGACCAAGAAGCTTGAAGCGGAGCTGTTTCAAGTCAGAGCACAACTGGAGAGGACGTCAAGTGCAAAGCTGGACGAGATGCTAAGTGCTCAGAGATCTTCTTCAGACCGTACTGGATTGGGGTATGAATTCTCTCTCTCTAATACTCCTACTGCTAGTACTACTGTGTTTGTTCCACCTGCTAATAACATTGAAAATGAAGATAAGAATGTTAAAACTGAATTAGCTAGTGAGAACATAGACAAGGGCAAGTCCATCCTAGGAGCACCCCCTAAAATTGAGAAAAGGGAATCTAGAAACCCTAGGAATAAGAAGGCTAACTCTCAAAAGCCCAAACAGAAGAAGCCACATCTCTGTTATCATTGTGGTGTTGCCGGTCACACTCGACCAAATTGCTATAAGTGGCGTGCCACTCAACAGAGCAATGGCATGATAGCATCTGGGAGCCAGAATCAGCTTCAGTCTTCTCTCGCTCCTCTTGGAGACATTCTTAAAGCCATCATGTTCCTATCGAACTTGAACGGTTCATATTCTTCTCCCTCTTCACCGGTTCAAGAGTCGACCAAAAGGAAAGGTTCTTCCAAGGTGTGGAAGGCAAAGGGATCTAAGTGATTTTAGTCACTCTTTCTTCTCTCTCCTGTTTTTGTGTGTTGCATTATTTGTGTGGTTCTTTACTGTTTTGAGTTAGTCTAGTTTTATGCTTTGTTTTGCTTTACATGTTTTTGTTTGTGTGTTTTCAGTTTTGTGTTTTATTTTTGTTTTTCTAATAAAAATAAAAAAGAAATTGAAAAATTGAAAAATACAAAAACAGTGTGGGTTTGTGTGCATTAGTTCATGTGAACTTTTGAAATGGCCATTGAAACAGAGTTTTCTAAACTTTGTATCACTTGTTGCTTAGATGAGCATTCTTCTGCACAACTAAACAAGTGAGCTTTGTAGCTTTTTATTTGTGATGAGTAAGGTTAAGTGATCTCTTCTTCTTAACACTCATATCACTCCTTTTGACGGGTTGAACTAGAAAATCCTAAAAGAAAGGCATAAATAACCATCTCACCACTGTTACTCGCCAATCATAATATGACATCTGTATGCTTCGACATAGCAAAAGTGCAATGTCAATGACATCTTGTATGCTTCGGCATAGCAAAAGTGCAATGTCAAAAGCTTAACATAATTGGGTATTTCTTTTCTTTCTCTTGTATGCCCATGCATGATATGCTTATTAAAAGAAAATATGCAAAGATATAAAAAGCAAAAAGATAAAAAATGCTTTAAAATATGGTTGCAAGCGTGTTTTCTAGGAGATGTGGGAGTTATAGGATGTACCTCGAAGGTGATAGTCCCCATTAAACAGTTGTGATTGTGTGTAAGTTAAAGTGATTTTCTCATATCTCAAATCATCATAGCATTGAGACACTTATGCAATCTTGCGATGTTTTCACACACAACATGCAACACTCTTTGCTATTCTTGATACATGTGTAGGTACAATGTGATTTGGCCATCACAAGATTTACATGCGTTAATGTATGCTTACTAAACTGTCTGGACTTGTTTTTGAAATATAAAATTGGTTAGACTTGTTTAGTGTGTGTGTGCGTGTTTTGAGATACATGTGCATCAAAATTCTTGTTGAGAGATGTTTTTGAGAGCTTAATGTGTTGCTTGGATCTTTGGTTGAGTTGCATGCATGATTGCATTCATGTCTGTGTTTTTCTTCTTCTGAAAAACTGTTTTTAAAGGCATCTCGACACCTCCTCGATACCTCTCGACACATAGCTGTCTGTCGAGCTTTTTAGACTTTTTCTTATCGCAGTCTCGATAGAAACCTCGACACTTGGTGGATCGATCGAGAAACTTTCTGTCTACTCGATAGCTTCTCGATAGCTTCTGGATCGATCGAGGTTCCTTCATGGTTGATTCTTCCTTCTCGACACATGACCTCGATAGCTTCATTTGTCGAAGTGCTTTTTCTCGATAGTTGTCTCGATAGCAGTCTCAACACCTCTCGATACCTGCAGCTGTCGAGAATTACTGAAGGTCTATATATTGATTTCTCTCGCTCGAAAGCACTTGTTTTCTCTTCCAAAACACTTCCAACTCCTTCAAACCTCTTCCCAAGGCTTTCTCAAGTGTTTTTCTCGATTCTCATCCCTTGGTAAGCGTCTTATCTCTCATTTTCATGCATTTCATATTTTCTAAAACCCTAGGTTTTGTGTTTTTGAAAATTTTTGGGATTTTTTTAAATTTTTGAGGTTTTCATGAAATTGTTGAGTTGGTTTTCGAGATTTGATCTTCAAAACCACATGCATTGTATCACATTAGCATTCTCATTGTATTGTCATGCATTTAGATGTGTGCAAATCTGTTGTGTGCTATTAAGTTTGGATTGGGCTAAGCCCATGATGTTTTTATGTTGCATGTCACATGTTCATGCATTTTCCATGCATACGTTCTTTCTTTTCAGTATATTCTACTTATATTGAAACTGTTTGGAACTTTTCTATGTGTCTCTTCTTCTCCCCCCTCTCTATGTTTGCGTTAGTAGTGTCTACGGCACCTAAACGTAAGTCCATTCCATCCCAAAACCCTCTGCGTTCTAAGGGATCGTCTTCTTCCGATACTACTCCTCTTTCTATCCGGTTCTGTGATGAGAAAGCCCATAAGGACTTGTCGGAGAACTTCTCTAAACGAGGTGTTCATTCAGAACGCCACGTTGTCCTGGCAGACTTTGCCGACACCGACCTTCCCAATGTCATACACAGTCGGGCTTGGGAGTCACTATGTGACGTCCCGGTCACATGTCCACTCATGTTGATGCAGGAGTTTTACTCCAACATACATGGGATTGATTCTTCAGTACCTTTTTTCTACTCTTGCGTTCGAGGTACGCGCTTTGCTGTCACCCCAGAGTTAGTCTCTGAGGTTCTTCATGTCCCTAGGGTGGATCATCCTGATTACCCTAGCTGTGAGCGTCTATGGACTGTGTCCAAAGACGAGATGATCTCGGCGTTCTGTGAGCGTCCTTCCTCTTGGGGAGATCATATGTACACACCATGTCGACCTTCTGCTAAAGGTCCTCGTTTCCTTAACATGGTGATGACTTTTGTGTTGCACCCACTTTCTCACTACAACTCTATCACAGAGCTTCGTGCTCGGTTTTTGTTGTCCCTCCGAGAGGATCTCTCTATAGACTTTCCTTCTCACTTTATCTTTTCCATCATAGATGTCTATAGAGATACGGCCACCCGTGATAAGCTCATTTTTCCTTCCGCTATCATGAGGATTCTTCGCCGTTTTTTCATCCCATTCCCTTTGTCCGATCCTTACCATGTCATGTCTGCCATAGACGCCGTTACCGTAAAACGTAGCGAGGCACAATTTAGATCGAGACAGTCCGATGGTGCCACTCCTTCCTCCCGTCCGACTACCTTTAGATCCGCTCGAGCATCTGCTTCTTCTTCTTCGAGCGACGTCACATTAGGAGACATCATGGCGCAGCTTCAGCGCATGGATGCTCACCTAGATACACTCTCCACAGAGCTGTATCAGGTGAACGTTCGTGTTGGTCGCATCGCCAGGCGATAGGCGACCATGGGCAGCTTTGGACCAGAGGCTTCTCCTCTGCCACCTCATGTGTAGACTAAGACTGAGGCAGATGATGATGGCGATGATGATGATGATGATTCTGACGATGATGATGATGGAGATGCGAGCTCTTCGGATGAGATGTCTACATGACCTACCCTTTGTCACTCGTGACAAAAAAGGGGAGTAGTTTGGTCTGTATGAGAGTAGTCATGCTTAGGGGGAGTGTTAGCATAAGACATTTTTGTTAGGGGGAGTGTGGATTGAGGGATGTAGTGAGGTGATCCTATGTATTTTTTTCTTTTTCATCTTTTCAAAGATACATTGATCGTGTATTGACATACATTGTATTTATTTTCTTCTTATATATGATGATGTATGCTTTTCTTTCACCTACCTTTACATGTGTTGTTTCATTTCTGTCTTTATACACATGTTTCTTTACTTGTATGCAATCTATTATTTCTGTTTCACACAAAGATGCCTTGATGTGTTTTTTTTATAAGTGTTTCAGAAATACAGGTTGTCAAAGTTTACTTGCCATAAACTCTCTTCTTGCAAAGTTTTTCAAGAGCTTGTGTTAGGATAGATTTTACTGTATGTAACAAGTGAGTATGAGTTGAGTGATTTATGACTTCTCTCATATTTTCATTTGTTTGTTGTGGTTTTGTCACGGATTGCCAAAGGGGGAGATTGTTAGGACATATGTAGTTCAAGTGGTTGTTACCATATGTCGCTATTTTATGTAATTGGCTTATCCTTAGACAAAACGCACTTTACTTGTAATTGGGTAGATCTAGGATGTGTTTAACACCTCAAGAAACAGTGTTTCAAGATTAAGTATTGAAGCCATCAAAGTCTGTCCAAGGAACAAGCAAGGAAGTGCAAGTTACTAAATCTCGACACCTACCTCGACACATGCATCTATTGAGATTTAAGAAGCTGTTTTGCCCCGAGCCTCGACAGCTTCTCGACAGATCCTCGACACCTCTATCTGTCGAGAATTAAAGAAAACAGATTTTCAGTTCTGTTTCAAGTCCAATCCGTGAATGTGTCTTTGGGATTTCTTTTCTCCTAACCCTAGACATATAAAATGATTATTTTAAGGGCCGTCAAGAGGATGCAAGTTGCACATTCATTCAGAACTTCTTGTTCATGCAATTTGTGATCTGAAAGACAAAGTTCGTGCCCTATTTCATCTCTGATGATTTGAAGAACTTTGCAGCCAACAATTCTCTCTCTAGTTGGTGTTTGAAGTCGTGTACTGGGATCCGCGCATCTGGTTAGTCATGTACTTGGGAACCGTGCATTGAAAGGAGAAACTGTCACTACAGAACAAGTCCAATTGGGTATTGGGGTAAGAGTTCAACTGTAGGTTGTAAGGTACTGGGATTCCTTGCTTGTAACTGCTTGTTGTGATAATAGTGGAGTTTTAGGAGTGGCAACCTTAAATCACCCGGTAGGGTTTTTGCCGTAAGGTTTTCCCCATTCGTAAACAAATCACTGTGTCATTTAATTTCCGCTGCATTACTTAGTTTTGGTGATTTGTTTATGCTGCCACGTGATATTGCATGCTAATTTGATTAATTAATAACTGGGCTAATTAATTAATCTAAGTTATCACAAGGGGTCAACGCGTTTGTGGCCTGTCACACCTCATCTAAGCCATCAATCACCATTTGCCAAGCCTTCAAAGTGCGCTTTGGAAGAGTCAGTAAACCATTCTTGGGTATCTAATGAAGGAACCTTCGAAATTTATCAACAACATCTTCCAAAAGCTATGGCCTAACCCCAAAATACTCATAAATCTAGACCTAAAAAAATCAACAAAGGTCAACAACAACACAAATAACCTTTGCAAAATATACATGACTAAGACTTTATATCTTACCTGCCAAACAAATGGTGCACCACCTAGACTTGAAAGACTACGCCTGGACAGCTAGGTCATAAAGTGTAATAGAGTAGCGTAAGCCATGCTATCCCAATCATAATCTTTGATACAATTGATGTCTCTCAAGCTCCACAAATAAAGAAAATTCACAATACTCCCCAAGTCAGGACACAAAAGACTCCCAATGAAAAAAAATCATGAACATCCGAGTACCAGTTTCCACACTCTTACACTTTTCAATATTAGAAAATAACCACATCAGAGACTCATTGCTACCACTAATTTTAGGAGGATATACACCTAAGTAATCCTTGACCTCAGTCAATGATATGGTATCATGACCTTCGATCCTTTCACCACCTAATTTCAAGCCAGTAATGACTAAAAAATCATAGGGTGTTAACATCACTTCACCAATACCCAGAAAAAGGAAAATATAGGTGGTATCCCAAAATCGTTCAGATAATTCCACAACAATCATCATTGATAACATTTCTAATGTCTAGTGAAAACACATATCAACTTTACTTCAACAGTTGAAACGTACCCTGGCTCTTAAGACTCCATAACAAACAAAAATGTCTCAATTGAAAATATAACCACCCACAAAATTTTTCAATCATCATGATAACCACAAGAATGCCCCATTCCTAGAAATGTTTATTAAAAAATCTTGACAACCAAATGAAAATGCCCCTCACCAAAAAAAAAAATTAAATAAATAAAACTTACCCATGATGAAATGCCATTGTGTCAATAAAATCCTTTCACAAATTAAAATTTAATAGTGCCCTAAGAAACAATTCAAAAAAATTTCCATATCCATAAATTCAATCAACATTGTCCTAAACATCAATTCAACCAATAACATTTTTCCATACCCATCAAAAAATGAGTTTTCTCAACCATGTCTACACATCATTCCCATAATTTCACACCCATTAAATAAAAAACAATGTAAAGTTCCACAAATTATCAACATTGTTCAAGCTTGACAATCTCAAACATGTCAACCAAAAATCAACACGCCCATACATAATTAATTTTCACCCAAATCATACAACATCCAAGAATTTCCAAATGATCAAATAGTAAAAAAATGATAATGTCCATCACAAATTTCTCAAATACCAAGAAAAAAATTAACAAATTAACCAACAAAAAAAAAAAAAAAAACTCACCTTGAGGTCCGTGGTGGAAGGGTATGGAGCATGCTTAAGTAGGTCTTGGAAAAGCGCCTCCTCAAAATAAAAAATGGTTCATATCTATTCCCATGAAATGTGAGGAACCTAGGTGGCTTAGGAAGAAGTGCCATGGAAGATAAAAAAGGATGAAGATTTGAAAATGGGTTTCAAAAAATCGGTTTTTCAAAAATGCCCAATAACTTAAAAATCCAAAGAGATTTCCAAGAAGATGGTAAAAATCAAGTTTGGAAGACTAGAGAAGTGATTCTCTAAGCAAAAGATGGTGTGAAACAAGAGGAAATGCAAAAAAGTTGGAGTTTGTGAATAGTAACAATGAAGGTAGAAAGAAGAGAAGGGAGGAAGAAGTGGAAAAAAAAATGAAGCAAAAAACAAAAGGGGGGGGGGGGAATTTTCGCCCCATGTAGACACCTCATTTTGTACCTGGTTAAATAAACTTCAATCCCCGATCCCGATGATGAGCTTGACATGTCTACAAAAGGTAATTGAAGTTATTTTGATAGTTTGAAAGTAATCACAACTTATTTGTGTTCAAATCGCTTTGAAAACAATGCTGAAAAATGACCTTTGCTAATTGTTTTTTACCAAAATTTTTTATCCACAGAATATTTGAGTGAGATTTATTTCATTAGAAAGTAGACATCCTAAGCTTCAATTTCAACATAAAATGTACTTAACTTGGAATTAAATTGAGTGAGCTGTGAACATTTGAAGACAGGACATCAGAGTTGTCTGAATTAGGGTTTTTAGGGATGCATGCGTACGCATGCACAAACTTGTGTATGCGGGCCAGTTTCTAGAAGCCTAGAACTTCATTTTTTAGGGCCCAAAGCCTCCTTTTTGATGGGCCCTGGCCCTAAGACCCTTTGGAATGTCTAAAATCCTCTAAATGAGACTGAAAACTCTAGTTTAAACATATAAATACAACCTCATGCCTCCAAACTAAAACCCTAGCAAGAAAGAGTTGATTTTTCACCTAAACTCTTCCAAAACTCTTTTTTTTTTTTTTTTTTTTCTCTAAAATTTTTTCACACAAAGCCAAGAGAACTTTTTTAAAACCTCTATCTAGTGTTCATTCAAGTGAAAACTAAGTTTTTTAAATCATTGAATCAAAACCTTTTCAAGAATCATTTTTATTTTGAGTTGTGATAACTAAGAACTACTGAAATCTTCTATTTACCTTTGAATCTCATCGAGTCTTGTTGTGTAGGCACTAAGGGGCCGGTTAAATATCAATCAAGTTGTGTTCCATAAGCAAGGTGAGTCTCTCTTTATGGCTTTTCTCTGATTTGGATTTTTTGTATTCTTGTTGTTATTAGTTTTATTTATGTGTTATATACTCTTACAAATATGATTTTATTTGTTTGGAATTGATTTGCTGTGTCTCATCATGTTTTGATTAATGAGTTGAATGATTGGATATATTGATGAACATGTTTTGATGTGTTAAGTGTTGTTCTTGTAGGTTGTTAGATTCAGCTCATGTTTAAGAATAGAATATTTTTTTTTTTTTTTTTTTTTTTTTTTTTTTTTTTTTTTTTATCTTGGATATATTTGTTGTTAGTTTAGGTTGTTTATTTTTTATATTAGAGGCATGTTAGATTGTTAGCCTCTTTAGTTTTTTTCTCTGCTCTGTTTTCTGTATTTTCGTACGCATACTTATGCCCACATACACAGGTTTGTATGCACACGCATACTTGTGCCCAAAAACCTTAATTTGAGTTTTTTGCTTCTATTTCTTTATTTCTTTTATATCATATGCTTTTATTTTTTTCCCCTTTTTATGTATTTGAGTCTCTCTGTCCCTATTTGATTGTTTGTTCATCTTTAAGATGTTAGATTAGGGTTTCCTTTTATGTTTTCTTTGCTTTACAATGAACATGCATATAATATGATCATGCATTGATGTATAGGTGTTGTGATATAGTATGATAAGTAAGGAGAGGCAAGCATTCATTTATACATGCATTTGATTAGGATATTCTCTCTTTTAGGTTTGATGAATATGATATGTGAATTTGTATTGATATGTTTATGTTCTTGATATTCTTGATACTTTCCATTAATTCTTTGAAACGAAAATGCAATGTCTATGTTTCTGCCTTAGGAGTCATATAATGCTATGTGTGATAGATGTATGTTAGAGTTTTGGATGAAATGTCATGTTGTTTGCTAGATGTATGCTAGTGTGTGTGTGAGAGTATAGAATGATAAATATTGAATTTGCCTTTAATGAGATTAAGACATAAGAAACAAAGAGTGGAAGCCAACCCTCAGGTGGGGTTAGGTGCCTAACACCTTCCCATCCCTATTACTAAACTCCAAACCCATACTCTAGTCATAAGATCAGTCCTTCCACGTAATGGTGCGATATTTATGGTTCCTAGATCTAAACTAGGTGACAACTCCATTTCTTCTCCACCTTGGTCCACTTGGCCGAGAAGTACTCCCATTTCCTAAGGAGAAAATAGCTGCACCTACACCCCCCATTGTATCTCCCTTTTTAATTGCTGAGCCAACTCGTGTTTGACTGAGTTGACTCAATTAAACTTGAGTTAACCCACCCAAAAAGAAAAATAAGGAAAGAAAAATAAAAAGGGAAAATAAAAATAAGGGAATTTTTTTTTTAAATAAAAAAAATTCTTCAAAGATATTCAAAAAATTAATTGGTCAAATTTATTAAAACAAAAAAAAAAAAGAAAGAAGAGAAGAGAAGAGATTTTTGAGTTTGCAAAAGGAATGAAAAGAAAGAGAAAGTAAAAAAGGGGGAAAAATTGTTTCCAAAATTTTTCAAAAACTTTTCTAAAAATTTGTGGCATCAATTTCATTAACAAAGATATTTTTTCAAAAAAGAAAAAAAATAATAAAAAAGTAAATGATTCAAATTTTTTTTTTTTGTTCACCCCACCAAGATTGATCATTCTCATGAAAATTATATTTGGTTCAACTTACCAGAATTCTAGACTTGAAGATCTGATCAATATTTCTTGTCGATGCAGAGATTCTAAACATGAAACACTTCTAGTCTATGTAGAGATTCTAGACTTAAAGACCTGATCAATATTTCTTATCTATGTAGAGATTCTAGACCAAAAATTCAATCATCCTTCCTTGTTTGTTCAGAGACTCTAGACATGGAATTTAATCACCATTTCCCGTTTGTGCAGACACTCGAGGTGTGGAATTCAATCATCCTTCCGTGTTTGTGCAGAGACTCTAGACATGGAATTCAAACACCATTTTTCGTTTATGCAGTGAGCCCAAGCATGGAATCCAATCATCCTTCCTTCTTTGTGCAGAGACCCTAGACATTGAATTCAATCATCCTTCCTTGTTTGTGCAGAGACTCTAGACATGGAATTCAATCACCATTTTCGGCTTGTGTAGAGACTCTAGATGTGGAATCCAATCACCCTTCCATGTTTGTGCAAAGACTCCAAACATGGAATTCAATCACCATTTCTTGTTTATACAGAGACTCCAGGTGTAGAATTGAATCATCCTTCTTTGTTTGTGTAGAGACTCTAGACATGGAATTCAATCACCATTTCCCATTTGTGTAAAGACTCTAGACGTGGAATTTGATCATCCTTTCTTGTTTGTCTAGAGACTCCAGACATGAAAGCAGATTACCATTTCCTATATACAAGATTCTTCATTCAGCTGGCAAGCTAGAAGTCAACATTTCTAAGTTTTTTTAAGATAGTAAAACACTAGGTCTTTGTCCCAAGGTTCTCAGTTCTAGGGCTAGGAAGTCATTGAAAAGTCAACCCCAATTAAATTATGGTTGCTAATATTAGTGTCTTTGTTTTACATTGACATTAGTTTTTCAAGCTCTATTAATGGGGGCATTCTGTAGACACTCAATTTTACACCCATAATATAATTTTGGAAGATGACTAAAATGATCTTTCCAAGTACCCCAAAAATCATAATTGAATTTCATGCAATAAATCATTCATCACATATCATAAAAATGATCATGAGATTCTAACAATCGTGATGGTATGTTTGGTTTTCAAATTAGACCGTCAGATTGCAATACATCACGAGTCCAAGTTTTTATAGTTTACATACATTTTAGTTGGGTAAAACCGATCATGGGGATTAATTGAAATTAATTTTTATTGGTCAATAATTAAAATTAATTAAATAATTTATGTGATTGGTTGATTAAAATGAGTTTGGCCGCGTAGGAATAAAGGGGATAATCTAATAATGTGGGAATTATTGATAATTAGGCTTTTAGAAGTAATTATCTTTCAGATAATTATTTAAGAACTTAATTATCAAAGAAAAATGGACTTTATTTGGAATACAAATTTGAAAAACGTCCAAGTACAATTCTCGAGCTAGAAAATGCCCAAAAAAAGAGTCCAAAACAAACCAGAATAGAAAACTGAGCCGAGAATCAAAGAGTGCCAATCAGCACTTATAGAGTCTTGATCGGCACTTGGCAAGTGCCAATTGGCACTTCCACAGTGCTGATTGGCACAGATTTTAAAACGGGCCCGAAAACTTTTACCTCGGATCTAGACTTATCTAATTCGGGATCTTTTAGGGATAAAACATGACCTAATTCATATCTATTGATTTTCCAAGCAACCCTAGATTATTTTTTTATGTAGCCACACCTCTATAAATAGAGGAGAAAATCTAAAATTCAGCATCCCTGACCCTTCTCTACCCTTAATGTTAAAGAAACTCTGGAACTTTAACTTTAAGATTTTCGTTTTTTGTTAAGTAAAATTTCTTTAGGACTTAGATGCTAGGATTAGTGCCCGTAAATCCTATTGTATGATGCCATGTATGATATTATGTATGATATTATATATGACATGATGTTGTGATTAACAAAGTTGTTTTATTTTTATCATATAGTCTATGAGATGCATAGTATGTGATTTATGTGAAAAATCATAGTAGATATAAATCACAAGTTCTTTGTGAACTCAGAATTTTAGTTCGTAGTCGGTGATGAAATTGGGCATTTCATCTGCAAAGACTATAACATATCAACTAAGATGATTTGTCTTGATCATGGAAGTGTAGACTTCTAGTTGGTATGTTGATATATTTCAAGAATTAAGACATTTTCCTAACGACTGTCAAATGAATAATAAATCTCACGACTTTTACTTACATGAACTCTTAGTCCTGAGAGGATAATAGACCTGATCATGAAGTGTAGGTTGCTTTGATATATCAGGAGTGAGATTTATAGTAACGGTCCAAACCTTAGTATGTTTGGCAACCGCATTTAGTGTTGATGGAACATATATTCTCAAGATGAAATTCATAGTCTCTTAACGGAGATATAAATATTCCCTTGAGATAAGTTTAATGGGTTTGGTTATTCAAAGAGTTAGGTCTAACCACTTTAGTAAGGAGTTACTAAAGTATATATTTATAGAATTAAATTTGATAAATATATGATGAATAACTTAAAGGATTAAACCGAGTATTCAAGGAATTAAGATGTAGTAATCTACAAAGTGGTAGTCTTCTTTCATGACTTTGTATTACTACAAATATTTTGTGAAGAGGTTGCATGTACAATAAAGTCTTGGGATATAATTTATAAATAAGGCCTAGAGTGGAACTATATTTATATAGTGGTATTAAATATAGTTAATGGTAACTTTGGACTTGTCAAGAGTTGACAAAAAAGCCCAAGGCCCATTAGAGCTAGTGTCTTATTGGTCCCTTTTTGGTCCCACTCCAAGCCACACACTTAAGCCCAATTGGAAAGGCCCAAAAGGCCATCCCAATTAGATAATCAATTAGATACAAAGGGAGAAACATATAGAATTTTCTAAAAAAGAATAATAGAACACTATTGTGAAAATGTCTGTAAGAAGTGTTAGGCACTTTGATATTCTCTCTTTGAAAACTGATTGAGAGACCACACATCTTGGGCATTAATGGAATTGGAGTGAAGATTGAAAGTGTTCCCAAGTGCTTTTGATTTTTGGTTTTGAAATTCGTCACTACAAGGTACACTCTCTTGTTCTTAAATTCTGAAACTTACATAGTGCATGTTAACATATATAAATGAAGTAGATCTATTATTTTTCAGCTACGTACAACATATTTCCTTCATTAGAGAGACTCACTCTCTCTCGAACTCTAAAGTAATTCTCCCATTCCCCTATAGAATTCGTTGATGCATTGATGCATTTCTATCCTTTTTTATTTCTATCCCATTCCCCTATAGAATTCGTTGATGCATTGATGCATATGTTTGATCATGTAAATGTATAATACATATGATAAAATCTTAGATCTATTGTTCTATGTTAATTAAAAATAAAATCTGAAAATTCTTTTCAAAATCTCTTTTGTTTTCTAAAATTAAAAATGAAATCTGAACATTCTTTTCAAAATCTCTTCTATTTTTCTAAATTAAAATGAGATTTGAATTTTATTTTAAAAGATGATTCCTGTTTTGTTTTAAAAATCAGAGTTGAAAACTCTTTTTAAAATCCATTCAGTTTTTTATTAAAAAATCATATTTAAATTTTCTCTGTGAAGTTCATTCTGTTCTTTAATTAAAAAATCAGATGTGGAAACTTTGTTAAAAATCTCTTCTGTTTTCTAAATTAAAAGAACCAGATTTAAAAATTATTTTTAAAAGGTCATTCCAAATTAGATCTAAAAACTCTTTTCCAAATCAAATCTGTTTTTAATTAAAAATTCAGATTTGGAAACTTTGTTAAAAATCTCTTCTGTTTTCTAAATTAAAAACAGATTTAAAAATTCTTTTTTTAAACACAAAAGTTCATACTTTTTATTTTAAAAATCAGATTTGGAAATTCTTCCCAAAATCCATTCTTTTTTAATTTTTAAAATCATATTTGAATTTTTTTTTATCAACAATTTATTGTCTTTTAATTTAAAATTTAAATTTGAAACTTCCCTTTAAAATTTATCCCCTTTGAAAATTAAAAATTGGATCTGAAGATTTTACTTTAAATCATTTTTTATTCTGAAACTTCTCTTTAAAAATCATTTTCATATAATTAAAATTAAAATTTAATTTCTTCTTACATAAGAGTAGCAGATCTAAGATTTTTGCACGTTAACCAACCATTGATCTAGGAATATTAATACAACAAGTTGCAAGTCACTTTTTTAAGGGTATTTAAATGGTCATATAAAGTCTAGAAGACCAGACTCTCTTTGGGTAGAATGGGTGCTTAACACCTTTCCATTCTATAACCTAGCCCCGAGCCATAGATTTTTGGTTCGTAGGATAGTGCTTTATTTCTTTTGTTTTTAGATTGTAACTAGGAAACAAATCCTTGAAATTTTTTTATTATATTGTATCTAGGAAATGAAGCCTTGCAATTTTTTTACTAAACTGTAACTAGGAAACAATGCTATATATACTTCTTTTCATTAAGTTGTAATTCATTCAAAGTTAATGAGAATTTGTATTATTCAGAGATATGTATTTGGTATTTTTGTAGTTTTTTTTTTTATTTTTTTGTAATAAAAAATTAGTGGAGATTCTACATAATTTCGAAAAGAGAGGTGTCGATGCCTTCTCCCCTATGCACGCATACACGGGCCTGCATACGTAGGTGTTGACCATGCATATGTAGCCTTGACCCTGCATACGCATGATGCAGGCCAGAAAAACCCTACCCACCTCATTTAAGTATAAAAAGCTATTAGGGGCCTCTAAACCTTCGCAAAATGTATAATAAGCTCAAAAAACACCTCTTAAGGCCAGAGAAACCTCAGCCGCCTCATTTTGCTGACTTGGCTCATGATCATTTGGAGATTTCTCTAGTCGTGGTGCAACAATGGCGTATGTTTAAAAATTTGAATATCCACGTGGTTTTTGCATACTTCTCTTGGTTGGCTATTCCTGTGGTTGGTAGGTCACGCTCTCATTATCTTAATGCTTTCTATTTATGTCTCCTTACGAGGTATTTCTTGGGTATAAAACATACCAGGTAGATCAAAGGATATGCTTGGTGGTCAATAATCTAAATAAGGGAAGCCCAGTAGGCATGATCTTGGCTGAAACTCTCAATGGTTTTGATGCTGTTCATAGTGAGGAAGCAACCTTCTTTGTAGGAAGTCCTCTCCTCCTGCAGGTATGATCCAAACATGTATAGAAGAAAAGCCCTAGCCATCTGGATGCACTCCTCCGTAGTCCTTTGTGGGAGAAGCATGTAATCTGACACCAAGTCAAAGTAATAGATGGTCTCAGTGGGGTACCTCTTCCCTAACATGTTATGACCTAGTTGGATGCTTCACACACTGTCCAAATTAATGATGGCCCCTTTGAAGCTAAGGCTGGTTATCTGGTGGAAGTCATAGTGAGTCATTGTCATCTACCGTTCAGCAATATAGAAGGTATGAGTAATATCCCACCACCTCTTAATGAGGCGTTGCATCAAAATAGCACTTGTATACTTTTCTGGTAGAAGGCTAAGGATAAGCTCAAACCTCACTTCCCGGATGTAAGCCCTGGTTTCGGGAAAAAGGAAGTTGTACCCCTCCACCACCTTGTTGATGCTTCCCTTACCAGCATAAAGGGGATGAGGATTGCAAAAGAAGAAGATAACATTAGGTTCTTGGTTCAAGTGGATGAGAAATGATGTTTTCGATGCAAGAATAAAGATAAAAAGAAGGATGCAGTGATGTTTAGGTGCATAAATGACAAAAAGGGGTGTTAGGATTATATATAGAAGTGAAATAGTTGAAAAAAAAGTGAAAATGGGTAGAGTAAGGCCTTTGCCAAGCATCTCACATACGTGGGTCAAGGCCCATGTACGTAGACAAGACCATGCGTACGCAAGCCAAAACCCACGTACACAGAGCCTCAAGAACAAACCTGCATACGCAAGAACATACCTACATATACATAAGTCCAAGCTACATATGCAAGCTCACACAAGCAGAGGCACAGATGGAAAGTGTCCTTCAACATTTTCAAGCATATATCATCCAAAATTAATCCTAAACATGTTCCTACCCCTCCAAATGTGTCAGGTTTTCATTTAAATCCATCCCACAACAAAACTCAAGCATTTACATGGCCAAAACCCTATTAAAATGCAAGATCAAAGAGAAACTTGAAAATGAGAATAGTTTGAAAAACTTACAGATTTAATTATAGGGATGTGATTCTCTAGCCGATGTGTCATTGAAGGAGATTCTGTTAATCTCACTGCTCCAATCTAGCGAGTAAGGAGAAATGCATTAGAGGGAAGGACGTAGGAAGTTTTCTTGGCCTTGGGTGCCATTGAAGGAGATGAAGAGAGTTTAGAGAGAAAATGAGAGAATGTGGGAGTTTTGAAAGAATGGGAGAATCAGATTATGCGAGGAAAAGAGAGAAGAGGGAAGTTTTTGTTGAGAAAAAAAGGAAGTTGAAGAGTTATGAATAATGTGAAGAGATGAGGAAGATGAAGAGAATGAAGAAGAAAAAAAATTGTTCGTAATCGTTGGAAAAAATGAAGTGGTGGGAACATACTTGATGGCTAAACTATGTGTAGTTTAAGCCTTCATAAATAGGACAAAAAGGGAGAGTAGTTTTGGATGAGAGTAGTCTTTTACTTAGGGGGAGAGTTAGTATAAGACATTTTTGTTAAAGGAAGTGTCTATATATTGAGGGATGTAGTGAGGATTTTATGTACTTTTTTTTTTCTTTATCTTTAGTTACATTATCCTCTTGTACAATGGTCTTGTGACCATTTATTTATGACATACATTGTATTTATGTTCATTTATATATATATATATATATATATATTGTTGTATGTTATTTTTCACCTATCTCTCCATGTGTTATTTCTTTTCTCTCTTTATACACATGTTTCTTTATGTATGTAATCTTTTATTTTTGCTTCACATTAAGATGCCATGATGAATTTTGTTTAAAGTGTTTCAAAAAGATAGGTTGTGAAAATCTATCATGCTAAGAACTCTCTTCTTGCAAAGTTTTTCAAGAGTTTGTTTTAGGGTTAGAAATTTATTGTATTCAACAAGTGATTATGAGTTTAGTGATTTACGACTTCTCTTATATTCATTTGTTTGTTGCGGTTTTGTCACGGATTGCCAAAGGGGGAGATTTTTAAGACATATATGGATATTGCTAGAGACATTTGTTATGTAAATTAACTAATCCTTTGACAAAACGCACTTCACTTGTAATTGGGTAGATCTAGGATGGGTTTAGTACTTCAAGGAACAAGAGTTCAAGTCTCAAGAGTTCAAGTCTAGTATTGAAGCCATGTGAATCTATCCAAAAAAAAAGTGAAGAAGTGTTGTTCATTAATACTTGACAAATAGCTCGATAGAAACATATCTATCGAGGTTTAATGATGGATCTTGACAGCAGCTCAACAGAAGTTGTATCTATCAAGAATTATGAAATTCAAATTTCCTAATCTGATTTCACGCATATCCAAATGTATTTGTGTAGGGTTTATTTTCTCACAACCCTAGACATATATAAGGATTATTTTAAGGGTCGTCTCAAGTGATGCAAGGAGATTATTCATGTATATTGTGATCGGAGACAATTTGCCATAGTTTATCATATTCTTTGTGGAAGTTACCGTGTCTTTGCGCCGAGGGTTTTGTAACCAAGGAGATTCTTGATCTTCATCGTTGGATGAACTGAAGAACTTTGTAGCCAACATCTTCCTCAAGTTGGTGTGTTAGTCATGTACTTGGATCCATACATCAATTGGTTAGTCACATACTGGAAGTTGTGCATTGAAAGAAGAGATTGTTACTACATCATAAGTCCAATTGGGTATTGGTGTAAGAGTTCAACTGTAAGTCGATATTAGGTATTGGAATTCCTTTTACTTGTAACCACTTGTTTAGATAATAGTGGGTTCTCGGGATTAGTGACCTTAAATTCACCAGGTGAGGTTTTGCGTTGGTAGTTTTTCCCATTCATAAACAAATTACCTGTGTCAAACTTATTTTCTGCTGTATTTAACTTGGTGATTTTTTTATGCTATCACACTTATTGCATGTAATTGAATCCAATTAATTAACTTGGCTAATTAATTTATTAATTTACCAAAGGGGTCAATACATTCTTGGCCTATGCCCATTCGAGGCCTTATAGGCTATCCTTCCAACCAGACGTATGCCTAAAACTGAGAAAGGCCATGGAGAGGTCATACTGTATAACTCACTATGTCATGCTTCAAATTTGCATGTGTTTGGCAATCGTAGCAACTCTTCACAAAGTCTACACAATCGGTCTCCATCGTGTTCCAATAGTACCCTATTCTTAAGATCTTCTTGGCTAACATTCCCCTATTCATATGAGGACCACAAATCCCTTGATGAATGTCTTCCATAACTTTCATGGCTTCTTCCTTCTTTAGACAACGAAGATGTATACCATCATAGCTTAATATCCAAAATATCCTCATCTAGAAAGTCTTCTCTACCGTCCTCTCCTTCCAAGGGATTCTCCTCACAAAAATTTGATACAACACTTCCTTTGATAGTGTTCCTTGCCATATACTTCAAATCGAATTCGACAAATAGGATTAACCACCTACACAATCTTCCACTCAAAGCTGGCTTCTCAAACAAGTACTTCAATGGATCCATCCTGGCTACTACCCATATTTGGAAAGCTAGGATAATGTGTCTTAACTTCTGTACAACCCATATAAGAGCGAAGCATGATGTTTGTATCTAGTCTCATGGAACCTCTTCCTCAAATAGTATACGGCCCTCTCATTCTTATCATCATCTTCTTGTGCAAGTGTACTTCCAATTGCATCTCCTATGATAGAGAAATAATGGAGTAACAATTTCCCACACATTGGGGGTACCAAGATAGGTGGATGGAGGATATACTCCTTAATGAGCTCGAAAGCTTTCTACATTTGTCATTTCGTTCATAAGGTTCATTCTTCCTTAGGAAATTAAAGATGGGCTCACAAGTGAAAGTGAGTTTGGTAATGAATCCGTTAATGTATTGCAATCGACCCAAAAATCCCCTTATCTCCTTTTCACTTTTGGGTGAAGGCATTTCTAATATGGCTTTGATCTTTGATGGGTCAACTTCTATTCCTCTATCACTTACCAAAAACCTTAACACCTACTCTACAGTTACTCTAAAGGTGCATTTCTATAGGTTCAATCTCAACCTATACTCTTTGATCCTTTCGAAGAACTTCCATATGTTAACAAGTAACCCTCTCTCTTTGGATTTCACAATCTTCTCATCAACATACCTCATTGTGCATCATCTATACTACTATTTAAGGGGCTTCCCTTGTTTGCATCGAATTTTTTTTGTTCCAAAATATCCCTACACCTCTAGGTTTAACTAGAGACAAAACTAAAGGATATTATGGTAAAAATACATGTCTAATTTACACTAAAACATTGTCTACAAATTATGAACACTCTCCCACTAACCCACTTTTTCTAAACACCTATACATTTATTTATTTTTTTAAATAAAAAAATAAGTTAAAAAACCAACATTGCTGTTGTTTTTTTTCCTTTCTCCAAAAACAAAACTAATATCAATAAAAAAGAAAAAGAAAAAGAAAAAGTAAATAGTTATCAAAAACCTACATTTCTAATTCTTTATTATTTTTTTTTTTAAAAAAACACCTCACGTTTATCCAAGAACAAAACTAAATATCAATATATAAAAAACTAAATAATAGTATAGGTAATTGAAGATGGCAGTTAAGAGTTGAGACAACTATCTCCACATTCCATGGCTTTCACAAAATTGTAAACACTACACGTATGTTTTTTTTTTTTCCATAAATTCTTGACAACTGCAAGAGCTTACCGGCGAAGTCACAACTCTTTATCTCTTGATCTTGCTCAATGTCACACTACTCTTAATCTTAAAAAAACAAAACTACTCTCACTTAGAACTGACATATTATTGCAAACGCATACATAGATTAAAACGGAAACATGAGCCGGCCTTTCTACCATGCCAAATTGCTCTTAGTGCTGTCTATATACTATTTCAATGGTGTTTTCGGCAGAGAAGCATTGTCAGTTTTGAAAGGCATTGAATTTGAGACAGAAAAGAGTAGACGCATTTTACATCACAAGGGAAGGAGAAGGTCTACCTTACTTGATTTTGATGTCATGAGCTTTGGTGCTCAAGTAGATGGCTAAACTGATGACATTAGGGTTCGTTCTTATTTCTCTCTCGAGATTGCTTAAAAACAATTTTTCAAAGATGAGAAAAACACAGATATGAATGTAATCAAACATGCAACTCAACCAAGAATCCAAACAACATTCTAACCTCTTAAAAACATCTCTTAACAAGAAAAATGTTAAGCACATAGATCCAAAAACACACACACACACACACTAAACATATCTAACCAATTTTATATTTCAAAAACAAATTAAGACAGTTTAGTGGGCATACACTAAAACACGTAAACCTTGTGATGGCCAAATCACATTGTACTTGCACATGTATCAAAAGTAGTAAAGAATGTTGCGGGTTGTGTGTGAGAAACATCGCAAGATTGCATAAATGTCTTTTGTTATGACGATTTGAGATATGAGTAAATCAACTTAACTCACACACGATCATAACAGCTTAAAGGGGACTATTACGTACGAGGTACTTCCTATAACTCCCACATCTCCTAGTATACACGCTTACAATCATGTTTTAAAGCATTTTGAACTTTTTACTTTTACTTTTATTTGCATATTTTTCTTTTATTAAGCATATCATGCATGGGTATATAAGAGAGAGAAAAGAAATACCCAATTATGTTAAGCTTTTTGACATTATACTTTTGCTATGCTGAAGCATATCGATGTCATTTCATGATTGGCGGGCAACAATGATAAGATGGTTATTTATGCCTTTCTCTTAGGATTTGTTAGTCCTTCCCGTCCATAAGATGGATACGAGTGTTAAGTACAAGAGATCACTAAACTTTACTCATCACAAACACGAGCCACAAAGCTCACTTGCTTAGTTGTGCATAAAGATGCTCATTTAAGCTACAAAAAATACAAAGTTTAGAAAACTCTGTTTCATTGGCCATTCAAGGTACACAAGTACCAATGTACACAAACACATACACTGTTTTTGTATTTTTTTATTTTTCTCTTTTATTTTGAAAACCAACAAAATAAACACTAAACAACCAATCAAAAACAGAAAAATAATCATGAAGGCATGAAAGAAAGATGCAAATACATAAAAGCATGATTTCAAAAGCAGATAAAAAAAAACAAGTAAAGAGAGTCCTACTTTAGATAGAAAGAATTAAAGCAAAGGACAAATAGAAAAGACAATTAAGTCTTAGGCTCCTTTCTCACCCATACAGCTCAAGTCTTTAGCCGTGAAGATGAAGAGACATGTGTCCTAGTATGTCTACTAAAGAACATAGAAGAATTAAGATTCTCCTAAAATTGAGTTAAAAAGCTCAATGCTTTTAATAACTCTCCAAACAAAGGTGTAGGTCTTTTAGAGGAAATCTGTAACCGTTTGGACACTTGCTTTTGAAGATACAACTTAAAGCAGGATGAATGAGGTCTAACAAAGGAATTAGAATTAGCCAAATCAGTTTTGGATTTCATACCTTTATCACCTTTCTCAGATTGGGGGACAAAGACAGTCTTTGATCCAGAAGCCGTGGAAGAGGAAGGGCCAAAGATACCAGCATATCCTAAGCCAGTTTTATCAAAATTAGGCTTTTGAGCACTCAATACCTCATCAAGATTTGCACTAGACATCCTCTCTATTTGAGTTTTAGCTTGACTAAGCTTTACCTCAAGATTCTTGACTTTCTTTTCTAATAAGGTGTTCTCCACAACAAGAGTCTCAACCAACCTTGTAGTCTCATCTAATTTGACTAATAGATCAACTTTTTCAGTTTTTACCTCAGTGAGCTCTTTTCTACAAAGATGAGAAGTCTATTTCAGATTTTATTAATTTAGTGCATAGTGATGGGCCAAAAACGTATTGAACCCTTGTGATGGATTAAGTTGATTAATTAGCCAAGTTTAATTAATTAATCAATTTAACATGAAAATGCGTGGTAAAACAAAAAAATCACCAATAAACTAAAGTACAGTGAAAAATAAATTGACACAATGATTTGTTTATGAATGGGGAAAACCTCTAAGGAAAAAACCTCACTGGGTGATTTTACTATTATCACAACAAGCAGTTACAAGTAAAGGAATTCTAGTACCTTTTACCAACCTACAGTTGAACCTTTACCCCAATAGCCAATTGGACTTGTTCTATAGTGACAATATCTCCTTTTAATGCATAGCTCCCAGTACATGACTAACCAATTGCGCGGATCCCAGTACGCGACTTCAATTACCAACTTAAGAAAGATGTTGGCTGCAAAGTTCTTCAGTTCATCTTTACAATGAAGAACAAGAAGATGCTTGGTTAAAAAACCCTATGGTGCACAAACACAACAGCTTCTTCTCAAAAGAGATGAAATAGGGCAAACTTTGTCTTCAGTCATAAATTGTTTGAACAGTCTTTGCTTAATGCTTGTGCAACTTGTGTCTATTTTGACGGCCTTTAAAATAATCATTTTTTATGTCTAGGGTTATGAGAAAAGAAGGTTCAAAGACATATCCACAGATTGAAATAAAAACAAATTAGAAAATCTGTTTTTTATAAATCTCGACAGCTAGAGGTGTTGAGATGTTGTTGAGCAGCTGTTGAGCCACAGGGCTGGAACAGCTTCTTAAAACTCGATAGATGAAGCTGTCAAGCCAGCTGTCGAGCTTTAATGATAGGCACTTCTTCAGCTTGTTTCTTGAACAAACTTGCATGGCTTTAACACTAGATCTTGAAGTATTAAAAACATCCTAGATCTACCCAAATACAAGCAAAGTGCATTTTATCAAAGGATTAGCCAATTACATAAAAGAATGACATATGTTCTTAACAAGTGAACCGCATATGACCTAACAATATCCCCCTTTGGTAATCCATGACAAAACCATAACAATAAACAAATGAACATATGAGAGAAGTCATAAAACACTCAACTCATACTCACTTGTTGAATACAATAAAATCTATCCTAACATAAACTCTTGAAAACCTTTGCAAGAAGAGAGTTCATGACAAGTAGATTTTGACAACCTGTATTTCTGAAACACTTAAACAAAACACATCAAGGCATCTTTGTATGAAGCAGAAATAATAGATTAAGAATAAAATATAAGAAACATGTGTATAAAGAAGGAAAAGAAGCAACACATGTAGAGATAGGTGATGAAAACATACATCATCATATATATATATATATATATATATATATATCAAAGATAAGCACAATGTATGTAAACATGGTCACGAGACCTAGGTACAAGAACAATGTATCTCCAACAAAGAAAGAAAAGAAAAGATACATGTAATCCTCACTACATCCCTCAAAAACAAACAAACTTTCCCCCTACCAAAAAAATCCTATATCCTAACTCTCCCCCTAAGAATGACGACTCTCATATCCAAAACTACTCCCTCATTTTGTCACGAGTAACAAAGGGTAAGAGTGTCAAGTAGACATCTCATCAGAATTGGAAGAGCTAGCATCTCCATCCTCATCATCATCATCATCATCATAGCCGGAACCATCATCATCAGATGCCACGGATGCCTAGGGAGGAGGAGATAGAGACTCCACAAAACCACCAAGGTGAGCCTGCCTTCTAGCCTCCATGAGCTGAACTTGCACCATGATCGTGTCCAAAGTCACACCTTTGGCTAAAGAAAAGGGAGCGGAGGTAGAAGAAGGAGCTGCTAAATCGAACTGCCTTGAACGAAACTGTGCCTTGCTTCGTTTAACGGTAGCGTAGTCAATAGCACACATAACGGAGAAGTGGTCGGATGAGGGCAAAGGAACAGAAAAAATGGCATAAAATCTGCATGATAGCAGAAGAAAAGATGAGCTTATCCCTATACACATCTACTATAGAAAGAATGAAATGTGAAGGGAAATCTATAGAAAGATGAAGGGACAATAGAAAACGAAAACGAGCACGAGACTTTGTAATAGAGTTGTAGTGAGAGAGAGGATACAAAACAAAAGTCATTACCATGTTCAAGAATCTAGGACCTTTAGCAAAATGCTGACATGGTGTAAACTGACGCTCACCCCAATCAGCTAGGCACTCACAGAAAGTAGAGATCATCCTATCTTTGGACACAGTCTGTAGATGCTCACAACCGGGATAGTCAGGATGCACAACCCTCAGAACGCGAAGCATATTGGATACCAACTCCAGTGTGACCACTATGTACGTACCTCGAACGCAACTATGAAAGGAAGGTATTGAAGTATCAGTTCCATACATGTTGGAGTAGAACTCCTGAATAAGCACAGAAGGACAAGTGACTAGGACATCATACAGTGACTCTTATTCCCGACTGTGAATGACATTAAGAAGGTCAGTGTCGGCGAAATTCGACAAAATAACTTAGCGTTCCAAATGAACATCTCGTTTAGAGAAGTTCTCCGAAAAGTCTGATTGGGCTTTCTCATCACGGAATTGAACAGAAGAGGGAATAGGATCAAAGGACGAGGAGGCCCTAGAACGAAAAGGGTTTTGGGATGGAACAGACTTACGTTTTGGTGCCATTAACGCACTAATACAAACTAGAGAGAGAGGGGGAAGAAAGAAACACTTAGAAAAATCTCAACACATTCAAATATAAGAAGTATATTGAAAGGAAAGAACATATGCATGAAAAATGCATGAATATGTGACATGCAATATAAAAGAGACATCATGAGCTCCGCCCAATCCAATACTACCAGCACACAATCAAATTGCACACATCTAAATGCATGATAATACAGCTATAATGCTCAAGGAATGCAGTGTATGAGATTTGAAACTCGGTTAGGCAAAAATCCATCCCAAAAATTTCACAAAAACTCAACAACTTTTGAAAAGCCCCAAAAATTTTGAAAAACTCAAAACCTAGGCATGAATGCATGAAAAGATCATGAAAATGGAGAGAAAAAGAGATCATACCAAGTGATTTAAAGCAAGAAAGGCCGAAAATCACGCGGGTTGAAGGTTTTGAGAGAGAAGAGAGTGATTGGGAGATGAACAGGCATGGACAAATCGAGAGAGATCGAGAGAATGAAGATCAGATCGTATTTGAACCTTTTTATAGAACCTCAGTAAATCTCGACAGATAAAAGTGTCGAGAACATAGGCGTTGACTGATGTAGCTGTCGAGGAGGTGTCGAGGAATAAAACATCAGACACGAAAAAGAAGCTTGATCGACCCACCAGTTGTCGAGAAGCTATCGAGAGGCTAGGAGATTTCTCGATTGATCCACCAGATATCGAAAGGTGTCAAGATTGCGATAAGATGCAACAGAAGAGCTCAACATATAAGCTAGGAATCGAGAGGTGTTGAGGGGGTGTCGAGATTACTTAAAAACAGTTTTTCAAGAAGGAAAAAACACAGATATGAATGTAATCAAGCATGCAACTCAACCAAAGATCCAAACAACATTTTAACCTCTCAAAAACATCTTTCAATACAAAAAAAAAAAAATGATAAGAATATATATCCAAAAACACACACACACACACACTAAATAAGTCTAACCAATTTTATATTTCAAAAACAAGTTAAGACAGTTTAGTGAGCATACATCAACACATGTAAACCTTGGGATGGCCAAATCATATTGTACTTGCACATGTATCAAACCTAGCAAGGAATATTGCGTGTTGTGTGTGAAAAACATTGCAAGATTGCATAAGTTTCTCAAAGTTTTGACGATTTTAGATATGAAAAAATCACTTTTAACTCATACACAATCATAACTGTTTGATGAGGACTATCACCTTTGAGGTACATCCTATAACTCTCACATCTCTTAGAAAACACGCTTACAATCATATTTTAAAGCATTTTGTTCTATTTGCTTTTATTTTCTTTGCATATTTTTTTTTATCAAGCAAACCATGCATGGGTATATAAAAGAGAGAAAAGAAATACTCAATTATGTTAAACTTTTTGACATTGCACTTTTGCTATGCCGAAGCATACAGATGTCATTGTCATGATTGGTGGGAAACAGTGGTGAGATGGTTATTTATGCTTTTCTCTTAGGATTTTCTAGTCCTTCCCGTCAAAAAGAGTGATTCGAGTATTAAGTACAAGAGATCACTTAATCTTACTCATCACAAACAGAGATCCACAAAACTCACTTGCTTAGTTATGCATAAGGATGTTCATCTAATCTACAAAAGATACAAAGTTTAGAAAACTCTGTTTCAATGGCCATTTTAAGGTTCACAAGAACCAATGTACACAAATACACACTGTTTTTGTATTTTTCTGAATTTTTCAATTTATTTTTATTTTTATTTTTATTTTTGAAAAAAAACAAAAAAATTAAGACTAAAAAAGTAACAAACCAAAAAAAGGTAAAGCAAAACAAAGCAATGCATAAAACTAGACTGACTCAAAACATTAAAACAAAACACACAAGTAATGCAAAAACAAAAAAATAGATGGAAAGAGAGAAAAAGTGATTAAATCACTTGGAACCCTTTTCCTTCCACACCTTGGAAGAACCTTTCCTTTTCGCAAACATTTGAACTAGTGGTGAGGGGGAAAAATTGATACTGTTCAAATTCAAAAGGAACAAGAGGGCTTTGAGAAGATCTTTGAAAGGAGCAATCGAGGACAGAAACTGGTTCTGGTTTCCCGATGCCATCATGCTGTTGCTATTTTGAGTGGTTAACCACTTATAGAAATTTGGTCAAGTATGACCAGCTGATCCACAATGATGACAGAGATACTGCTTCTTTTGCTTAGGCCTTTGAGAGTTAGCCTTCTTAGCCCTAGGGTTTTTAATTTCCTTCTTATCTTGCTTAGAGGGTGCTCCTAAGATAGATTTACCCTTGTCTATGTTCTCACTAGCTAATTCAGTTTTAACATTAATGTTCTCAATTTTAACATTATTTCAAAGAGGAACAAAAACAGTAGTACTAGAAGAAATAATATTTAAGGAAGAAAAATCATACCCTAAACCTGTTTGATCTGAAGTAGATTTCTGAAAACTATCTCATCGAGCTTAGCGCTTGAAGTCCTTTCCAACTGAGCTCTGATTAGAATAGTTCTACCTCAAGCTTCTTAGTCTTCTCAGCCAAGAAGTTATTCTCAAACCTCAGTGCTTCGATAGTTTGATTTGCTTCATCAAACTTTGTGGAAAGCTTTTCACGTTCAATCTCCACATCACTAAGCTTCTTGGTGGTCAACCTATACAGCTTCTCGTGCTTTTCTAAGACCTTGTATAACTTAGCATAGGCTGTGTGAATGTCATTTTGATCATCCATCTTCTCAAACTTGGATTTCGCCAATTCCTCTTCTTCATCCACATCTTCAACAATCGCCTCAATAGAATTGACTATGGCAGTGAAGGCATTCAAGGTTCCGTCATCCTCATTGTCAGAATCATCTTCAAGTTCGGTGCTACTTAGCGTAACAGCAAGTGCGTCACTTTTCCCAATTGTCTTAAGATATGTTGGGCACTCTAGTTTCATGTGTCCGAAACTTTGACAACTAAAGCACTTAGGTCCTGGAGGAACAGTGTACTGACCGCCTTGATCTTAGCCTCATCCCAATCAGCCAGCACTTCTTTTGGCTTGGTCTAACTAATCTCTATAGCTTGCCATACCTTCTCATCTAGAGACTGCAAAAAAGCTCTCATGCGTGCTTTCTAGTATGCATATCTAGTCCCATCAAACAAAGGAGGGATAATAAGAGATTGTCCTCTATCCATGACAAACAAGGGTCAATGGATCACACACAGAGATTAAACCCTAATCACAGTGTACCTGCTCTGATACCACTTGATAGGCCAAAAACGTATTGACCCCTTGTGATGGATTAGGTTGATTAATTAGTCAAGTTTAATTAATTAATCAATTTAACATGCAAATGCATGGTAGCACAAACAAATCACTAATAAACTAAAGTGCAGAAAAAAATAAATTGACATGGTAATTTGTTTATGAATAGGGAAAACCTTCAGGGCAAAAACCCCACCGAGTGATTTTACGGTCATCACTCCCAAGAATTCACTATTATCACAACAAGCGGTTAAAAGTAAAGGAATCCCAGTACCTTCTACCAACTTACAGTTAAACCCTTACCCCAATACCCAATTGGACTTGTTCTGTAGTGACAATCTCTCCTTTTGATGCACGGCTTCTAGTATGTGACTAACCAATTGCGCGGATCCCAATACGCGACTTCAATCACCAACTTGAGAAAGATGTTAGCTACAAATTTCTTCAGTTCATCTTCACAATGAAGAACAAGAAGATGCTTGGTTACAAATCCTTATGGTGCACAAACATAGCAACTTCTTCTCAAAAGAGATGAACTAAGGCAAACTTTGTCTTCGATCACAAATTGCTTGATCATTCTTTGTTCAATGCTTGTGCAACTTGTGTCTACTTTGACGGCTCTTAAAATAATCATTTTATATGTCTAGGGATATGAGAAAAGAATGCCCAAAGACATATCCACGGATTGGAATCAAAACAAATCAGAAAATCTGTTTTTCTTAAACCTCGACAGCTAGAGGTGTTGCGATACTGTCGAGCAGCTGCCAAGCCATAGGGCTGGAACAGTGTCTTAAAGCTCGATAGATGAAGCTGTCGAGCCAGTTGTCGAGCTTTAATGATAAGCACTTCTTCAGCTTGTTTCTTGAACAGACTTGCATGGCCTTAAGAAATTGATCAAAAAGAAAGGAGGAATCATAAGAAATTGTCCACGACCCATGACAATGGGGTTCAAGGATCACACTCAGGAAATTAATCCAATCAAAGGGTACTCACTCTGATACCACTTGTTGGGAAATTTAGACCCCGGTTTATAGAATTAACAAGTTTTAAACCCAAGTTGTTAATTAGATTTATTATATATAAAACTTGTTAAAACAAAAAAACATCAATATTCTGTGAAAAATAAGTGTAGCGGAAAAGTAAATAAGAAAAGATATGATGACACAGGAAAACAAATAAAGCAAACGAGTTTCACAGTAAAAAACTTGGGGGGAAACCTTCCTGAAAAGAAATTCACCATAGTAAAGAGAAGTTTCAGATCTAGTACAAAACCTTTGTCCCTAGACTCTACAATCCCCGTAGATGAACTTACAGTAGAAACCTTCTACTACTTCAGAACCTTTGAACTCTTCAATATATGAATGCTATCCTTTGATGCATGAATCCTAGTACGTGACTAACTGTTGGAAAATATGGTCTCGTATCTCATACAAAACACATAGTGGAAGCAACAAATAAGGACCTATTTCATTCATGATTGATAACATGTACTATGTAAATTTCAGAATTTAAGAACAAGAAAGCGTACCTTGGTGTGGTGAAATTCAAAACAAAAGATTAAAAGTACTTGGTGTTAGGACATATGTAGTTCAAGTGGTTGTTACCATATGTCGCTATTTTATGTAATTGGCTTATCCTTAGACAAAACGCACTTTACTTGTAATTGGGTAGATCTAGGATGTGTTTAACACCTCAAGAAACAGTGTTTCAAGATTTAGTGTTGAAGCCATCAAAGTCTGTCCAAGGAACAAGCAAGGAAGTGCAAGTTACTAAATCTCGACACCTACCTCGACACATGCATCTATCGAGATTTAAGAAGCTGTTTTGCCCCGAGCCTTGACAGCTTCTCGACAGATCCTCGACACCTCTATCTGTCGAGAATTAAAGAAAACAGATTTTCAGTTCTGTTTCAAGTCCAATCCGTGAATGTGTCTTTGGGACTTCTTTTCTCCTAACCCTAGACATATAAAAGGATTATTTTAAGGGCCGTCAAGAGGATGCAAGTTGCACATTCATTCAGAATTTCTTGTTCATGCAATTTGTGATCTGAAAGACAAAGTTCGTGCCCTAGTTCATCTCTGATGATTTGAAGAACTTTGCAGCCAACAATTCTCTCTCTAGTTGGTGTTTGAAGTCACGTACTGGGATCCGCGCATCTGGTTAGTCACGTACTTGGGAGCCGTGCATTGAAAGAAGAAACTGTCACTACAGAACAAGTCCAATTGGGTATTGGAGTAAGAGTTCAACTGTAGGTTGGTAAGGTACTTGGGATTCCTTGCTTGTAACTGTTTGTTATGATAATAGTGGAGTTTCGGGAGTGGTGACCTTAAATCACCCGGTGGGGTTTTTGCCGTTAGGTTTTTCCCATTCATAAACAAATCACCGTGTCATTTAATTTCCGCTGCATTACTTAGTTTTGGTGATTTTTTTTGTGCTGCCACGTGATATTGCATGCTAATTTGATTAATTAATAACTGGGCTAATTAATTAATCTAAGTTATCACAACGGGTGAACGCGTTTGTGGCCTGTCAAGTGGTATCAGAGCAGGCACACTCTAATTATGGTTTAATCTTTGATGTGTGATCCATTGACCCTTGTTGTCATGGAAACTCTTGATTGTTTTGATTTGTATGATCTTGTGTTGAATGATGATGATGATATTCATGATGCCTACTGCAAGCTTTATAATTTTTGTATGAAATCTCTTGAGTGTTCTACAAAATTAAAAGCTAAATTTAAAAAGGTAAAGCTTGAAAAAGATTATTTGATTGCAAAATTGGATGAAGCCACTAATTTGAATGAGAATTTTAAAAATCAAATTTCATCTCAGGTGGACAAAATTAAGAGTTTGGAAGAGCAACTAGTTGAATTTAAAACTGAAGTTGAAAAATTAACTAGTGCCAAACTTGTTGTTGAGCCTAACTTAAAAGAAAAGGATTTTTATATTCCCCCATTCAAAAGGAATAATAAAGAGTTGAAGGCTAATATTGTTAGGATAGACAAAGGTAAACAAACTGATGTTAACGCTGAAATTTCTAAACCTATGTCTAAAACTCCTCTTAGGTTGAATGATAAATCTGTTTTTGTCCCCACTTGTCATCATTGTCACATTGTTGGTCATATTAGGCCAAATTGTCCTAAGCTGAGGATTCTGTCAACCTCTAAGGTTAGACCTCCTTCTAGGAAGTCGAGTAGCTCTAAAACTGCTCATGTTTGTCATCATTGTGGTGTTTCTAGACACACTCGTCCTAATTGCTTTAAGTTGTATCCTCATAAGCAATTGTCCAAACGGTCACAGATTTCCTCTCAAGGACCTACACCTTTGTTTGGAGAGTTATTAAAAGCCTTGAGCTTTTTAACTTAATTTCAGGAGAATTTTAATTCTTCTATGTCCTTTAGTAGTCATACTAGGACACGTGCCTTTTCATCTTCACGGCCAAGGACTCGTGCTGTGTGGGTGAGAAAGGAGCCTAAGACTTAATTGTCTTTTCTGTTTGTCCTCTGCTTTAATTCTTTCTATCTAAAGTAGGACTCTCTTTGCTTGATTTCTTATCTGCTTTTGAAATCATGCGTTCATGCATCTGTATTTCTTTTCTTGCTTTCATGCATATGCATCATTCTTTCATGCTTTCATGAGGTTTGTCTGTTTTTGTTTGGTTGTTTAGTTTTTATTTTGTTTTCAAAAAAAAAAAAAAAGAAAAAAAATCAGAAAAATACAAAAACAGTGTGTGTTTGTGTACATTGGTTCTTGTGAACCTTAAAATGGCCATTGAAACAGAGTTTTCTAAACTTTGTATCATCTGTAGCTTAGATGAGCATTCTTCTGCACAACTAAGCAAGTGAGTTTTGTAGCTCTTTGTTTGTGATGAGTAAGGTTGAGTGATCTCTTTTTCTTAACACTCATATCACTCTTTTTGACGGTTGAACTAGAAAATCCTAAGAGAAAGGCATAAATAACCATCTCACCACTGTTACTCGCCAATCATAATATGACATCTATCTGCTTTGGCATAGCAAAAGTGCAATGTCAATGACATCTATATGCTTCGGCATAGCAAAAATGCAATGTCATAAGCTTAACATAATTGGGTATTTCTTTTCTTTCTCTTGTATGCCCATGCATGATATGCTTAATAAAAGAAAATATGCAAAGAAATAAAAAGCAAAAAGATCAAATTGCTTTAAAATATGGTTGCAAGCATGTTTTCTAGGAGATGTGGGAGTTATAGGATGTACCTCGAAGGTGATAGTCCCCATCAAACAGTTATGATTGTGTGCGAGTTAAAGTGATTTTCTCATATCTCAAATCGTCATAACATTGAGACACTTATGCAATCTTGCGATGTTTTCACACATAACACGCAATACTCCTTGCTATTCTTGATACATGTGCAGGTACAATGTGATTTGGCCATCACAAGGTTTACATGCGTTAATGTATGCTCACTAAACTGTCTTAACTTATTTTTGAAATATAAAATTGGTTAGACTTGTTTAGTGTGTATGTGCGTGTTTTGAGATACATGTGCTTAATTTTTCTTGTTGAGAGATGATTTTGAGAGGTTAATATGTCGTTTGGATCTTTGGTTGAGTTGCATGCATGATTGCATTCATGTCTGTGTTTTTCCTCTTTTGAAAAACTGTTTTTAAGCCATCTCGACACATCCTCGACACCTCTCGATACCTAGCTTATCTGTCGAGATCTTCAGTTGCATGTTATCGTAATCTCGACACCTCTCGATAGCTAGGTGGATCGATCGAGAAAGTTTCTGTCTCCTCGATAGCTGTTCGATCCATCGAGGTCTGCTCGATAGCTCCTCGATACCTCTCGATCGATCGAGATTCTCTGCATGCATTGTTTTTCACATGTTTTGCATGTCTCTCTTATCTTGTCATCCATAGCATATTGTTTCATTACATTCATGCATTTCTATGGATTCTTTGTGCCCCCTTGATCATCCTTGATCATCTTTATGTTTCTCGGTACCCTCTGTCAATCGTGACAAAAAGGGGGAGAAATTGGAGAATTTGTGGTTTCTTTCTTTAAGATTCTACAAGTTAAGGGGAGAAATACATGCCCTTGTAAGATGGAGTTGTGTTTCATCTTGTTAAGGGGAGTGTTTACCTCCTTGTTCATGTACCTAGGTCTTGTGACCATTTTTACATACAACATGGTATTTATCAAGTGGTATATATATGATGATGTATGTTTTCTTCACCTATCTCTACATGTGTTGTTTCTTTTCTATCTTTATACACATGTTTCTTTACTTGTATGCAATCTATTATTTTTGTTTCACACAAAAATGCCTTGATGTGTTTTGTTTATAAGTGTTTTAGAAATACAGGTTGTCAAAGTCTACTTGCCATAAACTCTCTTCTTGCAAAGTTTTTCAAGAGTTTGTGTTAGGATAGATTTTACTGTATGTAACAAGTGAGTATGAGTTGAGTGATTTATGACTTCTCTCATATTTTCATTTGTTTGTTGTGTTTTTGTCACGGATTGCCAAAGGGGGAGATTGTTAGGACATATGTAGTTCAAGTGGTTGTTACCATATGTCGCTATTTTATGTAATTGGCTTATCCTTAGACAAAACGCACTTTACTTGTAATTGGGTAGATCTAGGATGTGTTTAACACATCAAGAAACAGTGTTTCAAGATTTAGTGTTGAAGCCATCAAAGTCTGTCCAAGGAACAAGCAAGGAAGTGCAAGTTACTAAATCTCGACACCTACCTCGACACATGCATCTATCGAGATTTAAGAAGCTGTTTTGTCCCAAGCCTCGACAGCTTCTCGACAGATCCTCGACACCTCTATCTGTCGAGAATTAAAGAAAACAGATTTTCAGTTCTGTTTCAAGTCCAACCCGTGAATGTGTCTTTGGGACTTCTTTTCTCCTAACCCTAGACATATAAAAAGATTATTTTAAGGGCCGTCAAGAGGATGCAAGTTGCACATTCATTCAGAACTTCTTGTTCATGTAATTTGTGATCTGAAAGACAAAGTTCGTGCCCTAGTTCATCTCTGATGATTTGAAGAACTTTGCAGCCAACAATTCTCTCTCTAATTGGTGTTTGAAGTCGTGTACTGGGATCCGCGCATCTGGTTAGTCACGTACTTGGCAGACGTGCATTGAAAGGAGAAACTGTCACTACAGAACAAGTCCAATTGGATATTGGGGTAAGAGTTCAGCTGTAGGTTGGTAAGGTACTTTGGATTCCTTACTTGTAACTGCTTGTTGTGATAATAGTGGAGTTTCGGTAGTGGTGACCTTAAATCACCCAGTGGGGTTTTTGCCATAAGGTTTTCCCCATTCGTAAACAAATCACCGTGTCATTTAATTTCCGCTGCATTACTTAGTTTTGGTGATTTGTTTGTGCTGCCCCGTGATATTGCATGCTAATTTGATTAATTAATAATTGGGCTAATTAATTAATCTAAGTTATCACAAGGGGTCAACGCGTTTGTGGCCTGTCACTTGGAAACACTTTTAATCTTCACTCCAGTTCCACTTTACGCCCAAGAAGTGTGGTCTCTCAATCTCTTATAAAAAATTCTGTATATTTCTCCCTTTATAACTAACTAATTATCTAATTGGACTGGCCTATTAGGCCTTTCCAATTGGGCTTTAGTATGTGGCTTGGAGTGGAACCAAAAGAGACCAATAAGACACTAGCTCCAATGGTCCTTGGGCCTTTTTGTCAACTCTTTACAAGTCCAAAGTTACCATTAATTATATTTAATACCATTATATTAATATAATTGCACTCTAAGCATTATTAATAAATTACATCCCAAGACTCTAATGATATCATTTGATCCCTTCATGAAATATCCATAGTGAACAAAGTCATAATAAACTGTCACTTTGTAAACAACTATTTTATCCTTGAGTACCCAGTTTAATCTTTTAGTTACTCACATTTGTTGAAATCCAATTTCAATAAATATAAGCTTTAGTAACTCCTTACTAAAGTGGGTGCCCTGAATAACTAATTCCCATTTAACTTATCTTAAGGGGATATTTCCTGTCTCTATAAAAAGAGATTATGGATTCCATCTTGAGAATATTTGTTCCCTTAACATTACATGTGGTTACCCAACATACTGAAGTTTTAACCGTAAATATTAGATCTCACTTCTGATATATCACAGTAACCTACATTTCATGATCAGGTCCACTACCCTCTCAGGATTGAGAGCCTATGAAATTAGAAGTCATGAGATTAATTGTTCAGGTGACAGTTGTTGATTGAATAATTAATCTCAACACGGTCTAGTTTAATATGTCTTAACTCTTAAGATACATCAACACATCAACTAGAAGTCTTCCTTTCTATGATCAAGACAAATCATTTTAGTTGATGTGTTATAGTCTTCACAGATGAAACGCCCAATTTCATCACCGACTACAAACTACATTTTGAGTTTACAAGGAACTTGTGATTTATATCTTCTGTAACTTTTCACATAAATCACATACAATGCATCTCATGGACTATGATAATGTCTTATTATTTCATTTATAAATTGTCTCATATAATTAAACAATTTAATTATTTATGACATGCCAATAAATTGAATTCTTAGGGCATAAACCCCAACAATCTCCCACTTACCCTCAAAGACAATTTACCATATATCCGACACTTATTTCCCTTTAGAGTAATTCATAATCACTCTAAGGCAAGGTTTGGAAACAAGTTTTAGCCAGTTTTATTTCATAAATTATCTTTTCTGCTACTATAAATCACGTACTCATATTTTTCTTATGAGACAATACTTACGTTTAATGTGTATCTTCACCACCTAGGATGAACACATATCTTGAAGTCCAACTTCATGAATCACAACCAAACTAAAATTCAATATTTGTACAACCAATAACAATCAAATCCTCACTTTGGTGGACATGCATATAATGTTGGTAAATCTGGTTTTGTAGCTCATACAAAACACACAACGGAAGCAATAAACATGGATCTATTTCATTCATGATTGATAACATGCATTATGCAAATTTCAGAATTTAAGGACAAGATAGCATACCTTGGTGTGGAGAAATTCAAAACAAAGAGTAGAAGCACTTGGGAATACTTTAAATCTTCACTCCAATTACACTTTACACCCGAGAAGTGTGGTGTCTCAATCAGTTTCAAAGGGAGAATGAAAGTGTGCCTCATTCTCTCTCTTTTACTTTTTCTCTACGCTTACAAAAAATTTTGTATGTTTCTCCCTTTATAACTAACTGATTATCTAATTGGGATTTCCTATTGGGCCTTTCCAATTGGGTTTTAGTGTGTGGCTTGGAGTGGGATTAAAAGGGACCAATAAGACACTAGCTCTAATAGGCCTTGGGCTTTTTCGTCAACTCTTGATAAGTCCAAAGTTACCATTAATTATATTTAATACCACTATATAAATATAATTACACTCTACGCCTTATTAATAAATAATATCCCAAGATTTTATTATACATACAACCCCTTCATAAAATATTCTTAGTAATACAAAGTCATGATCAAGTCATGCAAATAGAAATCATGAGATTTATTATTCATTTGACAATTGTTAGGAGAATAATAAATCTCACAACAGTCCAGTTCAATATGTCTTAACTCTTAAAATATATCAACATATCAACTAGAAGTCTCTACTTCCATGATCAAGAAAAATCATCTTAATTGATACGTTATAATCTTCACAGATGAAATGCCAAATTTCATCACCGGCTACGAACTATAAATTCTAAGTTTACAAAGAAGTTGTGATTTGTATTTTCTGTGACTTTTCACATAAATCACATACTATGCATCTCATGGACTATATGATAATGTCCCAATATTCATGTTACCATTATTTTAGATAATAATAAAACAACTTTATTAAACACAATATTAAGTCATACATAATGTTATACATAGCATCATACAATAGGATTTAAAGGCACACATCCTAACATATAATCCATCATTCTCCTAAGATATTTGAGTATATGCTTTACTCCCACTAAATTAAGTGATCTTAGATTCAATTGATATTTGCTTACCATGCCCACCGCAAAATAGATATTTAGCCTAGTATATAGCATAGCATAAAGACTTCCTTTCGATATGGTATAAGGAAACGTCTTAATATGCTCTTCCTTTTATATGTCTTAGGACTATAGTCTTATATAAAGGAACTTCAGACTGAAAAGGAAAGAATCCTTTCTTGAAGTATTACATACTATACTTGGCTAAAATCTAATCTATCTAAGCAGTTTGAGATAGACCTAACATCCTAATTCTTGAATTTTAACAAATTTTAATTCTTAGGATGTGACCAGTCTTTCCCAAGTACTTTATATCAAACTAGACTAGACAACCAAAAACTCCTTTGATGATGACAACTTAATTGATGATGACAACTTAACATCATTCTAAATGATTAGAATGTCATCAACATACATTAAGAAATTTATTATTCTATATAACTTTTACACATATAAGGCCTTTTAATACTTGATCAAAATCAAACAATTTGATTGCTTAATCAAAGATGATATTTTATGATTTAGATGCTTGCTTTAGTCCATAAATGGACTTTAAATAACTTGCATACTAAACACTACTGGTTCTTCGCTATGAACAAGTCTAATTACATCATATCAATGTTTTCCTCAAGATTGCTACTAAAAGAAGCTTTCTTGATATCCATTGCCATATTTCATCCAAATGAAATATAATGGATAAGAGAATCTAGATAGGGTCAAACTTGACTATTGGTGAAAAAATCTTTTCATAGTTGAACCATTTCTTTCTGAATAATTCTCTTCGCCACTAGTCTTGACTTTGAAGGTTTGCACCTTCAAATTTATCAATCTCATTTATTTGTAGACCTATTTGAAAACAATATGCTTAATGCCATGAGGCCTCTTTACAAGTTCTAGACTTTAAATAGAATCTAATTCTATTCATATAACCTTGATCCAGCAATTCATATTCATATCATCTATTGCCTTTACATAGCACCAAGGATCTAATTCATACCCCTGTGAAATAACTTCAAAAGTTTATTCCAAATGTATGAATTTATTTGGTAATTGATAATCCTCCCACTACGATATTGTACAGGTGTAATAGTTATCTACAGAATAATGTCTTGTGGTGTATCTAATACTACCCTCTACTTTCTAAATGTATTTTAAAGTTGTCTTGCAAAAAATTCTAACATATTTCTTCTTTAACATTCTACCTTTAAAAGAGCTCTATTCCTCCTTTATGTATGCACTAACTTAAAGAAGTCATTAGATCTTTATTCCTTTATGAAAAGGAACCCTAGATCTTATTATCCTCTAATTGGAATTCATAGACTGAGAATATAACAAAATAATGGTTCTAAAAGCCCATCTTTCTCCAATCTTGAATATCATTTAGATTAATAAGATCTAGACATAAGTGCCAAAACATACAATACCAAAGGATGGACACTTTCTATTTAAAAATAAATAAATAAAACATGTAAATTTCCATCTAGAAAATAATCATGGACTATCCTTAACTTTACCAAAACGGAAACACTTTCCTTTTGGTCATACTTTGAGTCTAATTTCCTTTTGGCAACTTCTAGGACAACTCGCTTGTCCAACTATTGGGTATTATAAATCGTATTCTTACCACACTTACCTTTCAGTTCAGGCTACGAATTTGAATTAAATCATATTGATCTTAGCCTTAGCTTTTGGGATGTCTTTTGTTGCGTAGAACTCACTCATCAATTCAGATAATATAAAAAGAATTTATTTTCAAAAACAATCTGAATTGATCAAATGATTTTAACAAGGACCTGTGGATCATATCCAATGAGATTAACAATTAATCTCTACATCCAAGAATTCCAATTCATTTTAAAAATATAAATAATTTTCATAAAATAATATAGAATTGGAACTCCTTAAGCTTTTCTTAGAACTCAATATGATTCATACCAAACATCTCATTTAAACTTAATATAAAGTCTAAAACTAGTACTAACTCTTGCATCTCATGCTTTAGTACAATTGAGATAAAAGCCAATGTACATTTTAGCATTTCTGTGGAGACTGTGATCACATCATAAGCTATCTTCCATAAATGCATCATGTATAGGAAATTATGACAATGTTGAATCAAAACATAAATATGTACTTCAGCTCCTTTAAGTAGCATGTCCAAAATTATTTTTTAGTTAATGTGATTCTATTAAAATAGTATTTAGAGAACAAAAATTTATGAAACTTTATTTTGAGACTATGAACATAATTACAAGGACATTATATTTTGCATCCTTAACCATATAATATGGAACCTGAAAACCATACTATACTAGGTGCAACGAAAATCTAATCCTGCAATTAATATTCCTCAGCATAGAGTGAATATCAACCACTATGATCGGGTGAAAATTACTCTTATCATTAATGCTATCATGATAACTCTTACCAAACAAAAATAATTCGCCGTTCTTTCTTTAGCCTCTAAGTAATAATAGCAAGAACTCAGCATAGAGGATACTATCAAACTTAGTCTAGTGTACACCATTGCCTAGACCCATGTGTAGCCACATAACTCTACCCTTGTAAGATTTAATCTTGTGGTACCATGATGCAAAACACCCTCCGCATGGAACACAACGCTCGAGGCCAAGACGAGGTGCTTGTCCCACACCACTAGAAGTTCAATCTTGTAGTACCACGAAATAAACACCCTCCGCATGGAACACAAGGCTCAAGGCCAAGACGAGATGTTTACCCCACACCACTATGAACCAACAATGGAGGCCGTGATCTCTCTCCCACTAAAAATTTTAGAACAAGTGGATTGTATTGAAATCATTGTGATCTTATCACAATTTTAACCTTACACATCAAATGTGTTTAATTGTTTTAAATTCAATGTGATGTTACAAAGTCACGTCACAATAGCGTAATGAACATTCACGCAATCACAAAGAAGTTTAATCATATAATCAGTGAAATAAATACCCTCCGCTTGGAATGCAAGACTCGAAGTCAAGACAAGGTATCTATTCACATTACAATAAACTTAACAAAAGGGCCATTTCAGCACTCCCACTCGTTATTTGGGTTTTTCTTAAACAATTGTAATATCATCACAACTAATAATCTTGCACTTATTGAAGACTCTAATCTCATTAGAATCAATAACTAAAATGGAAGTCCTAAACTATTTAGGATTCCTTAAACACTAATCAATCAAAAATTAGTTACACAGAACTCTATCCTTAATTTACTAAATAAAAGATTCTAATCTTATTAGAAACTATATATACCTTTTAATTAGAATTTTAATCTCATTAAAAACGTCTAATTAAAATAAATTAAGACTAAGAGTTCTATTTAACTAACATCTTTGATCTCATTAGGTCTTTTAGTTAGATAATGATTAACGTATGTCCTCAAAATTAATCACACAACCTTGACTTTTATCAAAGTTTTAACACTTAGTCAAAAACAAGTGAAAATTCAAAATTCAGTGCCTTCGATCGGTCGAACCTATTACTCAATCAATCGAAAAATGAAGAAATTCATCATAAAGCTTCTGCCTCGTTCGATTGATTCTCGATTCCTGTTCAATCGATCAAAATTAACATTTGATTGGTAGAAAATAATTCTCGATCGATTGAGACAATGAAGAATTTCATCATAAAGTTTCTACCTAACTCGATCGGTTCTCGATTTCTCTTCGATCAATCGAAAAACACATTCGATCAATTGTAAGGAATTCTCGATCGATTGAAACTCGCAAAACTGAATTTTTCAAGAATTTTCAAGTAACCATTTTTGACATCTTCATTGTTCTTCCATCAAAAACACCTTTTGATTTTATCAACAAAGATTTATAGATCAAACTTTAAGGTTTTCAAGATCATTATCAAGAACCCTAATAATGCTAGAAAACCCTTGAAAACATAATCCTCATCTCATTATGAATAAATTTCATAATCCTAGCATTAACAAGATAGTATATATATATATATATATATCCTGTGCATCTCCATATAAATTGTAACATATGAAACACACATTAATATATGGATTCAAGACATCCAAAACATACAAAAATTTGAATGCATATGAAACCATATATGCATCCAAGGCAATTAACATGCAATTATCTCATGTTAATAAGATGGCCAAGCCGTGCAATAAAGTCTAAGCCATGCAATAACATTCACGCCATGCAATGTAGTCCAAACAGTGCAACAATTGATCAAGCAATGCACTAACAAAACGGACATGACAGTTATATAATTGTTGCATTCAATCCGTATATTTATATACCTTGGCATGGATTGTTATTTATTATAAAGCTTTTGCTTTATGCATGATCTCATGGACCCCATGTGGCAAATTTCTGTTAGGATGTGTGCCCTTAATCCTATTGTATGATGCTATATATGACATTATATATGACTTAATGTTGTGTTTAATAAAGTTGTTTATTTTTATCTAAAATAATGGTAACATGAATATTTGGACATTATCATATAGTCTATGAGATGCATAGTATGTGATTTATGTGATTTAGTCACAAAGATATAAATCACAAGTTCTTTGTAAACTCAGAATTTATAGTTTGTAGCCGGTGATGAAATTGGGCATTTCATCTGCGAAGTCTATAACGTATCAACTAAGATGATTTGTCTTGATCATGGAAGTGGAGACTTCTAGTTGATATGTTGATATGTTTTAGGAGTTAAGACATATTGAACTGGACTGTGTGAGATTTATTATTCTCCTAATGACTGTCAAATGAATAATGAATCTCACGATTTTTATTTGCATGAACTCTTAAACCTGAGAGAATAATGGACTTGATCATGACGTGTAGGTTGCTTTGATATATCAGGAGTGAGATCTAAAGTAATGGTCAAAACCTCAGTATGTTGGGTAGCCACATTTAGTGTTGATGAAACATATATTCTCAAAATGGAATTCATAGTCTCTTGATGGAGATATAAAATATTCCCTTGAGATAAGTTTAATATGTTTAGTTATTCAGAGAGTTAGGCCTAACCACTTTGGTAAGAAATTACTAAAGTATATATTTATGAAATTGGGTTTCATAAATATATGATGAATAATTTTAAAGTATTAAACCAGGTACTCAAGGATAAGATGTAGTAATTTTCAAAGTGGCAGTCTATATTCATGACTTTGTATTACTACAAATATTTTATGAAGGGGTTGCGTGTATAATAAAGTCTTGGGATAACTTATTAATAAGGCCTAGAGTGCAATTATATTTATATAGTGGTATTAAATATAATTAATGGTAACTTTGGACTTGTCAAGAGTTGACGAAAAAGTCCAAGGCCCATTGGAGCTAGTGTTTTATTGGTCCCTTTTGGTCCCACTCCAAGCCACACACTAAAGCCCAATTGGAAAGGCCCAATAGGCCGGCCCAATAGGCTAGCCCAATTAGATAATCAGTTAGTTATAAAGGGAGAAATATACAGAATTTTTCTTTAGATAAGAAAAGAAGCGTAGAGAAAAAGAAAAAAAAAAAGTGTGAGACACACTTTCATTCTCCTTTTGGAAACTGATTGAGAGACCACACATCTTGGGCGTAAAGTGGAATTGGAGTGAAGATTAAAAGTGTTCTCAAGTACTTCTAATCTTTGTATTGAATTTCTCCACACCAAGGTATGCTATCTTGTTCTTAAATTCTGAAATTTACATAATGCATGTTGTCAATCATGAATGAAATAGATCCTTATTTGTTGCTTCCGCTATGTGTTTTGTATAAGATACAAAACCAGATTTTTATCCAACAATTTCATTCCACCATTAACTGCTTTCAATTATACATATGCTAGTTCTTGATGGCCATGTTATAAGCATGCACTTTGACATTGCACCATTAACATGATCATGTCGACATTATTCAACAACTATTGTGGCTTATGAATATAACTGAATGATGACAATCACATATATAGATTAAAATCATATTATGACATACGGATTCAACCTTTTGCCATATCCAACTTCATGAATATGGCACCATTAAAGCATGAAAAGGATTTCTTTGATTCTAAAACTCAATCACATGTTATACAAGCATGAGATGAAAACCTGGCTCTGATACCAATTGTTGGAAAATCTGGTCTTGTATCTCATGCAAAACACATAGCGGAAGCAACAAATAAGGATCTATTTCATTTATGATTGATAACATGCACTATGTAAATTTCAGAATTTAAGAACAAGAAAGCATACCTTGGTGTGGTGAAATTCAAAAAAAAATATTAGAAGTACTTAGGAACAATTTTAATCTTCACTCCAATTCCACTTTACGCCCAAGAAGTGTGGTCGCTCAATCAGTTTCCAAGGGAGAATAATTGAGTAGCTTCACTCACACATACACACTATTTCACAATGATGTCTCTCTTTCTCTTATAAAAAATTTTGTATGTTTCTCCTATTATAACTAACTAATTATCTAATTGGACTAGCCTATTGGGCCTTTCCAATTGGGCTTTAGTGTGTGGCTTGGAGTAGGACCAATAAAACACTAGCTCCAATCGGCCTTGGGGCTTTTTTGTCAACTCTTAAAAAGTCCAAAGTTACCATTAATTATATTTAATACCACTATATAAATATAATTGCACTCTAGGCAATAAATTATATACCAAGACTCTAATGATATCATTTGACCCCTCCATGAAATATCCATAGTGAACAAAGTCATAATAAACTGTCACTTTGTAAACAACTATTTTATCCTTGAGTTCTCGGATTAATCTTTTAGTTATTCACATTTATTAAAATTCAATTTCAATATATCTAAGCTTTAGTAACTCCTTACTAAAGTGGGCGCCCTGAATAACCAGTTCCCATTAAACTTATCTCTAGGGGATATTTTGTATCTCTACAAAAAGAGATTATGGATTCCATCTTGAGAATATGTGTTCCCTCAGCACTACATGTGGTTACCTAACATACTGAGGTTTTGAACGTAAATATTAGACTTCACTCCTGATATATCAAAGTATCCTACATTTCATGATCAGGTCCACTACCCTCTTAAGATTGAGAGCCTATGAAATTAGAAGTCTTGAGATTAATTGTTTAGGTGACAGTTGTTGATTGAATAATTAATCTCACAGCGGTCCAGTTCAATATGTCTTAACTCTAAAGACACATCAACACATCAACTAGAAATCTCTACTTCCATGATCAAGACAAATCATCTTAATTGATGTATTATAGTCTTCACAAATGAAACGCCCAATTTCATCACCGACTACGAACTACATTTTGAGTTTACAAGAAACTTGTGATTTACATCTTCTGTGGCTTTTCACATAAATCACTTAAATGCATCTCATGGACTATGATAATGTCCCATTAGTTCATTTATAAATAGTCTCATATAATTAAACAATTTAATTATTTATGACATGCCAATAAATTGAAGTTTTAGGGCGAAAACCCCAACACTAACTCCTTTGCACAAATCCCAGTATATGCCTCACTCACCAACTTGAGGAAGAAAAATGTTGGTTTGCAAATTTCTTCACTTCATCAACAATTAAGATGAACCCTAAGGCTCAAAGATGCTATAGCTTCTTTTAGAGAGAATAAGGCTCTAGTCACCTTTTGCATATATTCTCTATGTATTCTCTAATATGACGACCTCTAAAATAAGCCTTATATATGTATAAGGCTGTGAGAAAAGAAACCCTACATATACATGTCAACATGGGCCGAAGATCAGATCTGAAAATTCTGATTTCGTAATTCTCGATAGATAGCTATCTGTCTATAGCTGTCGAGACTCATTAACCCTTGATAGATAGCTATCTGTCGGCAGCTGTCCAGCTTTAATGAATAGCTTCTCTTCACTTGTTTCTTGGTCCAATCTTCATGGATTTAATACTAGACTTGAACAACATATTTCTTGAAGTACTAAACCCATCCTAGATCTACTCAATTACAAGTAAAGTGTGCTTTGTCAAAGAATTAGCCAATTACATAAAATATGTCCTTAACAGGTGTCACTAAAAATTTTCAACCAGTTCATTACTTTTTCTCCCATCTTAAACATTTTAAATGGAATTAGTTTTTTTTTTTTTTTTTGGTGAGGGGTGACTATGCATGTATAACTTCAAGGTCCATAGGACAACTTTGTAAAGTTAGTAGAGTTCAAAAGCACTCTTACAGTCCACAGGGATCCTTATGAGTTATGATTTAAAAGACAGATTTTAGCTTCTGAGATTTTCATCACTGTATAAGTTACAAATTTTGCCTTTACTTCAAGCAGACCCTTTTTTTTTTACTAAGTTATTTCCTACAGACTCTAGAAAATCTCTAGGGTTGTAATTAAAAAATTATTTCACCCAAAAACGTAAAATGCTCATCACACCCCTAGACCTTTTTGTGATTAGAAAAAGTAGTAACATCAAATTATAATTGATTCAAATTATTAACATTTACAAAAAAATAATAATAAATAAAAGAGCCTCTGAGCACATGCATGATGATTTTAGTTTTATAGTTAGCGGATGAGTTTGTTGAAGGATGTCTCTCTTAGCGTTCACCATCAACAAGAATGAAAAACAAAGTGGAAAGATACTTAACAATATCTACAAATGAGAATTGAGAAATGTAGTAGCAGCATACAAATGAGAAACAAGATTTGGACCATGGCGCATTGATAGTGTGAACTTTCTTTGTAAATGTAACTTTAGCAAATTTTACTACTTTTGAGTTTTAGGTCTTCTATTATAGAAAGTTTGGCTTCAAAACTTGCTTCCTATAGTAGGAGATGGTGTATACATATGTATTGAAAGTTTAAAATATTATGACAAAATTTATGATGTTAAAAAAAAAAAAAAAATACACATTTATTGTTTTCAAATTTCCCTCACAATCTTTTACAAATGTTCTGCAATGGTTCTTTTCAAGGGTTTGAAGATCCCAAAAATAACATGCATATTCTAATAATATTAATTCTTTAACAAAATTGATGAAATCAAAACTTAAGAAATAATATGCATATGCTAATAATATGCTAATAATATTATTAGCATATGCATATTATTTCTTAAGTTTTGATTTCATCAATTTTGTTAAAGAATTTTAAAAAAAGTTAGAACTACTCTCTAAATTAAAAGAGACTAGCCTCTGAGCACGCGCTCATGTGCATGCCCAGAGGCTCTTTTATTTTTTGGGTAAAATTTAATAATTTGCATCCATTATGATTTAGGATTATTACATTTTCTAATCACAAAAAAAAAAAAAAAAAAAAATCTAGGGATGTGATGAAGAAAATATTTCACCCACATTAGAAATTGTAATAATCTCAAATTATAATGGATGCAAATTATTAAATTTTACCCAAAAAATAAAAGAGCCTCTGAGCATGCACGTGAGCACGTGCTTAGAGGCTAGTATCATGTAACAAGGATGTGGCCATTATTTGGTAGGTTGCACCCACATTCTTGAGCCGAAATTGCATTACGGTGTAACAGTAAATTCCCCATTTTGTGGTGAAGGTAGTCTTGGTCATATCCCTTTAAGCCATCTTGATTGGTTGTATCCTGAGAAACCATCCATGAAAGACATCAAGGCACTACCGGCTATATTATCCACTAAGACATTTATGTGAGGGAGAGGGAAGTCATCCTTAGGGCAAGCTTTATTCAAATCCCCAAAATCCACACACATTCTTTCCTTCACATCTTTCTCGGGTACGAGCACAACATTGGCTATCCGCTTTGCTTGGTGTACGGGTTTGATGAACCCTACCTTCAATTGCTTGGTGACCTCTACTCTGATCTTTATAAGCCATTTGGTTCTCATACGCCTTAATTGTTTCTTGACAGGCACCATGTGAGCATGAGTGTCAATGTGATGTTGAGCTATCTCGAGATCAATATCGGGCATATCTTCATAGTACCATGAGAACATCTCTTGAAATTTGGTGAGCATCTCTTTGAGATCTTGTCTTTCCTTTTCATTTAGGGTTGAACCAATTTTAATTAAATGTGGATTCTCATCATTGCCCAAATTAAGAGTTTCAAAAGTTGGTTCCATAGGTTCAATTTTCTTTTCCTATTGTTGATTAATTTCATTTTCAAATTAAATTGAATCATTTAAGTGCAGAATTTCAATATTATGGGACACATCAAAATAAGACAAATCAAAATTATTCTTATAAAAAATGTTGAAAAGTACATTGGGACTTGCATTACACATTTTCAAAAAAGCCAGCCCAAGTCCAAGTATTAAGTTTGCCCACAACAAGCATGATAAAGGCGGAAAGATCACTTGGCTCCTCGTTGGTGATGGCGAACACGTCCCCTTCCATCTTAAAAATAGTCTTCATTACTTCAGCATCTATGTAACCTCCCAGCCAACTTCTTCTTGAACTTCCTCGATCACCACTATAGGCTTCTCTTTGAAGGTGAGCTTCTCGTTTAAGAATATCTTCCAACCTAGATACACCTTTCCATCCTTACCTACCCAAAGTTTAGGGAAGCCACAAAAAGGGAAATCTCCCCCTTCCTTCACAAAGCTTCCATTAAGGGTACCAAGGTTCTTCTTGATTCTGTTGTAGCCTTCCAAATATCCCAAACCTCCCTTGGTCAACTGAGTCTTGAAATTGGGAATTCAGACACCCCTTTTCCTTCATTTCCAAGACCTATACTACGCATATACCCTATGTTCTTCATCATTGCAATCATCTCATGGCTACAATATGATTCTAAATCTAAAGTATACCTTTCATCCTTCAATCTGAAATCAGCCATGTTTACAAATTCAAAGCCACTCATTTGGAGCTCACCTCCTCCTTCCTTAAGTCCATAAACTAATGCCAGGCTCTCACCATTACTGAGCATTATAGTAATTCCTCCCTTCCATCGGACCTTCATCTTTTGGTGTAAAGAAGAGGGAATTGTCCCAATAGGATGAAGCCTTGCCCTTTTTAAGAGAAGGTTGTAGTTAGGAGTGATGTCAATGACATGGAATTCCACAATCGTCTCTATTGGGCCAATCATTCAAGGAGCTTTGAAAGTACCCATAACTTTCCTTGAGGTGTTATCATATGTCCTAAAGGTAAAAAAAGAGGGTATGATTGTTTCCACATCTAATCCAATGGTAAGGGCAGTCCTAAAAGGACATGCACTCAATGCAAATCCATTATCAATCAACACCATAGGAACCTTGACGCCCATGCATTCAATGGTGATTTGTCGAGGTCTAGTATGCGTGGCTCCTTTGAGAGGAAGTTCTTCACTAGAAAGGCAAGAAGAGGATGAGATGGGGCCTCAACTCCCATGAGAGATAGCACTTCTTGTGGTGTAGTTCCTATAGGCATTTCTTTCACATTTAATGCATCCAAGAGAGCACTACAATGCTTGTGAGAAGCCATAAGAAAGCGTTATACCGATACATCAGCTTGAGTCTTCTTTAATTGAGTCAAAACTCAGTATCCTTCTCCAAAAAGGATGGTTTGTAGTGTTTCCCAATCCTAGAAATATTGGTCACATTGTCCTCTATGACTCCTTTCTTTAGCTTGGTCATTCCCTTGGAGAGTATCCCTCACACAACCACTGCATTCTTCAAAACCTCATCTTGTTCATCCCAAATTCCTTGGACTTCTACAGTATTAACTTCCATGGTCTCTATGAACTTTGAACAACCCCATTCAATCTCATCGATTTGCACCCAATTTTGATATAAAGGAGGAGTTCTATGATAATTAGGCAAAGGGTTCTTCCTAATTCTAGGCTTGGTGATGATATTGGAATTTGGGAGGCATTGTCTATGAGGTCTTGTATCTCATGTTTAAAGCAAAAGCAATTGTTGATTTTATGGCCAGATTTCTAGTGGACGTGACAATGCTCATAGATGTGGGATCTAGAGACTTGATGAATCCTTTGGAAGATAAATTCTCATACACATAGGTAAGGGTCATTCCCAGCTCGGAAAATTCTCTTCAGGCTTTCTCTGTGAATTTTGGGTATGCTAATGTTTGTTGAGGTATGATGGCACTTACATTCACGGGATTGGGAGCTTTAGAAGTAGTCGCTACTCCTCCATATGTCTTCTTAATTGGAGGTTTGCTCTCACCCTTCTCTAATTGTCCATTGTTAATGGCATCCTTTATCCTAGTGTTAGGACATATGTGGTTCACTTGTTAAGAATATATGTCATTCTTTTATGTAATTGGTGAATCCTTTGACAAAACGCACTTTACTTGTATTTGGGTAGATCTAGGATGTTTTAATACTTCAAAAAACCTTGTTTCAAGATCAAGTGTTAAAACCATGTAAGACTGTCTAAGAAATAAGTTGAGAAGTATCTGTCATTAAAGCTCGATAGCTGCATCTATCGAGATTTAAGAAGCTGTTTCAACCCTGTGGCTCGACAGCTACTCGAAAGCATCTCGACATCTCTAGCTATCGAGGTTTAAGAAAAACAAACTTTCAGATCTGTTTTGATTCCAATCCGTGGATATGTCTTTGGGCCTTCTTTTCTCATAACCCTAGACACATAAAAGATTATTTTAAGGGCCGTAAAAGTAGACACAAGTTGCACAAGCATTGACCAAAGTCTGTTTAAGCAATTTGTGACTGGAAACAAAGTTTGCCCTAGTTCATCTTTTGTGAAGAAGCTGTTGTGTCTTTGCACCATAGGGTTTTGTAACCAAGCATCTTCTTGTTCTTCATTGTGAGGATGAACTGAAGAACTTTACAGCCAACATCTTTCTCAAGTGGTTATTGAAGTCGCGCACTAGGATCCACGCAATTGGTTAGTCACGTACTAGGAGCCGTGCATTGAATAGGAGAGATTGTCACTACAGAACAAGTCCAATTGGATATTGGGATAAGGGTTCAACTGTAGGTTGGTATAAGGTACTAGGATTCCTTTACTTGTAACCACTTGTTGTGATAATAGTAGATTCTCGGTAGTGGTAACCTTAAAATCACCCGGTGGGGTTTTTGCCTTGGAGGTTTTCCCCATTCGTAAACAAATCACCGTGTCAATTTATTTTTTGCTACACTTTAGTTTATTGGTGATTTGTTTGTGCTACCACTCGTTTGCATGTTAAATTGGTTAATTAATTAAACTTGGCTAATTAATCAATTAATCTATCACAAGGGGTCAATACGTTTTTGGCCTATCACCTAGTTCCATAAACACACAACTTTCCAAAAGAACTAATAGGTGACGATAGGAGCCTACTATTATATGCCGAAAGCGATTCTTGATGATCATGTTGATTTGATCTTTCGCATTTGGCCCATTAACCATCCTAGATGCCTTTCCCTTCCACCTTGTCATGCATTCGGAGAATGTTTCCCCTACCCCTTGCTTAGTGGTCTCCAAATCTCTTAAAGTCACGTCAATCATAGTATTGAAGATGAATTAATCCACAAATAACTCCACTAGCTCATTCCACACCTTGGTCTTGGTAGGATCTAGTCTATAGTACCCTCTTGATGCACCCCTTGTAAGTGAGAGAGGAAATGCCTACAAAGTTTGCTCCTCTTCCAACTCCTTCATTTCAACAATGCTTAGGTACCTCCTAACATGTTGCTTTGGATCTCCAATTCCATCACATTTTTCCAAATCATATATCTTGAACTTTGGAGGTAGTACAATGGGAGTCTTTGAGATTATGCCCCCATGTTATAGAGACAATCATCCATCCCTTAGTCCTTGCAAAAGGCTAGTTGCATTTTCCCCATCTTCTCTCTCATGGCTATGGTTTCCGCCATGAGTTTCTCAAATTGTTTTTTCCTGTCATAATCAACTTTGTCCCTTTCATCCCAATCTTCGCCTTCTTCCTCATCAAGGACCTCTACACATAGGGGCTTCTTCAACTTGGGCTCTTCTAGCTTAGTAAGGCGATTCCTATCTTTTTGAGAGCTTCACTTTGTTCTTGCATTGCCTTGAATATCTTTTGTGCAATTTCATCACTAATTGGAGCAGCCATTGTTACTTGGGAAAATTCCCTACATGGAAATCTTCTTCTTGATGTGTGTCCTCAATCTTGACCAAACATCTTCTGTGCTTTTCTCAAATCCAACTTGGAGTGGGGACGTGTTTTCTTGACTTTGGAGGTGCAATAGTGCCTGAAAAGAAGTCCCGTTTTTATTAAGTCCATGTCTTGATTAAATGGTTCCTTCTGTTTTTAGTTGTCCTTAGAAAATCTTTAAATCCATTTTAATGAAGGCCCAATTACAAAATCACTCCCTTTCCTCCCAATTACAACAGTGCTTTCATCTTACTCTCATAGGCTTTCATCTTACTCTCTTAGGCTTTCATTAGAATATACTTAGATATTTTCAACCTTTTGTCTCAAACATAGGCTTACAATATATTCATCACCTTTGGGCTCCTCTCTTTTCATTTCATTATCATCTTCATTTTTTTTAGAAGTAACTCTTTAGCTAAAATATATTGTAGCCTTCCTCTTAAGGTCCATGAAGTTCTCCTTATTTTGGGCCTAGGCATACAACAAAGAGACCCAAGATTAGGGAAATCCATATTGACTTTGTAGTATCTTGGATGCTAAGTATATAGCATACTTGTTATCTTAGACCTAAAGTTCTCTTTTTCAAAAGGGCTTTTTTATTTCGGATGAAGGCACGCCCTTCCCAAGACAAAGTTGTAGTTAGGGGTGATGTCCGTCACATGGAATTTCTCAATTGTATCCATTGGACCAATCTAGCGAAGAGCATTGAAAGTTCCCATAAACTTCCTCAAAGTGTTGTCATACGCCTTAACGGTCAAAAGAAAGGGGATGATTGTCTCCACAGTTAGGCCAACGGTGAGAGCGGTCCTAAAAGGGCATACATTCAATGCAGACCCATTATCAATAGGTACCATTGGAACCTTGGCACCCATGCACTCAATGGTGATTTGCAATGGCCAAGTGTGAATGGCTCCTTCGGGAGGAAGTTCTTCATCAAAAAAGGCAAGGGGATGATGAGATGAAGCTTCAACTCTCATGAGAGATAGCACTTCTTACGGTGTGGTTTCTATGTGTATTTCCTTCTCATTCAAGGCATCCAAGAGAGCACTACAATGTTTGTGAGAAGCCATTAGAAAGCCCCATATAGACATGTGGGATTGAGTTTTCTTCAATTAAGTCAACACTCTATCTTCTTCCTCTTTCTCTTTTTTGCCACATTGTCTTCACAATCCTTTTCTTCAATTTGGTTATCCTTTATGTCCACTAAATTCTACAAAATCTCATCCCCTTCATCCTATATCCCTTGGATTTCTATCGTGTTAACTTCTACAGTCTCTAATAACTTTGAACAATCCTTTTCAACCTCATCCATTTGTACCTAATTTTGATACGGGGGTGGAGCTTGGTGATAATCAGGCAAGGAGTTCTTCCTAATGCTAGGCTTGGTGATGGTGTTAGGATTTAAGAGGGGTCCATTGTCTATGAGGTCTTGTATTTCATGTTTGAGGCAACAACAATTGTCAGTTTTATGGCCGAACTTTTAGTGGAAATGGCAACATTCGTTGAGGTTCCAAGTGGGAGGTACGGGATTGGGCATAGGTGTGGGATCTAAAGGTTTGATGAATCCCTTGGAGGGCAAATTTTCATAAGCTTGGACGAGGGTCATTCCAAAGTTGAAAAATTCTTGGTGGGCTTTCTTTGTGAAGTTTGAGTAGGCTAGGTTTTGTTGAGGTATGATGGCACTTACATTCACAGGATTGGGTGCTTTAGAAGTAGCTACTCCTCCCCTATATGCCTTTTTAATTGGAGGCTTGCTCTCACTTTTCTCCAATTGCCCATTTTTGATGGCATCTTCAATCCTAGTTCCATCATCACATAATTCTCCGAAAGAACAGATAGGCGATGACAAGAGCCTACTATTATATGCCGAAAGAAAATTCTTAATAATTATATTGATACGATCTTTCTCATTTGGCCTATTGACCATCCTTGATGCGTTTCCCTTCCACCTAGTCATATATTCAGAAAATGTCTCCCCTTAGTGGTTTCCAAGTCTCTTAAAGTCACATCAATCATAGTATTGAATATGAATTGATCCACGAAAAACTCCACTGGCACATTCCACACCTTAGTCGTGCTTGAAGCCAAGCTATTGTACCATCTTGATGCAGCATCCATGAGTGAGAGAGGAAATGCATGCAAAGTTTGCTTCTCATCCAACCCTTTCATTTTAGCAATGCTTAAATACCTCTTAACATGTTGCTTTAGATCTCCAATCCCATCAAACTTTTCTTCATTAGAAATCGAAAATTTTGTAGGAAATGAGATGAGGGCCTTTGAACTTATACTTCCCATGTTATAGAGGCAATTATCCATCCCTTGGTCCTTACGAAAGGCTAGTTGCATCTTTTCCATCTTTTCTTTCATAGTCATGGTCTCCATGGTAAGTCTCTCACATTGCTTGTTCCTTTCATAATTAGCCTTGTCTCTTTCATCTCATCCTTCCACTTCTTCATCATCCTGAATCTCCACGTGTGTAGTCTTTTTGAGTTTGGCTTCTTCTAGCTTGGTGAGGTGACTACCCATCTTCTTGAGAACATCACTTTGCTTTTCCATTTCCTTGAATATCTTTTGTGCATTTTTGCCACTAATTAGAGTGGCTATTGTTACTTGAGATGATTCCCTTTCTTGAAATACTTCTTCTTGATGTGTGCCCTCAATCTTAACCAAGTGTCTTCCATGCTTCTCCCAAACCCAAATAGGAGTGGGGACTTGTTTACTTGATCTTAGTGGTGCAATGATGCCTGAAACGAATTCCCATCTTTATTAAGTTCATGTCTCAATTAAAAGACCATTTTTAACTTTTAAATGTTCTTAGAAAGTCTTTAAGTCCATTTTAATGAAGGCCCATTTACATAATCATTTCCTTACCTCTCATGAACCTTGCCCCTTGTTTCATTTGAGCTTTAGTCCAATGGCAATAATGCTCTCATCTTACTCTCATGGGCTTTCATTATAATGTACTTAGGGATTTTCAACCCTTTATCTCAAATATGGGCCTACAATGTATCCATCACCTTTAGGCACTTCTGTCTTTATTTTATTATCATCTTTTTCTTTTTTGAAAAAGCCTTCTAGCTAGAATAGATTGTAACCTTCCTCTTAAAGTCCATGAATTTCTCATCATTTTGGGCCTACAAATGCAACAAGGAGTCCCAAGATAAGGGAATTTCATGTTGACTTGTAGGATGTTGGAAGCTAAATCCATAGCATACTAGTTATCTTAAGTCCAAGGTCCTCTTTTTCAAAAGGCCTTTTGGTTTGGGTTTATGATAGCAATTAGGCTATGGTATGAACCTTTCAAGTTAAGATATACCTTTGGACTTTGGTATAAGCCTCTTACATGTGAGAACCTATTTTCTTTTATCCCAAAATGTCTTTGGGTATGCCATAACTTTTAGGCCATCCTTCAATTTTATACCTTTTATTTGTCCTTTATAATTAGGTGAACACAAGATATATGGTTGAAAAAACTAGATATAAAAAGGGTATCCTCTTTGGATGGATTTAGGATCTCTGAAGTGTGGGTAGGCTCCATAGAACTAAAAGGATAGATAAGTAGTTCACCCAAAACTAGGTGAGCCATTATTCCAACCGAGGGCTTAAGTGGACCATTGCAGTTTGGTGGCAAACTGTTAACATACTCAAAGCCCATCATAGGCAATGGCATACATTGTGAGTTGGTGGATGAACTTCGAAATATTTTGGCTTAAATGAAGCGTACTCATTTTCCCACTCATCTCCAACCGAGGTAAAGGGAAAAAAAATCAAGTGAATTGTGTGCAAACAAGTATTGAACAAGCCTCTATTAAGATTAAGGAATAGGACACATTGGAATCAAACTCTCTATCACCAGTAGAGTCGCCATTGTGGACTTGATGCGTGGTTCTTAGGGGGAGTATGCCTCGGCCGAGTGGACTAGGGTGAAGAAAACACAAGGAGTTTCCACCTAGTTTTATAGTCTAGGAACCATGAATATAGCGGCCTTACATGGAAGGACTAGTCTTATTATCAAATTATGGGTTTAGAGTTTAGGTACGGTCTTGGTAAGGTGTTAGGCATCCAAAACCGTCCTACCCGTGGGTATGCTTCCACCCATTATGTCCTACGTCTTAATCCTATTAAAGGCACATTCAACATTGTGTCTTAACACACATACACACACACACACACACACATAAACATACATCTAAGCATATAACATGGCATTTCATCCCAAGACCTAACATTCATCTATCATGTTCATCAACCAAACCTAGCATGCATCTATCATGGCAATCATCTCATCACATCATAAACACTACCATACATTATCATGGTATCTCATGTCATCTCATCCAAGGCAACAAAAAAATTGGGGCAAAAAGATAGGCTTGGCAATAAAGTGTTAGGCATCAAATATATATACCAAAATTTTAGACATGAAAACAAACATATTCATTACTAAAATACATGTTCATACCAATGCATGTCTTACCTTACTTACCTCATTGCATCACATCACCTATGGCATTGATGCATGGACATGTGAATGTATGCTTATGGTATCAAGACAAGGAAAAGAAAAGAAAAGAAAAAAAAAAAAAACCGCTAATCTAGCATGTTAAAGCAAACAAGCATACAAACAAAGAAACAAAGGCTCAAAGAACATATAAGGTCAAAACAAAGGCATATTATGTAAAAGAAACAAAAAAAAAAAAGGCAGAAAAACTCAAATTAGGATTTCTGGGCAAGTAAGCATACGCATACATAGACCTGTGTACAAAGGCCAATTGTATGCATACGCATACTTCAAGCCTACGTACGCATGCGCACGTAGACACGCCCTGATGAACCCTAACCCAGAAAACAAGGACACAGAAACAGAGCAGAATATAAAATGATAAATCTAACAACCAAACATGCTTCTAAACACAAGAAATAATGAAAACTAAACAAAACAAACATATTACAAGTAAATAAAGCAAAGAAACAAAATAAAAACAAAGAAAAGAAGTTAGAATATATACCTCAAAACAAAAAGCTTCTTAGCTTGATTTTGATTGTTCCCCTCAGTCAAATCTATTCACAACCAAACAAAAATGATTTGTAAACTTCAAAACTGAGGATCAAGACCAGAAAAGGTCCCAATCAAAGTAAAATTAACTTGAGAATGTTTTGTAAAAAACTCCCTCTTTGATTCACTATTTCTAGTGAATCTTTGGTTTTCCCTTAGGATTTTCTATGTGTTTTGAAAATGTGTCATGTATGGCTTTATATAATGAGAAAATAGGGGTTTAGAACGGCTCATAGAAGATTAATACAAAAAACTTGTCTTTCATAGGTTGTTCAAACCCTAGCTAGGTGCACAGACCCATGCCTACATACGCATGCATTAGACCTGTGTATGCAAGTTCTATCCTGCGTATGTAGGCTAAGGGTTCCCTAGGCATTTTATTTTCCAAAAATAGATTTATTTGCTAATAAAAAGTTATATTTTCTTTTTTAACACATATCAAGTCAATTTATAATCTGATTATGCCCTAAACCAACCTTGGGCTTTAGAATTTTGACATCATTAGGGAACAAGGGCTTGAATCATAAAGGGTACAAAATACGGTGTATACACCCTTAACATTGGTTTAGTTAATTAGGTAACTTAAAAATAATTAGAAAAATAGGTGAAATATCACACCTAATACAAACCAATGGTTGATGGCAACTCCTAAAATAAAGGGGACTCACAATGACACACACACACACACACACACACACCTTACCCTAGAAACACATGCACACAAAGAGTTACATTGCTAAGGACCCAAAGTGTGGTAAAACAAAAGAAATATAGGGGAAAAGGCCCTAAAAAAGCCTTTTCTAATTTTCTAGCGTGTCCACACCAAAAGCAAGACCTCTGGCGGCCTAGGTGTCAAAGTCTAATATGCATACATATGTTTTTAAATATGTAATACTTACTATAGTGGTTAGTAGTTTTTCCATACACTATACATCCCAAAACTCTTTTACATACTTTCTTTACCACATAACAAAAAAGATAATAGAAATTTCTGTAGCCATTAATGTGAAGATGTATTATAACTTTTATACAAAATCTACTATTATATATTTTTGTAAGTAAGGAAATATGTATAATAATGAGAAACTTGACAAAAACGATATTGACGAGTAGTGTAAAATGGTTGTCTATAAAGTGACCATCTTTACTAAGGATGATCGTCATTATTAAAGTTGATCGTCATTACAAAGGGCAACTGTCATTACTAAGGACGATCATAAGCATACATTAATGCTTAGATATAAATTCCTTACTTAAATGGCACAAGTGTAACAGACGTATAGCCTTTCCAACCTCTAGCTCATAGTTGTTACAACTATCACATGCTAACTATTACATAGCCATTACAAGACATTGAATGGGGAAGTTAAATGGCTATTAAATGAGCCATTTAACTCTTTAGCTCAACCATAACTGATGTATAGCGGTAAAATGCTCGTCCATATTGCAAACCGTCCATGTTAATGACGAGTTAAAGTATCGACAAGTGTAAGCGCATTTGTTCCAGACAACATCTAATGCCCAAATGATAATTGAGCACGAAGCCGTTACTACCATCCAATTATGTGCATTTAATGGCCGTTACAGACGTTAGAGGATTGAGGACAAATGGTCATTATTAGGCCATAAATCTTCCAGCTGTGGTACAATGTTAGAAAGGCTAGTAGACTAAGCATTTACTCACACAAAGGCTATATAAAGCCAAGAGAGACAAGTGAGTGAGTGATGTTGAACGCACGCATAAATTACTCTACAGATTACAAATTTCTAAAGAGTTTAAGCTAATTTAAGCATTGAAGGGTCCTTGGCAGGCCCCAAACCGGTGTCCTTATCTGTTTAGTGCTTTCTTTAGTTCAAGATCTCTAGGTTATCCATAGTACTAACAAGGAACATACTGACGAGCTCCAGGTCGTCCATCATACTGATGAAGAACATACTGACGAGGTGAAATTTTGTCTTATTAGTTTGGTGCCGTCTATGAGAACGACAGGCTATCAATAAATAAGCTGTTGAATTCTCTATTGACTAAGTTTCTTAGAACCAATGGACTCAACCACAACTGCGCCGCCGGAACCGATGGTGATGGCTCAACAAATCCAAGCACTAATAGACAATGTGTAAGAATTGAAGAAACAAAATGAAGACTTGAAGTGGAGAGTGCATCCGAGGGCACAAATATGTCACAGTCATGGTGTAATCACAATGACAATGACGATGAAGCCCACAGTCCAGGAAATAGCAGAAGAGAAGCTTCTAAGCACACAGCAAAATCAACTCATGGCAATGATCGGATAATGAAAAACATGAGGAAGGAATTAGACAAAGTCAAGAATGCCATAAAGGGAAAGAAAACGATAAATCATGATGGCATGATCAAGAGGACATACTCACCCTTCACTTCTAGCATTTTGGAGTGCCCCTTGCCTTCCAAATTTCCTCTCCCACATCTGGAGGTTTATGATAGCACTAAGGATCCCCTAGATCACATAAGGGCATTCAAAATGATATTAAACCTCCATGCTACCCCAGACAAGGTAATTTGCAGATCATTCCCAACGACCCTCAGTGGAGCAGCAAGGGTGTGGTTTAGCAAGCTGCTCGCGACATTTGTCGTCAACTTTAAGCAGCAGAACTTTTGTCCGCCATTTCATTGAGGGCTGATGTCACGTCCCAGTCAGCCCTAATATACGAGGTACGTAAAATTTCGAGGACAAAATTTTTATAAGAGGGGAAGAATGTCACGTCCCAGTCAGCCCCAATATAAAAAAGAAATATATATATATAAAAAAAAAAGAAAGGTTAGATTTTTGGGTTCCTACGTGCCCCACCTAACCCCACTCTCCACCACTCCTTTTTTTCTCTTATCTCTTCTCTCTTTTTGGCCGGCTCTCTCTTTTCTTTCTTTCATTTTTCTTTCTTATCTCTTCACTTAAACACACTCATTTCTTAAGCTCACCTGCTGGTCTCCACTCCAAACGACACCATCTCACCATCCTTTTTCTAGCAAGAACACCGGAAAAATACTTAGGAACACCTAAGCATCTTCATCATTTTATTTGAGGTAAAAATTTCTAATCTTTTTGGTGGGTTTTACACTTTTGCTTGAGGTTATTTTTATCTAAGCTTTGATAACGATACCCATATGATTTATGAGCATTAGAAGTGATATTTATGTGTTTTTATGTATGGGTTTTGTCACGTCCCTATCAGTTTTAAAAAAAAAAAAAAAAGCAAGGCTTTTAAGCTCCCACGTGCACCCCCCCACCTAACCCCACTACCCACAATTCTCCACCTTTCATTTTTTTCACTCATCTCCTCTCTTTGACCGGCTCACCTCTCCAACTTTTCCTTCTTTTCTTTTTTTCATTTTGGTAACACTTTCCCTTCACTTCCTCAACTCACCGCCGGCCTCCACTCCAAAACACACCATTTCACCATCATTTTTCCAGCAAGATCACCGGAAAAAGACTTAGGAACCCCTAAGCATCTTCATCATTTTTATTTGAGGTAAAAATTTCTAATCTTTTTGGTAGGTTTCACACTTTTATTTGAGGTTATTTTTATCTAAACTTAAATAATTATACCCATGTGATTTATGAGCATTAGAAGTGATATTTATGTGTTTTTATGTATGGGTTTTGTGTTGGTAGGATTATTTGATGAGTGGGTATATATTTTGTGCCAAAAATAGCTACTTAAGATTTATGTATGGTGGAAAAATTTAGGAGTTTTAAGTTATAATGTGTGATAGTTGGTAAAATTAAATTTTCCATTGCCATTGGGTTTATTTGGAGTTAGTTGAAATTCTAAATTTCTTGTCTTGGAGGATATTATGATTTTTGCTTTCATGGGTCTCTTGATGATGTAGTATGAATTTATGGAAGTTAGTTATAATTTTGGAGATGATGGTAAATGAGTAAATCAATTTGTTGAGAAACTTTGGAAGTGGAATATGTTAAAATTGATGAGGTGAAATACTAGGCTTGTCAAATTAAGTGTTTATTTGGCAATTTCTAAATTGTGGCTAGATACAATTTCAAGTTCTATGCTTATTGTGATAGGTTTACTTGATATTGTTTAGGTTCTAGCTAATCTCCTTGGAGCTTGGAGAATTAGGATTTTGCGGTTGCGAGGTAAGTAGCTTTTTAATGGAATTTTTGGAAAATAATTACATTGCATAAATGTTGTTTTTGGGTTAGACACACTTTTTGAAACTATCTATGTAAACTATATTTTTCTAAAAGCCATTGTGTCGTAACCTTAATATATATATATATATATATATATATGATTATATATATGAAAATGCACTATATTTGATATTGCATTTGGGGAAATGCATGAATTGTTGACATGGAAAATATGAGCATCTTTTATTTAATCTTTGATAAGGACATTATGAATTCTATGGTTTATTAGAAAATCTAAAGATGCTTATCTTGTCTTGTTATTGGGAAATTGATATAAATCTTTTTGACAAGAATGAAATTGAAAACCTTATAAACTTTGTAGAAGTTAGATTATTTAAGGTTTTTCTGAAACTACCTAGATATGAACTATGTGTTTCAAAGTAATGTAACCTGTGAGCTTATGTGGTTTTAACACCATGCCATGTGTGATTTTCCGGTGATCACCCGATTTGGTTTTCGTAGTCTTTGTGACACGGAATCAAATCCAGGTCAGTATCTTTTCACTTTGGATGACGCGTTCTTCCCTGCTGCCCATGGGGGGAAGAGGTTCCTTGATTGTGTGTGGGTGAGGCTACTATCCATGGGGCCAAGAGACCACATGCAAGAGAGGGCCTATTTGACGCTCTCTCTCTGCTGCCCATGGGAGGAGAGAAAAACCTTGAGGGTATGGGTGAGGCTGCTGTCCATGGGGCCAAGAGTCTGCATACCAGAGAGGACAATATCATGCCAGTTGTGAATGGGTGGATCTCCTGACCGGTCTATATGGTTGTGTAGTATATTTGTGATAATTTATCTTTTGTTAGATATTATGGTATTGGAAATTATATTGTTGATGCCCACAGATTATAGTATATACTTTCAAGGTAGTTACTTAGAGAAATGGTGTATTTCATTATCTAATCATTCTTGTCATATTACTATTATAGAAGATGAAACTTGCATTTCCCCCACCCCCATTAATTATGCTACTTATTGGGTTTTGTCTCATCCCATTATTTTTATAAACTTTTTAGAGTAGGCAACACCTTTTTGAGACAGCTTTTTGGTGGCTTATAGTAGTTAGACTAACTACTGTTAGAGCCTGAACTTTTGTAATGGAGTTACTAGATGATGTACGTCTTAGTTTAGGCTTGGCTCATTCTTTTGTATATTGTGGTGTTTGTGACTGTATTTCCACTAATGGGACAAGTTATTGATATGTAATCATTTATTCAGACCTCTATTCTTTTGTGGCCAATGGTTCTTGTATTTAATACTTAGAGCTCTGACTTGCTTTAAGAATATGTCCAATGGAATTATTATGATAATTCTTGATGTTGATACTTGATAGGATTTATGTGGATTGAATTGTCAAAAAGCAAAATTTTACAAGTACTTGAGGCGTATTTCTCACGCTTTGGACCCTTTGGGGTTTGGGGCGTGACAGGTTTTGTGTTGGTGGAATTATTTGATGAGTGGGTATATATTTTGTGCTAAAAATGGCTACTTAAGGTTTATGTATGGTGGAAAATTTAGGGGTTTTAAGTTATAACATGTGATGGTTGGTAAATTTAATTTTCCCATTGCCATTGGGTTTATTTGAAGTTAGTTGAAGTTCTAAATTTCTTGTCTTGGAGGATATTGTGATTTTTGCTTTCATGAGTCTCTTAATGATGTAGTATAAATTTTATGGAAGCTAGTCATAATAATGGAGATGATATTAAATGGGTTAAATTTATAAATTGGAGTTTATGCGTTGTGAATCAATTTGTTGAGAAACTTTGGAAGTGAATTATGTTAATATTGATGAGGTTAAATACTAGGCTTGCCTAATTAAGTGTTTATTTGACAATTCCTAAATTGTGGCCAGATTCAATTTCAAGCTCTATGCTTATTGTGATAGGTTTACTTGATATTGTTTAGGTTTTAGCTAATCTCCTTGGAGCTTGGAGAATTAGGATTTTGCGGTTGCGAGGTCAGTAGCTTCTTAATGGGATATTTTTGGAAAATAACCATATTTCATAAATGATGTTTTGGGTCAAACACATTTTGGAAAATTATATATGGATATATGTTTTCTTAAAATTGTTGTGTTGTGACCCTATTACATATTATTATATATAAAGATGCATCATATTTGGTATTGCATTTGAGGAAATGCATGAATTGTTGACATGAAAAATATGAGCATCTTTTATTTAATCTTTGATAAGGAAATTATGGATTTTATGGTTTATTAGGAAATCTAAAGATGCTTATCTTGTCTTGTTATTGAGAAATTGATATAAAATCTTTTTGACAAGAATGAAGTTGAAAACCTTACAAACCTTGTGGAAGTTAGATTATTTAAGGTTTTCCTGAAATTACCTAGATATAAACTATGTATTTGAAAGTAATGTAACTTGTGAGCTTTATGTGGTTTAACACCATGCCATGTGTGATTTCCCGGTAATCACTCTATTTGGTTTTCGTAGTCTTTGTGACAACAGAATCAAATCCAGATCAGTGTCTTTTCATTTTGGATGACGCGTTCTTCCCTACTACCCATGAGGGGAAGAGCTTCCTTGATTGTGTGTGGGTGAGGCTGCTATCCATGGGGCCAAGAGTCTGCATGCCAGAGAGGACAATATCATGCAAGTTGTGAATGGGTAGATCCCCTGACCGGTTTATGTGGTAGTGTGGTATATTTGTGATAATTTATCTTATGTTAGATGTTAAGGACATATTTTATGTAGTTGGCTAATCCTTTGACAAAAGGCACTTTACTTGTATTTGGGTAGATCTAAGATGTGTTTAATACTTCAAAGAACATGTTGTTCAAGTCTAATATTAAAGCCATGAAGATTGTACCAAGAAACAAGTGAAGAAACGGTGTTTACTAAAGTTGGACAGATAGTTCGACACCTGCGGACAGATAGTTGGACACCTGTGGACAGTTGCCCGATAGCTACTCGATACCTCTATCTATCGAGGTTTAATGAAGCTCAACAGTTCCTCGATCGATAGAGAAGCTATCGAGGTTACGGGAATTCAGATTTCTAGATCTGATTTTCGGCCCATGTTTATGTATTTGTGTAGGGATTCTTTTCTCACAACCCTAGACATATATAAGACTTATTTTAGAGGCTGTCACATAAGAGAATACAAGGAGAACATATGTAAAAGGTGACCGAAGCCTTATTCTCTCTAAAAGAAGCTACTGCATCTTTGCGCCTTATGGTTTTGTAACCAAGTGCTTCTTGATCTTCATTATTGATGAAGTGAAGAACTTTGCAGCCAACTTTCTTCTTCCTCAAGTTGGTAGTGAGTCACGTAATAGGATCCGTGCATAAAAGGGTGGCGTTCATGTATTGAAGAGTTCAAAAGTTTTGAAGCGGTAGAAGGTTTCTACTGTGAGTTCATCTACGGGGATTGTAGAGTCTAGGAACAAAGGTTTTATACTAGATTTGAAACTTCTCTTTACTATAGTGAATTGTTTTTCGGGAAGGTTTCCCCCCAAGTTTTTTACTGTGAAACTGGTTGGTTTCATTAGTTTTCCTAGGTCATCATATCTTGTCTTATCTACTTTTTCGCTGCATATGATTTTGACATGATATTGATATTTGTTTGTTTTAACTGTTAGGATATGTGCCCTTAAATCCTATTGTATGATGCTATGTATGACATTATGTATGACTTAATGTTGTGTTTAATAAAGTTGTTTATTTTTTTATCTAAAATAATGGTAACATGAATATTTGGGCATTATCATATAGTCCATGAGATGCATAGTATGTGATTTATGTGAAAAGTCACAGAAAATATAAATCACAAGTTCTTTGTAAACTCAGAATTTATAGTTCGTAGTCGGTGATGAAATTGGGCATTTCATTTGCGAAGACTATAACGTATCAACTAAGATGATTTGTCTTGATCATGGAAGTGGTGACTTCTAGTTGATATGTTGATATGTTTTAAGAGTTAAGACATATTAAACTAGACCGCTATGAGATTTATTATTCTCTTAACGATTGTCAAATGAATAATAAATCTCACAACTTTTATTTGCATGAACTCTTAATCCTGAGAGAATAATGGACCTGATCATGACGTGTAGGTTGCTTTGATATATCAGGAGTGAGATCTAAAATAACGGTCAAAACCTCAGTATGTTGGGCAGCCACATTTAGTGTTGATGGAACATATATTCTCAAGATGGAATTCATAGTCTCTTGATGGAGATATAAAATATTTCCTTGAGATAAGTTTAATGGGTTTGGTTATTCAGAGAGTTAGGCCTAACCACTTTGGTAAGAAATTACTAAAGTATATATTTATGAAATTGGATTTCATAAATATATGATGAATAACTTTAAAGGATTAAACCGGGTACTCAAGGATAAGATGTAGTAATTTACAAAGTGGCAGTCTACATTCATGACTTTGTGTTACTATGAATATTTTATGAAGGTGTTGTGTGTATAATAAAGTCTTGGGATATAATTTATTAATAAGGCCTAGAGTGCAATTATATTTATATAGTGGTATTAAATATAATTAATGGTAACTTTGGACTTGTCAAGAGTTGACGGAAAAGCCCAAGGCCCATTGGAGCTAGTGTCTTATTGGTCCCTTTTGGTCCCACTCCAAGCCACACACTAAAGCCCAATTGGAAAGGCCCAATAGGCTAGCCCAATTAGATAATCAGTTAGTTATAAAGGGAGAAACATACAGAATTTTTTATGAGAGAAAAAGAATTGTAGAGAAAAAGAAAGAGTGTGAGACACACTTTCATTCTCCCTTTGGAAACTGAAGAGACCACGCGTCTTGGGTGTAAAGTGGAATTGGAGTGAAGATTAAAAGTTTTTCCAAGTACTTCTAATCTTTGTTTTTGAATTTTTTCATGCCAAGGTACGCTATCTTGTTCTTAAATTTTGAAATTTATATAGTACATGTTGTCAATCATGAATGAAATAGATCCTTGATTATTGCTTTCGCTGTGTGTTTTGTATGAGATACAAAATCAGATTTTTTCCAACATTTGGTATCAGAGCCAGGTTTTCATTTCATAATTGTATAATATGTTATTGAATTTTAGAATTTAAGAAAAACCGTTATTTTTGTGTTTCAATTTTTGCATCATAGAGATGATTTGATTGTGTTCATATGCCATAAAGAATGTTGCCGTACAAATTGCAATGTCTGTATAAATGTTGCATTCGAAATGGGATAGTTATTGAAATGGGAAGTTATTTATTCATTCATTGCAACGTTTGTCTTGTAGTGCATTCATTTCAGATTGCATGGCTTGGTCTTTCACGTATGGTTGCATGAATTGCATGGTTTTATTAATGCTTGGCTTGGAGTTTCTTTGCACGCAATTCATATTAAAATAATCCAAGCCTTAAAAGTCGAATCCGTAGGGTACAAATGGTTGTACGGATTCAACTTTTCAAGGTTATAATGTTATATATATATATATATAATTATATTATATTATATATATATATATAATAAGTTTTATAAATAAATAAATAAATATATATATATATATATATATATGAATTTACGTTATGTTATATATATTTATATATATATATATATCAATGCTAGTTTAATGAAATTTGCTCCTAATGAGATTAGGATTATGTTTTCAAACTGTCTAGCATCATTATGGTTCTTAACCTTAAAAACCTTTAATTTAAAATATCTAGTGGGAGAGAGATGCAAGGGTTGCATCTCACGGCCTCCATTGTTAGTTCATAGTAGTGTGAAATATATACTTTGTCTTTGCTTCAAGCTTAGCATTCCATGCAGAGAGTATTTATTTCATGGTCCTACAAGATTGAATTTCCTAGTTTATAGTGGTTTGATAAACACCTTGTCTTAGCTTCGAGCTTTGCATTCCATGCGGAGGGTGTTTTTATCATGGTACTACATAATAAGCTTGTTAAAGGGACGAAATGTGGCTACACATGATTCTAGACAATGGTATACACTAGACTAAGTATTTTAGTATCCTTTATGCTGAGTTCTTGCTATTATTACTTAGAGGCTAAATGTAAAACGACATATTATTAGTGTTTGATAAGAGTTATCATGATAGCACTAATAATGAGAGTAGTTCTCAATCAATCATAGTATTTAATGTTCACTCTATGCTGAGGGATATTGAATATGGGATTGGGTTGTCGTTGCATATATTATTTTATGGTTTTATTAAGGTTCCATATTATACGCTTATATGCTAAATTTGATAATGTCCAGTTTACTTATTATATTCATATTTATTATTTTCAGATTTAAATCATGGCATCATTTAGCCCACTTGTTGCTATTCTTAACTAAAACAAACTGATTGGATCTAACTATGTTGACTGGAAAAGGAATTTGGACATTGTTCTTACTGTTGAAGAGCACAAATATGTGCTTACTCAACCATGTCCTAGCTTTCCTTCATTAGATGCTCCTCTTGAGGAAAAACAGCGATACGATCGTTGGCAGAAATACAATGAAATGGCCAAGTGCTATATCCTAGCATCTATCTCAAATGTTCTACAGCATCAAATGCAGGATGTAGAACATGCTTCGGACATCATGCAAAGTCTAAAGGAGATGTTTGGTGACCAAGGCCGATCTGTAAGGCAAGAAACCATGAGACAAATTTATAATACCAAAATGGCTGCAAGTAGTTCAGTGAGGGAGCATTGTCTTAGGATGATTGCTAATCTGAACACATTAGAAGTTTTAGGTGTCGACATTGATGGAGAATCCCAAGTGGATATGATACTCCAATCACTATCGGAATCATTCAAGGAATTCAGACTTAATTATAATATGAACAAAAAGATCTATAATTTGTCTGAATTAATGAATGAGTTAGTGGCAGCGGAAGGCATCCTTGGTACTTCTAGTGTTGAAGCCAATACGGGTGAAGCTTCTACTTCTCAACCTAAGTCGAAAGGCAAGGGTAAGAAGAAGAAGAAGGACTTCACTAAGAAAGATGGTAAACAAATTGCCTTAGGGGTTGTCGACAAAGGAAAGAAAACCAAAGGAAAGTGTTTCCATTGTGGTGAGAAAGGACAATGGAAAAGGAATTGTCCAAAGTTCAAAGCTGCCAAGAATAAGGGTAATAAAAGTTCCTTTCTTCTTGAAATATGTTTGGTACAGAATCCAACAAATTCCTGGTGTGTGGATTCAGGTTGTACTAATCATATCTGCAATTCTTTGCAGGGGTTCTAGGAGACCAGAAAGTTAAATGAGGGAGAACTATTTCTTACTTTAGCTGATGGGAGCAAGGTTCCCGTTGTAGCTGTTGGAGTGTATAATTTGTGTTTTAAGTCTAGAGTGTTAATATTGGAAGACTGTTTGTATGTACCTAATGTTCGTAAGAATTTAATTTCTGCAACTTATTTAGGTAAGCATGGATATTGTGTTATCCTGAAAGACAATGTTGTAATAAAGAAGGATAAAATGTTTATCTGTTCTAGCAATATTGTGGATGGTCTTTATATTTTAACTCCTGACATGCATGAATTATACAATTCTGAAATAGATAATAGCTCTCATGTAAAATCATTAAAGAGAAAGTTTCCTTCTACTAGTGAAGCATATCTTTAGCACTTGCGTTTGGGTCATATTAATTCAAGTAGGATTCAAAGACTAATCAAAGATGGACTTTTACAGCCCATGGACTTTGATGGTTTTCCAATTTGTGAATCTTGTTTGGAAGGTAAAATGACCAAACGGCCATTTAATGCAAAAGGTAGAGGAGCCCAAGATTTGCTAGAACTAGTGCATTCAGATGTATGTGGTCCTATGTCAATCCAAGCAAGAGGTGGCTATGAGTATTTCATTACTTTCACTGATGATTACTCTAGATTTGGTTGTGTACCTAATAAAACGGAAGTCTGAAGCCTTTGAAAATTTCAAAGAGTTTAGGGCTAAAGTTGAGAATTAATTAAGTAAACGCATAAAGGCCATTCGATCTGATCGAGGTGGCGAATACCTTCTTGGGAATTTCAAGGATTACTTAACTGAAAATGAGATTATATCCTAGTTGACTGCACCTGGAACCCCACAACAAAATGGTGTAGTAGAAAGAAGGAATATGACTCTTTTAGATATGGTTAGATCCATGTTGAGTTATTCGACTCTACCAATTTCCTTTTAGGGATATGCCTTAAATACTGCAATGTATCTTCTGAATTTAGTACCTTCGAAGTCTGTTCCTAAAACACCTGTAGAGTTGTGGAATGGGCGTAAGCCTAGTATGAGACATCTCCACATTTGGGGTTGTCCAGCACATGTGTTGAAAGGAAAGTCTGACAAGTTACAGTCTAAAACAGAAGTGGTTTTCTTTGTAGAGTATTCAAAAGGAACTGTTGGAGGTTTATTCTATAGTCATAAGGATAATAAAGTGTTTGTTAGCACAAATGCCAAATTCTTGGAAAATGACTATATGAATGATTATACTCCTAGAAGTAGAGTTGTCTTGGCTGAAATGAATGAACCTGTAGTTGACCAACCAATGGATGAAACCAGGGATGATGTGGCTGTATTAGATACATCACAAGATATTACTCATGAGATTTCTAGTACACAGGTGCCTCGTCGTAATGGGAGAATTGTTTGGCCTCCTATAAGATTTATAGGTTTGGGAGAAACCTATGAAGCTATCTCAAAAAAGGCTGAATCGGATCCTTACACTTATGATGAAGCCATAAATGATATAGATGCACATCATTGGATCCAAGCTATGAAATCTGAATTGGATTCTATGTATTCCAGTCATGTATGGGATCTTGTAAAGGTGCCTAACGGCATTAAATCTGTTGGTTGCAAATGGGTTTACAAGAGGAAGAGAGGGATAGATGGAAAGTTTGAAACCTTTAAGGTGAGACTAGTGGCGAAAGGGTATACACAAAAGGAAGGTATTGATTATGATGAAAATTTTTCGCCAGTAGCCATGCTTAAATCTATTAGAATTCTCTTATCCATTACTGCTCATTATGATTATGAGATTTGGCAAATGGATGTCAAGACTGCATTTCTTAATGGCAATCTTGAAGAAGAAATATACATGTTGCAACTGGAAGGTTGTTGGTTAAAATCTGGTTTTGTATCTCATACAAAACACACAGCGGAAGCAACAAATAAGGATCTATTTCATTCATGATTGACAACATGCACTCTGTAAATTTCAAAATTTAAGAACAAGATAGCGTACCTTGGTGTGGAGAAATTCAAAACAAAGATTAGAAGCACTTGGGAAAACTTTTAATCTTCACTCCAATTCCACTTTACGCCTAAGATGTGTGGTCTCTCAATCAGTTTCCAAAGGGAGAATGAAAGTGTGTCTCACACTCTTTCTTTTTCTCTACGAAAAATCGCGTTAAAAAATTCTGTATGTTTCTCCCTTTATAACTAACTGATTATCTAATTGGGCCGGCCTATTGGGCATTTCCAATTGGGCTTTAGTGTGTGGCTTGGAATGGGACCAAAAGGGACCAATAAGACACTAGCTCCAATGGGCCTTGGGCTTTTCCGTCAACTCTTGACAAGTCCAAAGTTACCATTAATTATATTTAATACCACTATATAAATATAATTGCACTCTAGGCCTTATTAATAAATTATATCCCAAGACTTTATTTTACACGCAACCCCTTCATAAAATATTCGTAGTAATACAAAGTCATAAATATAGACTGTCACTTTGTAAATTACTACATCTTATCCTTGAGTACCCGGTTTAATCCTTTAAAGTTATTCATCATATATTTATGAAATCCAATTTCATAAATATATACTTTAGTAATTTCTTACCAAAGTGGTTAGGCCTAACTCTCTGAATAACTGAACCCATTAAACTTATCTCAAGAGAATATTTTGTATCTCCGTTAAGAGACTATGAATTCCATCTTGAGAATATATGTTCCATTAACACTAAATGTGGTTGCCCAACATACTGAGGTTTTGACCATTACTTTAGATCTCACTCCTGATATATCAAAGCAACCTACACCTCATGATCAAGTCCATTATTCTCTCAGGATTAAGAGTTCATGCAAATATAAGTTGTGAGATTTATTATTCATTTGACAGTCGTTAGGAGAATAATAAATCTCACAGCGGTCCAGTTCAATATGTCTTAACTCTTAAAACATATTAATATATCAACTAGAAGTCACCACTTCCATGATCAAGACAAATCATCTTAGTTGATACGTTATAGTCTTCGCAGATGAAATGCCCAATTTCATCACCGACTACGAACTATAAATTTTGAGTTTACAAAGAACTTGTGATTTATATCTTCTGTGACTAAATCACATAAATCACATACTATGCATCTCATGGACTATATGATAATGTCCAAATATTCATGTTTCCATTATTTTAGATAAAAATAAACAACTTTATTAAACAACATTAAATCATACATAATGTCATACATAGCATCATACAATAGGATTTAAGGGCACATATCCTAACAAAGGTTTCATAGCAAAGAACCAAGAGCATATGGTATGCAAGTTGAATAGGTCCATTTATGGACTTAAACAAGCATCTAGGTCATGGAACATCAGATTTGATTAAGCAATCAAGTCATTTGGTTTTGAACAAAATCTTGATGAACCATGTGTGTATAAAAGACATCGAGACAAAGTAGTAATGTTCCTAGTGCTTTATGTTGATGATATTCTACTCATTGGAAATGATGTAGGAGTAATGTCATCGGTTAAAGTTTGGTTGTCTAGCCAATTTGATATGAAGGACTTGGGTGAGGCTAACTTTATTCTAGGAATCAAGCTTTAGCGAGATCGCAAGAATAAGATGTTAGGCTTATCACAAGCTGGATATATAGATAAGGTTCTAGAACGGTTTAGCATGCAAAACTTCAAGAAAGGATTGCTTCCTTTTAGACATGGAGTTCCTCTGTCTAATGACCAAAGGCCTAAAACTCAAGAGGAAGAAAATATGATAAGACAAGTTCCTTATGCTTCTGCAGTGGGAAGTCTTATGTATGTCATGCTTTGTACTAGACCAGATATTTGTTATTCGGTTGGCATGGTCAGCCGATATCAATCAAATCCAGGACCAAAACATTGGCAAGCGGTAAAGCATATTCTCAAGTATCTACGGAGAACGAGAAGTTATATGCTTATTTACCACAGTGAGGATTTGATTCCCATTGGCTATACAGATTCAAATTTTCAATCGGATCTAAATTTCAGAAAATCCACCTCAGGATGTGTTTTCACCTTGGGAGGTGGAGCCATAAGTTGGAGGAGTGTTAAGCAATCTTGTATTGCGGACTCCACCATGGAAGCTGAGTACGTTGCTGCTTGTGAAGCAGCAAAGGAGGCTGTTTGGCTCAAGAAATTCCTTTCTGATCTTGGTGTTGTAAGAATGTTGCAAGTTCCCATCACATTGTTTTGTGATAATAGTGGAGTAGTTGCACAATCCAAAGATCCAAGAAATCACAAGAAAGGAAAGCACATTGAGAGGAAGTACCATATCGTTCGAGACATTGTTGCTCGTGGAGATGTTATGGTAGCAAAGATTGAAAGTGCAAATAATCTAGCAGATCCTTTTACCAAAACCTTTCCTCAAAGGACCTTCGAGTCATATTTGGAGGGAATGGGAGTTAGATTAGTACACAATAGTCTTTAGGGCAAGTGGGAGATTATTAGGATATGTGCCCTTAAATCCTATTGTATGATGCTATGTATGACATTATGTATGACTTAATGTTGTGTTTAATAAAGTTGTTTATTTTTTATCTAAAATAATGGTAAAATGAATATTTGGACATTATCATATAGTCCATGAGATGCATAGTATGTGATTTATGTGAAAAGTCACAGAAGATATAAATCACAAATTCTTTGTAAACTAACAATTTATAGTTCGTAGTCGGTGATGAAATTGGGCATTTCATTTGCAAAGACTATAACGTATCAACTAAGATGATTTGTCTTGATCATAGAAGTGGTGACTTCTAGTTGATATGTTGATATGTTTTAAGAGTTAAGACATATTGAACTGGACCGCTGTGAGATTTATTATTCTCCTAACGACTGTCAAATGAATAATAAATCTCACAACTTTTATTTGCATGAACTCTTAATCCTAAGAGAATAATGGACCTGATCATGACATGTAGGTTGCTTTGATATATTAGGAGTGAGATCTAAAATAACGGTCAAAACCTCAGTATGTTGGGCAGCCACATTTAGTGTTGATGGAACATATATTCTCAAGATAGAATTCATAGTCTCTTGATAGAGATATAAAATATTTCCTTAAGATAAGTTTAATGGGTTTGGTTATTCAGAGAGTTAGGCCTAACCACTTTGGTAAGAAATTACTAAAGTACATATTTATGAAATTGGATTTCATAAATATATGATGAATAACTTTAAAGGATTAAACCGGGTACTCAAAGATAAGATGTAGTAATTTATAAAGTGGCAGTCTACATTCATAACTTTATGTTACAACGAATATTTTATGAAAGGGTTGCGTGTATAATAAAGTCTTGGGATATAATTTATTAATAAGGCTTAGAGTGCAATTATATTTACATAGTGGTATTAAATATAATTAATGGTAACTTTGGACTTGTCAAGAGTTGACGGAAAAGCCTAAGGCCCATTGGAACTAGTGTCTTATTGGTCCCTTTTGGTCCCACTCCAAGCCACACACTAAAGCCCAATTGGAAAGGCTCAATAGGCCGGCCCAATTAAATAATCAGTTAGTTATAAAGGCAGAAACATACAGAATTTTTTATGAGAGAAAAAGAATCGTAGAGAAAAAGAAAGAGTGTGAGACACACTTTCATTCTCCCTTTGGAAACTGATTGAGAGACCACACATCTTGGGCGTAAAGTGGAATTAGAGTGAAGATTAAAAGTTTTCCCAAGTGCTTCTAATCTTTGTTTTGGAATTTTTCGACACCAAGGTACGCTATCTTGTTCTTAAATTTTGAAATTTATATAGTACATGTTGTCAATCATGAATGAAATAGATCCTTGATTGTTGCTTCCTCTATGTGTTTTGTGTGAGATACAAAGCCAGATTTTTTCCAACATTAACAAGTTTATTCATAATAAACCTAATTAATAACTTGGGTTAAAAACTTGTTAATTCTTTCAACTAGGGCTTAAATTTCCCAACAAGTGGCATCAAAGCGGGTACACTCTAATTGGATTAATTTTCTGAGTGTGATCCTTGACCCCCGTTGTTATGGATCGTGGACAATCTCTTTTGATTCCTCCTTTATTTGATGGTACTAATTATGTGTACTGGAAATTTCGTATAAATGCGTTTTTGCAGGCTTTAGGTGAACAAGTATGGCAAGCTGTTGAAGTTGGTTGGATTAAGCCAAAGAAAGCGCCGGTGGATTGGGATGATGCAACAATCACAGCGGCAAATTTCAACAGTAGAGCCTTGAATGCTTTGTTTTGTGGGGTGACCAATGAGGAATTCAAAAAAATGTCATCCACAGAAGTTGCCGAGGAAGCATGGACCATTATTGAGACCACCTATGAAGGTACCAAGGCAGTAAAGACTGTGAAGCTTCAACGACTCACTAGTAGTTTTGAAGAAACAAGGATGTAGGAGGATGAGACCTTTGATGAGTTCTATGCTAAACTCAAGGATATTGTGAATTTCACTTTCAATCATGGAGAATCTATAATAGAATTCAAAATTGTTAGGAAAATCCTTAGGTCATTACCTGAAAAATTCCATCCCTAGATCACTGCCATTGAAGAAGCAAAGGACATTGATCAAATTCCTTTGACTGAGCTTGTAGGGTGTTCGCGTAAAATAATCTGCAAGCGCACAGAATCGTAACAAGTAGTAAAGTGTTCTTAGAAAACGAATGTCGAATCCATAGGTATTAACTATGTTATTGAATACCAAAATTCACTAAATCAATTACTATTTGGAAAATTGAAAATAAATGGAATGTTCTACTATCTGAATTAAATTAAACTATTTAATAAAAATAAATCTACGAATAAAAGATTAACAAAATGCAAAAATCTAAAAGTGTAAAAATATGATAAGAATGGATCTAGAGCGGTTGATTTCACCTAACAAATCCCACACAATTTATTCTTCCTAATTATTAAATTCTAATAATCTCCCATTAATGATTAAAAATTCCTTAAGTATTCAATATCTTCTCTTGAATAATATCAAAAATATCTTCAACTAACAATTCCATATCTCTATGTGAATTTAATTAATTGGAGACTCATTACGTACATTGAATTTTCTGAAAAATCACACTAATCGAGGTAAAGCATCTCTACTTTCGCTCAACTAATGCTATTTAATTCTAGAACTAAAATAACAAATCACCTCTCGGTCTCATTGTAATTCAATTGTTCAAACAATAATTCGTAAAGAAAATAGTAAGTATTAAGAATAAGAATAAAACACTCAATCATGGAAACATTAAAAATAAAATAACTCAGAAAATAAATTGTGTGTTCAACGCTAGACTACATCAACGCTCTAGAAAATAAATTTAGTTCATGATAAAGTTGAAAAGAAAACAAATAAAACTTATGTTTTTCATCTGAATTGGTTGATCAACTTGAAGCTCTTGCCTTTGTCCTCAGATCCTCCTTTTCATAATGACTCCCAAAAAAAGTTCTTCTATGCGGCACCTCCTTTTTCCTCTCAGGGTTTTTTTTTTTCTTTTTTATCTAAAGAGACTTTAAATAGGTGAAGGAGTCTGTTCGGAGAAAATCCCAGATTTTTAGGCTTCACTTAGCTGATGATTTTGGCCCATTTAACTTTAGAATTTGGACTTTTGGTAAACTGCAAGTTGTAGCCCTTTAAGTTAACTTTCCAGCCCAACTTGAATCATCTCGATTGGATATCTGAACCGAAAGTTATACCAAAAATACTACTGATGTGCAAGCTGGAATCCTAATCCAAATTGGACTTGGATTTGATGCAAATTCCTTTAATTCCTTGCTCCACTTGGACTTGAATTTAATTGGCTTAGTCTTCTCTTGAATTCATGCCTGGTTGGATGTAAGTTGGCTTGATTCAATTGGCTTAGCCCCACTTTGCATGTAAAGCTCTTATTAACTGCAACACAAAGATATTATATAATCAGTAACAAAATAACGTAAAAGTAAGGCTAAATATGTAGATATGTGAGTACTTTATTTTATATATTTCATGCACATCAAATACCCCCAAACCTACATTTTGCTAGTCCTCGAGCAAAATAGATAAAGAGTAGAACATAAAAAAGAAAATATCCTAACTAATCCACTTTTGCTGGAAATTTCGATTGCATTTAGCGTATGTAGCAAGCCTTTAAACCCCTAGCTTATACTAGTGGACGAGTTGTAGTCTCGTGAGGGTTTGCAGGGAATATACTCACAAAATTTTGAGAATGAATATTAAAATAAACAAAACAAAGAAAATCAATATATATATATATATATATATATATGTATATTTTAATTTCAATTGCCTTTTGCTAAGAGAATCAGTTCAAGTTCAAAAATACTACAAATGCTAAAGAAATTTCTCATGCCATCAAAACTCAATATGAGTGAAAAGTGGTAGCCAACCCAAACATACTCTTAGTTTTAGAATAAACTTGACTTGAATTTCTATTTGAAAGTATGCTTCAACTCAAACCTTTTCGGTGTTATCACTCAACAAATGAAATCACTCTAAAGTGGGTTGTAACACTCTTAACAAAATATGTGAGTGGAATAATGTAAGCAAAATAAAAATCTCATATATAATTCACATGACAAATGCTTAATCAAGAAAGAACAAGTAGTCTCATGAAAAGGTGCCAAAAAAAATTTATACCACACTTTTTATTCAATCATATCAATATATGAACTACACAATCTTCAAGATCAAATAAGGACTTTATTAGGACGTAATGTAGGGTAAAAGTAAAGGAAATGAAATAAAAATGGGTAAAGGTAAATATAAGAAGTGTTTTCAAGATTTGTCGGAATGTAAACTCTTTTTGGAATTTCCATTCAACACATTTTTTTTTCAACTCTTCTTCTTCAAAGCAATACTCCTTTACATTTCACTTCTCAAAATTTGATGAGCACCCTTTTTTATTTATTTATTTTTCCTAATTTAAGTCGTCATTTATCTTTTGACATGAATACAGGCATTTGTGATGGATGCACCCAATTACTCAACAAGTCACCAACTAGAAGTGCTTTTGCATACTCATATTTCAAGTTACGGTTTGATGTAAGAGTAAACATTGGTAATGGATACCCCTAGTTACTAAGCAACTCAAAACCTTGGAGTAAAGGGAACTCTGTACAATTTTTTCTTCTTCTTTTTTTTTTTTTTTTTTTTCTTTTCTTCTTTGAATTCTCGCACAAACCACCACATTGAAACAATTTGATCAAATTCCATCTTGAAACACTATGAACAAGGGCTTTAAGAAAGAAAGGCTAATTAAAAGGCTCAATGGGATGACTAGCGATAATGTATAAACAAAAAAAAAAAAAAAAACAAAAAACACACACACACATATATGGCTCAAAGTAGACAAAAATGGTCTAATCTCATTTCTCAAAGACTAGTATAGTTCATTCAACATCAATGACTTCAAAAGGTTCAAGTGTGGCATAAAATCATTTTTTATTATTGGCTAAAAGAAAGAACAATGAGACTACAACAAGGGAAATATGTTACGCACTTCCAAATGAACTATAAGATTAGAAAAAAATAATAATAATAAATAAATAACTCTCCAAAAATAATGATTGGTTCAAAACTCACAAGGGTTACAGTCTCCACATTGTTTTCATCAAGACTATCTAATCATTTTTATCCTTCAACAACAAGTTGTGTCTGAGTGGCTACTTGCATATGCAATGAATTGAGCATGAAAGCGATGAAATTCTTTAAGCAAAAGTAGTATAATGAACTTAAAACACAAACCTCAATCTAGGCAAAAGAAAGTTTTTTTTTTTGAATAAATAAAATAAATTCCCTACCCCCAAACCTAAATTTCACATTGTCCTCAATGGGAAAAAGGAATAAAAACTAAATAAAAGAATGAGAAAGGAGAAGAGATGCTCCCTGACTTCTAATTGAATATTTTTCCTTGAGGTCCAGCCATGTACCCAGTGAAGGATTCTGTGCTCTCCTTAGTCCTACAAAATGGAAGAAATAAATAAATAAATAAGTAAACAAAAAAAAAAATCAAAATAGGAAAAAAAAAATGAAAAACTTGGGTTTCCTTCCAAAAGCGCTATATAATGTCTGTAGCTAAACATTATCCTTTCATTCTTTTTTACATATGAGATCAATGGAGCATTTTTTTGAGTAAAAATCTCCATCCATACAGGGTTTTAATCTCCATCCTTTCATCCTTTGTTCATGATGGACTTCAACCGCCCCATAGGAAAAAACTTGGGTTACCACAAACGGTCCTGACCACCAAGAGCGCAGCTTTCCTGGAAAGAGTCGAAGTCTTAAGTTAAATAATAGAACTTTTTGCCCGACTTTGAATTTCCTACTTAGAATATGCTTATCGTGCCATCTCTTAGTTTTATCTTTGTAAATTCGAGCATTCTCATAAGCATCATTGCAGACCTCATCCATTTCATTGATTTGCAATATTCTCTTCTCGCCAGCTGTTTGTAGATCAAAGTTCAGTATCCTTGTCACCCAATAGGCTCTGTGTTCTAGTTCCACCGGTAGATGGCATGCTTTTCCATAAACGAGCTGGTATGGTGACATCCCAATTGGTGTTTTGAATGCTGTTCTATAGGCCCATAAAGCAACATCTAACTTTCTCAGCCACTCTGTACCAGAGATATTCACGGTCTTCTCTAATATACACTTCAGCTCTCGATTAGATACCTCGACTTGTCCGCTCGTTTGAGGTGGTATGGTGTCACCACGTGATGTGTAACTCCATACTTAGTCAGTAGTGCTTCAAATTGGAGATTGTAAAAATGCTTTCCACCATCACTGATTATTGCCCTTGGAGTGCCAAATCGAGAGAAGATATTCTTTCGTAGAAAATTCACTACAACTCTCGCATCATTAGTCGGCAAAGCAACTACTTCCACCCATTTGGAGACATAATCTACAGCCACCAAAATAAATTTGTTAGAATATGAGGATGGAAAAGGACCCATGAAATCTATACCTCAAACATCAAATAATTCAATAACTAAAATATTGTTTAAAGGCATCTCATGTTTCCTAGAAATATTACCAACTCTTTGACAATGATCACACAAATTAACAAATTTAAATGCATCTCTAAAAATAGATGGCCAATAAAACCCTGATTGTAGAATTTTCGCCGTTGTTTTTGCACCACCAAAGTGGCCGCCAACTGCCAATGAATGACAATGTCTGAGAATGTTCTCCATCTCCTCCTCGGGCACACATCTTCTGATTATCTGGTCTGCACAGTGCCAATATAAAAGAGGTTCTTCCCAAAAATAATATTTCAAGTCGGAAAAGAACTTCTTCTTTTGTTGATATGTCATCCTGGGAGGTAGAATTTGCGACACCAAGTAGTTGACTATGTTGGCGTACCATGGAACAACTTGTATAGCCATCAAATGCTCATTCGGGAATGCTTCTTTTATTTGAACTTGCTGCTTATCATCCGCGCCTTGAAACTCCATCCAAGACAAGTGAACCGCCAACAAATTTTCAGTACCCTTCTTGTCCTTAATCTCCAAATCGAATTCTTGTAGAAGAAAAATCCATCGAAGCAATCTTGGTTTAGCATCCTTCTTTGCAAGCAAGTACTTCAGAGCAGAGTGATCGGTGTAGACAATCACCTTTGAACCTATGAAGTAAGAACAAAATTTGTCAAAAGCAAAAACAACTGCTAATAATTCTTTTTCAGTAGTGGCATAATTCAGTTGAGCTTCTGTTAAGGTCCTACTTGCATAATAAATAACATGAAAATTTTTATCTTTTCTCTGCCCTAAAACAACCCCTATAGCATAATCACTGGCATCACACATTAATTCAAACAGTAAATTCCAATCTGGTGACACAATTATAAGTGCTGAAATTAATTTCTTTTTCAGTGTTTCAAAAGCATGCAAGCATTCATCAGAAAATTCAAATCGAGTGTCTTTAATCAACAAATTGCAAAGAGGTTTAGTAATTTGGGAAAAATCCTTAATAAACCGTCGTTAGAATCCAGCGTGTCCCAAGAAACTTCTCACGCCCTTCACATTGGCTGGTGGTGGGAGTTTTTCGATCACTTCTATTTTTGCTTTGTCAACTTCAATTCCCTTAGAGGAAATGCGGTGGCCCAGCACTATCCCCTCCTCTACCATGAAGTGGCATTTTTCCCAGTTCAATACTAAGTTTGTCTCCTCGCATCACTGTAAAACTGAAGATAAGTTAGACAAACAATTATCAAAAGAATATCCAAAGACAGAGAAGTCATCCATGAAGACTTCTAAAAATTTTTCCACCATGTCCGAGAAGATGGACATCATGCATCTTTGAAATGTGGCTGGCGCATTGCAAAGGCCAAAAGGCATCCGCCTATATGCAAATGTTCCATATGGACAAGTAAAAGTGGTCTTCTCTTGATCTTTAGGCGCGATGGCTATTTGATTATAACCAGAGTATCCATCCAGAAAACAATAGTATGCATGCCCTGCAAGTCTTTCTAGCAGTTGATCAATAAAAAGTAAAGGAAAATTATCTTTCCGAGTTGCATCATTAAGCCTTCTGTAATCTATGCACATTCGCCATCCCGTGACCGTTCTTGTTGGTATAAGTTCATCATTATCATTTTTTATCACGGTTATTCCACCTTTCTTTGGGACGACTTGTACTGGACTTACTCATACGCTGTCCGAGATAGGATAAATAATTCCGACATCTAATAGCTTCAGCACTTCTTTATGCACCACTTCTTGCATTGATGGATTCAATCTTCTTTGGGGTTGGATAATCGGTTTATATTTATCCTCCATTAAAATCTTGTGTGTGCAAATTGAAGGACTAATTCCTTTGATGTCAGAGATGGTCCAACCTAAAGCCATCTTGTGTTCCCGCAAGATTCCCAGCAACTTTTCCTCCTCTACATCACTCAAAGAACTGTTAATAATAACTAGAAGAGTAGAGTCTGGACCTAAGAAAGTGTATCTGAACTTTGATGGAAGCAGTTTGAGCTCAAGTTTAAGTGGTTCTTCTGGTGGAGATGTTGGCCGGCATGATTTCAAGTCTTCCACATTTGTTTGCATTGAAAGAGGAAAGAGTGATGTAGCCTCCAAATATCTTTCACACTCCTTAACCTCTTCATCATTGAATTTAACAGTTGTAGAGCGAGTTAGACATACCTCAAGTGGTAACTTTAGAAAATCAATTGCATAAGTCTCATCAGCCATGATCACGTCTCGGTCACTTATTGGAAAACAAGAATGTGTCTCAGAAAGAAATTCCATAGACTTAAATACATCAAAAGTGATCTCATCCTCTCTGACCCTCAAAACAAGCTTTCCTTGCTGGACTTCAATTAAGGTCCTCCCCATCACAAGAAAAGGTCGACCCAATATCAAAGGTATCTCCTCGTCCTCATCCATATCAAGAACAATGACATCAGCCGGGAAGATGAACTTATCAACTTTTACTAATACATCCTCAATGACTCCTCTTGGATATTTAATGGATCTATCCACCAAGTGTAAAGAGATAGTGGTTGGCTTTATTTCTCCAAGACCCAATTTCCTGAAAATAAAGAAAGGCATTAGATTAATACTTGCCTCTAAATCACATAACGCTCTATCAAAATAAGATTTTGCTATAGTGCAAGGAATAGTGAAACTCCCCGGATCTTTCAGCTTAGGCGGCAGCTTCTTTTGTAAGATTGCACTACTCTCCTCTGTCAGCATCATTGTTTCATGCTCCTCCAATTTCTGCTTCTTTGATATAATATCCTTAAAAAATTTAGCATATTTAGAAATTTGTTCCAAAGCTTCAATGAGATGAATATTAATATGCAATTGCTTAAATATACTTAGAAATTTAGAAAACTGATCATCCACATTTTTTTTTCTTAATCTTTGCGGAAAAGGAATTGGTGGATCATAAATTGAAGGAGAATAAGTCTCAAAAGTAACTTCCCTGGATTTTTTTTTATTTTGAAGCTTTTTCATTCTCCTTAGTCTTCTCAGCTTGCTCCACTTTTTTCATCTCTGACTTGGCCTCCTTCATATTTGACTCCTCATTATCTACAGCTTCATCGTGTTTTGCATTTGTTACTTTTGGCTCCTTATATGTTCGTCCACTTCTCAATGATATTGCCTTTACATGTTCTTTCGGATTGGTGACAGTGTTGCTTGGCAAAGTTCCTATAGTCCTCTCTGTGAGCATGCTCGAAAGCTGACCGATCTGCACCTCAAGATTACGAATTGAAGCTGAGTTGTTTTGGATTGCCACATCTGTCTTCTACATGTACTGCATGAACATGTCCTCAAATGTCGGCTTCTTCTCTTGCTGTGGAAATTACTGAGGTGGTTTAGCCTGCCCTTGGTTATTGTTCCATGAAAAGTTGGGATGATTCCTCCATCTAGGATTGTATGTGTTCGAGTACGGATTATTTTGATGTTGAAAGTTTGACACGTAATTTGCTTGTCCATAACTCGGTGGGGCAAAAGGATTTCCCACTTCGCAGTCAGTACTTAAATGATTTCCTGAACAATGATCACAAACAACATTAGTTTGAATAGCATTAACATTCATTTTACCTAATTGTTGAGATAAAGTTGTCATTTATGCTGCCAATGAGGTAATAGAATAAGTTCTAAAACTCCAGCTGTCTTTCTTGGCATTACTCTTTCTGTTGGCCACTGGTAGTTGTTGGATGCCAATTCTTCCAAAAGTTCACAGGCTGCCTCATAAGTTTTACTCATTAAAGCTCCACCAGCTGCTGCATCAACCATAGACCTGTTTGTAGCTCCTAGACCATTGTAGAATGTTCGCACTTGAAACCATGCTGGAAGGTCATGGTGAGGACACGTTCGCAATAAATCTTTGTACCCTCCCATGCTTCATATAATGATTCCCCTCAAATTTTATGAACGTGGTGATATCATTCCTTAGCTTTGCTGTCTTTGCAGGAGGGAAATATTTTGCTAAGAATTTTTGAGCCAACTCCTCCAATGTAGTAATGATGCCAGGAGGCAAAGAATTCAACCAAAATTTTGCTTTATCCCTAAATGAGAAGGGAAAAAGTTTTAGTCGAATCGCATCATCTGTCACTCGGTTATGTTTTAAAAGTATCACTAATTTCCAAGAAATTTGCAATTTGGACATTAGGATCCTTTTGTGACAACCCCCCGAAATGGACAGTCTGTTGTATCATCTGAATGATGGCTGGCTTGATCTCAAAATTATTGGCTAGTATGGTTGGCCTCCTTATGCTCGATGTAGCTCCATTTACCAAGGGTGTAGCATAATCTCTTAACGCCTTTTGCTCTTGATCGGCCATATTAGATAGAGGTGTTAGCCTCTTTCTTCTTTTCTTTCTTAAGCTGACGTAAGGTTCTTTCAATTTCAGGATCAAAGAGTGTATGGTCTAATAGTTTAGATCTGGTGATACACTTCTAATTCCTGAAAAGAAAGAAAACAAACTCAGATGCACCTAATTTAAATTTTTTTTTGGTTGAATAAATAAAATAAAATCCAAAGTAGTAAATATCTAGCTAGTATCAATATCAATAACAAATAGTTAATCCCTGGCAACGGCGCTAAAAACTTGTTCGTGTAAAATAATTTGCAAGTGCATAGAATCGTAACAAGTAGTAAAGTGTTTTTAGAAAACGAATGTCGAACCCATAAGGATTAACTATGTTATTGAATACCAAAATTCACTAAATCAATTACTATTTGGAAAATTGAAAATAAATGGTACGTTCTACTATCTGAATTAAATTAAACTATTTAATAAAAATAAATCTACGAATAAAATATTAACAAAATGCAAAAATCTAAAAGTGTAAAAATATGATAAGAATGGATCTAGAGCGGTTGATTTCACCTAACAAATCCCACACAATTTATTCTTCCTAATTATTAAATCTAATAATCTCCCGTTGATGATTAAAAATTCCTTAAGTATTCAATATTTTCTCTCGAATAATATCAAAAATATCTTCAACTAACAATTCCATATCTCTATGTGAATTTAATTAATTGGAGACTCATTACGTACTTTAAATTTTCTGAAAATCACACTAATCGCGGTAAAGCATCTCAACTTTCGCTCAACTAATGATGTTTAATTCTAGAACTAAAATAACAAATCACCTCTCGGCCTCATTGTAATTCAATTGATCAAAAAATAATTCGTAAAGAAAATAGTAAGCATTAAGAATAAGAATTAAACACTCAATTATGGAAACATTAAAAATAAAATAACTCAGAAAATAAATTGTGTGTTCAATGCTAGACTACATCAACGCTCTAGAAAATAAATTTAGTTCATGATAAAGTTGAAAAGAAAACAAATAAAACTTATGTTTTTCATCTAAATTGGTTGATCAACTTGAAGCTCTTGCCTTTGTCCTCAGATCCTCATCTTCATAATGACTCCCAAAACAAGTTCTTCTATGCGGCACCTCCTTTTTCCTCTCAGGGTTTTTTTTATTTTTTTTTATTTTTTTTTTATTTTTTTTATCTAAAGAGACTTTAAATAGGTCAAGGAGTCCTATTCCCGTTCGGAGAAAATCCCAGATTTTTAGGCTTCACTTAACCGACGATTTTGGCCCATTTAGCTTTAGAATTTGGACTTTTGATAAACCACAAAGTTGTAGCCCTTTAAGTTAAATTTCCAACCCAATTTGAATCATCTCGATTGGATATCTGAGTCGAATGTTATGCCAAACATACTACTGATGTGTAGGTTGGAATCCTAATCCGAATTGGACTTGGATTTGATGCAAATTCCTTTGATTCCTTGCTCCACTTGAACTTGAATTTAATTGGCTTAGTCTTCTCTTGAATTCATGCTTGGCTGGATGTAAGTTGGCTTGATTCAATTGGCCTAGCCCCACTTTGCATGTAAAGCTCTTATTACCTGCAACACAAAGATATTATAATAATCAGTAACAAAATAACATAAAAGTAAGACTAAATATGTAGATATGTGAGTACTTTATTGTATATATTTCATACATATCATAGGGAACCTTCAAACCTATGAGATGGGATTAGGCTCAATGGGAAAAGGTGGAAAGAGTAAAAATTTGGCTCTTAAGGGTATAGAGGAAGAGATTGAGGACTCTAAAGATGAAGATGAAGATGAAGATGATGATGATTATGATGATGAGGATGAGGATCTAACCTTTATTACTGATGAGATTATCAAGCTTCTTTAGTTTAGGAAAATGGATAAGGGCAAACCTCTTAGGAAATCTAAATCCTCTAGGAAGGGTAAGAATGAAAAGCCCCTCATCCGATGCCATGAGTGGAAGGGTCTTGGTCATATGAGGATAGAGTGCCCAAATTACCTTATGAGGGAAAAGGCCAAGAAGTTAGAAGATAAAGGGTTGGTTGCTACTTGGAGTGACACTGAGAATGACTCTTCTAATGAGTATGTGAATGAATGTAGTCATGTTATGGCTTTTGCTGCCTCAATCGATAAGGTGGTTGTGGAGAGTGCTAGTGACAGTGAGGATTCTTCTGATATTGAAGTATCCAAGAAGATGACCCTTCAGGAAGCCTATGATAAGCTATGCACTGAATTCATAAAATCTAAAAAGACTTCTTGTCTTTGTAGGAAAGAGTTTAATGGGGTAAAAACTGAAAAAGTTTATTTGTTGGTCAAGCTAGATAAGACTACAAGGTTAGTTAAGACTCTTGTTATGGAGAACACCTCATTGGAAGAGAAGGTCAAGAATCTTAAGGTAGAGCTTAGTCAAGCTAGAAGTCAAATAGAGAGGATGTCTCGTGCAAAGCTTGATGAGGTCTTGAGTGCTCAAAAGCCTAGTTCAGAAAAGACTGGCTTAGGATATGTTGTCTCCTTTTGCCCCTCCTCTTCCACGGCTTCTGGATTAAGGACTGTCTATATGCCTCAATTTGAGAAAGGTAATAAAGGTATGAAATCCAAAACTGATTTAACTAATTCTAAATCCTTTGTTAGACCTCACGTTTGTTACCATTGTGGTATTCTGGACACATTCGTCCTAATTGCTTTAAATTGTATCCTCAAAAGCAATTGTCCAAACGGTCACAGGTTTTCTCTCAAGGACCTACACCTTTGTTTGGAGAGTTATTAAAAGCCTTGAGCTTTTTAACTCAATTTCAGGAAAATTTTAATTCTTCTATGTGCTTTAGTAGACATACTAGGACACGTGCCTTTTCATCTTCACGGCCAAAGACTTGTGCTGTGTGGGTGAGAAATGAGCCTAAGACTTAATTGTCTTTTCTGTTTGTCCTCTGCTTTAATTCTTTCTATCTAAAGTAGGACTCTCTTTGCTTGATTTCTTATCTACTTTTGGAATCATGCTTTCATGCATTTGCACCTTTCTATCATGCTCTCATGCATATGCATCTTTCTTTCATGCTTTCATGATTGTTTGTCTGTTTTTGTTTCGTTGTTTAGTTTTTAATTTTTTTTCAAAATAAAAAAGGGAAAAATTAGAAAAATACATAAACAGTGTGTTTATGTACATTAGTTCTTGTGAATCTTAAAATGGTCATTGAAACAAAGTTTTCTAAACTTTGTATCTCTTGTAGCTTAGATGAGCATCCTTATGCACAACTAAACAAGCGAGCTTTGTGGCTCTTTGTTTGTGATGAGTAAGGTTAAGTGATCTCTTATACATAACACTCATATCACTCTTTTTGACAGGTAAGACTAAAAAATCCTAAGAGAAAGGCATAAATAACTATCTCACCACTGTTACTCGCCAATCATGAAATGACATCTGTATGCTTCGGCATAGCAAAAGTGCAATGTCAAAAAGCTTAATATAATTGGGTATTTCTTTTCTCTCTTATATGACCATGCATGGTTTTCTTAATAAAAAGAAAATATGTAAAGAAATAAAAGAAAAAAGAATAAAATGCTTTAAAATATGATTGCAAGCGTGTTTTCTAGGAGATGTGGGAGTTATAGGATGTACCTCGAAGGTGATAGTCTCCATCAAATAGTTATGATTGTGTGTGAGTTAAAAGTGATTTTCTCATATCTCAAATCGTCATAACTTTGAGACACTTATGAAATCTTGCGATGTTTTTCACACACAACACGCAATATTCTTTGCTACTTTTGATACATGTGCAGGTACAATGTGATTTGGTCATCACAAGGTTTACATGCGTTGATGTATGCTCACTAAACTGTCTTAACTTATTTTTAAAATAAAAATTGGTTAGACTTGTTTAGTGTGTGTGTGTGTGTTGGATCAAAATGCATGATATTTTTCTTGTTGAGAGATGTTTTTGAGAGGTTAATATGTTGTTTAGATCTTTGGTTGAGTTGCATGCTTGATTACATTTATATCTATGTTTTTCTCTTCTCGAAAAACTGCTTTATAAGTTGGCTCGACACCTCCTCAACACCTCTCGATACCTAGCTTATCTGTCTAGATCTTCAGTTGCATCTTATCGCAATCTCAACACTTCACGATAGCTAGGTGGATCAATCGAGATATCTTCTGTTTGCTCGATAGATCCTCAAAACCTTCTCGATCCATCGAGGTTGGCTCGATAGCTTCTCGACACCTCTCGATCGATCGAGAAATCCTTGCATGCATTTCATTTTTCTTTGTTTTGCATGTTTCTCTTATCTTGTCATCTATAGCATCTTGTTTCATTACATTCATGCATTTTTATGGATTCTTTGTGCCCCCTTGATCATTCTTGATCATCTTTATGTTTCTCGGGTAAAGTTTTATAGCTTCCTATGCCCTCTGTTAATTGTGACAAAAAGGGGGAGAAATTGGAGAATTTGTGGTTTCTCTCTTTAAGATTCTACAAGTTAGGGGGAGAAATACATGTCCTTGTAAAGGGAAGCTGTGTTTCATCTTGTTAGGGGGAGTGTTTTCCTCCTTGTTCATGTACCTAGGTCTTGTAACCATCTTTACATACAACATGGTATTTATCAAGTGGTATATATATATGATGATGTATGTTTTCTTCACCCATCTCTACATGTGTTGTTTATTTTCTATCTTTATACACATGTTTCTTTACTTGTATGCAATATATTATTTCTGCTTCACACAAAGATGCCTTGATGTGTTTTGTTTAAAGTGTTTCAGAAATACAGGTTGTCAAAGTCTTCCATGCCATGAACTCTCATCTTGCAAAGTTTTTCAAGAGTTTATGTTAGGGTAGATTTTATTGTATTCAACAAGTGAGTATGAGTTGAATGATTTGTAACTTCTCTCATATCTTCATTTGTTTGTTGTGGTTTGTCACGGATTGCCAAAGGGAGAGATTGTTAAGGACATATTTTCCGTAGTTGGCTAATCTTTTGATAAAACGCACTTTACTTGTATTTGGGTAGATCTAAGATGTGTTTAATACTTCAAAGAACATGTTGTTTAAGTCCAGTATTAAAGCCATGAAGATTGGACCAAGAAACAAGTGAAGAAATGGTGTTTACTAAAGCTGGACAGATAGCTAGACACTTGTGGACACCTGCGGACAGCTGCCTGACAACTGCTCGATACCTCTATCTATCGAGGTCAAATGTAGCTCGACAGCTCCTCGATCGATCAAGTATCTATCGAGGTTACGGGAATTCAGATTTCTAGATTTGATTTTTGGCCCATGTTTATATATTTGTGTAGGGTTTCTTTTCTCACAACTCTAGCCATATATAAGGCTTATTTTAGAGGCCATCACATAAGAGAACACAAGGAGAACATATGCAAAAGGTGATTGAAGCCTTATTCTCTCTGAAAGAAACTACTGCGTCTTTTGCGCCTTAGGGTTTTGTAATCAAGTGCTTCTTGATCTTTATTGTTGATGAAGTGAAGAACTTTGCAGCCAACATTCTTCTTCCTCAAGTTGGGGAGTGAGTCACGTACTGGCATTCGTGCAAAGGAGTAAGTCACGTACTGGGATCCGTGCATCAAAGGGTGGCGTTCATATATTGAAAAGTTCAAAAATTCTAAAGCGATAGAAGGTTTCTGCTGTGAGTTCATCTACGGGGATTGTAGAGTCTACGAACAAAGGTTTTGTACTAGATCTGAAACTTCTCTTTACTATAGTAAATTACTTTTCAGGAAGGTTTCCCCCCAAGTTTTTTACTGTGAAACTGGTTGGTTTCATTGGTTTTCCTAGGTCATCATATCTTATTTTATTTACTTTTCCATTACATATAATTTTGACATGATATTGATATTTGTTTGTTTTAACAAATTTATTCATAATAAACCTAATTAATAAATTGGGTTAGAAACTTATTAATTCTTTCAACCGGGGTCTAAATTTTCCAACATTAGATATTATGTCTTTGGAAATTATATTGTTGATGCTCACAAATTATAGTATATGGTTTCAAGGTAGTTACTTAGAGAAATTTTGTATCTCTTTATTTAATCATTCTTTTCATATTATTATTATTGAAGATGAAACTTGCATTTCCCCCACTCCCATTAATTATGCTACTTACTGGGCTCTATCTCATCCCATTATTTTTATAAACTTTTCAAAGTAGGCAACAATATTTTGAGACAGCTTTTTGATGGCTAATAATAGTTAGACTAACTACTGATGGAGGCTGAACTTTTGTAATGGAGTTATTTGATGTTGTCCATCTTAGAATAAGATTGACTCATTTTTTTTGTATAATATAGTGGTTGTAACTGTATTCCCAATGATGGGACAAGCTGTTGATATGTAATTGTTTATTCAGACATCTATTCTTTTGTGGCCAATGGTCCTTGTAATTTGTTAGGACATATGTGGTTCATCTTGTTTTGAACATATGTCATTATTTTATGAAATTGGCTTATCCTTTGACAAAACACACTTTACTTGTAATTGGGTAGAATTAGGATGTGTTTAACGCTTCAAGAAACTGTATTTCAAGATCAAGTGTTGAAATCATCGAGTCTGTCCAAGAAACAAACTGAAAAGTGCAAGTTACTAAAACTCGACACCTAGTCTCGACACATGCATCTATCGAGCTTTAGAAGCTGTTTCAAACTCAAGGCTTGACAGCTTCTTGACAGATCCTCGACACCTCTATCTGTCAAGATTTAAGGAAAATAGATTCTAAGTTCTGTTTTAATTCTAATCTGTGAATGTGTCTTTGAGACTTTTTTCTCCTAACCCTAGACATATAAAAGGATTATTTTAAGGGTCGTCGAAGGAGGCACATGTACACAAGTTGCACAAGCATTGAAAAATCCTTGTTCAAGCTATTTTGTGATTCGAGACAAAGTTCATGCCCTAGTTCATCTTTCTTGTGAAGAAGTTGCTGTGTAATGTGCATCATAGGGTTTTGTAATGAAGCATCTTCTTGATCTTTATCGTGTGGATGAATTGAAGAACTTTGCAACCAACAACTCTCTCTAATTGGTGAATTGAAGTCGCGTATTGAGATCCGCGCAATTGGTTAGTCACGTACTAGGAGCCGTGCATCAAAAGGAGAAACTGTCACTACAGAACAAGTCCAATTGGGTATTGGGGTAAGGGTTCAACTGTAGGTTGGTAAGGCACCGTGATTCCTTTACTTGTAACCACTTGTTGTGATAATAGTAGAGTTTCAGGAGTGGTGACCTTAAATCACCCGGTGGGGTTTTTGCCGTTAGGTTTTCCCCATTCGTAAACAAATCACTGTATTATTTATTTTCCGCTGCATACTTTAGATTATTGGTGATTTGTTTGTGCTACCATACAATTTGTATGTTAACTTGATCAATTAAAAACTTGGCTAATTAATCAACTTAATTAATCACAATGGGTCAACGTGTTTGTGGCCTATCAAGTGATATCAGAGCAGGCACACTCTGATTAGGGTTTAATTCTTGTGTGTGATCTATTGACCCCTGTTTGTCGTGGATAGAGGTCAGTCTTTTACTTGAGGAGATCTTTGTTATCAAATACATCTTGTTTTTCTAATCTCTATTTGTTTGAGTGTCTCAGAAAATACAAGTCTAAAAGTTATTTGATTTCTCTTGTGATGACTATTGGAAAGGATCTCAATTTATACAAGTAGGAACTAGACTGTCTCAAAACTAAAATGTGCAAAGGAGTTTGTCTAAGAAGAGCAAAAATTAAAGGCCTAGCTCGGAAAAGTCAGATGAGAGTAAACTCCATTCCCACTAATCTGACATCTAAGCACGAAGTGTGTTTTACGATGAAGTCCACTTTTAAAGTGATGGACACGCGCTTGTAGTACCTTGACAGTGGTTGCTCAAGACATATGACTGGAGACCGATCCCTCTTCAAAGTCTTCAAGTCTAAGAAAGGTGGAAATGTCACTTTTGGTGATGGAAGCAAGTCACAGATAAAAGGGAAAGGAATTATCTCTCTACCTGGACTGCCGACCATTACAAATGTTCTATATGTGGAAGGCCTGAGGGTGAACCTTCATGCATCATGACATGCATAATCTTCTTGTGTCATTGCTTCTGATTCATAGCACGTTTCTTTTACAAGTTGTGTTTTGTACTTATTTTTGTTGATCTTACTTTATTTTTTCTATTTTTGAGTGTGTTGGAAAATTCAAAAACCCATAAAAATTGAAAAATCTCCAAAAAGTTTGATCGCTTGTGTTGTATTTATCACTTGTGAGTTTGGCCTAATACCTTCGTACTAATGGCATAGTGCATTTACGAGCTTAGCTTGTTTTGTATGCACATCTATTTTTATGGGAAAAATCTTAAAATCTATGTGTGATTGTTGTAAATCGATCTTCAAGCTTGTCATGAATTATTAGTCTACAGTCTTGTTGGTCATGATACATGCATGGACTTGCTCCTATATATCTTCTCACTTTTTATGTTTTTGCTCTATAGCTCATCAAATGTAAAATCTCGAAAAGAGATATTGAGCTGTAAAAGTTGTCGCACATACTAGTATTTGACTAGGGAAAAGGGAAAGCAACTTGTTTTAAAATGTATGGTGCCTCAAAAAGCCAAAAGCTTACTCTTAAAATTGAAATATCAAAAATTCCAGGCATCGATCTCAAAATGAGATGTAATGTTCTTATATGATCAAATGTTATAAGTTGTAAGAAGCTAAAAAGAAAAGCTTCAAAATTTTGTGATCATTTTCTTGTGAAAGGTCATATATGTTCATTTCTATAATTGAGATAAACCACTTGACTTAGTACTAGTTGTGTATGGCTTGCTTGAATTAATCATTGAAACTTCACTATAGATTAAGGATTATTCCACATTTGATACACACACACAACACACAAGTCTATTGTTCAATGAATGCTTATTTCATTTGTGTGATTGTACATGCTCAAATGTGATGTGTATACTCAATTGCTTGTCGATTAAACCCAAAAATATTTTTGAGTATTTTATACATTTTTTAAAGTGTTTTTATGCTTTTGTGTTTTGAGTTTTTGTCTAAATTGCATTTTTCATGATTTTCATCAAAAACTCATTCAGAGGCATTTTAAGGTTGAGTTTATTCAATCATTTTGTTGGCTTTATTCCGTGCCAAATTTTCTTGTAATTCAACATTTAGAAACCCTGTATTTAGGTGAGAATCATGTAAGGGTAGTATGTGAGAGAGGGAAGAAAAGCTCAAGAGTTCGCATTCAAGAAGAGCCTTGCGACTGGATCTCGCAACTAGCTTACGACTACGAGTCGCCAAAGCTGGCACACGTGTAAAGCATGCAAGGAGAGCTGAAGAGTCACACCAGCTATTGCACTACAAGACAAAACCTCCAGCTAGCCAAACAGTTAGCTCGTGACTCAAACTTGCGACTTGTTCTAGTCATGAGCTCAAGTCGCCAAAATGCCCTGTTTGGTTGTAATTGACTCTTCGCATTCCATACACACTCTATTATAAATACCCTTATACCCACAAAATGTAAAGAGCCTCTAGAGAGAATTTTCAGAGAGAAACATTAAAGAAAAACAAGATTGACTCATCCATAATCTTCATCCTTTGATTCTCCAAATTCCTCTACTCTCACCCTCTCCATTATTACATCCTTGAGAGGTACATTAGTCAAATCCTTATCTCACCATACCCATATCTATGAGGAGGCATTTTGGTTCTTGGAAAACAATTCTGAAGGGACCAATTCATTTTGGTTGTTACAATGGGCTTATTGCGGGATCCGGTAAGCTAGAGAAGACAAGGTTCGGCGTAACCCTATTAGAGCAAGAATCTTAGAGGGTTTAGGTGCATTGGGTAAATTAGACTTGGAGGGTTTTCTACTATTCATGTATCCCAACTTTATTCTCTAGTGGATTATTGACCACTTAGAGGGCGGCGAAGAGGTTTTTCTCCGAGGACTTCTGTTTCCTCTTTGATAACACATCATTGTGTTGTCTTTGTGTTTGCATCTCTCTTTCCCTAATCTTTACCTTTTAATTACTGTTGTGGTTGTAATTAATTTTGGTTTAGATTGTTTTACCAATTCTGTTTTAGCTTATTTTCATATTCCGCACATACATTGTTTGATAATAAGCTTATGTTGGTAATTTGTAATTTGAGGGTCTAAACATTCATAGGTATTTTACATACTTTTTGAACATTCAATTAGTATCAGAGCGGGTGCAGTTGTTGTGGTTTAATTCCCTAAGTGTGATCCTTGACCTTGTTCGAGATGGATCGATCCCAATCTCTCAATGCTCCACCATATTTTGATGAAAGCAACTATACATTTTGGAAAGTTCGCATGAGGACATTCTTATATTTAATTGATGAGACTGTTTGGGGTACAGTAGATGTAGGATGGACTAGGCCAGAGGCCGTTAAATCTACATGGGATGCAGTAGATGTAGGATGGATTAGGCAAGTGCCATAGATATGCATCACTAGTAGAAGGAAACTTTCTCTTTAATGATTTTACATGTGAGTTACTATCTAATTCAAAATTGTATAATTCATGCTTGTTAGGAGTTAAAATATAAAGACCATCCACAATATTGCCAGAATAGATAAACATTTTATCCTTCTTTATTGCAACATTGTCTTTCAAGATAACACAATACCCATGTTTACCTAAGTAAGTTGCAGAAATTAAATTCCTAAGAACATTAGATACATACAAACAGTCTTCTAATATTAAAACTCTAGACTTAGAACATAAATTAAACACTCCAACAGTTACAACTGGAATCCTGCTCCCATCAGCCAAAGTAAGAAATAGTTCTCCTTCATTCAACTTTCTAGTCTCCTGGAACCCCTGCAAAGAATTGCAGATATGATTAGTACAACCCAAATCCACACACCAAAAATCTGTTGGATTTTGTACCAAACATATTTCAAGAAGAAATGAACCTTTCATACCCTTATTCTTGGCAGCCTTGAATGTTGGACAATTCCTTTTCTATTGTCCTTTCTCACCACAATGGAAACACTTTCCTTTGGTTTTCTTTCCGTTTTTGGCAATTTATTTACCATATTTCTTAGTGAAGTCCTTCTTTTTCTTTTTCTTACCCTTGTCTTTCGACTTAGGTTGAGAAATAGAAGCTTCACCAACATTGGCTTCAACACTAGAAGTACCAAGGATGCCTTCCGCCGCCACTAACTCATTCATTAATTCAAACAAAGAATAAATCTTTTTTTTCATATTATAATTGAGTCTGAATTTCTTGAATGATTTCAATAGTGACTGGAGTATCATATCCACTTGGGATTCTCCATCAATGTCGGCACCTAAAACTTCTAATGTGTTTAGATTAGCAATCATCCTAAGACAATGCTTCCTCACTGAACTTCCTGTAGCCATTTTGGTATTATAAATTTGCCTCATGGTTACTTGCCTTGCAGAATGGCCTTGCTCACCAAACATCTCCTTTAGACTTAGCATTATGTCCGAAGCTAGTTCTACATCTTGCATTTGATGCTGTAGAACATTTGAGATAGATGCTAGGATATAGCACCTACCCATCTCATTAGATTTCTGCCAACGATCATATCACTGTTTTTTCTCAAGAGAAGCATTTAATGAAGGAAAGCTAGGACATGGTTGAGTAAGCACATATTTGTGCTCTTCAATAGTAAGAACAACGTCCAAATTTCTTTTCCAGTCAACATAGTTGGAACCAGTCAGTTTGTTTTGATTAAGAATAGCAACAAATGGACTAAATGATGCCATGATATAAATCTAAAAATAATAAACATAAATATAATAAGTAAACTGGACATTATTAATTTAGCATATAAGCATATAATATGGAACCTTAATAAAACCATAAAATAATATATGCAACCACAACCCAATCCATGTCTATAATTCCTTGGTAGCAAGTTTATTATAGACACATTAATTGGTTGAAAACTATTCTCATTATTAGTGCTATTATGATAACTCTTATCAAACACTAACAATATGCCGTATTGCCTTTAGCCTCTAAGTAATAATGACATAGCTTCTTTGGGAGGTTAACATTACACTTAGTCTAGTGTACGTCATTATCTAGAGTCATGTGTAGCCACATTTCATCTCCCTTTTATAGTGTTTAAACTTGTAGTACCTTGAAACAAAACACCCTCATTTGGGATTGCGAGGCATATACACCAAGACTAGGTGTTTGTCCACACTACTTTAAACGGGGTAAGTTCAATCTTGTAGTACTATGAAGTAAACACCCTCCTTTGGGATCACAAGGCATATACGCCAAGACGAGGTGTTTACCCACACTACTATGAACCGATAATGAAAACCGTGAGATGCAACCCTTGTATCTCTCTCCCACTAGATATTTTAAATTAAAGGCTTTTAAGATCAAGAACCATAATAATGCTAGACACTTTGAAAATATAATCCTAATCTCATTAGGAATAAATTTCATAGTCCTAGCATTAATATATATAAATATATATAACGTAATATAAACTCATATTACATTATAAAACTATATTATATTATATTATATTATATATATAATATAATGTACAAATTAATATATGTAATATAAGATTATTACATTACAAAATATATATATATATATATAACTAACATGTCATATAATATACGGATGATACATGCAAATACATGCATATGGAAACTTTTATATTAATGCATGCAAGACAATTGAATCCTTGGTGTAGCCAAGCCGTGCAACAATAACCCAAGCCATGCAATGAAAAGACCAAGTGATGCATTAACAATCCAAGCGCATTACAGTTAATTCAACATGACAGTTATATCCAATCGGTTAATCATCTATGCACACTAATAACATAGATCACCAACGATATATATATATATATATATATATATATAGATATGCGCCAAGTAATATATATCATATAGAAGATTGCAATTGTACAATCCATATAGCCATTCTTTATGGCATATGAACATAACCAAATCATCTTCATGAAAATTAAAAACCATGACACAACACTATAACTTGATGCAGAAAATTGAAACACAAAAATAACGATTTTCTTAAATTCTAAAATTCAATCACATGCTATACAATCATGATATGAAAACCTAGATCTGATATCAATTGTTGGGAAAACTGGTTTTGTATCTCATACAAAACACAAAACGGAAGCAACAAATAAGGATCTATTTCATTCATGATTGATAACATACTCTATGCAAAATTCAGAATTTAAGAACAAGATAGCATACCTTGGTATGGAGAAATTCAAAACAAAGATTAGAAGCACTTGGGAACACTTTTAATTTTCACTTCAATTCTACTTTACGCCCAAGAAGTGTGGTCTCTCAATCAATTTCCAAAAGGGAGAATGAAAGTGTGTCTTACTCTCTCTCTCTCTCTTTTTCTACGCTTACAAAAAATTCTGTATGTTTCTCCTTTTATAACTAACTGATTATCTAATTGGGCTGGCCTATTGGGCCTTTCCAATTAGGCTTTAGTGTGTGGCTTGGAGTGGGACCAAAGGGGACCAATAAGACACTAACTCCAATGGGCCTTAGGCTTTTTCGTCAACTCTTGACAAGTCCAAAGTTACCATTAATTATATTTAATACCACTATATAAATATAATTGCACTCTAGGCTTTATTAATAAATTATATCCCAAAACTTTATTATACACGCAACCCCTTCATAAAATATTCGTAATAATACAAAGTCATAAATATAGACTATCACTTTGAAAATTACTACATCTTAATGCTTGAGTACCCGATTTAATCCTTTAAAGTTATTCATTATATATTTATGAAATCCAATTTCATAAATATATACTTTAGTAATTTCTTACCAATGTGGTTAGGCCTAACTCTCTGAATAACTGAACCCATTAAACTTATCTCAAGGAAATATTTTATATCTTCGTTAAAAGATTATGAATTCCATCTTGAGAATATATGTTCCATCACCATTATATGTGGTTGTCTAACATACTGAGGTTTTGGCTGTTACTTTAGATCTCACTCCTGATATATCAAAGCAACCTACACCTCATGATCAGGTCCATTATTCTCTCAAGTATAAGAGTTCATGCAAATAGAAGTCGTGTGATTTATTATTCATTTGACAGTCATTAGGAGAATAATAAATCTCACAGCGGTCCAATTCAATATGTCTTAACTCTTAAAACATATCAACACATCAAGTAGAAGTCTATACTTCCATGATCAAGACAAATAATCTTAGTTGATATGTTATAATCTTTGCAAATGAAATGCCCAATTTCGTCACCGACTACGAACTACAATTCTGAGTTTACAAAGAACTAGTGATTTATATCTTCTGTGACTTTTCACATAAATTACATACTATACATCTCATGGACTATATGATAATGTCCTAATATTCATGTTACCATGATTTTAGATAATAATAAAACAATTTTATTAAACACAACATTAAGCCATACATAATGTCATACATAGCATCATACAATAGGATTTAAGGGCACACATCCTAACATTATAGTGGTATTAAATATAGTTAATGGTAACTTTGGGCTTGTCAAGAGTTGACAGAAAAGCCTAAGGCTCATAGGAGCTAGTGTCTTATTGGTCCTTTTTGGTCCCATTCTAAGCCACACACTTAAGCCCAATTAGAAAGACCCAAAAAGTTAGCCCAATTATAAAGACCCAAAAGGTTAGCCCAATTAGATAATCAGTTAGATAAAAAGGGAGAAACATACAGAATTTTTTAATAGTGAACAACAATAATACTATTGTGAAAGGTGTGTACAAAGTGTTGGACACTTTAACATTCTCCCTTTTGAAAACTAATTGAGAGACCACACATCTTGGGTGTTAGTGGAATTAAAGTGAAGATTAAAAGTGTTCTCAAGAATTTATGATATTTGGTTTTGAAATTTACAGCACTAAGGTACACTCTCTTGAATCTATATTCTAAAATTTACATAGTGCATGTTATCAATTACAAATGAAGTAGATCTATTTATTTTCCACTGTGTATGTTATGTATGTGATACAAACATGTAATTTTCTATCAGAGACCACCTATGAAGGCACGAAGAAGGTCAAGGACACTAAGTTGCAGCTGCTAACCACTCGATTCGAAGAGCTGAAAATGAGTGACGACGAGTCATTCGACTCATTCTAGGTAAGCTAAATGAGGTGGTTATCGGCAAGTTCAACTTGGGCAAAAAGACGGAGGACTCAAAGAAAGTGAGGAAAATCCTTCAATCATTGCTGGAGAGCTTCTGTGCAAAGGTTATAGCAATTGAAGAGAGCAAGGACCTTGATGATATCAAAGTTCAAGAACTAATTGGCTCACTTCAAACTTATAAGCTATCATTGCCATCACAAAAGAAAAGCAAATCCCTTGCTCTAAAGACGATCAATGAGAGGGTGGAAACTCACGATTCATCGGATGAGGATGAGGTCGAGAAAGATGTGGCACATCTTGTAAAGAATGTTTGAAAGTTCTTGAATTTCAAGAAGAATGGAAAATTTGCTGAGAAGGGAAAATTCCCAAGTTTCGGAAAAGATCAAAAGGAATTCAAGAGGAAAGATTGGAAGGAGTCTCAATCCTCTCAAGGAATCACATGCTTCGAATGCCATAAACATAGACATCTCAAGAAAGAATGTCCTAATTATTTGAGAGGGAAGGGCAAGGTGTATGCCACCACTCTTAGTGATCCCGACTCCTCTAATTCAGATTCAGATGAAAGCTATGATGGAGAGGGAAACTTCTCTGCATTCATGACCATTGCTCCTATGGAATCTTCGGATGATTTAAGTGTGTTGGTGAAAGAGGTTGGTGAGCACACTGAATTGGAGTCAGTGGGAGTAGCAGAAGAATATAATGATGAGGAAGATGAAAGAACAGAGGGAATGCAAGAGACCTATAACTCCCTCCTTGAGAAGACCGGTGAATATGCAAAAGTGGCTAATGCAGCCGTTAAGAAAATAAAGAGAGCAGAGCAAGACTACAAGAGTCTTTTAGTCTAATACAAGGAGAGTAAGTGTGAAGTTAAGACACTGAATGGAGAGTTAACCGAAGCCTACTCAAAGATAAAATTTCTTAAGCTAGAGGTGGTTCAAGCTAATGCCAAAGTAGAGTGGGTCTCCTCCAAGAAGCTTGATGAAATGCTTGCACACCAAAAACCTTTTTCTGACAAAAGTGGAGTAGGATACACCGGAGAAAGCAGTACTACCAATATATCCAAGGAAATGAAGTTTGTGAAAGCTAAGGAACCAGCGGTAGAAACTTTAGTTGTTAAGAAACTGAAGTTGGAAAAGAAGCAAAATTAGACTGACCAACGGCTTTTAACTAAGCCTCCTAACCAATCAGTGGTCAAACCTACAGGTAAAGGGAAATGTCTCCCAAAAAGAGGCTCTAGAACTCAACATTTATGCCATCATTGTGGAATTCAAGGACACACTAGATCAAATTGTCATAAGCTTCAAGTATTGAGGAATTAAAGTGCTCAAAGGTTAAGAGGACCAAGACATGGCAAAGGAAATTGGACTGCTGAGAAATCAAAAGGTCAAGAAAGTGATCCTGGAATGAGGGATGTGATGAAAATGATTAATGCTTTCACCACCTATTTGACAAGCTTCACTAGAAGGTTTGAAAGTCAGAACAATGGTACCCAATCCTCTAGGGATTTCACCCCAAATGCAAGTGTCGTGTGGGTGAGGAAGGGTACTCATGCATAAGCATTACAACATGTCCATGCATTTATACTTCCTATGTTTTGTGACTTTGTTTGGTTGTATATTCTGTTTGTTTGCTTGTCGCTTTGATATTTTTTACTTTTCTTTTGGTCAATCTTTACTTGTTTTTGTGTTAAAAATCCAAAAACACATAAAAAGTAGAAAATCCAAAAAGTTTGATCGACATTATTGTGTATCATCACAAGCATATTTTGCCTTGTGCCTTTGTACTAATGGCTTTATGCATTTACGAGCGTAGCTTATTTTTTATGCACTCTTATCATTGTGGGATATATCTTGAAATCTATGTGAGTATAGTAAATAGATCTTCAAACTTGTCATGAATGATTAGTCAATGGTTTTGTTGATCTTGAAACTTGCATAGACTTATGCCTATATATCTCCCCACTCTTTTATTTTAGTTTTTATTTAAAGAGCTCAACAAATGTAAATCTCAAAATGAAAAGAGATAATGAGCTGCAAAAGCCGTCTCACACACTTGTATTTGACTAGGAAAAAGGGAAAGCGATTTTTATGAAAAATGTATGATGCTCAAAAGCCAAAGGCTTGCTCATTAAATTAAAATATCAAAAATTTCAGGCATTTATCTCAAAATGAGATGTTTTGATTATAAAAGATCAAATGATATGATGTGTATGAAGCCAAATGAAAAACTTCTAATTTATGTAATCAAGTTTTGTGGGAGGTCATATGTGCATATATCTATAATTGAGATTGGTCACTTTTCCTCGTGCTAATTGTGTATGTCTTGGTTAAATTGATCATTGAAACTTCACATTAGACTTAGAGCCATCTCATCTTTGGTACACACGCACATCACACATGTCTATGTTCAATGAATGCCGTATTCATTTGTGTGATTGTACATGATTAAATATGTTGCATATGCTCAATTATATGTTGATCAAACACAAAAAGATTTTTGAGTGTTTTGTTTGTTTTTAGAAAGTATTTTTGTTTTGAAAATTTTCAAAAATTTCAAAAACTATGCAACTCTGTTTTAGCGACTTGCCTCGTGAGTCAAGCTAGTCACGAGACCCCAGTCGCGAGCTTACACAAAAGCACTTAGGGACTCTTTGGCGGGTCATGGCCCCAGTTACGAAAAAGATTTAGAAAATTTTCAAAAACTGGGTTTTTAATTTTCTCGCGACTCAGTTTGGTGACTTGCTCGCGAGTGAAAGCTCCAGTCACGAGTTTACTCAGAGAGTTTGGTAACTCCTGTCGCAACTTACTCGCGGGTGGAACTTCCAATCGTAAAAAACACTTAGACAAATTTTTCCAAATTTTGTCACAAAGGTTTTTGGTGGCTTGGTTTGGCGACTTGTTCACAACTCAATCCAGTCGCAAAAATCGCATGTTTTGCACAATGAGGGTTATTTTCAGAGCAGTTTTCAAAAACTTTTCATTTTTCCCTCGCACATTGTGACTGTTCATTATCTCCTTCTCACAAAATCACTATGTTTCACTTAAAAATCCACCATTTTTATCATCTTTAAACTTCAAGCTTCATGAAAATGTATGGGTTTTCCATTTTTCTCAAAGTATTTCATGTTTATGCCCCTTATCTTGGATTTTGGTTTTTGATGAGTTTCGAAAACTTGAGTTTTGTATATGGCTTGGGTAATTCTTGTTGAGTTTGTTGAATGGGTTTTGTTGTTTTTGATGATATGATACTTGAAATACATGCTCTCATGATTGATTTTCATTTTTGAGTATGTTTCTTGATCTTAGTTGTGTTGTGCATATCATATCCATAGTAAACTGTCTTATAGAAACTTTCTTGTGTTTTTAGGGTTTTGTGGAATATAATGTTTATGGAGTGTCTTTGGTATACACTGATTGTGTTTTGCATCATTGGTTATGTGTGCTGCATTTTGCACTAGGTTGTTCATGAAAGGTTTGAGCACACACTTACAATGTGCTCTGTTTGAAACTGTGTTTTGTTGCTGTGTGTTCTCTCATGTCATGAACCATGCTATAGACTAAATCCTTGGTCTGATTCTTTGTCCTTGTTAGTGATACTAATTTTTTACTAATTTTTGGTGTGACTATATGTTGTGCTCTATTTTGTGGTCTTTGCTATTATATTTGTGTAGATCTCTCCAAAGAAGAAGACTACTACACAAAAGGCTAACAAGGGAAAGAAATACAAAGTTCAGGTCTACCAAAAATTTTGACAGATACAATCAGTTTTATTCGAAGGCTCCTATCATCCAAGAAAGATTTATGGATTTTGCTAATTTGAAGGACTACTTCATTCTTCGATGTTTTCAAGATAGAGGTTGGGACAAGCTCCTTAGTGACCTGTCCGTGGTATGTGAACCATTGATCAGAGAATTCTATGCCAATGCAGTCTTAAGAGAGGATGAAATGAACTGTTGGATAAGAGGCCATGAATTCAATATTGACTTAGAGGACATTGATGAAATTCTTGGATTTGAGGAGTTAGACTATGATTTCACACACTACAAAGACATAATGCTCTCCATAGAAACTGTTCAATCTCACATTGGTGGAGTCAGAGAAGGAAAATGCCTCAATACTATTGCCTTTCCGCCAGACCTTAGATGTCTCACATATGTTATGATGTTCAACCTATACCAGGTGATGATGTCCAAAATCCTCAGTAGGCCACACGGTCCGCACGTGCTCCTGATGACGTACCTGCACAACAAAGAGAGTGAAGACCTAAAGAAGGGTACCGGTGTGGTACCGGCCGAAGACCCTCCGATGGTCAAGTTAGAAACCTTTACTTTCAACGCTAGAGTGCTAGAGTTGGGTTATTTGTGCGTACCTTGCTTTGAGAGGGTCTTGGGGTATTTATAGTAGCGTTGGGCCGAAATCCATGCCTTGACCAAGGAGTTCCTTTCCTTCTAGGACAGTGATACTTGGATCTCACGTATCTCCTAGAATCCTTGTCCTTGTAGGAGTCTCCTTACTTAGACGTGTCGTTCAAGAATTGTTTGTGTATGGGTGTTGGTTAAGTGAGTTTGTAGATAGAGCCGAGACTAACCTCGTCAGCCTACTCTCGTCAGCCTACTCTCGTCAGCCTGGCCATGCATTGGGATTGTTGGTAGAGGTCGTCAACCTTAGGTCTCCACATGCTTTGGGTCGTCAGCCTCAGGTAGCCCAAAGTTGAGGTCGTCAGCTCTGGGGTCGTCAGTCCCAGGCTCGTCAGCTTAATGTCATTAGGACAACCCTTATCAGCTGCCCCTTACTCCATAGCCTCGTCAGCCTGTCCCGACGTGCTATGGAGTATATATCTAAAACCTCGCGCGTCCTTCATTAAATGCTAGGACACGTGGTCTAGTTTGATTCGCCTCGATCTGCGACGAGCGTGTCGCTTCGTCTTCCGTGCCTCTTTTTCCTATATATACCTCTTACTTCCCTCATTTCAAACTTTCCATCATTTGTAATTTTTGAGAGCCAAAGCGTCAAGTTTACAACTCCTGTTCGTCTGTCTACCTTGAAGCCGTCAACTGCTTTGAGACCGTCGCCTTACGTCATACGTCACTTGTAAGTTTTTTTTTTCTTCTTTCGGTTCTTTTTTATTTTTCTACCCTGTACCTTTAGCGAAGTCGTTGGCCTAGGTTCTTAGAACAACAACCATCCTTTGTAGGTAGTCAGATGTCGAGTGAACAATCGTCAGTCCGCGAGGGAGCGGGTTATGACGAGATCTTTCCGTCAGGTCTTCAGCCCGAGGAAGGCTTGTCCTGGTCGTCAGAAAGGGACGCATCGGCCCATTCTTCTGACGAGGTGGATGGAAGTGGTAGTGGAAGTGAGGATGGGGGTGGTAGGGAGAAAGAGAGAGCTAGTGACGGGAGTGAGGATGACGGTGACGAGGAAACACTAGAGAGCACCTCCGGAGCCCCTGGTGATGATCGCCCTTTCATCCTCCCCCTTGAATGGTCCGTCAACAGTTTTTTACCGACGATGTCAGAAAATTTTTTCAAAACATTAAGGGCCCGCTACCAAATCCCAGACGACGTCCCAATCCGTCTCCCTGCGGAGGGCGAGCGGTGTTATACTGGCCGAACAGCAGATGTGGGCATGTATGATTCCATGTTTGCGGCGGGCTTGAGATTACCACTGACGAGATTGTACCGTCAGTTAACTAACTTTTTAGGCATCTCCGTTAGCCAGATTGCCCCCAATGCGTGGAGGACTTTCATTGGTGCGGAGATTTTGTGGGGTCGTCTCAGCGGGGGGCACCGTCAGTTAACTCTAAACGAGTTCTTTTGGTGCTACCGTCCACAACATATTTCCTCGTCCAAGGGGTTTTATCACTTCTCTGTTAGGTCGAGGGAGCTGAAGTTAGTGTCAGATATGCCTGACTCTAATAGGAACTGGAAAGGGAGATACTTTTTCATTGAAGGGACGAACTGGGTATGCCGCGAAGAAGAGTGGTCGTCAATGCCATATGGTTTTTTTGACAACACTTGGGCATATGTCAGGGATTCAGGTTGACCCCGTCGGCCCCTCTTTTTGCCTAGATCTGATTGATTTCTAACCCCGTCTGTTTTTCTTTCAGCCAACGTTCGTCCTCACATAACCGCAGAGCAAGAGGAGTTCATTCGCCGGGTGACGTCGATTCCTCTAGACGAAAGGAGGTGCCGGGACCTAATCACCCTAGACACTCTGCACCTATATTGTGGTGGTCCCGAACCGTCAGACGAGGCTCGTAGACTAAACGAATTATCCCGTCGGCGTGAGTACCTCGTAGTTACCTCCGTCACTGTCCTTGTATTATTATTGTTTTTACTCACTTTTTATCTTTAACAGAAATGGAGACGGCAAAACAGAGAATCCGTGTTGCCGCTGCTAAGAAGAAGTAGGAGGAGGAGAGGGCTAAAGGTGAGGCGACGCCATCGTCACTTCCTAAGCCCGTCGGGAAGAAAGGCGTCAAGAGGAAGGCTGACGGGGTGGATGACCGATCCGGGAAGAAAATAGTCCCTTCTTCTGGGGACAAAACTGCCAAGAGGCCGTCGCCCCCAAGAGCTTCTCCCTGGGCTGGCAAAGGCCTGATGACGGCGTCAGGGGTCGTCACTCCAGATTCCGTCCGTCACCTCCTTACCCATAAGGACTATGCCATGGAGGTGGCGGAGTCCATCCTTAAGGAAGAGGAGATGGAGCTGTGTGACGACCAGTCGACGGAGGAGCTAGGGGCGTCAGGGATCTTCGACCTCACTCAGGTATACTATTCCTTCCTCCTGTCAGGCCACATGGTCGACCCTATAGTGGACTGACGTTATTTTCATGCTTTTGCAGGCCATGATCCGGATGAAGTACTTGCGGGACAAATGCGCGGATAAGGAAGCTGTGGTCTCCCGTCTGCATACTCGGCTAAGGAATGCTATTGACGCTCAACAGCAGTACAAGGAGGCCAACATTCACCTAGCCAAGGAGGTGAAGAGACTGACTGACATGCTAACGGAGGAGGCTCGTCGACGAGGCCTGGCTGACTAGGCAAGGACGACGGCGGAGAAGGAGCTCCAAGCGCTGATGAGTCAGGTAGAGATGGCCAGGAATGACGTCGTGGCGGAATTCAAAGATTCTCAGCAATTCATTGATTCCTGCGCCGTCTATTACGCTGACGGCTTCGAAGATTGCTTGAAGCAGACGAAGCGCGCCCATCCCGATTTGGATTTGTCCGGGATAAACATGGATGAGCCCATACCGTCAACCCCGGCGGGTGATTCCATGCTCGAGGTGGATGACGAGTCTACTGATCCCAAGGCAGACTCGAGAGATGGCGGCTTTGTTCTTGCCCAACCTGCCCTGGAGAGGTCCGTCACCTTGGACCCGTCAGCCGGGCTTGATGCGGCTAAGTCTAGTGCCGACCCTTCTACCCCGGTTGTCGTCCTGTCCCCGTCAACTGCTCCTTCCGCTTCGTAAATCCTTTTGTTGTAAACATTTTGTTTTTGTTTTGTAATGATCTTTTATGCTTGACGCCCGTGTTTTGGGCTTTTTGTAAAGACACTTTATTTTGTAGTTTTTAATTTTCATTACTCTCATTCGTGTGGATTTATATTTGATGCTTTTGTATCGTTACTTTGATTGTTGATGCGTTTAGATGGTAGACTTGTGTGTTTGACGAGACCATTTATCTGGTAGATTTTGAAATCGTTCACCTTGTGGACTTTGTCTCCACTTGGTCTATTTTAGTAGTCTTTTAAGGTCGTAAACCTTGTTGATTTTTAGGGCCGTCCACCTTGTGGACTTTATGCTTAAGGTCGTCAACCTCTGGGGTTTTAACCCTGACTTTGCTTTTTGTGGTTTGATTGCCCATTTCGTAATTTTGGAGATTCTTGCCAATGTTGTAGATATAAGTCCGTCACTTGCCGTTAATTCTGGGCATTTTAGCTCCGTCTACTTTGTGGACGAGGTCGTCCACCTCGAGGTTCTTTAGATTGCCGTCCACTCTGTGAACTTTAGGTTGAGGTCTTCTATTAGACTACTTTTCCCTTATTTTGATGGCTTTAGGGTCGTCCACTATGGACTTTATTGTAGGTCCCTCCGCTTCGGGGTTGAAGTAATAAAGTCGTCCTCTTGGTGGCGTTTAAGGTTGTTCACTTTGTGGGCTGTAGTAGGTCTGCCCAATTTTTCCTTCGTTTTTTTTTTTTTTTTTTTTTTTTTTTTTTTTTGGGCTAAGTGACGGGGTTTCCTATTTTGAAGACTTAGTTTATGTCCTTTGTGGACTTAAGGTCGTCACCTTCGTGGATTTGGGGCGTCCACTTTTAGGTATGTTGTAGACTAAGGTCGTCTACTTTGTGGCCTTTGGATCGTCCATTTCTTGGACCTTGTAGTTGACCTGTCCTTTGTGGACTTAAGGTCGTCACCTTTGTGGACTTGGGGCTGTCCACTTTTTGGTTCGTTCATGTCGTAGGTAGCGGTCATAGTCGCTCTGTCTACCTTATAACTACACAAGTCTTTTTTTTTTTTTTTAAATAAACTCCTCTTATTGTATTGAAGGCATAAGTATAAAACTTTTAAAAATGAATAAGCCTTAGCCCTTTGGGCTTTAAATGTATTAAAATAAATGACTAAAATAAATGACTGAAAAATAGACTGGAAATGAGGAGTAGCGTTCTTTGTGTTGCTTTTTATTGGTAGTACTTTCTGAGATGTTCGGCATTCCATGGTTGGTGCAGCTTGAGTCCGTCAAGAGTCTCTAAGTGGTAAGTACCCTTCCTCAGCCATGATGCAATTCTGTAGGGCCCTTCCCAGTTCGGGCCTAGTTTTCCTTGTGTAGGGTCTTTGGTGGTGCCCATGACCTTCCTCAAAACGAGGTCCCCGATTCCGAAGTCTCGGCGCTTGACTCGGGAGTTGTAGTGTTTGGCCATAAGGTTTTGGTACCGTGCGAGCCTCTGTTCAGCTGTTGTCCTTACTTCGTCAACTAAGTCAAGCTCTAGGCGCAGGGCCTCGTCATTTCTTCCTTCGTCGTGATTGTGCACTCTATAGCTTATGAGTCCGACCTCAGCCGGTATGACGGCTTCACTCCCGTATGTTAGTCTGAACGGGGTTTCTCCTGTAGGGGTCCTAACGGTTGTCCTGTACGCCCATAGTACGCTGGGCAGTTCTTCCGGCCATATGCCCTTTGCCCCCTCGGGCCGAGTCTTGATTATTCAAAGCAAGGATCAGTTTGTGACCTCAACTTGTCCGTTGGCCTGGGGATGCGCGGGGGAGGAATAATGGTTCTTGATCCCGAGTTGTGAGCAGAAGTCCCGGAAGGAGTTGTTGTCGAATTGCTTGCTGTTGTCCGAGATCAGGACCCTTGGAATTCTGAACCTGCAAACGATGTTTTTCCAAACAAAGTTTCGCACATTCTTCTCGGTGATCGTGGCCAAGGCTTTAGCTTCCACCCACTTGGTGAAGTAGTTGATTCTGACTATTAGGAACTTCAGCTGCCTTGCGGCTATTGGGAATGGACCCATGATGTCCAGCCCCCATTGGGCGAATGGCCACGGGGCGGCAATTGGAGTTAATTCTTCAGAGGGCTGCCTAATCGTGTTACTGAACCTTTGGCACTTGTCGCATGTTTTGACGCATGTTTGGGCATCCTGTTGCATGGTCGGCCAGTAGTATCCGGCCCGGATTAGTTTGTGGACCAGCGACCGTGATCCTGAATGGTTGCCGCAAATTCCTTCATGTACTTCTCTCATAACATAATCCGCTTCTTCAGGTCCAAGACACCTTAGGTACGGTCGGGAGAAACTTCTCTTGTGTAGGATATCTTTTATTAGGACAAATCGGGCCGCTCGGACTTTCAGCTTTCTTGCGGCTTCCTTTTCTTCAGGCAGTGTGCCGTCTTTGAGGTAGGCAATCAGAGGGGTAGTCCAATTATTCTCCGATCCTACCTCCTGTACACTGATGACATCTATTAGTGGTGCAAGTTGAGTAAAAGATAGTGCCTTGCCGGGGATGGTCACGTGTTCCGCAGATGCAGCTTTTGCCAGGCGGTCGGCTTGTTCGTTGTCCCCTCTTGGAATTTGGACCACTTTTGCCTGGAGCTCGTCGACCTTTCTCTTTGCTCGTTCCAAGTACATCTTCATCCTTTCTCCCTTACATTCGTAGTCCCCGTTTATCTGATTGGTGAGATTACCTGAGAGTCGCAATGGACTACCGTATCTACGGCTCCTACGGCCTTTGCTAGATCTAATCCCGCTATGAGGGCTTCGTACTCTGCTTCATTGTTGGTCGTAGGGAAATCAAGTCGAATCATGCATTCGATTTCGTCACCCTCTGGAGAACGAAGCACGACTCCTGCTCCACCAGCTTTTTTGTTTGACGACCCGTCGGTGAACACGTTCCATTGGGAACTCTCTGTCCCCTGATCTTCTTGATACGTGAACTCTGCAATGAAGTCAGCGATGATTTAAGTGTGTTGGTGAAAGAGGTTGGTGAGCACACTGAATTGGAGTCGAGTACTTGCCCTTTGATGGTAGTGTGGGGGCGATATTTTATGTCGAACTCGCTCAATTCTACTGCCCATAAGGCCATACGTCCTGCGGCATCAGGGCTACTCATTGCTCACCGTATGGGCTTGTCAGTCAGTACGACCACCGTGTGGGCTTGGAAGTATGGCTTTAGCTTGCGTGCGGCCGTAACTAGAGCGAAGACCAGTTTTTCTAGTGGCGAGTATCTTCCTTCTGCCCCATGGAGTGCTCGGCTGGTGTAGTACACCGGCCTTTGTACCTTGCTGTCATCCCTTACTAAGGCTGCGCTGACGGCGGCCAGAGAAACGGCCAAATATAGGAATAGTTCTTCGCCTGGCTGGGAGGGGGTTAACAGTGGCGGCGACGATAGGTAGGTTTTGAGGTCTTCAAATGCTCGCTGGCATTCGTCCGTCCATTCGAAGGACTTCTTCAGTGTGCAGAAGAACGGGAGGCACCTATCCGTTGCTCTGGACACAAATCTACTAAGCGCGGCGACTTTGCCGTTAAGGCTTTGTACTTCCTTAACGTTTCTGGGAGGCGTCAACTCCATTATGGCTCGGATTTTATCTGGGTTGGCTTCGATACCTCGTTGGGACACCATGTATCCTAGGAATTTCCCAGCCGTCACTCCGAAGGCACACTTGGCTGGATTTAGCTTCATGTTGTAGGAGCGAAGGGTATTGAAGGTCTCCTTCAGGTCCTTCAAATGATCCTCCTTCCTTCGACTTTTTACTAGCATGTTGTCGACATATACCTGGACATTTCTCCCGATCTGTTCTACGAACATCTTGTTCATAAGCCTCTGGTACGTTGCACCTGCATTCTTCAAGCCGAACGGCATGACCTTGTAGCAAAAAAGGCCTTGGCTTGTCACGAACGAGGTCTTTTCTCGATCAGCTTCGTCCATTAGGATCTGGTTGTATCCCGGGAACGCATCCATCAAGCTTAATAGTTGGTGTTGGGCCATAGAATCCACCAGGAAGTCGACCCTCGGTAGAGGATAGTTGTCCTTGGGGCACGCTTTGTTTAGATCGGTAAAATCTACGCACATCATCCATTTTCTGTTGTTCTTTTTTACCATGACGACGTTTGCTAACCACTCGGGATAGAAAACCTCCTGAATGAAACCCGCCTCCTGTAATTTGCGGACTTCTTCCGCTACTGCCCGATCTCTCTCCGGGGCGAAGACTCTCTTTTTTTGCCGAACCGGTGGAAAAGACGGCGATACGTTCAATTTGTGTACTATGACCGAGGGGTGGATGCCCGGCATATCCTCGTGACTCCAAGCGAATACGTCTTGGTTTTTTCTGAGGAAGGCCGCAAGTTCCTGCCGTATCGTCGTGTCTGTAAGTGTGCCAATCTTGGTTGTTCGCTCCGGTTGGGAGTCGTCGAGAGATATTTCCTCGAGCTTCTCTATGGGCTCCATTGCTGTACGTTGCTCTTCCATGTTCATGGACTGGTGATGGTCCATCTCCATCATTGCTACATAACATTCTCGTGCGGCCACTTGGTCCCCTCTTAGTTCCCCCACTCCATAGTTCGTCGGAAATTTTATCATCAAGTGGTAAGTTGAGGTAACAGCCTTCCATGAGTTCAGAGTGGGGCGTCCGATGATGGCATTGTAAGCTGACGGGCAGTCGACCACAAGGAATGCTACACTTTTGGTGACTTGCTGAGGGTAGTCTCCAATGGTTACTGCCAGGGTGATGATGCCAAGAGGAAACACCTTTGTCCCTCCAAAGCCGACGAGCGGGGCGTTGGTCGGAACTAGACGCTCCCTATCAATCCCCATCTGCTGGAACGCAGGATAGTAGAGGATGTCCGCCGAGCTCCCATTGTCGATGAGAACTTGGTGCATGTTGTAGTCTCCTGTTTGTATGGTGACGACGAGCGCGTCATCATGGGGGTGGTGGAGGCGTCGTGCGTCTTCCTCTGAGAATCTAATGACGGGGTTATCAATCCTCGGCGCTTTGGGTACGGACCCTGTCGTTTGGATGTTTTGAACCATCCGGAGATAAGTTTTTCGAGCTTTCTTTGACGACCCAACGGTCGCGGTGCCTCCTACGATCATTTTTATATCGCCCAAGGGCTGTCTTGGTCGTTCCTGTTCTCGTCGGGGGGCCTGGTCTTGCGGTGGATCTGTCCGCTCTTTGCTAACAAACCTCTGCAGCCTTCCTTGCCTGATTAAAGCTTCTATCTGTTGTTTTAGGTCATAGCAATCTGCCGTATCATGTCCATGATCTCGATGGAAGCGGCAATATTTGTCTTTTGGCCTTTTGTTCGGATCGCCCTTCATCTTGCCTGGGAAGGTCAAAGCCCCTTCGTCCTTGATTTGCATTAGGACCTGATCGATAGGTACGGTCAACGGCGTGAAGTTCGTGAATCTTCCTGGGGGCGGCCTGGGGCGGCGATCGTCCCGTCTTTCTTCGGTTCTGGCCTTCTTCTGCCCCCTATCCGTTCGTGCATCTTCCTACATTCCCCTCTTCTTAGGCTTGTCTTCCCTTGCGATCAGTGCGTCCTCGGCGTTCATGTACTTCGTTGCCCTGTAAAGCACTTCGGACATTGTTTTTGGATCGTTTTTGTACAAGGAGAAGAGGAACTTTCCCTTTCGCAGCCCGTTGGTGAAGGCTGCTACTTGTATTTTGTCGTCCGCTTCATCTATGGAAAGAGCTTCTTTGTTGAATCGCGTTATGTAGGATCTTAGAGTTTCGTCTTCCCTCTGCCTGATGTTCATTAAGCATGCCGTGGACTTCTTGTATCGATGGCCTCTGATAAAATGTGACACGAACTGAGCACCTAATTCTTTAAAGGTGCCGATTGAGTTTGGCGTTAACCTACCGTACCAGACTCTGGCGGATCCTTTCAAGGTAGTTGGGAAAGCCCTACACATGATCTCGTCTGGCACTCCCTGAAGATGCATTATAGTTTTGAAGGACTCTAAGTGGTCTAGGGGGTCCTTACTTCCGTCATAGCTCTCAAGCTGCGGCATACGAAACTTTGGGGGAAGAGGGCATGAAGTGATATGCGCCGTAAAAGGTGAATCACTCCGCTGCACCAGGTCGTCGAGGTCATTAGACACCCGTCCTTTGAGAGCGTTCATCATCACGTCCATTCGTTCCCGCATCTCCTGCATCTCTGCGGCGATGTGGGATGGTAAAGCTTCAGAAGGGGTGGTTAGATTGGTCCCCCGCCTCTCCGGCCTACTCGGAGCATTGCTGCCTTCGGGCGCTTCGGGACCTCTTCTTTCAGCGCTTGTTTCCTCCTGATTTTCCTCCTGCGCTCCAGGGCGCGCGTTCTTCTGACGTAGCTGTTCCTCTAAGTCGTGATTCTGTTTGGTCAAGCGTTCGACCGCTGCCGCGAGCGTTTGGACTTGTCTCTCTAGGATGGTAGCACGCGGTTCGTCCGCCTGTACGTTGGTGGTAGCCATTGAGCGGGTGAGTACCATGCAACCTTTTGTCCGGGAAGCGATAATGCGACGTCGCTACTCGTTCCCACAGACGGCGCCAACTGATGACGTCCAAAATCCTCAGTAGGCTACACGGTCCGCACGTGCTCCTGATGACGTACCTGCACAACAAAGAGAGTGAAGACCTAAAGAAGGGTACCGGTGTGGTACCGGCCGAAGACCCTCCGAAGGTCAAGTTAGAAACCTTTACTTTCAACGCTAGAGTGCTAGAGTTGGGTTATTTGTGCGTACCTTGCTTTGAAAGGGTCTTGGGGTATTTATAGTAGCGTTGGGCCGAAATCCATGCCTTGACCAAGGAGTTCTTTTCCTTCTAGGACAGTGATACTTAGATCCCACGTATCTCCTAGAATCCTTGCCCTTGTAGGAGTCTCCTTACTTAGACGTGTCGTTCAAGAATTGTTTGTGTATGCGTGTTGGTTACGTAAGTTTGTAGATGGAGCCGAGACTAACCTCGTCAACCTACTCCCGTCAGCCTGGCCATGCATTGGGATTGTTGGTAGAGGTCGTCAGCCTTAGGTCTCCACATGCTTTGGGTCGTCAGCCTCAGGTAGCCCAAAGTTGAGGTCGTCAGCTCTGGGGTCGTCAGCCCCAGGCTCGTCAGCTTAATGTCATTAGGACAACCCTTATCACCAGGTAAAGAAGCTGACTACCATTAATAATGCAAGAGCCATTTTTCTCATGGAGCTTCATGAGAACACTTATATTGATATTAGTGCTCATATCTTCTGCATTATTGTTAATGAAACAAAAACCTCTTCAAGGGCAAAGCTAATTTTCCCTAGTCTACTTATGCGGCTCTTTTGAGCAAAGGGTGTGGAAATTCCTCAAGATATCAATCTCATGTCTACTATTTCAGCTACCAATGCTTTAACTATAACACGGATCAAAGTTCACCTTCCGAGTGATGAAGAGGAGGGTGATCAAAATCAAGTAAAACCTATGGAAACTGAGACAGAAGCAGAAGAACAACCCTCAAGCTCAAAAGCTTGTGGCAAACGAAACCGAGCTTCATTATCTTCTGCAGTACCTTCAATTGCTTTTCAGATCATCCTTGAAAGGATTGATGGGCTTCGTGACATCCAGAATGAGTAATCTGACAGACTGGCTGCTATTCAAGAGCAGATGAACCTTCTTTCAGCAAAGTTTGACAGCTTCACTATCCAGATGTAACCCTTTGGCCATTCCGGTCAAAAAAGGGAGAAGTAGCTCTAGAGGGGGAGCAAAACCTGCAAAAGCTTAAGCATTTTACTTTATGTTTTTTATGGTTTTTGTTTCTATGTTTAGCCTATTTTAATATGGGTTTGCACAGCACTTTGTTAAATACTTTGGTTTACATATTTCAGTTGTTACTCAGTACTTGTTTTGCACCTTAGCTTTGTAGCTTAATACTTTTAGTTAAAGTTATGCATATCTTTTAGTACATCACTCTTTTGCCCTTGTTAGATTTTATATCCTTGATGCAATTACCTTGTGTTGTTGTATCGGTTGAATATTGGACATGTAAATGATACTTTGCATTGAGCATATAAGCTTGCATGTCCGGATGTTCATTCCTTGAGTGAATGATCATTGTGGTCACTATTTATAATGATTGCTCGTTTTTGGTCAAGCCATTTTGTACGTTTTTAGAGCCCTTAAACATAACCAGATTAATCTAATTATTTAGCCAAGTGATTAACTTAGGTAAATTAAGCAGATCTAGTTTAACACAAATATATCATATCATGCAAACCAGTAAAAATATAAAGAACGCAATGATATGATGACCCAAGAAAACCAAATTGGTAAAAAACTTGGGGAGGATTTAACCTAGCTATCCTCAAGATAAAATTGAATCCACTATGAAGGAATTGAAATTTACACAATAATGACTTAGACCACTAACATCCTTTTGCTACCTCGAGTAGGAAGCTTACTACCACAACCTCATGATAGCTCCGAGTCCACAGACTACTTCTTTCTTGGATTTCGAGCAAGCACAAGCACTCGTACTTGTATATCTTTAAGCTCTTGAATCTGCAACTGAATCGATCACCAAGCTTTTGACATCAATCTAGATCTTGATAACCCTAAGTATATGTGAAGGCAAACACCTCTAGATCTCACAAGAGATTCACACACATAGTATAAAGAGAATCAACAGCTTTCTAAAAATGTGCTAGGGTTTTCCCTTTTATATCTAGGGCAAAACATAAAACCCTACACACAATACAGGCTTGGGCTGAGTTGGAAAATTTTACAAAACAAAACAATCTGCACAACTTTCGATCAGTCGAGTCTAATTCTCGATCGATTGAGCCAGGCAGAATTGCACAGTAAATTCTGTAGTGCACTCGATTCCAACTTTACATAAGACACATATACTTTAAGTAGTCTAAATAAGACTAACACGTTTTGATCATGGTTTACCAACATTACAAATTAGTGTTCTAATACATTTAAAACTAAAGGTCTTAGAACCTAACAAACTCCCCCTTTAGCAATCCGTGACAAAACACAAACACAACAAAATGCTCAAAGTTTACATATAAATAGCCCATTACTAAAACATAGCCCAACATAACAAATTCAACCTAACAACTATCCATCAGTTGCAAGTGTAGATAGCAGCACGATTGAATCAACCTGTATATTCCTGTAACACTTATAAACACATAAACGCATATGTGGAAAATACACAAAAACTTAAACTACAAGATATACCTCATCAATATAGATCAATAATCATAGTAGCATAAAGTGAAACAAGAAAAAGATAAACAAAACAAAATATCTCCCCCTATCATGGACAACCCAACACAACCATCATAAGCCAAAAAAGCTAAATACAGAGTGAAGCACCTAGATACAATCTAAAAACTCCACAGCTCCAATCAACACAAAATCTCCCCCTAAGAACAAAAACTCCTCTCTACATATATGCACTTTCCCTTTTTGTGACGAATTGCCAAAGGGCACTCACTCATCGTCAAAAGGAGGTGGTGATCTAATACTCTCCAAATCTGCTAGAAAAGTACAAAGCTCATCAAACATGTCCACCAAAAGCTGACCATGAGCCACCTGAACGGTCATGACAGTCTCCAACATACGTCAAATATCTGAATCATCCAAAGTAGAAGGCAGAGGAACATTAGCAGCAGCAGCAGAATCAATAGACTCCTCAGTAGAAGTATCACCTGTAGAGGAGGGAGGAGGAGGAGGTACAACATTAGGGAACTCAATCCTAGGACGTTTAGAGCTGGATCTCCTTTAAGCAGCTCGTTGTCTATGAAAGGTGGTACCTATATGAGCATTGGTAATAAGAGCATATAAAAACACACAATGCTCTAAAGGGATGGTGTACAAATGAGAGATAGGCTATAAAGAATGACAAGCAATCCGAAAGAAAAGATGGTGAATCTCCGTCAACTCAGGAGACATGATCCGAGGATCAGAACCCCATTGGATAGAAGACCTAGTGATGTAAGAAATGATGTCGTCTAAGGGAGGATACTCATCACAAGGTAAGACAAGATGCTGAACTAGAGGCACCCCAAGAGCAGCAGCCACTTCCAAAGGGGTAAAGATGTACTCATCACCATGAATCCAACTCCTCACAAGAGTGTTGGCATCATAGGAGTGAACAGAAAGGTTCGAATAGAACTCTCACAAAACTCCAAATTGATCAAATTAAATCACCAAGAACAGTTTTATATCAACCGAAAACAAAAACCCATTGATCAATTGTGAAAGAAAAAGCTCAAAACATCAAAAACCCCAAACTTTCTTAGGTTGTAAATTTCCCTCTAAATGCATGATTTAATGCATGAAAAAAGAAAATAAATGAAAAAGGAAGGGTAGAATGGTCTTACCGGCCTTAGAGGAAAAAAACCTTGCAAAAGAATTGGAGGAAAACGACAAAAATCTTGATTGAAGCCTTGACCAATAGGATAGAGAGAGAAAAACTTTTGAAAAAGTTGAAAAATGTTTGACCACGTGAGAAAACTCATGATTTTAAAAACTCTCTATGCAACTTTTGGTTGATCAAAAAACAAGTTTGATCGTTCGAAAATGCTTCGATTGATCCAGAACCATTCGAGCATTGATCGAAACAGACAGGAGCTGACCAAAATTTTAAACGCAATTTCGATCGGTCGAGAAACAGCTTCGATCGATCAAAATTTTGGAAAAATCAATTTTTTTTAAAAAAACAAAGCACTTTTATGCCAAAACTCGTCAAAGTATAGAATTTTCTAAATAAAATGCATGAGTATGAGATGGAATGCTTTTCAAAAATACATGATTTAAGCCTAGATTTCCCAAAAATTAAGATTTTCACTCAGTTCATCTTAAAATCTCAAACTTCACAACATATTTTACATTTAAACTCAAGGAAGTTTCAATCTTGGATAGCCAAATCAAAATTACACACAATAACATGTACAAAGTTTAACAAAGAGTAACTCGTGTAGTGTGTGCAACTAGCAAAAGCTTGAGAGACATGTGAGGTGATATGTGAATAGGAATTAAGCACAATTTCTACAAAAATTCATCACATACAATTAAAAGAGACTATCCCTCAAAGAGTTACATCATATAACTCTCACATTTCCTAGGATAAAAGATTGCAATCATGTAAGTTTCTTGATTTGCCTCATAATATACACACAAATTTTATTTGATTAAAAACTTATTAAGAATTAGCCACGATAATGTACACACCAATTTTAATTAAAAGAAGATATCATACTCCAATAATGTACACACCAATTTTAGCATTTAAACCGAGGCTACACCTTATGTTCTTTTGTCTGCATGTGCTACACTTTCTTAAACACAAAATCTTACGATATGCACTAAGGTGTTCATGATTGGCTAATAAATAGTGGTGAGATGGTTATTTATGCCTTTCTCAATAAGTTTAAGTCTGACAATTAAAGGCATGTGATTTCAAGATTAAGATCATGTGATCAAAAACTATAAATATCTTTTCACACAACATGCACTACAAAGCTCAAACTAATAAATTGCAATAAAATAAGCTCATCCAAGCTAAACAAGGTACATAAACATGTTATGTAAAGATAATATGGCCAACCTTGATATCAAATCCAAGAAAAAAAATGCAAAACGCATTTTTGCTTCCTCCCTTTTTTTTTCTATATATTGGATGAAAATAACAAAAACCTCCTAGAATGAAATGCATGAATGTTATGCAATGCAAATCCTAGAAAAAGCAAAGAAAACAAAAAAAAAAAAAATCCAAACAAAAAGGTCACAAAGAGTAGAGCAAAGAAGCACAAGGACCATGTCAGAAAGACTCACTTAAATTGAGCCTTTTGCATCCAAAGCTTTTTTTATGCACCTTGAGCATTAGAGTTCTTATTCACATTAGAATGATTTCGAACTCTAGAATTGGAATAAAGGTTTAAAGCCTTTACCAACTCAACAATAAGTACCATAGGATCTGGTGCTTGAGGCACATGTACTTTTGGTTTATTTGCTCGCTTAGCAGCTTGCAACTTGAAATAGTTTGGACGAATGTGCCTAGACTTTTCACAAAAATGACAAACCTATGCAGGTCTATCATGCAACTTGTCCTTAGAAGGATTAGAAGTCTTAGGTTTAGACTCTTGAAGATCAACCCTAATCTTCCTAGGACGTGTAACTTCTATAGGTTTGACAACCTCATTTACAGGGGGCTCAGAAGAAGGAACAAAGTTTGTGGAATGTGTTTCAGAAACAGATATGCTTTCTACAAAACCTAACCCAATTTTGTCTGAAAGAGACTTTTGAACACTCAGCATATGATCAATTTTGGAACTAGCAAACCTATTAGATTGTTCTCTAGCAACAGATAAATCATGTTCCAAATTCTTAACTTTATTAAGTAAAAGCATGTTCCCAGTCTCACATTATTCAACAGTTCATTAGCATAAACAATTTCACAAGCATTTTTTCTTTTCATGCTCATGAGATGCAATTTTCTTTAAGCCTAGATCGACATTCATAACATCCTTTGCAACAACTTTGCAAAGTTTATTGTAGGCTTCTTGAAGATCTACATCAACAGAAAGTTCCCCATCAGAATGGTTCTCCTCATCAGCACTTTCACCAACTATAGCAGTAGCAGTGAAAGTAATGAAGTTTCCATCCTCATCACTACCAGACTCATTGTCAGAAACTTCATTGTCAGAAACTTCATCATCACTAAGGGTTACAACCATAGCCTTACCCTTAGACCTCAAGTATGTAGGACATTCAGATTCCACATGACCATACTCTTGACACCCAAAATATTATTGTCCCATAGAATTATTAGAAGGTTGACCTACTTTTTTTTTTTAAGTTTTTCAATGTTGTTAACCTTAATGGGATCATTCCTCCTTAAATTCCTCCATAGAAATAGCAATAAAGATAGCATTCATGGATTTGCTATTGAAAGCTGCTGCTTCTTTCTGAGAAGTTTTCCACTCACTCACAGGAGTAGTGGGCTTCTCCCATCCATATTCAACGGAGTTTCAGACTCTCTCATCAATAGATTTCAGGAATGCTTTCATCCTGACTTTCCAATAAGCATAATTATTCACATCAAAGTGAGGAGGAATAACAAGAGAGTGTTTGTGTTCCATGACAAGCAAGGTTAAGGATCACCTCAGAGATCAAAAGATCTTCAACAAAAGAGCTACCCGCTTTGATACCACTTGTACATTGTTAGACCCCTCAAACACAACCAGATTAACCTAATTATTTAGCCAAGTAATTAACTTAGGTAAATTAAGCAAATCTAGGTTAACACAAATATATCATATCATGCAAAGCAACAAAAATATAAAGAACACAATGATATGATGACCTGAGAAAACCAAATTGGTAAAAAACCTGGGGAGGATTTCACTTAGCTATTCTCAAGGTAAAACTGATTCCACCATGAAAGAATTGAAGTTTACACAATAGCGACTTAGACCACTAATATCTTATTGATACCTTGAGTAGGAAACTTACTACCACGACCTCATAATAGCTCTGAGTCCATGAACTACTTCTTTCTTGGATTCCCAACAAGCACAAGCACTCCTGCTTGTATATCTTTAAGCTCTTGAATCTGCAACTAAATCAATCACCAAGCTCTTGACATTAATTTAGATCTTGATAACCCTAAGTGTATGTGAAGGCAAACACCTCTAGATCTCACAAAAGATTCACACATACAGCATAAAAAGAATCAACAACTCTCTAAAAATGTGCTAAGGTTTTCCCTTTAATACTTAGGGCAAAACATAAAATCCTACACACAAAACGTGCTTGGGTTGAGTTGGAAAATTCTGCCAAAAAAAAAAAATCTGCACGACTTTCGATTGGTCGAGTCTAATTCTCGATCGATCGAGCCAAGCAGAATTGCACAGTAAATTCTATAGTGCACTCAATTCCAACTTTGCATAAGACACATATACTTTGAGCAGTCTAAATAAGACTAACACGTTTTGGTCATGGTTTGCTAACATTACAAATTAGTGTTCTAATACATTAAAACTAAAGGTCTTAGAACGCAACACATGCTTTACTGCTGTTATTCTTTATTGCTTGATCACATTGTGCTTGATCGCATTGTGCTTGCTCCATATGCATTTCAAGTTTTCTGCTTACAATGATCGTATTGTGTTGTTATTTTCAGGATATACTTATCCGTATGGTTCAAGAGCTTCATAAATTCTAGAGTTAGGTGTAAGTGAGTTTTGTTCAACTCTTCCCAACTCACATGTTAGGTCTAGAGTTTGTTTTAGAGTTTTGTCACGAAATAGCCAAAGGGGGAGATTGTAAGGTTGAATTTATTCAATCATTTGTTGGTGTTATTCGGTGCCAAATTTGCTTATAATTTAGCATTTAGAAACCCTATATTTAGGTAGGAATCATGTAAGGGTAGTGTGTGAGAGAGTGTGAAGAAAAGCTTAAAAGTGTGCATCAAGAAGAGCCTCACGACTGGATCTCGCGACTGGCGAGTTGCCAAAGATGGCACACGTGTGAAGCATGCAAAGGGAACTAAGGGTCACGCCAACTATTGCACTACAGGACAAGACCTCTAACTGGCCAGGTAGCTAGCTCGCAACTAAAACTCGCGACTTTTTCTAGTCGCGAGCTCGAGTCGCCAGAATGCCCTGTGTGGCTATAATTGACTCTTCGCATTCCATACACACCCTACTATAAATACCATTATACCCACGAAATGTAGAGAGCCTCTAGAGAAAATTTTAAGAGAGAGACCCTAAAGGAAAACAAGATTGACTCATCCATAATCTTCATCCTTTGATTCCCCAAATTCCTCTACTCTCTCCCTCTCCATTGTTATATCCTTGAGAGGTACATTAGCCAAATCCTTATCTCACCATACCCATATCTGTAAGGCAAGAGGCTTGTAGGGTTTAGGTGCATTGGGTAGATTAGGCTTAGAGGGTCTTTTGCTATTCATGTATCCCTTTATTTTCTAATAGATTATTGACCGCTTGGATGTGTTAGGATATATGCCCTTAAATCCTATTGTATGATGCTATGTATGACATTATGTATGACTTAATGTTGTGTTTAATAAAGTTGTTTATTTTTTATCTAAAATAATGGTAACATGAATATTTGGACATTATCATATAGTCCATGAGATGCATAGTATGTGATTTATGTGATTTAGTCACAGAAGATATAAATCACAAGTTCTTTGTAAACTCAGAATTTATAGTTCGTAGTCGGTGATGAAATTGGGCATTTCATCTGCGAAGACTATAACGTATCAACTAAGATGATTTGTCTTGATCATGGAAGTGGTGACTTCTAGTTGATATGTTGATATGTTTTAAGAGTTAAGACATATTGAACTGGACCGCTGTGAGATTTATTATTCTCCTAACGACTGTCAAATGAATAATAAATCTCACGACTTCTATTTGCATGAACTCTTAATCCTGAGAGAATAATGGACCTGATCATGAGGTGTAGGTTGCTTTGATATATCAGGAGTGAGATCTAAAGTAACGGTCAAAACCTCAGTATGTTGGGCAACCACATTTAGTGTTGATGGAACATATATTCTCAAGATGGAATTTATAGTCTCTTAATGGAGATACAAAATATTCCCTTGAGATAAGTTTAATGGGTTTAGTTATTCAGAGAGTTAGGCCTAACCACTTTGGTAAGAAATTACTAAAGTATATATTTATGAAATTGGATTTCATAAATATATGATGAATAATTTTAAATGATTAAACCGGGTACTCAAGGATAAGATGTAGTAATTTACAAAGTGGCAGTCTATATTTATGACTTTGTATTATTACGAATATTTTATGAAGGGGTTGCGTGCAAAATAAAGTCTTGGGATATAATTTATTAATAAGGCCTAGAGTGCAATTATATTTATATAGTGGTATTAAATATAATTAATGGTAACTTTGGACTTGTCAAGAGTTGACCGGAAAAGCCCAAGGCCCATTGGAGCTAGTGTCTTATTGGTCCCTTTTGGTCCCATTCCAAGCCACACACTAAAGCCCAATTGGAAAGGCCCAATAGGCCGGCCCGATTAGATAATCAGTTAGTTATAAAGGGAGAAACATACAGAATTTTTTAAGTGATTTTTCGAAAAGAAAAATAAAGAGTGTGAGACACACTTTCATTCTCCCTTTGGAAACTGATTGAGAGACCACACATCTTAGGCGTAAAGTGGAATTGGAGTGAAGATTAAAAGTTTTCCCAAGTGCTTCTAATCTTTGTTTTGAAATTCTCCATACCAAGGTACGCTATCCTGTTCTTAAATTCTGAAATTTACAGAGTGCATGTTGTCAATCATGAATAAAATAGATCCTTATTTGTTGCTTCCACTGTGTGTTTTGTATGAGATACAAAACCAGATTTTATCCAACAGGATGGTGGCAGAGAGGTTTTTTACCAAAGACTTCGGTTTCCTTTTCGATAACACATCGTTGTGTTGTCTTTATGTTTGCATCTCTCTTCCCTTAATCTTCACCTTTTAATTAGTGATATGGTTGTGATTAATTTGGGTTTAGATTGTTTTACCAATTTTGTTTTAGCTTATTTTCACATTCCACACATACATTGTTTGATAATAAGCTTGTGTTGGTAATTTGTAATTTGGGGGTCTAAACGTTCATAGGTGTTTTACACACTTTTTGAACATTTAGGCATTTTCTCGAGAAGCTCGCGACTAAGCTCTTCCCGAGAAAATGAGATAGGCAAAAATTGAGAACACATGAAATTCAGACAAAGACTTTCGCGATTGTCTCATGACTGTTTCACGAGTAAAGTCTTCCAGTGAAAAGTTTTGTGCTTTAGAGGCATTTATCGCGAGTAACTTCGTGAGAAGCTAACCCGCAAAAAACGCATGTTTTTAGTTTTAAAGGGCTAATGTAGATAGGTTTTTTTAAACACGCACCCTTTGCCTCCCCCAAGCCCCTCTCAACCCAAAACCATCTTTTTCTTAAAAACCCACCTAAACTTCAAGAGAAATCATCTTCAACTCATTTTTAAGGTATGTTTACTTAATCTGTTCTCCTTATTTACTTAGATTATGCCTTAGATTCTAGGTTTTCTTAAGTTGGGTTCATTTTTGTAAAAGGGTTGGGAACGTTAAATTTTGTGAAAATTTTTTCATTTTCTTGATTGGTCTTTGTCCCATTTGATCTATTTGTGTTTGTGTTAGCCAATTGTGGCATTTTAACATGTATTTAGGTAAGATTCACTAATGTTCATGCATTGCCTACATGTTAGTTTTATAGGTGCATACCAAGTGTTTGATAAAGTGCTCAAATGGCATTTTGGTAGTGTTTTGGACTTCAATGAGTACCATATCTTGGGGATTACCATGATTATGCATGTTTATCATGTTTTGATTATTGGTTGTGTGTTTCACACACTTTGACCCATATGTGTTTTGCCATGCCTTGTTCATGCATCACATATGCACACCACATGCACACTTGATGCCCACACTTGTTCACTTGTCATGTTTTGCTAGGTAATTGTTACTACATGTTTAGCACTCTTGACATGATCTTGTGACTTTGTTTATGTTATTTTTTAAAACTATGTGTTTATTTTTATGGACAAACTTGGTACTAATCAAGTTTGTGTTCTTGTTTTTGTGTTTTGGCACTTGTTTTCTTATGCTCTATGTCTATTTTTGCAGATGTCTCCTACTAAGCACTCTACATCCAAGAAATCCTCAAAGCGTCCATGCACAAACTCAGAGAATTTTCAAACCATTGAGGCAGAAATGGCCTACAATGACTACTACGAAAGGGCAACGATCATCATAGAAAGGGTTGTAAGAATGGAGACCTTTGAAAACACTGCCATACCTGAAGTGTTTAAGGAGAGAACTTGGACAAAGTTGCTGAATCCAAGTGAAAATGTCTATGCTGAACTCATAGGGGAAGTCTACACTAATGCCATTGTGGATGGAGACCATATCAACTGTTGGGTGCGTAAAAAAGAATTCATTATCATAAGAGATTTCATTCAAGAGTTCTTAGAAGTTCATCCACCATCTCAACAAATCTTTGTACAATATGATGATAGATTGGATTCTCTTGAGCCAATGGCGGAGCTCCTCGATGGTTCTCTAAAAAATAAGTCCATGAACACCATTCCCTTTAACACAGAGATGAGGACATTGGTTTATGTAATGATCCATAACCTCTACCTGGTGATGAACTTGACAACATTTTCCGCACCATGAACTATTTTCCTGTATGATCTCTTCACACATAAGGAGGTCGACATACGCGGACATATATTCTTCCTCCTTACCGAAAACATCAAAAAGAGGAACTCAAGGACAATATTGCCATTCCTAAGTCTCATTATGGGTCTCATAACAAAGGTAAGGCTGAAGATTCCAAGCGATCTTACCATTGTGCAAAGAGACTATCCCATTAGTGCTTATAGGGTGACTCGAAGTCAAGCCCACATCACCAGATCAAAAACCAACATTTCTCAAATCCCAAGGGACAATATTGAGGAAGAAGGTGGCGACACAGAGAAAGACATTGACAAGTTCACCTCAACCCCAGAGGGCTCTGCACAACCATCTTCCCAAGCACAAGTAAAGGGACCTAATCGTTTTGATAGACTCATTGCCAGGGTTGAGTAGATATATGGTATGCTAGAATCCCATGTGTAGCACACCACAGATCAGTTTACATATGTCGAAGGCTAAATTACTATGTTATCATCCCAAATTGAAGACATGATGATGGAGCAGCGGCAGCAACAAGAGGGATCCGACTTAGAATCTGAGCAGTTCTAGATCCTTTGGTCATTCCGATCAAAAAGGGGGAAACATTTTTTAGGGGGAGTTGCATAGTTTGAGGGGGAGCATAGCACAGCATATCATAGATATTGGTTCATTTTGGTGGCTTAGTGGTCTTACTTTGTTTTTATCTTTATAGTTTTTATAACTTTTGGTTATTTGGCTATTTACATTGCTTTCTTTTAAATCGTTTAAGTACTTTGGTTTAAAACTTTCAATTTATATTCACTACGTTGTTTATTTATCCTTGCTTTGTAGCATTTTTTAAGTACTTACAGATTTTGTTGCATTATCTTTAGTACTACACACTTGTGCCCTTGTTAGATCTTGTATCCTTAATGCAAATACTTTGGTGTTTTACATTGTTTGTGTGTTTGGACATGCAATTGATTTTTGCTTTGCACTTAATTGTATTGCGTGTCCGAATGATCTTTTACTTGTTAAATGATCACTGTAGTCGTTATTTAATGATTGTTCCTGTATGATCAAGCTATGCTTCATAGTTTATATCTTGCTTATTACCTTGATTGTATTTTACTTGTTCCTATACGTACCTTGTATTCAACTTGTCATAAGCTCAATGAAAGTTTTGTTTGTGTTTGAATGTTTCAGGATACAAGTGTATACGTGTAAGTGCTTCACAGCTTCTAGATTAGGTGTGAGTGAGTTTTGTCATTGTTCCTAAACTCACATTTAAGTCTAGAGTCTGTTTTAGAGGTTTTGTCATGGAATATCCAAAGGGGGAGATTGTAAAGCTGTTATTTACAACTATTTTGTGTTGGCTTTAATTCCATGCCAAATTTGATTGTAATTTTGTTTAATCTTTTGTACCCTGTATTCTATGTGGGATTTATTTGTAAGTGTTATATGTGAGAGAGAGTGTGAAGACTCAAGACAAATTGAAGATCAAAGAAGTTTTTGCGGGTAGCTCGCAAAAAGCCTTCTCACGAAGTGAAGCCATGTGCTCAGCACATGCCTGGAATGTGAAGAGTCATGACAGATGGTGACAGTTGATTTTCACGAGTATTTTGCTGGTAAGGCCTTCTTGCGAGATACCCGCGAAACATTCTATTTTGTTATTTTGTCATATCTGATACACCATGTCTCTACCCACACTATATATACCCACGTTTTGGAAGGAGTGCTTTTTAGAGAGAAAACCCTAGCCACAACCTTTAAGAAATAGAGATTGTCATACCAACAATCCTCTACACAATCCATTTTGGTTTTTCCCAACTCCTACCCCTCCATATCCATATCCTTGAAAGGTTGATAGCCTAAACACTTACCACACTCATTCTGAGTGTCAAGTGAGGTTTTGGTGCTGCTGGGAAGCATTGGAAGAAGCCAAGCTTTGGCAGATACAATCGGGCACATTACGGGATCCAGAAAGTTAGATACAGTTCCGAGAAGCCTTGTTGGCGTAGGAGCTTGGAGGGCTTAGGTGCATTGTGTAGATAAGCTTAGAGGGTCTTTTGCTATTCGTGTATCCCAAACTTATTGTCTAGTGGATCGATTTACTGTTTGGAGGGCAGCAGAGAGGTTTTTCGCCAAGTTCTTCAGTTTCCTCTTTGATAACATATCGACGTGTTATCTTGTGTTTGCATTTCTCTTTCCTACTCTTTTAGCTTTCATTTTACTGCAGCAATGCGTTGAATATGGCTTAGAGTAGTTTTATTATTTGTTCACTCGCATTTACTCTATTCCACACTTAGTTTAAATTAGAGTAAAATCAACCGAGCCATAATCTTTAATTTGGGGTCTAAACAAGCTCTTGTGTTTCACACAAATCCGAGCTTTCAAATCAAATTATTATTGTTCAAGTTTTTATAGTTTAAATTTATGTATTAAAAATGGGTTTGGATTAAATAGTAAATAAAGTTCGATTGACACGAAATTCAACATGCATGTTAGAACATAACGAAAATGTTATCCAACTATAAAAATTTTAATTTATTAATCTAATAAAAAAGTTATTACATAGTGTAACTTTAATTTTGTGTAAGCTTCAATTTTTTACTACACTCTTTGTTTGTGAGATGATGCACAAAATTCTTAAGCATGTTTAGTAAAAAATTTGGATGTCAATCAAAGACAGTGCACATTGATTGTTTTCTATAACAAAGGCCTATTTGTTTGCCTGGAAAATGGGTGAGGAAAAAAAAAAACCCAAAAGCCTATATTGACTGTTGGTAAAAGTAGTAGTGGTTGTCAAATGGTAAATCCTCTCTCTCCTTTCAATTTATCTCTCTCACAATCGGTTGCAATTGGGAAATTGTACTTTCATGTGACTTTAAATGAGTAGACTAATAGATTCCTTAATTTGGTACATGTGTGAAGTTGAAGGAGTTAATTGGCTAAAATAAAAGTTCAAGTGTAATGGCTACCACCTCAATGATCAGGAGGTGTCTTGACATTTTTCCCTTACTATTTTCTATCATAACCTATATTCAATCAAAAAAATTTCACCCTTCAAACTCCTATATTTTATCATTATGTGTGAATTTTGAAAATCTAGCTGCTGGATTGCATGTTCTTATTATATCTTCTATGTTTGCAAAATTTCCAGAAGATCGAAGATCAATTACTATTTGTCAATTAAATTTTTAAATTTTAAGTTTTTGTGATCTAAAATTATGCATAAAAAATAAACTTATTGATTGAGTAGTAAATAACATCCAATTTTAATGAAATTTGACATGCATGTTAAGAACATAAAGAACATACAATTCAATAGTTAGATTTTCAAAATTCACACCTAATAAAATGATAAATGAGGCATTTGAAAGGTTTGGAGAGAAATCTTGTTCTTATTCAATACACCAAATATTTCCAAAGCATTGCAGAACAAGATTTCTAGAGTATTACATTTAAAGCTTAAGGATTCTGATAGGCTACAAATGCGTTGACCCCTTGTGATTAATTAAATTGATTAATTAGCCAAGTTATTAATTAATCAAGTTAACATGCAAATTCACGTGGTAGCACAAACAAATCACCAATAACTAAAGTATGCAGCGGAAAATAAATGACACAGTGATTTGTTTACGAATGGGGAAAACCTGGCGACAAAAACCCCACCGGGTGATTTAAGGTCACCACTCCCGAAACTCTACTATTATCACAAAAAGTTGTTACAAGCAAGGAATCCCAAGTACCTTACCAACCTACAGTTGAACCCTTACCCCAATACCCAATTGGACTTATTCTGTAGTGACAGTTCCTCCTTTTGATGCACGACTCTCAAGTACGTGACTAACCAATTGCGCGGATCCTAGTACGCGACTTCAATTCACCAACTAGAGAGAGAGTTGTTGGCTGCAAAGTTTTTCACATCATCCACATGATGAAGCTCAAGAAGATGCTTGGTTACAAGATCCTACGGTGCACATTACACAGCAACTTCTTCACAAGAGATGAACTAGGGCATGAATTTTGTCTTAGGTCACAAATTGCATGAACAACAATTACCCAATGCTTGTGCAACTTGTGTCTATTTGACGGCCCTTAAAACAATCCTTTTATATGTCTAAGGTTAGGAGAAAAGAAGTCTCAAAGACACATTCACGGATTGGAATCTAAACAAAACCGAAAATCTTTTTTCCTTAAATCTCGACAGATAGAGGTATCAAGGATCTGTCAAGAAGCTGTCGAGCCTCAAGGCTGAAACAGCTTCTAAAGCTCGATAGATGCATGTGTCGAGACTAGGTGTCGAGCTTTAGTAACTTGCACTTTCCAGCTTGTTTCTTGGACAGACTTGATAACTTCAACACTTGATCTTGAAATCCAGTTTTTTGAAGCGTTAAACACATCCTAAATCTACCCAAATACAAGTCAAGTGCGTTTTGTCAAAGGATAAGGCAATTACATAAAATAGTGACATATGTTTGAAATCACTTGAACTACATATGTCCTAACAGATTCCATATTGAATTCAGTTAATGAGTACCAACGTGCATTGGTTAGAATTTGGGTTTTTTATTGTAATAAATTGGATGTTTTAGGGACTTAGAGAAACTTTCAATTAAAAAAGTGTTTGTATTACTTTTTTATATTTTATTACTTTCCAATACAATGAGACTCTCCAAATTCCTCTTTAAGAGCATCTCCAACACTCTCTAAAGCTATCTTTGAAAAGTAAACCTACAAAAATTAGCTCCAACAACCTCTCCAAAATGCAAAAAATAGAATAGCTTAGCTACAGTGCATTCCACACATGGAGCATTATTGTTACTCTACAAATGAATTATTATGACTAAAATATTCAGCCCCACCCTCCACTTTTTAAAATATTCAACCACTTTCTCTCTTTCTATATGCAACCACTTTCTTTCTCTATGCACAAATAGATAAAATAATAAAGAATAAAAAGAATATTAAAGAAATAGTGAAAAATTAATATTTAAATGTGATAAAGAAATAATAGAGAGTTTATTGGAAAATATATTTAAAAATAAGCAAGTAAAATTGTTTGCTCTCCAAATAGTATGAAAATTTGACTAAGTTGCTGGAGATGCTCATATATGAACTTTGATTATTTGACACCCTAAACAGAACCCCTTGGAATAATGTTTAGAGAAGTACTAGGTCTACAACATTTTCACAACAAATTATAGGTAGTAAGTTGTTATTAGTTTTAATTTGAATCCACAACTTAAATTACTTTTCTGCCCACTCGTAACAACTTAACAACCAACCACTTAGTATTTGTTGTGAAAATATTGTAGACATATCATTTTTCTAAAATTTAAGAGGAATCTATAAAGATAAAGTCTCCATTATAATTGGTGAAGCCAAAAATGGTCGTTAGTTGATAACCTTGTCGGAGCTTATGATGAGGTAACACTCCCTACAAAGATGAGAGAGAAAGACACCAAAGTGGCGTTAGCAAATAGTTTTTCGATGATTAAGTCAATAAAGTTCTCAATATCTCTTAGAGAATCAGAATGTAATTTTGTAGGTTTGAATTTGTGTACCTTTCTCCTGGTGCTTGGTGGCTTATTTATAGCCTTAGTACAGTTGTTAGGAGACTCATTATGAGTGTGACTAATGGCAGCCTCTTAATGGCTCTCTTGGCTGTCTTTTGTAACGTATGTCTAAGCTTAAATGAGGTTTAATTGGCTCATGGTCGGCCTTTCTAACCGTTAGAGCTCGTTGGTTATGAAACCATTAATGACTGCACTATAAATGTTGTATGGTCATCCTCTCATGGACAACCCTATGGATTGTATGCTCTTTATTTGTATGGAGGAGCCTGTAGATTGAATGCTTATTAGCTGTATGATGAACTTATAATTTTAGTATTTGGCAGTTGCCCCCTTATTCTTGCGTCGATCTTTGGGATGATTATAGGAATCCTGTTTTGACAAAGACTCCTATTTTTGGATGTCATATATATCACAAGCTTCTTAGTAATCTTAATAATTAGGTAGAACTTTTGATTTGTTGATATTGTTGATCTTACCTTATGGGTTTACTCATGTGGCTTTACACTCATGATGATAATTTTATCGTTAACGTGATTTTATCCATTGGTTTTTAACCTTGTGAGTTTAATCATATGACTTACTCTCGTTTTAAGAGTTTGATCGTCATTATGATTATACTCAGATTTTTAACCTTGTAAATTTAATCATAAGATTTACTCTCACTTTGAGAATTTGATTGTCATTATGATTGCACTCATTGGTTTTTAACCATGTGAATTTAATCATATTAATTACTCTTACTTTGATAATTTAATTCGTTATTATGATTGTACTCATGAGATTTTAACCTTATGAATTTAATCATAGGACTTACTCTCGCTTTGAGAATTTAATCATCATTATGATTGTACAAGTTTGTTTTAACCTTATAAATTTAATCATATGACTTTATTCTCGTTTTGAGAATTTGGTCATCAATATGATTTTACTCATTACCTTGTGAATTTAATCATGTGACTTACTCTCGCTTTGAAAATTTAATTTGTTATTATGATTGTACTCGTTTGTTTTAACCTTGTAAATTTAATCATGACTTACTCTCGCTTTGAAAATTTGATCGTCATTATAATTGTAATAGTTGGTTTTTAACTTTTTGAATTTAATCATATGACTTACTCTTGCTTTGAGAATTTGATCATTATAATGATTGTACTCATCGGTTTTTAACCTTGTGAATTTAATCATATGATTTATCTCGCTTTGAGAATTTGGTCATCAATATGATTTTACTCGTTCAAATTGAACCTTATGTAATGATTTTACTCTTATCGAGATCTTTATTGCGTACTTGGTTTTACTTGTTGGACTTTGATGACGGGCTTTCTTCTTAAAAAATTTTATCGTTTGTAAAGTGAGTAAGACTTTTAGATTTTTCAAGAGAATGACATTTATTCATGTGTGGAAAAATGCCCCCTTATTCATTCCTGCTTACAAAATAATTTAATGAAAGAAAATTGAAAACATCATCTAACTAGCAATAATACCTCTTAAGCTGCTTTACATTCCATGGATGAGATAACTGTTTGTCATTGAATGATTTGAGGTAATAAGTTCCTTTTCTAGAATACTTAATGATCATGTATGGCCCTGCGTACTTTCATAGTCACGATTTCAACTAGGGGAACGATGCTTCTTCTTCTTCTTTTTATGTTGGAGCTCATTGATTTCTTCCATCTTTTGCTTGCCATATATCCCCTTCGTTGTTAATGCATCCTCTCCGTTCATGTACTTTGAACAGGAAGTCTGTCATTGTAGTTGGTGGGGTCTTGGCTAATGAAGCCAACCTAGAAGGCCATCAATTGAACTTTGTCATCAACTTCATCTACCTCTAGGATTGCTCAGTTGAAACGCTTCATATAAGCCCTCAAAGTTTCCTCTTCTTGTTGTTATATTGTTAATAGATGCAAAGTTGTCCTTTTGTGTCTCTGGCCACCGATAAAATGTCGTATAAAGGAGTCACTTTATTGTTTGAAATTTGCGATAGAAGATGATGCTAACTTGCTGAACCAAACTCGAGCAACTCCTTTGAGAGTTGTTAGGAAGGATCTATACATCACTTCCTTAGGTGTCCGCTGAAGGTTCAGCAATGTCTTCAAAGACTCTATGTGGTCAGGCGGATCTGTATGCTCGTCATAAGTCTCCAATTAGGGGAGTAGAAACTTCGATATGAGAGGGTACTTTAGGACCTCGCTGTTAAATGGAGAGTCTGTTCTTTTGATCATCCCATCTAAGTTCCTAGACGCCTTTCCTTTTAGGGTATTTTTTATTTCATCCATCTCGTTCCTCATATTCTTCAAAAGCTCGTCATTGTTTCGATTAGGTTGTTCTGTTCACCTAGAATTAGACTACCATGTTCGCTCGGAATAGGATTATTCTGTTGGCCTAGAACCTTCTTCCCTATTACTGGTTTGTGGGCTATAACCTTCCTCGTCATCGTCCTTCTAGTCGAGTTGGCGAGAAGGAACATTGCTATTCTCCTGAGAGAGGCGCTACCTCAACTTCTCATTTTGTTTGGTCAATTCTTCAATACTTGCTACCAGCGTTTAAATTTGCTGGGTCATTTGCATTGGATCAATTGGGGTTGATGAACTTTGTTGGTAAAACTGGTTTTGTATCTCATACAAAACACACAACGGAAGCAACAAACAATGATTTATTTTATTTATGATTGACAACATGCACTATGTAAATTTCAGAATTTAAGAACAAGATAGCATACCTTAGTGTGGAAAAATTCAAAATAAAGATTAGAAGCACTTGGGAACACTTTTAATCTTCACTCCAATTCCACTTGACGCCCAACAAGTGTGGTTTCTCAATCAGTTTCCAAGGGAGAATGAAAGAGTGTCTCACTCTCTCTTTTTCTTTTTCTTTACGCTTTTTTAAAAAAAAAAATTGTATATTTTCTCCCTTTATAACTAACTGATTATCTAATTGGGCTGACCTATTGGGTCTTTCCAATTGGGTTTTAGTGTGTGACTTGGAGTGGGACCAAAAAGGACCAATAAGACACTAGCTCCAATAGGCCTTGGGTTTTTCCGCCAACTCTTGACAAGTCCAAAATTACCATTAATTATATTTAATACCACTATATAAATATAATTGCACTCTAGCCCTTATTAATAAATTATATCTCAAAAATTTATTATACACGCAACTCCTTCATAAAATATTCGTAGTAATACAAAATCACGAATATAAACTGTCACTTAGAAAATTATTACATCTTAATCCTTAAATACTCGGTTTAATCCTTTAAAGTTATTCATTATATATTTATGAAATCTAATTTCATAAATATATACTTTAGTAATTTCTTACCAAAGTGGTTAGGCCTAATTCTCTGAATAACTAAACCCATTAAACTTATCTCAAAGGAATATTTTATATCTTCGTTAAAAGATTATGAGTTCCATTTTGAGAATATATGTTCCATCAACACTAAATATTGCTACCTAACATACTGAGGTTTTGACTGTTACTTTATATCTCACTCTTGATATATCAAAGTAACCTACATCTCATTATCAGATCCATTATTCTCTCAGGATTAAAAGTTTATGCAAATAAAAGTCGTGAAATTTATTATTCATTTAATAGTCATTAGAAAATTAATAAATCTCATAGCGGTCCAGTTCAATATGTCTTAACTCTTAAAACATATCAACATATCAACTAGAAGTCCCCACTTCCATGATCAAGACAAATCATTTTAGTTGATACGTTATAGTTTTCGCAGATGAAATGCCCAATTTTATTACTGACTACGAACTATAAATTCTGAGTTTATAAAAAACTTGTGACTTATATCTTCTGTGACTAAATCACATAAATCACATACTATGCATTTCATGGACTATATGATAATGTCCAAATATTCATGTTACCATTATTTTAGATAAAAATAAAACAAATTTATTAAACACAACATTAAGTCATACATAATGTCATACATAGCATCATACAATAGGATTTAAGGGCACATCCTAACAAACTTAGTTCCATTGCGTGGTTTGAATGATAGAGCTGTGAAGATCTGTATAAGTCAAATCTACATCTCCACAAATGGCCAAACCAATGAAGCCTAAAATGGTCATCAATTGATAACCTCGTTAAAGCTTATGACGAGGTAACGTTCCCTGCAAAGATGAGAGAGAAAGATACTAGAGTGGCGTTAGCCAATAGTTCTTCGAGAATTAAGTTATTAGAGTTTCCAATATCTCTTAGAGAATTAGAATGTAATTTTGTAGGTTTGAATTTGTGTACCTTTCTCCTGGTGCTTGGTGGCTTATTTATAGCCTTAGTACAGCTGTTGCGAGACTCATTATGAGTGTAACTGATAGTAGCCTCTTAATGACTCCCTTGACTGTCGTTTGTAACGTATGTCTGAGCTTAAATAAAGCTTAATTGGCTCATAGTTGGCCTTTCTGACTGTTGGAGCTTGTCGATTATGAAACCATTAATAACTGCACTATATATATTGTATGGTCTCATTGACAATCTTGTGAATTGTATACTCATCATCTATATAGACAAGCCAGTAGATTGAATGCTCGTCAGCTGCATGACAAGCTAGTAATTTTAGTATTTGCCAATAATCATTTATGAGTTTGAATATTCAAACTTATTAAAAAAAAAAAAAAACCAAAGAATTTGAAATTAAAACACCTCGTGTTACTGACTTGTAGCGGTAGAAGTCTGAAACCGTTGAAACCGAGAGGAAACGCCGCTTATTACACGTAAACAGTTACACGTGGTTGGTGTCTGTTTCTCACCTAGCATCATCATTGATCAAAATAAAAACAAAGGATCAGTCAAAAAAAGCACGCGTTGGCAATGCCTATCCCCACACGTTTAGCATCTAGAAGGGAAGGGGAAACTCAAAGAGTCCAAAAGTCACATCATTTTATGTCATCCTCTCTCTCTCTCTCTCTCTCTCTCTCTCTCTCTCACTTTCTCTACAATCACTGTGCTACTTCTTGGAAAGTTGTTACCAAATTAATTTTGGGAATGATAAATAGTTCTTTAATTTTATGTACACAAAATACGAATCTTGAAAAGTCGCACATATCTACAATTGGTATTCTTTAGATTTGTTGAGATTTATTAGATTTTGGAGCATCCATTACGTGGGACATTATTGATGTTAGGTTCAAATCTTTTTTCTTGTCCCTAAAATTTTATTCAAGTCCTATTAAATCCATCAAATTAAAAAGCTTACAAATTTTCAACCCTAAATTTTAAATTTTCATTCAATTTAATAGCAAATTTGATGCTGGGTATAAAGTGTAACAAAAATAATAGTTTAAAATATAAAACATATATTTGAAAATTTTTAACTGCAAAATGTAATTTGATATATATTTTAAATTGATAAAATGTAACTCAATAATTAAAATGCGTCAATTTCATTATACAGTATATTTGGTTTGCAATTTATTGCAAACCAAATTAATTGATTAATTAATTGATTAAGATGTACATAAACTTTCTACAGTTTATCAAGGTCGCTCACAAGAGCCGACAAGTATTATCCTGGCTTATTAGCTGAGGTTTGAAGATCTAGGACTTATTTTACATGACCAGCCCCAGTTCCCACACTTGATTGTTAAATTATCTTCTTTTTGAATGGTTTACAATATTTAAGAAAATAAGAAATTTCATAGTGGTAGAGATTCCACCTAAATCTATGTTTTCTTCTCTAAATAGGTTGAAATTACGGCAGATTGCAGAATGCAATACATGCATGAACCATTGTTCTAGATTTTTGTCTTTGAAGTCAACAACTTTGATTGCCAGGGCTGAACTGAAGCATTTTGGAAAGCTAACAGTGAAGTAATACTCCATACTAAAAGAAGTGTATCAAGTCTGTATTGCAAAAGATTCTTCTAGATGGATTTAGGCAGAGTATTTCGTTAAAATCATCTTTCTTTGGTCAAGCAAATAGATAACTGTCACGAATTTCAAATTGTAAAAGAATTATAAAAAAAAAAAACTTTAATTTGCTTGAATCTCACTGTCATCCAGATGACATGATGACACGTACAGGTACTAACAAGTTAGTCTAGCTTGGATTAAGGGTTTACTTGTCACTTAACTAGAACACAATCCAATTTCAAATTTGAGAAGTTCTACGACTACAACATTTTCATAATACTTTTATAACAAATTTTAGATGATAAATTATTACGGGTTATAATTTGAGCTCACCACAGAATTTTTTTTTTATTTTTTGGTCTACCTGTAAAAACATGCCTTATAACTTGTTATGAAAATATTATAAACATATTAATTCTCTTAAAATTTAGCATATGATGCTATCCAATGTACATCAAGTTATCAACCGTGGAATGCCTATAGGAATGTAGGTCAAGAAAATCATTTTCATAAGATGGCAAGTTGTTAAATGGAGATTGGCAGGATATCTTTAGAGTAAGCAATAATTGTAAAAAGAGAATGAGTAATTCTTAGGTACTCTCAAAGCATGAAAAATTGTGCTCTCTCCTCTCATATTCATAGTAAAATCCATTTATTAAAATCATGGTAAGATCCACCATAGATATGAGAGGAGAGAATACCATTTTTTTATGCTCCAGGAGTACCAAAAAATTTTCCAGAGAGAAGGGGGAAAAAAGGCGCAGCGAGTGACAAATTCCTTGAGTGGCCAAGACCAACGAACCATTCTCCTACACCTCCAAAATCTTGCCCCAAATTCCATTAATACAACCACAATCTCACATGATGAAGAAGGTAATAGCCGTTCTGTGTGTGTGCACGCTCGTACGTGCGAGAGAGATATCTTGAAAGAGTTAAAGGAGGTTTCAGAATCGAACTCAAATTGCACGCTCGCACGTGGGATAGAGAGAAATTGGAAGAGTTAAGGTAGGTTTCAAAATTCAAGTCCAATGGAGACACAAGAGATAAAATAAGGACGTGTGTTAACAAAAGGGGAGGAGTGCAATCCATGCAAAGAATGACACCTTTACAAATGCATATTCATATGATTTGTCAATTATAAACTTTGGTTAAGAACGCAAATCCGATACCAAAATTGCTATATTTGGGTTTTAGTAAAAAAAAAAAAAAGTCATTAGAAACTATTTTAATTAGCAACATTAATTGTTAGAGTGAAAATTCACCTCTCAGTTGGGCACTTCATCCAAAAATGTCGATGGAACATCTTTTCGAAAAAAATGGCGATGGAAGGTCTGACGAACCTACAAAAATAAGAGAGATGATCAGAGAAGGTGCCGATATTGCACCCACCAAAGATCTCCAATGTTTAAATCAGGACTCCAAATAGCTAATATAATAACTTAGAGAGTTAAAAGTAGGGAGATTCTAGCTTTTTGCTCTTATTTTGTAAAAAATTTGGTAATATGTTCTTATTTTGAAACTCAATTTTCTCTAAATCGAGTTTAACCCTATAGTGGCATTTTAAGGAGCCTTATAGCGACGTTTTAAAACTTGATTTTCTCTAAATCGAGTTCCATGCAATTTTTTTTTTTTTGGGCCTATAGCGACATTTTAAGGGCCTACAGCGACGCTGAACTCGATTTTGAGTAAATCGAGTTTCAAAAGAAGGGCATGGACCTAAATAGTTTCAAAGTAGGGGCATATTACTAATTTTTTTACAAAATAGGGGCAAAATGCTAGAATTTCCTTAAAAGCAGTGTATGCCTCATGGAACATATACCTTTCTCACTGGATATGTGTTCTTTTTTATAGTTGTATCTTCTAGCTATTGGCTAAATTAATATTGTGCATTTACATGATTGGCGTAAAGTTCGGCTCATTTAATGTGGGAACGACTATTTGTCTATTGCTTGGAGTAACTGTAGATGCACTAATTAATTCAAAAAAAAAAAGATTTTGAAATTGATATCAGTTCACTGGACATGATCCCAGATTTTTTTTTCCTAAATATGGAATTATCATGTTAATCAAAATCGATAAAATTGTGTGTGTGTCTATATATATATATATATATATATATATATATATATATATATTTTAACTTGGGGTCAAGGCATAAACACAATATATAATCTTTTATGCTTTGACCCCAAGCTAAAATAATGGTATCGTCCTTCAGGGTAGTGATACTTGTAACAACCCAAAGAAAAGGGATAGCCACATCTGCGCTATACCTCAAAAGGACTAGTCACAATTGAGGCTCCATATAGTTGTTAATAAAGCCCAGTTCAACCCAGTAAATACCCGATGTGAGACTAATCACACACCCACACATATCACACAATCAATCAAATTGGGCATCACAATCTCCCCCACTTAAATCCCTAATGCTCTCGTTAGGGCTCACTTTGTGGGGTAGTGTCTCCAAGTCCACACAGGGTTACCGAGCCGGCTCTGATACCATATGTAACAACCCAAGGAAAAACATTAGTTACATCTGCGCTATACCTTAAAAGGATTAGTCACAATTGAAGCTCCTTGTAGTTGTTAATAAAACTCAGTTCAACCTAGTAAATACCCGATGTAGGACTTATCACACACCCACACACATCACACAATTAATCAAATTAGGGCATCACAATACCTAAGGTTGTAACAGTCTTACAAAAGAATATGAATATTATCCTTCTTTTACAGTCATTTAGTAATTTTTTTTTTTTTTTTTTGGGAAAAATGCCTTGATACTCCTTGAACTTTGAGGTTATTACCATGGCACTCTATGAACTTTTATTTCAGCCAGTTTAGTACTTGAACTTTACATCTAAGCCAAATCACTACATCTGTTAGTCTATAGTTAGTAAATAACGTTCAACTCACGTGAGGCACAAAGGACAAAAAAAAAAAAAAAAAAGAATGCCAGGCCCAAATGAACCGATTGAAAGGTAAGAGAAACTAAGGGGTTGAACTAGTTTTGAGAAAGGCATTTTATGACTATCGGACTTTGAACAGTAACGATTTAAAGTCCAAAGAGTGTAATCCTTTTCACAAGAAGGCATTCAAAAGCTTAAATTATATCACCAAATTATGAAAATATTGAAAAGCTTATATTTATTAAAGCATCCACAGCAGTGGAACTAAATAGCTATATAGCTATTTTAGTTCCACCAAGACACAAAAATGCATGCTATAACAATGAAGCCATAGCTAAAAAAATTTAACTTCTTGCTCCAGTGCACAGCTATCCATGGCTGTGCATTGTAGCAAGAAGCTAAATATATATATATATATATATATTATTACACTTCTCATTAAAATAATATTTCTTTTCTTTTTTTCTTTTCCCTTCCCGTTTCACAGCTCATCTCTCACTCTGTCTCGCGTTACTTCCCTCTATGCTCTCTTAGACCAAAGCTCCCCTCTCTCATTCCTCTCTATCATCTCACAAATCAGGCCCTACCCTTGCCATCACTGGTCATGCCCTTGCCACCGCCCTTGAATCCATCTCGCCCAATACTCCACGCCGCTGACCCATAGGTCTTTTATGCACTCTCTCTCTCTGGGACTAGTCGGTCTATATCGCTGGTATTTGATAAATTTTTTTTTTTTCTCTTTTTGGTTCTTTTTTGGGCTATTCTCTCTTTGTTAGAAAGAAGAGAGGTTGGGTTTGGGGTTGCCGATTGGTTTGCAATTTTAGGTTGTTGGATTTTTTCTTGATGGGTTTGGTAACAGTGGTGGGGTTTGGGTTGTGATCACGGTGGCTAGGTTATGAGTTTGGTAGGTCTCAGTGAGTCGATCTTGTAATGATGGGTTGTGATCATGGTGGCTGGGCAGTGGGTATTTGGTAGTGATCATGGTCGCTGGGTAGTGGGTATTTGGAAAGTTTGATCACTTTGTTCATCTTGGTTAAGAGAAAGAGACAAAGAGGAAGAGAGAGAAAGAGAGGATAAAAAATCATAAAGAAAAAATAAAGAAGGGATATTTAATTGAAGTGGTAAATTTTCTCAAAAAAAAAATTTAACTGTTAAAAAATATCACTATAGTAGTGGCGGCGGCGGTGGAAGAGTCGATGGTGGCGACGGTAGCAGTTGCGGTGGTTATGATTGTTGTTTAGTGTAGTGGATATATTATTTTATTGTAATGAATATATTATTTTATTGTGATATTTATATTTTTTTTATTTTGTTGAAAGCTAAAATAGATCCACTGTTACGGAATGTTTTGTAAAGTGAATAGGTAAAATAGACAAAGTAACTTTTTGTGGTGCCAATTAGCTAAATTTTTAACCCCATTACTTTGGATGCTCTTAAGGTGCCAAATTTGAATGGTTTGCTTAAGCAAATCAAACAATATATATTAAAATAATAACCTACAAGAAGCTCCATGATGCTACAATGATTTGAAGTCCAAATAGTCACTTCAACGCAAAAGAAACAAAGATTTGTCACCACTTACAGTAATTTAAAAGAACCTTAAACTATCATTCAGCCAAAAAAAAAAACCTTAAACTATCAATTTAAACAATATATAGTTAAACCCAGTGATTTTGTGCAGTTGAACGACATGTTTCATTTGATTCTGTTCCTCTCTCTCCCTCTTAAAACTGAGTCCTAAGTTTCTCTTTCGCCTCAATTAGTTCATCTGGGCCTGGCTAGTATTTTTTCCTTCGTGCCTCACACGTGAGTTGGACGTTAGTTTATTAATTGGAGACTAACGGATGTAGTGATTTGGCTAAGGTGTGAATTTCAGGAACTAAATTAACTGAAATAAAAGTTCATGGGTGTGATGACAATAATTTCAAAATTCAAGGGCGTCAGGACATTTTTCCTTTTTTTTTTTTTTTTTTTCCTAAAAAGAGGTTGGCAAGTGGCGAACTGGCAACCCCTATCGACTGCAACAAAACGAAGGAGATTAGCACTAACTTCATTCTTAGACAGTCAAATCCATTCATTTTTTTTTTTTTTTTTTTGATGAGAAACATATGAAATTTTCATTCATTGAAATTGAGCTACAACAAAGAGGAAACACAAGTAGAGCAATAGGCAGAAACATACAGCTACACTCTACAATCTTCAAATATAATATGCTCCACAAAGCTTGGACACACACCCCTCCAAACCTGAGAGAGCAGCTGCTCTTGCTAATTCATGGGCTGCTTTGTTGCCACTCCTTTTTAAATGCTGAAAGGAACACCAAGAAAAGGATGATGAAATGTTCTTGATGTTTTGCACAATGTGGCCGACATCACCACCTAGTTCACCATTGTTAACAGCTTGAATAATTGAGAGAGCATCAGATTCAGCAATGGCATGCGAGATCCCAAGGTCCAGAGTAAGTAAGATACCTTCTTGCAGCGCTAAAGCTTCAGTAATCTCAGCAGAGAAAGAGGTAGAAAGAACTTTGCTTGATGTTGCAAAGAGACAGCCCCAGAAATCACGAATGGCCACGCCAATGCAAGAAGGCCTGCCATCTGAAGCAGCACCATCGGTGTTGATTTTGTAGAATCTAGACGGAGGGGCTTGCCAAATTGATGGGGAAGGGGCTGAAAGAAGAACAGGGAGGGAGCAAGCACCTTTAAATTCGCACAGCAGTCTGTTGGCCATATCCCAAACCTGATTTGGAGTAGAACCCAAGTCCTCATGAATAACTTGGTTGCGGTTACGCTAGATGGACCAAGCCACAACAACAAAGAGCTCTAAATCAAGAGGGGAGCCCTTCTCAATTAGATCCCAAACAGCATCCACAAAACCACAAGACGAGGAAGATAATTCAATAGGACAATTGTGCCATTGGGCCCATGTCAGCTTGGTGTGATCACACAAGAAGATAGCATGGGCAGTGGATTCCAATGCCTTATCATAGATAGGGCAGAAAGAAGAGCAGTGAATACCCCTACACTTAAGTTGAACATGGTTGGGAGGCCATTTACACACAACCTCCAAGCAAAGATTTTGAGCTTCTGAGGGATTTTCAGACACCAAATCCGCTTCCAAAGAGAAGTTCTAGAATCAGAAGAAGAGCCATCACCCTCCTCAGTCGTGTCCACAAGGCTTGAGGCAATGTGATATGCACTTTTAACAGTAAAGACCCCTCTCTTGTTGCCAATCCATATGAGACTATCTTCAGGAAGATTATAATTGATGGGAATTTTTAATATTGTGCTGGCTTCAAAAGGAAAAAAGATGGACCTGACCACTTCTACTTTCCACCCCCTAGTGTCATTATCAATAAGGGAGGAAACCATTGGAAAATCATTGAAATCTGATTGCGGGGTGATCACTTTGTGAAAAGAAGGAGTTGGTAGCCATTTTTCATCCCATATATGAATTCTTCGCCCATTACTAACCCTCCACCTTGTTCCTTTTTTAATAACCTCCAGACTATTATGAATGCTCCGCCAAGTGTAAGAGGGGCTGCCTCCTTTCTTAGAATTAAGGACTTCATCATAAGGAAAGTACTTAGCTTTAAAGACCCGAGACATCAATGAGTTTGGATTGTTAAGAATTCTCCAACCTTGTTTAGCCAACATAGCAAGGTTGAAAGCTTGAATGTTCCTGAAGCCCATCCCACCATGAAGCTTTGATTTACACATCTTCCTCCAACTAACCCAAGCAATTTTGTTCTCAATGCCTCTTTGCCCCCACCAAAAATTCCTCATCATATTTTCTAAATCTTTGCACAAGGATTTAGGGAGCTGAAAACAGCTCATTGTATATGTGGGCACTGCTTGGGCTACCACCTTGATAAGGATCTCCCTCCCACCAATTGACAGAAGTTTCCCTTTCCAACCCGCAAGTTTTTTTGCCACCCGGTCTTTAACTTCCGCAAACACTTGGGCCTTGGATTTTCCAATAATAGAAGGCAACCCAATTTATTTGTTATGCCAAGAAACTTGCATAGGGCCAAGGATATTTGTAATGCTTTCCTTTTTCTCTTGAGGGGTGTTTGGGCTGAAAAAGATAGAAGACTTGTCGGCAAATGCACTTCTGCATCTCACCGTGTTCTATAACAATTTTAAATAACATTTAAATTAAAAGACTAATGGTAGTTTTCTAAAAAAAATAGAAGGAAAAAAAAGATGACTAATGGTATATTGTATATATATGCAATATCTTCAACCTAGGTACTCTAGTTTGACAATAACTAGAAAGCATTTTTTTTTTTTTTTTTCAGCAGGACTTGAGAGCAATTTGATTTCTTAATTAGTAAACTTTAGTGTGTGTTTGGGTTAGGATTAAAAATTAAAATTATTTTACTATTTAGTTTATTTTTGCTACTATTTGTAGGTGCTCATTTTTTTTAGAAGCCGAGCAAGAGGAAAAGCCCAAAGACATGGGCAGAAGAGAGTGGGATGGAATGCCATTAAGCCCCAAGTGGCAGGGATAATGGATCATGGGTTCATAAAACAAATAAATGGACCTTGAAGAAGTAAATGGGCGTAAGAAGGCTCGGAAGAAAGAAATAACAAACACATGGGCTGTATGGATGTAGAAAAGTGAGAATGGGTCATGACTGTCACAGCAGGCCCAAAGTAATGTAAGTAAATAAAGTAAGAGGCAATGGAGAATCCATAAGCCCCAAAAATGAAGTAAGAAGCACTTGGGCCAGGGAAGCCCAAGGAGTTAGTAAAAGTCCATGGAAAGCATAGAAGTAGAAAAGGCCAATATGCCCCAAGAAAGTAAACAGGCCGAGGATGCCCAAAAGAAAGTAAGCGGGGCGAGGGAGCCCGCAAGTAGTAAAGGCCAAAGAGGCCCAGCAGCCCTAGGTCAAGTAAACCTCATGGCAGGCATAATAGAATGGTGTGACAAGAAACAAATAACAAGGGCTGGAAATAAAAGCATAGAACAACCCACAATCGGGCAAGACTTAGCCTATAAAAGAAGCAAGCCATAAATGAGAAGTCAGGGAAAGCATCTCACGACATAAAAAGCCAAAGATGAGAGGCAAACTGGACAGATTGACTTTCAGACCACGGCAGAAACATAAGCAACGGACATAATTTGGATGAGCATGGTGGAAAAGCACGCGCAAAGCCCTTGCATCACCAGCTTGTACCTAGCCAATACAGGAAATGGTGAGGTTATGGATCAGAGTTAAGGGGTATGGTTTGGCAATAGGGAGGGGGAAAAACTCATTTTCGTGTTTCCTGCTCTAGCTCTTTTGGAGGTAATGTTCTGCTGGGATGACATACCACCCAAAAGAGGCAAAGCTGAGTTGGAACCACTAGGTGCATGCCATGAGGGACGAAGAGAAAGAGAGTACTTACACCGTGGCAAGTAAGAATGCCACGGCAAGCAAGCAAGCCAAAGAGCCTTCTTTGCCTGGTAAGGTGGAGAGGCACAGCCAGTGTAGGTAAGTGGCGCTGGCTGGGTCTTACCTGCACTGGCTAGGTGACTGACTAGTTAGTGATAGTTGGCAAGGACACCTACACCAGACAAAAACGGTTAAGAGCTAAAATGGTAAAAGTCAAGCACGGCTGGCCCTATAAAAGGAGCCTTTGCTGTGCATGGTAGAAAGGGGATGAAATATCTCTGGGAGGATAATCGCTAGAACTAAAAAGATAGTAAAACCAAAAGAGAAAAGAAAGAAAAAATTAAGAGAGAATAGGAAGGAAAGAACTAGGGAAATAGAGAGGAGTAGAAACAGAGAAAACAGGCATGCACCGAATGGGTCAATCTCCCTCTCCCTCTCTAACCCATGCTCTCTAGTAACGAAGAAGGACCTCATTGAACTCAAATCATTCAGGCCCACCCCTTCAAAGTAACTAATTTCCCCTTTAGAGAGATTAGTCGCATTGAAGAGGTGATCCCCCTTCTTGACTTAGACTTGGCAACATAACTTAATACAGCAAACTAAAGTTTATTTCTTTCAAAAAGCTTGCTATTATTCATTCAATACTCACCCTTTTGTTGCTGCTTTGTAAAACGGACACTTCTTATAAAAGCCCACTATTATCTTATTTGAATCTTAAAGGAATTTTCATTATTGCTTTTATTGTATCTGTCTGCCGTAGTTAATGTAACAGTTCTACCTGCCATGGGCATGTGATCAAAACTTGACACACAAGGGGTATTGTTTGTGCACTAGCCAGACCAAGGAGAGTTGCTCTTGAACCGGTCCCAACTTCCTGATCCAGAAATCTTTGGGCCTAGTGTAGCGGCAGGCGGCCCAGCCCAACATTTGTAAAAAATGCCCACACGCTATTCATGGGTTTCATTGCACTTTTTGGCACTGTTCATGGCCATACTGTACTATTTCAACTAATTTTTACCTTTACCTACGGTACTTTCAGCAATAATTTTTTAGTTTCAACAAAATAAGCGGTATCCAAACGTACATTTACTGTGAGTTTGGCATTAGATTAAAAAACTAGCTTATTTTATTATTCAGCTTATTTTTGCTACTATTTATGGACCCCAGTACACTTTTTGTTACTATTTATGAGTCCCACTGTATTATTTCAACTAACTTTTACCTTTATCTATAGTACTTTCAACAAAAAATTTTCAGTTTCAGAAAAATAAGCAGATCCCAAACGGACCCTTAATTTTTATTTTTAATTTTTAGTTTTAAAACGGATATTACTCACTCCGTGAAGTAGAGCATATTAGTCCAATTAATGAGAATTCAAGTCCATTTTACTCGGAAAATCTTAATAAATCTTTTTGAGCTGTGGATAAATTTTCATGAAAAAATCATACATAAGTATGTACTCACTTTCCTTTAAAAAAAATAAATAAATTAAATTGTACTAAAAACTAATATTTTCCTTTAGAGAGATCCAAGTCTTTATTATTTTATTTGTATTTTATTTTAAGAATTTTCTTTCACGCATGGGAGAGTAGAATATGGGCTAGAATGGAATTAAAAGGATTTTTGAAACTTATTATTTTCATAATATGGGCTAGAGTGGTATATGTTTTAACGAATTCTTATTTGAAGTCTCCATAATAACCATTTTTTTTTTCAATTAGACACATAGACCCCAATTTATATATATAAAGGCAAAATAGCATTGTTTTTAATTATTGTATATGCTCATTTTTTGGGAAGCCTAACAAGAAGAAGAAGCCAACAACATGGGCAGAAGAGAGTTAAAAATTGGATAGAAAAGCCATTAAGCCCAAGCGGCAGAAATAATGGATCATAGATCCATAAAGCAAATAAATGGACCTTGAAGAAAAAAGCAGGCCTTAAAAGGCCCGGAAAGAGAGAAGTAGCAAACCCATGGGCAATATATGATGTAGAAAAGTAAGAATGGGTCATAGCAGCCATAGCGGATACGAAGTAATGCAAGTAAAGAAAGTAAGGGGCAATAGAAAGTCCATAAGCCCCAAGGATGAAGGACAGAGTAATTAGGCCGGGGATGCCTAAGGAATTAGTGAATGCCTATGGGAAAAGTAGAAAGGGTCAAGGATACCCAAGGAAATTAAATAGGCCAGGGATGCTTGAAAGGAAATAAATAGGATACAGGAGCCCGTAAGTAATGCAGTAAAAGGCCCAATGAGCTCACTGGGTCATTAAAAAAGAAATAAACAACAGGCCCAAAGAGGCCCAGTAGTTTTAGGTCAGATAGCATCACGACAAGAATAGTAAAATGATGTGGTAGGAAGTAATAGTAAGACTGTATGAATAAAGCAAGAAGAGTGGCCTAAAGAAAGGAAAGCCCACAATCAGACAAAGTCCAGCCCCTAAAGGGGCAAGCCATAAAGAATGAGAAATCAGGAAAAAGCTCACCCCATAAGAAGTTAAGGATGAACGGCAGAATGGGCAGACGGGCCTCCAGACCGCAATAAACGCGTGAGTAGCAGGTAAATTTTGGACGAGCATGAAAGTGCGGCACACGCAAGGCTCAGACACCACAAACTTGTACCCAGCCAATACAGGAAGTGGTGGGTCATTGGTCAAAGGGAAGAGGGCATGGTCTGGTGATGGGGAGAGGGGAAAACCTATTTTTGTGGTTCCTACTTAGGCTTTTTTGGGAGAAGTGTCCTACTGGAATGACATACCGCCCAAAAGAAATAAGGATGAGTTAGAACCACTTGATGCATGCCATGAGGGATGAAGAGAGAGAAAGAGCACTCATGTCGTGGCAAGTCAGAATGCCATGGCAAGCAAACAAACAAAACAATCCTCTTCGTCTAGTGATGTGGAGTGGTGCGGCCAGCACAAGTAAGTGGTGCTGGTTGTGCAACTAACCAATCAATAATGGTTGGCAAGAACACTCACACCAAAAAAAGGGGGTTAAAGGCTAAAATGGTAAAAGTCAGCCACGATAAACATTATATAAAGAACCCTTACTATGCACAGGGGAGGGGGACGATAACAGTAACCTCTAAGAAAAGAATCACAACAACTAAGCAAATACCGAGAGATAAAAATGAAGAGAAAATAAAGAAAGAATTAGAGAGAACAAGAAAAACAAAAAGAGAGAGCATAGAATGGCAGGCATGCACCAGATAGGTTGATTCCCTCTCTCCCTCTCAAAGCTATGTTCTCCGCTAAAGGCAAGAGACTTTTCTGAGTACAAGTCATTTAAGCTCGCTCCCTCAAAGTAGTTAATTTTTTCTCGGAGAGATTATTCGCATTAAGGAAATGGCTTCCTTCTTGACTTAGACCCTGTAACATAACTTGACACAGCAAACTGACATTTCTCTTTGATTCAATAAGCTTATCATTGTCTCTTCCATACTTGTTTATGCTATTTCATAAAACAAGTATTTCTTGTCATGACCCAGTATTTACTTTTGTCTAAATATTGAACGAATTTCTTTTATTATCTTTATTATATCTATTTGTCGTGGTTACCATAGCAGCTTTGCTTACCATGGGCATGTGATCAAAATCTTGGCAAACGGGGCATAGTTTATGCACAAGCCGGACTAAGGTGGGTTGCAATTGGATCGATCCCAACTCCCTAATCCAGAACATTTTGGGCCTAGTACGGCCGGAGGCGGCCTAGCCTAACATTACAAAAAAGGCCCACCACAATTATAAAACAAATTCATTTTCACTCCAATCCTAAATTAAATTGTGAATTCTAATTATCTCAACTACAAAGTCTCCTGATGTCCAATAAAGTTCCAAAGTTTAAATTTTTCCTACATCAATTACAAACTAGTTGATGTAATGTCCAATAAAGGACCAGGTTTAGAATTCTGCGTACATTAATTACAAACTAGTTAATATGTTGTGTTTATGGTAACTCAATGGTCTAAAAAAAATTAAAACCAATTTTTAGTGTTAAGTTATGGTTTTTCACATAATATTTGTGTTGGCTTTATTTCATGACAAAAAATATTGTAATTACATTAATTTTTTCCTTGAATTTTGTGGGATTTATTTTTAATGATTTTAGTATTAAGTTGGTGAAGATTGCATGAGAAGTTGATCTCGCAACTTGGCTCGTGAGTGGTGCAACCCGCGAAAGTCATATGAGAAACACATGCTGGAAGCTAAAGAGTCAAGTGACAGGCTATATTTCGTGAGTCACTTCGTAACTCAGGCCAAGTTGCGAGTAACCCACGAAACTTTTTGCCTGGAGAATTCAAGTATGACTTTTTTACCCTTCACTTATACTATATATACCATCATTACCCACAGTATTGAAGGAGACTATTAAAAAGAAAATCCTAAAGAGGTTTCTACAACACACCAACCATTTTAGAGAAAGCTACTCATCCTTAAGTGAGAATTCTTTTGTAGTCCCTTCTCTTTCCCCTCTCTCATTGTTATACCTTGAGAGGATATTTGTACCAAAACACAAACCTACACCTATTCAGAGTATAGAAAGTGTTTTAGAGCTTAGGAAGCATTTGAGATTTGCCAAAAGAAGCGGGTTAGGCTTGGCGGATGCAATTGGGCAGTATTGCAGGATCCAGATAACCAGTGAAGACAAGACTCCTAGAAGTCCGTTGGTAGCTGGATCTTGGAGGGCTCAAGTACATTAGGTAGATTAGGCTTGGAGGGCATTTTTGATATTCGTGTACTCCAACTTATTCACTAGTGGATCAATTTCGACTTGGAGGGTCGCAAAAAAAATTTTCGCTGAGTTCTTCAGTTTCTTCTTTAACAACGCAACACCATGTTATTTTGTGTTTGCATTTCTCTTCCCTTTATATTTGTGCTTTACATTTATTGTTTATTGTACATGTTTACGCACTAGAGTAGTTCCGGTTTATTGTGCTTCATTTACTCGTGTTTCGTATTTAGATAAGTTAGAATAAAAGCAATTTAGCCGTAATTTAAATTTGGAGGTCTCAACAAGAAATAGTGTTTCACATTATTTGAGCTTTCAATTTGTATTAAAGCAGGTACACTTGTTTTAGAATAAATACCTAAGTGTGATCGTTGACCCTTTGTGTTTATTGCCATAGATAGTGTTTTGTATGCTTCTCTTAATATTTTGGATAATGTTAAATGTAACATGCCACGTGTTTGTAAAAATGCCTCTATGAGTGTTTATCCTCATACTTGTGATGACATGTTATATGACTTATTGGGTGTTGTTAAAATTCCAAACGTCAAACTCTTGTTGAGCCAAATGTTTGATTGCTAAGCCTATTGCTAAAAAGGGAGAAAATCTTTGTTGCAATCATGTTGTGTTGCCCGATTTTATGCCTATTGTGAGTTCTCCTCTAAAGACAAATCAATGTACATATCTCTACACAAAAGAAATCAAAAAGTGGAGAGCAAAACTCTTAAGCCAAAGCCTTCGTTTAGGTCTCATCTTAGGGATTTAAATGGATTTAAGTTTGTTCCCACTTGTCACCATTGCAGTGTGATCTGTCACATAAGACCTCAATGTTACATGTTGAAGAGAGAACAAAATCATGTTGCTAGATCCCTCCCTAAAAGGCTTAGTGGACCTAAACACATTGTTTGTCACCATTGTGGTGCTTTTGATCATCTAAGATCTCATTACGCTAAGTTTCAAGCTCTTAAAAGAATAAAAAGAAAAGAGAAACTTGAGCTTCTTGGAAGTTGTGCTATGAAAGCAAAACCGGTTTTGGAGGGAAATTGCATGTTGCTGAAACAATTTGTTAATGCTCTTAACTCATTGTCTATGTGCATCTTCATTTCTCATTCTTCCAACTCTCATCTCACTTCTCATGAGACACTCATTCCAAACAATTGTTCCATTTGGATGAGGAAGAGTTCTTATGGTTGAGCTTATGCTCTTTTGGTCCTTAATCTAATTCTTTCGATCTTTGTAGAACTCTTCATGCGTTAGATGCTTCATTATCACGTATTTGTGCATCATGCATCTCTTTATATGCATTGTTTTTATTTTTGTTGTTGGTCTTACTTTATTGCATTTGTCTTGTGGGAGTAAAAATCCAAAAACACATAAAAAAAAAAAAAAAGTGAAAAATTCAAAAAGTTTGATCATGTTTGCTTAAGCACATATCTCATGTGAGTTTGGCCTAGTACCTCTGTACTAATGGCGTAGTACATTTACGAGCTTAGCTTGTTATGTATGCACATTTTAAGTGTAAGTGAAATCTAGAAATCTAGAAATCTATGTTTGATTGTTGTAAATAGATCTTCAAATTTGTCATGAATGTTTAGCCAATAGTTTTGTTTAATCTTGATATATGTGTAGACTTGATCCTATATATCTCCTCACATTTATTTTTATGTCAAAAAGCTCTTCAAACGTCAATATCTAAAAAGAGAAAGAGCTAAAAAAGTCTTTTTTCAAAAACTTGTTTGACTAGGAAAGTGTGGAGAAAAGTGTATTCAAAATGTATGATGCCAAGGCCAAAGGCATATTCTTCAAAGAAATATAAAAACTTTTATGGCAACCTTGCTCAAAAATTGAGTTGGATTGATCAACAAGTATGAAAAATAGAAGCCAAATGAAAAGCTTTCAATCAATGTAAACACTTTAGTGGGGGTCATATATGTTTATTTTTACTAGTAGGATAGGTCACTTGACTTCGTGCTATTTGTAAATGACTTGATTGAATTGATCATTGAAATTTCATGGTAGACTATAGACTAGTTCATACTTGATTCACACACATAACTCACAAGTCTAATGTTCAATAAATGCCTATTTCATTTTTGTGATTGTATGTGTTCAAATGTGATTTGTGTATGCTCAATTGCTTGTTGATCAAACTCAAAAAGATTTTTGAGTGTTTCATGTGTTTCTGGAAGTGATTTTTGTCACTTTGGTTCTTAAAGTTTTTCTCAAAATGCTAAATTTTTAGTGTTGAAAAACTTTGTTTTTGGCCTTTTCGCGAATGCTTTCGTGAGTGGCCCCACTCGCGAAATTCTTAAGAAATTTAATTTCTTAAAAATTTCAAGTAGAGAGTTTCACAAGTCCCTCATGACTGCTTTGTGACTCAGGATCAACCCGTGAAAATCTGCCTTGTGCTTTTGCACATTTCACGAGTAGGCTCGCGACTGGCATGCGAGTCACTGATTCGCAAAATGTAGAAAAAGACAGCTTTTAATGGGCTCGAAATGTTAGTTTCAAAATCCTTTTCTTTTTGCACTCTGCAACTCTCACACACAAAAACTCACATTTTCTTTCGAAACTCAACCAAACTTCATTGGATTTCATCTCTAAGACTTCATAAATGTAATTTATAACCTTATTTTATCTTCCAAATGCATTAAATTTGTCTTAGATTTCTTAAAACCTAAGATTGGGTTTATTTGTGTGCTTAGGTTGGGAAAACTTAATTTTTGCAAATTTTTTTCCATCTTGTTGTTTAAGCTTAGTCCCATTTTGCCTATTGTTGATTGTGTTGGCCCCTTGTGGCATATTAACATGTATTTAAGGGTAGATTTCACCATGTTCATGCGTTGTTCATCATATGTATAGTGTGTGCATATTAGGTGTTTAATAAAATGCCTCTGTGGTATTTTTTCATATGCTTGGACTTCGATAAGTACCAAACTTTGGGGTTTTTTATGTTTCCTCATTAGGAATATGTTTGGTTTATTAGTTGTGTATTTTACACACCTTGCCTCACATGAGCATTTCTCATGCTTTGGTCATGCATTGAACATAGCCACCTCTTACTAACACTTTTGATACCCTTGTCATACCTTGGTCTATATCTTGTTTCTTTATCCTTAACATGTCATGTTTACTTTATGCTTTGTAGCATTTTTTTTTTTTTTATAGATGTTTTTTCTTTTGTTTGAACTTTATTTTCTCATTCATCTTGTACCTCTCATGCATCATTATCCTTGTTCATAGCTTCTTTCTTTTCCCTCATTCTTTTTGGCCCTTTTGTCTATTTGTGTCAAAAAGGGGGGTAGTATACTAGAGAGTATACCTGAGAAATTCTTTTTTTGTGCACATTCTTAGGGGGAGAAAGTCTTAGGGGAGATGCATATACTAAGGGGGAGAAAACATTGTTTTATAAGAAAACCTTGTTTTGTTATGCTTTACGTTATATTTGTTTTCTTGCTTTCTTTATGGTGCTTTGAGTTACTTTTAGTAGCTATGCTTTGATGTTCTTATCACATCATGTTTGTGTGTTGGACATGCATATATCCTTGTGCTATTGTGCTTTGTTGATTGCATGTTCGGATGATCATTTTCTTTGCTAAGTGATCATTGTGGTCATTTCCATATGACTGTTTTGTATTTGATCAAGTTGCTCATATGTATTACATCATGTTTACTTGATCACTATTTACTTGTTTCATTATACTTGTTCTTTATTACTTGCTTTACCTTGAGGGTCTCATATGTTTTGTGCAAGTGTTTCATGATATAGGTATTTTGTTCTAAGTTCATCATAGGTTTTAAATTTAGGTGTGAGTAAGTTTTGTCATTGTTCCTAAACTCACGTTTAAGTTTAGAGTTTGTTATAGGGGTGTTTTTGTCAAGGAATAGCCAAAAGGAGTTATGGTTTTTCACATAACATTAGTGTTGGCTTTATTTCATGACAAAAAATGTTATAATTGCATTAATTTATTTCATTGTAATTTGTGGGATTTATTTGTAATGAGTTTAGTATTAAGTTGGTGAAGATCGCTCAAGAAGTTGATCTCATGACTTAGCTCGCGAGGGTTGCAACCCGCAAAAGTCATATGACAAGCACATGCTGGAAGCTAAAGAGTCAAGTGGTAGGCTATATTTCGCGAGTCACTTTGCGAATCAGGCCAAGTCGCAAGTGACTTGCAAAACTCACTGCTTGGAGAATTTTAGGTTTGAGTTTTCTACCCTTCACCTATACTATATACCTCTATTGCCCACGATATTGTAAGGAGGCTATTCAAAAGAAAACCCTAGAGATGTTTCTACAACACACCCACCATTTTAAAGAAAACTACTCATCTTTAAGTGAGAATTTCTTTGTAGTCTTTTCTCCTTTCCCTCTCTTATTGATATACCTTGAGAGGAGATTTGTATCCAAATACAAACCCACACCTATTCAGAGTGTAGAAAGTGTTTTGGAGCTTGGGAAGCATTTGAGATTTGCCAAAAGAAACAAGTAAGGCTTGGCGGATGCAATCAAGCGGTATTGTGGGATCTAGATAACTAGTGAAGACAAGATTCGAAGATATCTGTTAGTAGTTGGAGCTTCGAGAGTTCAAGTACATTGGGTAGATTAGGCTTAGAGGGTCTTCTTGATATTCGTGTAATCTAACTTATTCACTAATGGATTGATTTTGACTTGGATTGTTGCGGAGAGGTTTTTCGCTGAGTTCTTCGGCTTCCTCTTCGATAACACATCGTCGTGTTATCTTGTGTTTGCATCTCTCTTCCATTTCTCTTTGTGCTTTACGGTTATTGTTTATTGTACATGTCTATGCACTAAAGTAGTTCCAGTTTATTGTGCTTCATTTACTTTTTTTCCGTACTTAAATAAATTAGAGTGAAAACAATTTAACCGTAATTTAAAATTGAGGATCTAAACAAGCAGGGGTGGAGGGAGGGGGGGGGGGGCGAGGGGGGGCAGGTGCCCCCCCTGAACTTCCAAAAATTTTCATTGTTAATATAGTACATATATAATAATGCTCTCCCTGACAAAAGTAGGCAATAGGCATAGTTGTCCACAAAAGGCAGATTTTACTGCTATAGGAAATCATATGGGAGACCCACCTAATACTGATTTGAAAAAAAGAAGAAGAAGAAGATTCTACAGCAAAATGAAATAGGAATCACACAACGTCATCCTATTGCTATAAGGAAATAGGAAATTATGTGAGAATGGAACCCACCTAATAATGATTAAAAAAAAATCCTATGGCAAAATAAAATAGGAAAGATTCATCCTACTGCCATAAGGAAATAGGAAATTAAGTGGGAATGAGATCCACCTAATAATGAAAAAAAAAAAAAAAAATCCTACGGGCAAAATGAAATAGGAAAGATATATTTAAGAGTTAAGACTATTGAGTTTAAACAAATCATGCCGTGGTTTCAAAATATGAAAAATCGTCGAGGGCAATTGAGTAAATTAAACTAGATGTGAAAAGACAAATTAAAGTTTATGTTAGATTCTATATGACAATTATATTAGCATTTAGTTGTTTATTTATTTTGTTATTAATATTGGTTAATTTTTTTAGATTAATTTTTTACTTTTAATCTTGCCCCCCCTGACCCAAATTTCTGGCTCCGCCACTGTAAACAAGTAATAGTGTTTCACACTATTTGAGTTTTCAGTTAGTTTTATCGTAATTTTATGATAAAAAACAATCATTATAAATCAAACACGACAGATATAATGTCTTTCAACTTGATCTTTGATTGATTGGGATGATGTGACAACACAATTCATTTTTGAAGAACGAATTAATATTTTGAAAGGTATGTAGAAAATGATATTATTACCGTATGCTCTTAAAGCATATATCTGTAAACCATTTGATAGTTTTTTCAATTTCACATAAAACGTCTTTTAAAATAGGTGATTAATTATCTGAACCCATATAGAAACGCCAATCATTTTCCTCTAGAGAAATAATTAAAAACATGGATAAATAATAGAGAAAGATACTTTATAGATTTGCAATAAGAATACAAAACATATCTATGAACTACGATGTCTTTTCTTTAAAAAAAAAAAAAAAAAAAAAAAAAAAAAAACTATGGTGTCTTCTTCATGTTTGGGAGTGCTATTCACAAAGTGATCAATCAACATCACCGTAAGCGAGGGGTTAGACATGACTCGAGCGAACTACGTCAGGCGCTTAAGCGGAAAAACTCTTATCTCAAATTCTCCATCCAAAATATTTCACAAGTTAAAGGAGTGTAAAATGTATGAATACATTGGACGCTCAGAGCAGATTAAGCAAAAAAAAAAAAAAAAAAGTGATGAGACAGGAGAATCTTCAAGCCTTCTTCCGCGTTGTTCCTCAGTCCTTGTAGGAGAGAGAAAATGATATCATATATTCATATGTAATGTGAGTGAATTTTATTTGCAACCCTTTTTGTGGGTTTGAAGCAGTCAGCAAATAGACCTTTTCTCAATCTATACTATTATAATCCCCTTACAAGAAACTGGTCCATTTGCGGAAAAACCTCCTTACTCGGTTTTCTTTGGTCAAACTTGTCTCTTTTCCTTCTCTTTTCTCTCCTTATATCATCCCCTTCCTCCCAAGTTCTTCACTAGAGAAAATATTTTCGCTTTCCTTGTAGTATACATTAGCTTTCAGTTCTCACCTCCTTCACAGCTCTTACCCTTTAACATCAATTCAAGATTTGGAGCTTCTGGTCACTATTACTACCACATTTCACAGCCCATCTTTTACTTAGCCATTAATCATTCCAACCCATTTGCTATCCCGTCTTATTTCATCTATACAACAACACATTTGATTGCCTACTTTGGTGTCATGCAAGTTATTTTCATGTTTGCAGCTTCTGCTTCAACAATTTTCAGCCTCACCATATCCCATTTTGAACTTCCTTTTTGTACATCGTTATATAAATTTCATAGCCTTGAATGTTCCTCCTTCACGTGCTATAGACCATTGTACCTTGCTTGCCCTCCATCTCCGCAACCCCTACTGTTCTTAAGCTAAAGCTGTGTCAATTTTTTTTGAGCATTTTTTCTAATTGAAATGGCCATGGAATGGGAGCAAAAGACTCTGATCAGTGAACTGAATCAAGGGAAAGAGCTAGCAAAGCAGCTTATGAATCATCTTAACCCTTCTTCGTCGCATGAAACGCGTGAATTCTTAATTGAGAAGATACTTTCTTCTTATGAAAAAGCACTTTCAATGATAAATTCGGGTGCTTGTGTAGAAGAGCCCAAATCCACCATCAACAATCTTGAATCGCCTAGTTCTTTTGCCATTACTAGCCCAAGAAGTGAAGGCTATGAACAAGACTCTAAGCACAAAGATGTCTACAAGAAAAGGTAAAAATTAGACCTCAACCAACAATTATTAGTTCTACTTAAGTTAGCTAAGGTACGTTTGAATGTGAGAGTTTGCTAATCTTAACTGTATTTGTGTGGTACAGAAAGACATTGCCCCGATGGACAGAGCAAGTGAAGGTTTGCTCCGGGACAGGGCTAGAAGGCCCTCTTGATGATGGTTATAGCTGGAGAAAATATGGGCAGAAAGACATCCTTGGAGCTAATTTTCCTAGGTAAGAAAGTTTTTGCCTTGGTGCTCTCTAATCATTGATGTATGTATGAAGTAAAAACTAAAAAAAAAGTATAGATTTTCGTTATATTTTTGTCTTGAAAAAACATATGCATAGTTGACATATGATTTTTGTGATGTTGTGGTGTTGTCCAGTCGACCTTTAAGTTACAAACATCTATTGTCTTATCCAAAGTAGCTAGGAATGCCTTTTGTTTGGAGCCACACAAGCCTTGGGCTCTTTAATCATTGTGATTAAAGAAAAAAATGATCTAAAGTAGTTGTGCTCGAACTTATCCAAAGGCTTTCTAGAGGATATAACACACTTCAATACATTTTAAATAACATTACACATATTTTTTCACATTTTTTCACCAACACGTATATTAAAAACTCTTAAATAACATAATTCAAACTACTCTCCTAAATACCCACTTAATAATTTTTTAATTTTTTCATAATTTTTTTTAAATAGAAGATATTGATAAAAATATGTCAGTATGCATAGGGACACCCATTGGATTCTCTGTACATGTGAAAATACTAAAACCCATTATTAAGTGGATTGATGTTTCATTTAAAAAAAAAAATTACAGTTGATTGATGGACTAAATTTTCTGGCTGTAGTTAATTATTTGTGGTCCGTAGCTTGCACAATCATTTGCAATTTTGAATACCCTTTTTAACAGTATTTAGAGATAATAAAGCTGGTCTATTCAGCACAAGAAAGAAAAAAGAAAAAGAACAAATCTAAGTCCTAGTCCAAGGTGTCCAGCTAGCTAGCGTCTCTGAACCATTTGGATTTTGGACCACAATAGTCCAGTACAGTGTTTTGTTGTGCCAATTTCAAAGAAATTTTCTTGTCACATTTTTGTAACCCAAAGTTATTTCTATTGCAGGGGTTATTATAGATGCACGCATCGACATTCACAAGGCTGTTTAGCCACAAAGCAAGTTCAAAGATGTGATGAAGACCCCACTATTTTTGAAGTTACCTATAGAGGTCGTCACACTTGTAGCCAAGCATCTCAATTAAACGTGGCATCGGCATCAGTAAAAGAAAACAAAAGAAAGTTTCAACCCCAACAACAGTCACAGGAAATAGTGTTCAATTATGGAGGTGGGCTTAAAAGTGAGGACTTGGAAATTAGAGAGGATGACATATTTCCGTCCTTTTCTTTCCCTTCTACACCAATTGGATCAGAAAATGCTGATAATAATATTTTCTCGGAGTCCATAATGTTGGAGAACAATTTTATGGGGAGTTTCTCTCCAACATTTATATCACCAGCAACATCTGAATCCAACCTGTTTTCACTGTCGCCATGCCACATGAACAGTTACGGACTAGGCCACAATATGCAAACATCCGAATCTGATCTCACTGACATAATTTCTGCCCCGACATCTGTCACCAATTCACCAATTGGGAACTGGGACTTTTCACTAGATAAGGTGGACATTGACCCAAATTTCCCTTTTGACAACCCGGAATTCTTCTCCTAATTGTTACCTCATTAGCCACAATTAACGCCCCCCACCCAAAAAAAATAACAAAAACAAAACAAAGAGGTTCGCAAATTTGGTGGATTAGGCAATGCTTTTGCATCATATTCAACATCGAAAGAGAGATCACGAATGTTCATATGAGTGATGACCAAAGTTGTATTGAATGTCTCTATGGTGATGGTCATGAGAATTTTCACTTGCTTAGCTTTTTAAAGTATTGGAGATAATGTGTAAACTCGTTAGTGATTGACCATAGCCCAAAAAACGGGAGAAAAAAAAAAAAAAAACCTCGTTAGTGATTGATTTTCCCCCCTTCTTGGGTTCAAGCACTAAAAAATCTGTTTAAAGAAAGAACATTAATTTCTTGGGTAGTTTAAAATGTTATTTCAAGTGCCATTCATAGTGTTGATGTTTCTTATGAATTTTGCATCCGGGCTGGTATGGGGCAAGGATCATACTCTCTTCCCTACCCTGTTCCTGAGCCCCACATACGGGGGAAGTTTGTTCCCACATACCTGTCTCCCCCCCCCCCCCCCCCCCCCCCCCCCCCCCCCCCCCCCCCCTCTCTCTCCCTTTTATTTTTTTCTTTAATTGCTAATCATTGCCTGAATTTAAATATGCTTATCATGTGGTGTTTAATAAAATCATAACCTAAATCTAATGCGTAGTCATATAATTAGATGCATGATTATGCTAATCTATTTCATCAAAAATAAACATTTTATGCAATTCAACCATGAAAATTATATACAACTGAGGTTTATACCATCATGCATGACCTCTTTCAACTTATATTATGGTGGATTTCCTCTACCAATATGAAGTTCCTTTATGTGTTTGCCTCTTTGGATCTGTCCACAGATCTTTCACTTGATTGTTTGAGGTAGTTGTGTGTGTGTGTGTGTGGATAGGAACGGACCCAAGTGGGGCAAGGCTCCCCTTGGATCCAAAATTTTTAATTTTTTTGGTTATTGTATTTTATTTTTGTAGTTGGCTCTATTTCAAAACCTTATGCCCCCTCCTCCCCAATCAGCCTAACTAACTTAACCCAAATAGCAACCATCTAACTTAAAAACTTAATAAAAACAATAAAAAATCATGTGTTATTGGAGAAGTAAATACTATATGGATGCTTATATGGAGGTTTTTATTTTATTTTTTTTATTTATCCGGCCCTTATATATATATATATATATATATATATATATATAAATTCGAAACCTCTGAAACTCTCACAATTTTCCACATCAGCATTAATTAAATTAAAATAATAATAATAATAATAATAAGCAACCCAAAATTTTTTCCATAATTGTGAAAGCAAATCCAATACCCACAAACCCAACTCTGAATCCTCTCTCTTTATTTCTCTACCCTTCTCCCCAAAACCCAACTCTGAAAATCAATCCCAAACACCATCTTCTTCTCCTCTCTCTTCTCTAAAACCAATACTTCCCTAAAACCTTCTCTTCTAGCCTCCCTTGGAAACCAAATTTAATCATCAATTTGTATCTCCAATATTCCTCCCCAATGCAAACCCTATACCTAAGGCAGCCAACGTAATAGGCCTATGCAAGAGCTTCCTTGGTCTCCACTCTCAACCTCTTTTCTCCATGGACAGATTCAGCCATTGAGCCGATTAGGTTAAATAATTCCCCCTCTGTCTTTCTCTTTCCTATTTGATTGATCTACTTCTCAAGAAATTTTCTCTACAATTTTCTTTAAATATTATTTTTTTGAGTTTCAGTTTCAGATAATGATGATGGTGATGATGCCAATTACTCAGTCCCGACAACAAGTGAATCCTAGCAGAGGTGTGGTTGCCTTTTCAGTTGTCACCGTTGGCATCACCAGGTTTATCTCTATGTCTCTTCTTCTTCTTATATGCCTTATGTGAATGATCTGATTTATTAGAAAAGAAGAGAATTTTGTGCATATTGTTGGATTATATATTTGGGTTGTGCATGGTTTTTTTTCCCCCTAGGAACCAATATTGTTGCATAGTTGCTAAATGTGTGGAACATTGAGGTGCTCTTACTGACATCAAGTTTTAATAATCTTGAGGATTGCTTTTATCTGGACATAATATACCTTTTTTTTTTGTTTTTGTTTTGCTTGGTATTAAAGGAAAAACAATTTGGGTAGGAATGAGATCCCTCTACTAAAATGTAGAATGTGGTGTGTTGACTGAGACCATGTTTTATGTCCCTAATAGGAACAAGATAAGTTTTGGTATTGGAACAGTTTAGTAGTGACCCGTTAGATTGTACTAATAATTCAATTTTGGTCCTTTTGTCTATCGTAAATTGTATATTGTAGCTACTTTTTCCAATTGAAATGATGAAATTTGTGTAGCTATTCAGTTAATGAAATGATAGTTATTGATATGGGTTAAAATTCAGATTAAAATTGTTTTAAATGGGACAGAGACTCAAAGTTGAGTTTTAATTATGTCTTCATTTAGGTTTTCTATCAATTTAGGGATTTCAATTCCTATCTTTTTGTAAGAAAATATTGTGGATATGGATGGGTTTCGTAGTGGAGAGTATTGAAGAGCCTCCCAACCCTCAAAATTTGACAACCCTATAGGTTTTTCTTTAGCTTCAAGCTCTGCTTGATTTTGATATCTAGGTTATTTAGCAAATCTAATTTGGCTTTGCTTAGATTGGCCAGTTTAGTTCTAGAGTTACATGCACCAAGAACATAGGCTAGTAGTGCTGATAATACTTATAGTCTTAATGCCAATGTGGAGGAGATCTTTGTTGCACTAATCTATATTTTTATCACATGTTTGGCTTGTTTGGAGAGGCCAATGCTAGTCATGCCATTGGAGTTCATGTTGTAGGTTTTGGCAAAAGCCATGGTGTTTTTTTAATGGTTTTTCTGTTCCTATGTTTTTGAAAGGCCTAAGAATGGGCCTAGTGATTTTTTTTTTAATTATTTGGATTAAATTTCAAAATTTAAATGGATTATTTGGGCTAAATTATTTCATTGAAGGGTCACTCTAAATTTATTTTGTTTGACTGGTAATCTATTTAAGTTCTGCCACTCTTGTAAGAGTCTCTCTCCTTCACCATTTGTTTTATCTCTAATTTCTTTTCTTTTTTTCTTTTAAATTGAAGTTGATGCATTGATTTAAATTGTGGTTTCAGAAGTTTTAGTGATATATATGGGTTGTGCGTTGTAGATAGATTTTGTTTATGGGGTTCAATAAAAATCTTAGGCATGATTGATTTGATGCAATATATTTATTGGTTTTGTTTTAGAAAATCTTTAGATTTTCGTCATTAGTTCATTTGATTTTTGAAAATTTTAATCACGCTCACCATCAAAGAGCCCTACATGGTTGATTTGATGCTAAATAGTTATTGGTTTTGTTTTAGAAAATCTTTAACTTTTGTTGTTAGTTCATCGTTATGATATCTATCCCTAATGCGGTAGTGTATGATATTTACATACAAGATTTATTTGATAATTGATATTGGATATAACCGATATTGGATATGAGTTGCTTCTCTCTCTCTCTCTCTCTCCCCATTCAAACTGTATTTTTTTGATATTTTTTCCTTTAGCTCTTATTTTATAACTTTATTGTCATCATGCAGAATATGAGTACAATGTAATTTTCTTAGTGCTTCTATCATTTTGAAATAATTGATGTGTAAAAATTTAATTTTGTTAAACTATGCATGAGAAGAGAAAAGAGACCAACCCCATAACCCTCAAAGTGTTCGACAAAATGCCTGTTTGGAGGCATGGCTTATAAAGATAGTTTTTGACCTTAACATAATCCAAGTTTGTTTTGGATTTTGTTTATCAGTGAATAACTAATAGACTAAGAAAGCTAAGTTATAATCTATAATCAATTCAATTTAGTAGATTTTTTTTTTTTTTTTAATTCTCAAATATAAAGTTGCTTGCTTATTGTCTTCCATGATTTTGTAGTCAACCGTATGATAGGTCAAAAACGCATTCATCCCTTGTGATGAATTAACTAATTAATTAGCCAAGTGAATTAATTAGGTTTAATTGCATGCAATAAGTGTGGCAGCACAAAAAAATCACCAAATAACTAAATATGCAGCGGAAATTAAATGACACGGTGATTTGTTTACGAATAGAGAAAAGCAACACGGCAAAAAATTTACCGGGTGATTTTAAGATTACCACTCCCGAGAATTCACTATTATCAAAACAAACGGTTACAAGTAAAGAAATCCCAGTACTTTATACCAACCAACAGTTGAACCCTTACCCCAATACCCAATTGGACTTGTTCTGTAGTGACAATCTCTCATTTTCAATGCACGGCTCCCATTACGTGACTAACCAAAAGATGCGCGAATCCTAGTACGCGACTTGATCACCAACTTGAGAAGAATGTTGGCTGCAAAGTTCTTCTATTCTTCAACACATGAAGATCACGAAGTTGCTTAGTCACAAAACCCTACGGTGTACAAACACAGTAGCTTCTTCATGAACTAGGGCAAATTAGGTTTCTAGTCATACTTGAGAAATTATGCTCTTGTGCAATTGTGCTCTTGGCTGTGCAACTTGATATGACCCTTAAAATAATCCTTATATATGTTTAGGGTTATGGGAAAAGAAAGCTCAAGCACATACTCACGGATTGGATGAAAATCAGTCCATAAAAACTAAGTTTCATAAACCTCGACAGATACCTAACTGTCGAGAAGCTGTTGAGCCTCGGGCTTAAACAACTCTTTTTAAACCTCAATAGATGCTAGCTGTCGAGCTTTAATGAACAACACTTCTTCACTTGTTTCTTAGACAGACTTGCATGGCTTTAACACTTGAACTTGAAACCTTGATTCTTGAAGCATTAAACACATCCTAGATCTACTTAATTACAAGAAAAGTGCGTTTTGTCAAGAAGAGAAAAACACAGACATAAATGCAATCAAACATGCAACTCAACCAAAGATCCAACCAACATTTTAAACTCTTAAAAACATCTCTCAACAAGAAAAATGTCATGCATTTATATCCAAAAAACACACACACACGCTCTAAACAAATTTAACCAATTTTATATTTCAAAAACAAGTTAAGATAGTTCAGTGAGCATACATCAGCACATGTAGACCTTGTGATGGCCAAATCACAATGTACCTGCACATATATCAAAAGTAGCAAAGAATATTGCGTGTTGTGTGTGAAAAAATCACAAGATTGCATTAGTGTCTCTATGTTATGACGATTTGAGATATGAGTAAATAAATTTAATTCACATACGATCATAACTGTTTGATGGGGACTATCACCTTTGAGGTACATCCTATAACTCCCACATTTCCTAGAATACATGCTTGCAATCATATATAAGGCATTTTGATTTTTGCTTTTATTTTTCTTTGCATATTTTTCTTTTATTAAGTATATCATGCATGGGCATACAAGAGAGAGAAAAGAAATACCCAATTATGTTAAGCTTTTTGACATTGTACTTTTGCTATGCCGAAGCATATAGATGTCATTTCATGATTGGAGGGCAATAATGGTGAGATGGTTATTTATGCCTTTCTTTTAAAATTTTCTAGTCCTTCTCGTCAAAAAGAGTGATACGAGTGTCAAGTACAAGAGATCACTTAACCTTACTCATCACAAGCAAAGAGCCACAAAGCTTATTTGCTTAGTTGTGCATAAAGATGCTCATCTAAGCTACAAAAGATACAAATTTTAGAAAACTTTATTTCATTGGCCATTCAAGGTACACAAGTACCAATGTACACAAACACACTTTGTTTTTGTATTTTTCTGATTTTTCAATTTTTTTTATTTTTATGAATGAAACAAAATAAAAACAAAACTGAAAAACAACCAAACAAAAACAAGCCAAATAACGCAATGCATAAAAACAAGACTGTCTCAAAAAGAAACACACAAGTAATGCAAACATAACAAAAAGAGGGAGAGAAAGAAAAAATGACTGAATCACTTGGAGCCCTTTTCCTTCCACACCTTGGAAAAACATTTCCTTTGAGCAAACCCTTGAACCGGTGGTGAGGGGGAAGAATTGAACCCGTTCAAGTTCAAATGGAACATGAGGGATTTGAGGAGATCTCCAAGAGGAACCAGAGAGGATGGAAATTGACTCAGGTTTCCTATCGAAACTATGTTGTTGCTCTGTTGAGTGGCTAACCACTTATAGCAATTTGGTCGAGTATGTCCAACTGCGCCACATTGATGACAAAGATGCTGCTTCTTCGCTTTGGACTTATGAGCATTGCTCTTCTTAGCCCTAGGATTTTTGGTTTCTTTCTTAGCAAGCTTAGAGGGTTCTCCTAAGATAGATTTATCCTTATCTATGTTCTTACTAGCTATCACATTTTTAGCATCATTATTCTCAAAATCAACATTGTCAGCAGGAGAAACAAAAGCAGTAGTACTAGAAGAAGCAATATTAGGAGAAGAAAAATCATACCCTAAATCAGTTCGATTGGAGGCAAATTTTTGCATGCTAAGCATCTCATCAAGTTTTGCACTGGAGGTCCTCTCCAATTAAGCTCTCACTTGGAACAGTTCTGCCTTAAGCTTCTTAGTCTTCTCAACCAAGAAGTTGTTCTCAAACCTCAGTGCTCCAATACTCTGATTTGCTTCATCAAACTTTGTGGAGAGTTGTTCTCTTTCAAGCTCCACATCACTGAGCTTCTTGGTGGCCAACTTATACAGCTTCTCATGTTTCTCCGATACCTTGTATAACTTTGCATAAGCTGTGTGGATGTCATCTTGCTTATCCATCTTCTCAAATTTTGACTCCACCAAGTTTTCTTCTTCATCCACATCTTCTACAATCCCTTCAGTAGGATTGACACTAGCGGTGAAGGAATTTAGGATTCCGTCATCCTTATTTTTGGAATCATTCTTAGGTTCGGTGTCACTCAAGGTAGTACCAAGTGCCTTGCTTTTCCCAAAAGACTTGAGATAAGTGGGGCACTCTTGTTTCATGTGTCCGAATCCTTGACACCCAAAACACTTGGGTCCTGAGGTAATAGTGTATTGACCACCATCCCTAGCATCCTTCTTCCCTTGGTGTTAGCTTTTAGACTAAGAAGAACTTGATTGTCTACAGTCCTTGTCAAAGCCCTTTGCATTGGCATTCTTCATGAACTTCTTAAACTGTCGGGTGATGTAGGACTTCATTTTAGAATCTTCATCATAGGAAGACTCATCAGTGTCACTGCTCTGGGCCTTCAGTGCCATGCTCTTGCTCCTGCTGGACTTCCCGAGCCTAGTTAAACCCAACTCATAGGTCTGTAGATTTCCAACAAGTTCTGTTAAAGGAATTTTATCAATATCCTTTTATTCCTTAATAGCTGTGATCTTGACATGAAATCTCTTGGGCAGAGATCTGAGTACTTTTTTCACAATCTTGGGTTCTAGAATGGTTCCCCAAAGATTAAATGCTAAGTTCACTATGTCCTTGAGCCTGGCATAGAACTCATCAAATGACTCATCCTTCTCCATCTTGATTTCTTTGAAGCTAGTAGTGAACCTCTGAAGTTTTAAATCCTTGACAGCCTTGGTTCCTTCATAGGTTGTCTGGAGAATGGTCCACGCCTCCTTTGTAGTTTCAGTGGAGGAGATCTTCATTTATGACTGCACTGAATAAGGCATTCAATGCTCTGCTGTTGAACTTGGCTGTCTTGATCTTAGCATCATCCCAATCGGCCGGTGCTTCCTTTGGCTTGGTCTAGCCTATCTCCACAGCTTGCGACACCTTCTCATCTAAGGACTGCAAGAAAGCTCTTATGCATACTTTCCAATATGCATAGTTAGTTCCATCAAATAAAGGAGGTACAATAAGTGACTGTCCTCTATCCATGACAAATAGGGGTCAATGGATCTCACAACATTATACCCTAATCATAGTGTGCTTGTTCTAATACCACTTGATAGGTTAAAAACGTATTGACCCCTTGTGATGAATTAACCAATTAATTAGTCAAGTGAATTAATTAGGTTCAATTACATGCAATAAGCGTGGCAGCACAAACAAATTACCAAATAACTAAATATGCAACGGAAATTAAATGACACAGTGATTTATTTACAAATGGGGAAAACCTACACAGCAAAAACTCCACTGGGTGATTTTAAGGTCACCACTCCCAAGAATCCACTATTATCAAAACAAGCAGTTACAAGTAAAGAAATCTCAGTACCTTACACCAACCAATAGTTGAACCCTTACCCCAATACCCAATTGGACTTGTTCTGTAATCTCTCATTTTCAATGCACAGCTTCCATTACATGACTAAGCAAAAGATGCGCAAATCCCAGTACGCGTCTTGATCACCAACTTGAGAAGAATGTTGGCTGAAAAGTTCTTTTGTTCTTCAACACATGAAGATCACGAAGTTGCTTGGTCATAAAACCCTACGGTGTACAAACACAGTAGCTTCTTCACGAACTAGGGTAAACTAGATTTCCAGTCACACTTGAGGAATTATGCTCTTGTGTAATTGTGCTCTGGGCTATGCAACTTGATATGGCCCTTAAAATAATCCTTATATATGTTTAGGATTATGAGATAAGAAATCCCAAACACATACTCACGGACTGGATGAAAATCAGTCCAGAAAAACTGAGTTTCATAAACCTCGACAGATACCTAGCTGTCAAAAAGTTGTCGAGCCTCGGGTTTAAATATCTCTTTGTAAACCTTGATAGATGTTGGCTATCAAGCTTTAATGAACAACACTTCTTCACTTGTTTCTTGGACAGACTTGCATGGGTTTGACACTTGAACTTGAAACCTTATTTCTTGAAGTCTTAAACACATCCTAGATCTACCCAATAATACGTAAAGTATGTTTTGTCAAAGGATTAGCCAATACATAAAATGTTGACATATGTTCCTAGCATCCAATCACATATGTCTCAACACCGTATATGATGGTTTAGATTGGTTTTATTAGGTATTTATTTATTTGTTAAAGGGTTAGTTTTGTAGTTTAAGAATTAAAGAAAGAGATTGATCACATTTTAATTCTCTATTATTGATTGAAAAAAAAAGTATTTGTTTCTCCATAATTTATAAGATCCTTCTGTAGTGGTGGCTATTTCAAGAGATGCTTAAAGTCAAATCAATATATTTCAAATTGCCTAGGCAAAGCATCCAACGACTATAATTATGAAAAACAATAACTCAGCCCTCAAAAAAATTTTGAATTTTGGTAGTGTTTAAATTTTCAACGTAGATTTAACAATGTTTCTTTCTCGTTGTAATTTGTGATTTATGTTAATGATGATCTTAGGGTCCTCCAACTCAAGAAAGTAAGCAAGATTTATGTTTCTTTCTCATTGTGTTTCTTCCAACCTAGATGGATACAAGAAGAGAGAAGTTTTGACACTAAGGTTGACAGTCATAAGTGAAGAGACTCCTAATCCAATTAAGTTTCCAATATATATTCTCTTGGGATCTACTGATTTTTCATACTCTACATTATTTTTGGGCGGTACTGGTAACTGGTAAGTTGAAAATGCTCATTTTCTTTTTTAGTAGCTTTAATCCTGTGCTTTCTCCATCATATCTCTCTTCTGTTGTTGACCATTCAGCGAGGCCATTTATAAGTGGAATGAACCTTCTGTGTATTTTTGCACTACCAACACTATGTTAGTTCTATTTTTTTTGTACTATATTACATCAATGTTGTTGTGTATCATATTTCTAATGTTTTCTTATTTTACTCATTGATTGTTTAGTGAAATATGATACCGAAACATTGAGCATGTGTGTGAATTTAATTAATAATTTATATATGAAAAGTTAATTGTGTAATTTTCTTTTAGTGTTATTAGTGTGCAGTTAATGCATTGCTGTCAATATAAAAGGTTTTAATTTTGCATTTTTTTGGTTTGTGACTTTTAATATCTCCCCCAAACTATTTCTCCCCCCAATTTTGATACTTCCTACCCATGGACCTCTACATTTTTCAAGTATGTTGGCAAATACAGAACCCTATATTATAAATAGTATTTTTTAAGAGATTATTTGTTACAATTGTAATTCACGGCTTAAGAGGAGCACTATGTTTTGTTTCTATAATTTAATTTATACTTTGTGTTGGTTGGTATTTGATTTTACTAATAGATTTTGACTTTGGGATTTTTTTTTTTCAAACATGCATTTGAATCTAAATAAATCAGATTTTGTATGTCAAGTGCTATAAAAGAAGTAATGTGGTTTTGAAGGCTTTGTCTTGGTTATCTTTGTGTTTGTTCTCTATGTGTAAAATTTGGTCTACGGACCCAATTTGTTTAAAAGATCTCTTCTTCAGAACATTATTTTTCTGCACTATTTTTCTACATAAAGTCTGCACTATTTTACATCTAAAATATGTATTTTTTTTACAACCAAAATAAGCCAAAATTTGCACTGCGCTATTTCATAAATTTTGCACTATTTCATAAAAATTTGCACTGCACTGCACTATTTCATAAAATTTGCATTGTTTTGAATAGCTTTATGCACTATTTTTAAATAACTTTCTGTTTAAGTACTTTTTAGCACCTATGACATAATCAATTTTCTGTTACGTATGTCAAGTTATATAAAGGAGCAATGTGGGTTGAGGGTTGTCTTGGTTATCTTTGTGTTTGTTCCCTGTGTGTTTGTTTAAATTTCTCAATGAATATGTAGAACATATTGAATGTGTGTGTGTGTGTGTGTGTTGGGAAAACATCAGTACTACCTTGGATGATCTTAATTTGAATTCCTTTGACATTGTTTCCTTCATATTTAGAATCAATAATGGTTATATTACTAGGACTCTCCTTTATGTGTTGAACTGAAATTTTTACTTTAGCTCACAAATTTAGTAGCAACCCTTAATTGTATTTGGTATGAAGGGAGGTATTACCTATGTGATTGATAGGAAGTGTTTAGCCATTCCTAACTCTGATTTAGGTGATTTTTATGTTTTGAATGTTTTTGTTGTACTTTTTTCTCTGCATTTGTAGTTCTTTTTCATTTGTAGTTGGTTTATTTTGTAAGGTTGAATTTAATCAACTATGTATTGGCTTTATTCCGTGCCAAATTTGCTTGTAATTCAGCATATAAAAACCTTGTATTTAGGTGGGAATAATGTAAGGGTTGTGTGTGAGAGAGTGTGAAGAAATTCACGTTGTGTGCATTCAAGAGGAGTCTCGCAATTGACTCGCGACTGGCAAGTCGCCAAAGTGCCACATGTTTGAAGCATGCAGAAAGCTAAAAGGTCATGAGAGGTGGAGCATTATAGGACAAAAAGTACAGTTTGGCCTGGCAGTTAACTCACGACTCAAACTCATGACTCGTTTCAGTCACAAGGCTGAGTTGCCAAAATGCTCTGTGTTGCTGAAAACTGACTTTTCACATTCCATCTCATACTCTATTATAAATACCCTTATACCCACAAAATTTAATGTGCTAAAAAAGGAGCCCATTGAGAGAAAAATCCTAAGAGAGGTTTCTACAACACACCCACCCTATTAGAGAGAGCTACTCATTTTTAGAAAGAAATCTTTGTAGTTTCTTCTCAGTCCCTCTCCCATTGTTATACCCATTGAGAGAAGATTTGTACCCAAACACTACCCACACCCATTCAAAGTGTTGAGAGTGTTTTTGGAACTTTGGGAAGCATTGGAAGATGCTAAGGATGGCGGATGCAATATGGGCTTATTGCGGGATTTGGTAAGCTAAAGAAGACAAGGTTAGGCTTAACTCTATTGGAGCAAGAAGCTTGGAGGGTTTAGGTGCATCAGGTAGATTAGGCTTGGAGGGTCTATTGCTATTCATGTATCCTAACTTTATTCTTTAGTGGATCATTTCATCGCTTGGAGGGTGGTGGAGAGTTTTTTCACCGAGTTCTTCTATTTCCTCTTAGATAACACGTGCCAATGTTATCCTTGTGTTTGCATTTCTCTTCCCTTACTCTTTAACCATTAATTGCTGCTATGTTTGTGATTAATTATGTGTTAAAGTAGTTTTCCAAATTAGGTATTGCTTATATTTCATATTCCTCATATATATGTTTGAATATAAGCTTGTTTTGGTTATTTTGAAATTGGGGTCTAAATATTCATTAGTGTTTTACACACTATTTGAGCTTTCAATTGCTATTAGAGCAGGTACACTTGTTTTAGCTTCAGTACCTAAGTGTGATCCTTGACCCCTTGTGTTTATTCCCATGGATAGTACTTTGTATGCTTCTATGGATGTTGGTGAGTGTAACATGCCATGTGTTTGTGAAAATACCTCTATGAGTGATAATCCTCATGGTTGCGATGACATGTTACATGAATCATTAGGTGTTGTTGATATTCCTAATATCAAACTATTGAAGAAAAATACTAATAAGTTTCATAAGAATTTGAATAAGTTCATTTGTAAAAGGGATGATTTGATTGCTAAGCTCAATATTAAGTGTTTGGCTAATCAGAAAATTAGGAAGGAAAGAATGAAAAACGGAGAAAGGAAAAGGAAAACAGAATTTAGGAATCCCTAGTTACTTCGAGGGTAACTGCCTCCAAATTGAAAGGAAGGGAGAGAGACAGAGATAGGATAGAAGTCAAAAGTCTTCCCGCCAAACTAATAACTAACTAACTCATAACAACCCAACTACTCTAACTAACAAAACTGTCACAACCAACTCACTAAGCACAGTCAGTCATACCCTTACAATGTTTATTCAATTAGCTAAATGCTATACAATTATAAAAGATTAAGGCTATGTGTAATTATATTATGCATGTTTTATATTTAAAAACCTTTATTTTAAAACATCTAGTGGGAGAGAGATACAAGGGTTGGATCTCACGGCCTCCATTATTGGTTTATTGTAGTGTGATTAAGCACCTCGCTTTGGCGTATATGCCTTACTCCCTTCGGAGGGTGTTTAATTCACGGTACTACAGGTTAAACTTCTTTATGATGAATTATATGTGTTTTTACATTAAGAACGACCACGCTTCCGTGGAGTTACTTTATGAATCACATAGAATTCAGTCAATGGTGTACACTAGACTAAGTTTAATGTTAATCTCCCTTCGGAGCTATGTCATTATAACTTAGAGGCTAAAGTAGAAACGGCATATTATTAGTGTTTGATAAGAGTTATCATGATAGCACTAATAATGAGAATGGTTCTCAATCAATCATAGTGTTTATAATTTACTTGCTTCCAAGGAATTTTAAACATGGGATTGGGTTGTCGTTGCATATATTATTTTATGGTTTTATTAAGGTTTCATATTATATGCTTATATGCTAAATAGATAATGTCCAATTTACTTATAATATTCATGTTTATTATTTTCAGATTTGAACATGGCATCATTTAGCCCACTTGTTTCTATTCTTAATCAAAACAAACTGACTGGATCCAACTATGTTGACTGGAAAAGAAACTTGGACATTGTTTTCACTGCTGAAGAGCACAAATATGTGCTTACTAAACCATGTCCTAGCTTTCCTTCATTAGATGCTCCTCTTGAGGAAAAACAACGATATGATCGTTGGCAGAAATCTAATGAAATGGCCAAGTGCTATATCCTAGCGTCCATCTCAAATGTTCTACAGCATCAAATGCAGGATGTAGAACTAGCTTCGGACATTATGCTAAGTCTGAAGGAGATGTTTGGTGAGCAAGGCCGTTCAGCAAGGCAAGAAACCATGAGGCAAATTTACAATACCAAGATGGCTGAAGGTAGTTCAGTGAGAGAACATTGTCTTACAATGATCTCTAATCTGAATACATTGGAAGTTTTAGGTACCGACATTGATGGAGAGTCCCAAGTGGACATGATACTCCAGTCACTACCAGAATCATTCAAGGAATTCAGACTAAATTATAATATGAACAAAAAGGTTTATTCTTTGTCTGAATTGATGAATGAGTTAGTGGCGGCGGAAGGCATCCTAGGTACTTCTAGTGTTGAAGCCAATGTTGGTGAAGCTTCTACTTCACAACCTAAGTCGAAAGGCAAAGGTAAGAAGAAGAAGAAGGACTTCACTAAGAAAGAGGGTAAGCAAATTGCCTTAGGGGTTGCCGATAAAGGAAAGAAGCTCAAAGGAAAGTGTTTCCATTGTGGTGAGAAAGGACATTAGAAGAGGAATTGTCCAAAGTTTAAAGCTGCCAAGAACAAGGGTATGAAAACTTCCTTTCTACTTGAAATATGTTTGGTACAGAATCCCACTGATTCCTGGTGTGTGGATTCAGGTTGTACTAATCATATCTGCAATTCTTTGCAGGGGTTTCAGGAGACCAGAAAACTGAGTGAAGGGGAATTGTTTCTAACTTTGGCTGATGGGAGCAGAATTCCAGTTGTGGCTGTTGGTGTTGTTAACTTATGCTTTGAGTCTAGGGTTTTAATATTGCAAGACTGTCTGTTTGTACCTAATGTGCGTAGGAATTTAATTTCTGCAACTTATTTGGGTAAACAAGGATATTGTATTATCCTGAAAGACAATGTTGTAATAAAAAAGGATAAAGTGTTTATCTGTTCTGGCAATATTGTGGATGGTCTTTATATTTTAACTCCTATTAAGCATGAATTACATAATTCTGAATTAGATACTAACTCACATATAAAATCATTAAAGAGAAAGTTTCCTTCCAATGATGCATATCTTTGGCACTTGCGTTTAGGTCATATTAATTCAAACAGAATTCAAAAGCTGATCAAAGATGGACTCTTAGAGCCCATGGACTTTGATGGATTTCCAGTTTGTGAATCTTGTTTGGAAGGTAAAATGACCAAACGACCTTTTAATGCAAAAGGTAGAAGAGCCCAAGAGTTGCTTGAATTAGTCCATACGGATGTATGTGGTCCTATGTCAACCCAAGCAAAAGGAGGTTATGAGTATTTCATCACTTTCACAGATGATTACTCAATATATGGTTATGTGTACCTAATGAGACGGAAGTCCGAAGCCTTTGACAAGTTCAAAGAGTTTAGGGCTGAAGTTGAGAATCAATTAGGCAAACGCATAAAGGCCATTCGATCTGATCGAGGTGGTGAATACCTTCTTGGGGATTTCAAGGATTACCTAATTCAAAATGGGATTATATCCCAATTGACTGCACCTGGAACACCTCAACAAAATGGTGTAGCGGAGAGAAGGAATAGGACTCTTTTGGAAATGGTTAGGTCCATGATGAGTTATTCAACTTTACCAATTTCTTTTTGGGGATATGCCTTAGATACAGCAATACATCTTTTGAATTTAGTTCCATCAAAATCTGTCCCCAAAACACCCATGGAATTGTGGAGTGGGCGTAAGCCTAGTATGAGGTATCTCCACATTTGGGGTTGTCCAGCACATGTGCTAAAGGGGAAGCCTGATAAGTTGGAACCAAAATCAGAAGTGTGTTTGCTTGTGGGTTATCCAAAAGAAACTAGGGGTTATTTATTCTATAGTCGAAATGATAACAAAGTTTATGTTAGTACAAATGCTAAATTTTTGGAAAATGACTATATGAATAATTTTACTCCTAGGAGTAGAGTTGTATTGGCTGAAATGAATGAGTTTGTAAATCAACAACCATTGGATAAAGCTAAGGAAAAAGTGGTTGTATTAGATACACCACATGATACTACTCATGAAATGTCTAGTACACAAGTGCCTCGTCGTAGTGGGAGAATTGTTCGGCCTCCTGTGAGATTTATAGGTTTAGGAGAAACTTATGAGGCTATCTCAGGAGAGGCTGAATCGGATCCCTACACTTATGAGGAGGCAATGAATGACATAGATGCACATCATTGGGTCCAAGCTATGAAATCTAAATTAGATTCTATGTATTCCAATCAAGTTTGGAGTCTTGTAGAGGCGCCTAACGGCATTAAACCTGTTGGTTGCAAATGGGTTTACAAGAGGAAGAGAGGGATAGATGGAAAGGTTGAAACCTTTAAAGCAAGGCTAGTGGCTAAAGGGTATACACAAAAAGAAGGCATCGATTATGATGAAACCTTTTCGCCAGTAGCCATGCTTAAATCTATCAGAATTCTCTTATCCATTGCTGCTCATTATGATTATGAGATTTGGCAAATGGATGTCAAGACTGCATTTCTAAATGGCAATCTTGAAGAAGAAATCTATATGATGCAACCAGAAGGTTTCATAGCAAAGAACCAAGAGCATATGGTATGCAAGTTGAATAGGTCCATTTATGGACTTAAGCAAGCATCTAGGTCATGGAACATCAGATTTGATCAGGCAATCAAATCATTTGGTTTTGAGCAAAATCTTGATGAACCATGTGTGTACAAGAGACATCAAGACAAAGTAGTAATGTTCTTAGTACTTTATGTTGATGACATTCTACTCATTGGAAACGATGTAGGAGTAATGTCATCGGTTAAAGTTTGGTTGTCAAGCCAATTTGATATGAAAGACTTGGGCGAAGCTAACTATATTCTAGGGATCAAGCTTTGGCGAGATCGAAAGAATAGGATGTTAGGTTTGTCACAAGCTGGATACATAGATAAGGTTCTAGAACGGTTTAGCATGCAAAACTCCAAGAAAGGATTACTTCCTTTTAGACATGGAGTTCCTCTGTCTGATGACCAAAGGCCTAAGACTCAAGAGGAAGAAAATACGATGAGACAAGTTCCTTATGCTTCTGCAGTGGGAAGTCTCATGTATGCCATGCTTTGTACTAGACCGGATATTTGTTATTCAGTTGGCATGGTCAGCCGATATCAATCAAATCCAGGACTTAAACATTGGCAAGCTGTAAAGCATATTCTCAAGTATCTACGGAGAACGAGAAATTATATGCTTGTTTACCATTGTGAGGATTTGATTCCCATTGGCTATACAGATTCAGATTTTCAGTCGGATCTAGATTTCAGAAAATCCACGTCGGGTTGTGTTTTCACCTTGGGAGGTGGAGCCATAAGTTGGAGGAGTGTTAAGCAATCTTGTATTGCAGACTCCACCATGGAAGCCGAATATGTTGCTGCTTGTGAGGCAGCAAAGGAGGCTGTTTGGCTCAAGAAATTCCTTTGTGATCTTGGTGTGATAAGAATTGAGCAAGTTCCTATTACATTGTTTTGTGACAATAGTGGAGCGGTTGCACAATCCAAGGATCCAAGAAATCACAAGAAAGGAAAACACATAGAAAGAAAGTATCACATCATTCGAGACATTGTTGCTCGTGGAGATGTGATTGTAGCAAAGATTGATGGTGCAAAGAATCTAGCGGATCCCTTCATCAAAGCCTTGCCCCAAAGGACTTTCGAGTCATATTTGGAGGAGATGGGAGTTAGATTAGTGCACAATAGTCTTTAGGCCAAGTGGGAGATTGTTGGGATATGTGTTCTTAAATCCTATTGTATGATGCTATGTATTTTATTATGTTAGACATTATGTATGACTTAATGTTTTGGTTAATAAAGTTGTATTATTATTTGAAAATATTGGTAACATGAATATTGGGACATTATCATATAGTCCATGAGATGCATAGTATGTGATTTATGTGATTTAGTCACAGAAGATATAAATCACAAGTTCTTTGTAAACTCAGAATTATAGTTCGTAGTCGGTGATGAAATTGGGCATTTCATCTGCGAAGACTATAACATATCAACTAAGATGATTTGTCTTGATCATGGAAATGGAGATTTCTAGTTGATATGTTGATATGTTTTAAGAGTTAAGACATATTGAACTGGACCGGTGTGAGATTTATTATTCTCCTAACGACTGTCAAATGAATAATAAACTCACGACTTATATTTGCATGAACTCTTAATCCTGAGAGGATAATGGACCTGATCATGAAGTGTAGGTTGCTTTGATATATCAGGAGTGAGATCTATGGTTAAGGTCAAAATCTCAGTATGTTGGGCAGCCACATTTAGTGTTGATGGAACATATATTCTCAAGAAGGAATTCATAGTCTCTTAACGGAGATATAAAATATTCCCTTGAGATAAGTTTAATGTGTTTGTTATTCAGAGAGTTGGGCCTAACCACTTTAGTAAGGAGTTACTAAAGTATATATTTATGGAATTGGATTTCATAAATATATGATGAATAACTTAAAGGATTAAACCGGGTACTCAAGGAATAAAGATGTAGTAATATACAAAGTGGCAGTCTTCTTTCATGACTTTGTATTACTATGAATATTTTATGAAGGGGTTGCATGTATAATAAAGTCTTGGGATATAATTTATTAATAAGGCCTAGAGTGCAACTATATTTATATAGTGGTATTAAATATAGTTAATGGTAACTTTGGACTTGTCAAGAGTTGACAGAAAAGCCCAAGGCCCATTGGAGCTAGTGTCTTATTGGTCCCTTTTGGTCCCACTCCAAGCCACATACTTAAGCCCAATTGGAAAGGCCCAAAAGGCCAGCCCAATTAGATAATCAGTTAGATACAAAGGGAGAAACATACAGAAAAATTCAGAGAGAAAAAGAGAGAGTGTGAGACACACTTTCATTCTCCTTTTTTGGAACTGATTGAGAGACCACACATCTTGGGCGTTAGTGGAATTGGAGTGAAGATTGAAAGTATTCCCAAGTACTTCTCGTCTTCAGGTTTTGAAATTCTCCGCTCCAAGGTACAATCTCTTGTTCTCTAATTTTGAAACTTAAATAGCCCATGTTAACTTGTATGTATGAAGTAGATCCGTTTATATTTTGTACATTGTTTTATTCTTCCGCTGCGCATGTATGATTCGAACATGAACTTGGAGAACTCTAAGTCTGAGATGAAGACTTCAAGGATGCAACTTGTTGCCTTTGTTCTTCTGCCTCAATGAGTTTCTGTAAAGCTAAGTTGATGGCATTCAATTGCTAAATGTTGGCATTCAATTGTTGAGTATTGGCATTAAGTTGTTGATTAATCTCTTGTAACGAATGGGCATGGTGATCTGTGGTAGTTTTGAGGAGAGATAAAGATTCATTGATGTAGAAAGAAGATCTAGTCTCGGTCATGGTTGCAGGAATGTTGGCTCTGATACCAATTGTTAACTGTTTGGCTAATCAGAAAATTAGGAAGGAAAGAACAAAAAAATAATAATGGAAAAGGAAAACAGAATTTGGGAATCCCTAGTTACTTCGAGGGTAACTGCCTCCAAACAGAAAGGAAGGGAGAGGAAGACAGAAATAGGATAAAGAAAGTTGATCTAATTCTCTTCATACCCTTTCTCATATCATTCCACATCTCTTTATACAGTCACAAGTCTTCCCGCCAAACTAACAACTAACTAACTCATAACAGCCCAATTGCTCTAACTAACAAAATTGTCACAACTAACTCACTTAGCACAGCTCACTTAGCACAGTTAGTCATACCCTTACAATGTTTATTCAATTAGCTAAATGCTATACAATTAACTATTAAATGCTATACAATTAACTAGTTCCTTAACACCCAATGAATCCAACAAATTGGTTGAGAAATATAAGAAACTTGCTGAAAATTCTCTAAAAAAGTTGACAGAGTTTGAATGATAAACTTGTTAATGAGCTAAAATGTGAAAACAAATCTCTCAAGATGCATGCCAAGTGTTTGATTGCTAAACCTATTGCCAATAAGGATGAAGATATTTATTACATTCATGTTGTGGTACCTAACTTTCTGCCTATTGTGTGTTCTACCTTAAAGGACAAATCGGTGTACATTCCTCCACACAAAGACTGTTCAAGCAATTTGTGACCGAAGACAAAGTTTGCCCTAGTTCATCTCTTTTGAGAAGAAGCTGTTGTGTTTATGCACCATAAGGTTTTGTAACCAAGCATCTTCTTGTTCTTCATTGTGAGGATAAACTGAAGAATTTTACAGCCAATGTCTTTCTCAAGTTAGTGAATGAAGTCGCATACTGGGATCCGCGCAATTGGTTAGTCGCGTGCATCAAAAGGAGAGATTGTCACTACTGAACAAGTCCAATTGGGTATTGGGGTAAGGGTTCAACTGTAGGTTGGTAGAAGGTACTGGGTTCTTTTACTTTTAACCGCTTATTGTGATAATAATGAATTCTCGAGAGTGGTGACCTTAAAATTACTCGGTGTGGTTTTTACCTTGGAGGTTTTTCCCATTCGTAAACAAATCGCCATGTCAATTTATTTTCCGCTGCACTTTAGTTTATTGGTGATTTGTTTGTGCTACCACGCATTTGCATGTTAAATTGATTAATTACTTAAACTTGGCTAATTAATCAACTTAATCCATCACAAGGGGTCAATACATTTTTTGGCCTATCAGTATGCACATCTATCTTTGTGGAAAAAATCTTGACATCTATGTGTGATTGTTGTAAATCAATCTTCAAGCTTATTATGAATGATTAGTCAATAGTCATGTTAGTTTTGATACATGCGTAGACCTTGTACCTATATCTCTTCCTACTCTTTTCTTTTTGCTTGAAGAGCTTAACTAATGTCAAATCTCGAAAAGAGATAATGAGCTGCAAAAGCCATTGCACATACTAGTATTTGACTAGGAAAAAGGAAAAGCAACTTGTATTGAAAATGTATGGTGCCCAAAAACCAAAGGCTTAGTCATCAAATTGAAATATAAACAATTTTAGGCATCGATCTCAAAAAGAGATGTAAAAATAAAAAAATGATCAAGTGTTATGAATTGTAAAAAAGCTAAATGAAAAACTTCAAAGATATGTAATCATTTTCTTGTGGGAGGTCATATATGCTCATTTCTATAATTGAGATAGACCATCTGTCTAAGTACTAGTTGTGTATGACTTGATTGAATTGATCATTGAAGCTTCACTATAGACTAAGGACTATTCCACATTTGATATTCAAGAACAACACACATGCCTAATGTTCAATGAATGTCTTATCCATTTGTTTAATTTTACTTGATTAAATGTGTTATATGTGTACTCAACTACATGTTTGATCAAACTAAAAAGATGTTTGATCAAACTAAAAAGATTTTTGATCATTTTATATGTATTTGGAAGTGATTTTTATCACTCTTTGTGTTCATGTTTAGTGCTTACTTTGTATTTTCATTGTTTTAAACATGTTTTGTGTTGAAAAATAGGTGTCAAAATTTTTGGATACTCATTTGGCCACTCAGTCGCGAGTAGCGAGTTGCCAAAACTCACCCAGTAGCGAAAGTGAGTCGCGAGTTTTGGCTATTCATTTTGGTGACTCGCGAGTAAGTCGCGAGTTCATCTAGAAGCTCTGAAAATTCTGGCGACTCATTAGCGACTCACTCGTAACTCACCTAGTCATCAAAATGCCCAAAATTAGCTTTTTAAGGAGCTTTTCACGGGAAACCTGTTTTAAACCTCTCCCATCCTCTCTAAAACCCATCTCTCAATATTTTAACATTAAAACCCAACCAATTTGAATGGTTTTTCATTCCTTTAACATTTCTAAGGTATTTCTAAACTCTTTTCAATGATTTTGATCCTTAGATTATGTTTTGGAGAGTTTTTGTGCTCTCGGTTGGGATTTTCATCATAAGGGTTGGGAAAACTTATTTTTTGTCAAATTTTTGTATGGGATAGGTTTCTTTTGAAGATTTTCTTTGGATGTTGGCCCCTTGTGGCAAAAAGAACATGTGTTAAGGGTGGATTTCATGATGTTCATGTATTATTTTACATTGTTATTTATAATGTGCACACTAGGTGTTTGATGAAATGCCTCTTAGGTATTTTCTCACTTATTTGGACTTCGATGAGTACCAAACTTTAGGGTTTCTAATTTTTCCTCATTAGGAACATGTTTGGTTCATTAGTTATATATTTAATACACCTTGCCCCACATGTGCATTTTCCATGCTTTAGTCATGCCTTGCACATCGCCACCTCTTGCATACACCTTTGCTACCCTTGTCAAGCATTGGTTTATACCTTGTCTCTTCATCCTAGCATGTCATGTTTATCTTATGCTTTGTAGCTTTTTGTTTTATTTTTTGTTTGAGCTTCATTTCTCATTCATCTTGCACCCCTCATGCATCTTTATCCTTGTTTATACCTTCATCTCTTGCCCTCATTTCTCCTTGACCCTTTGTCTATTCGTGTCAAAAAGGGGAAGAGTGTACTCTAGAGTAGTATATCAGAGAGTTTTGTCATTTCTATATGACTCTTGGTGCACATCCTTAGGGGGAAAATTCTATTTCTTGTGTACATTTGTCGGGAGAGAGATATGCCATAGGGGAGATGCACATACCAAGGGGGAGAAGACATTATGGTAATAAGAAAACTTTGTTTTGTTTTTTTTTTTCTTTATGTTTATTTTCTTGTTTGCTTTATAGTACTTTTAGTTAATGTTTTTGCTATTTCTTTAGTACTCTTGTGCCCTTGTTGGATTTTGTACCCTTGATGCAATTACCTTAGTGTTCTTGCATCGATTGTGTGTTAGACATGCATACATCTTTATGCTATTGTGTTTCATTAAATGCATGTTCGGATGATCATTTGCTTTGCTATGTGATCATTGTAGTCATTTCTTTATGACTGTGTTATATGATTAAGTTGCTCATATGTTTCACACCATATTTACTTAATCCCAATTTACTTGTTACATTATACTTGTCGTTTTATTACTTGCTTTACCTTGAGGGTCCAATGTGTTTTGTACAAGTATTTTAGGTTACAGGTATATATGTTCCAAGTGCATCACAACTTCTAGATTTAAGTGTGAGTGAATTTTGCCATTGTTCTCAAACTCACGTTTAACTCTAGAGTTTGTTTTAGGGTGTTTTGTCAAGGAATAGCCTAAGGGGGAGATTGTAAGGTTGAATTTAATCAACCATATGTTGGCTTTATTTCGAACCAAAATTGCTTATAATTCAGCATGTAGAAACCCTGTATATAGGTGGAATAATGAAAGGGTTATGTGTGAGAGAATGTGAAGAAATTCAAGTTGTGTGCATTCAAGAGGAGTCTTATGATTGGATCTTGCGATTGACTCGCTATTGGCAAGTCGCCAAAGTGCCATATGTGTGAAGCATGCAAGAAGATGAAGGGTCACAACATCTGGAGCACTACAAGACAAAAAGTACAATCTAGCTTGGCAGTTAACTCGCGACTCATTCTAGTTGCAAGGCCGAGTTGCCAGAATGCCCTGTGTTGTTAAAAACTGACTTTTCACATTCCATCTCATACCCTACTATAAATACCGTTATACCCACGAAATGTAATGTGCTGAAAAAGGAGCCTATTGAGAGAAAAATTCTAAGAGAGGTTTCTACAACACACCCACCCTATTAGAGAGAGCTACTCATTCTTAGAGAGAGATCTGTGTAGTCTCTTCTCATTCCCTCTCCCATTGTTATACCCATTGAGAGGAGATTTGTACCCAAACACTATCCACACCCATTCAAAGTGTTGAGAGTGTTTTGGAGTTTTGGGAAGCATTAAAAGAGGCTAAGGATGGTGGATGCAATGTGGGCTTATTGCGAGATTACCCTGTTGGAGCAAGAAGCTTGAAGGGCTTAGGTGCATCGGGTAGATTAGGCTTGGAGGGTCTATTGCTATTCACGTATCCTAACTTTATTCTTTAGTGGATCATTTCACCACTTGGAGGGCAGTAGAGAGGTTTTTTGCCGAGTTCTTTGGTTTCCTCTTTGATAACATGTGCCAGTGTTATTCTTGTCTTTGCATCCCTCTTCCCTTACTCTTTAACCATTAATTGCTGTTGTGTTTGTGATTAATTATGTATTAAAGTAGTTTGCCAAATTGAGTATTGATTATATTTCATATTCTGCACATATATTGTTTAAATATAAGCTTGTTTTGGTTATTTTGAAAATGGGGTCTAAACATTTAGTAGTGTTTTACACACTATTTGAGCTTTCATATTTAATCTGTTCTATTCTATTAATGTTTCTTGAATGTTGGCTGAAAATTGGATTTTATTGTTTTGTAAATAGGTATTTGGCATTTTGTTATCTGGGTTATTTGAAATTGTGGATCCTTATTTGAGTAAGACTCTTAATAGGACAGCAAGATGAGAAAAGCCAGGTATTTACCAATCTTCTCCTTTATTCTATATTGTTTCTTGCGTATTTATTGGTAATATGCTTTTAGAAAAAAATTGAAATTGGAATGTGATTGCATATTGAAAGCTTCTTTGTTATCTCAAACTTCGTTTTATGTTTGGTTTAATTTTTTAGTTTAAATGACTATAATCTTAAATATGGATGGGAATTCTACATGATAAAATGACAGAAGTACATATTTTTTTAATATTACAAAATTACAAATTTGATATTTCACTTCTATATGTTGTAATAGATTTCTCAACCTATTCTATTGACAGGTATACATCAGTGGTATTTCAAATGAATGTGACAACTTATCAAGTGAATAAGATGGTTGTTCTACAAAGTTTCAAAAAGTTGATGTTGAAAGCAATGTACAACTTATACCAACATCTATAATCAAGGAAAATAAAAGGAGTTATTTAGTGACTACTGTGAAGCAACAAAGGATGAAAATACAAATAATACTTTAAAATTGCCTTTCAATTTATTTCAAATATTAATTAAGTAGTTCTTTAAATTTGTGTTTCATATATTTATTGGATAATTGAGGATGTTAAGGATTAGAATCTTAATTTAAATTTAAATTTAAATTTGATTTATATTTTTCATTATATAATTTAATGTTCCATATCAAGGATAGAAAATTCTAAGGCTGGAATCTTAATATACAATCAAAGAGGAAGAGACAAATAATTGTTAACATCTACATACACAGTAGCTTTCCCATGCATCGCAAAGGTTAGTGACTAGTTAGCTTAAAATCTCAAGTCCATCCCTGTGTGTGGATGTGTGTAACAAACAATGTTTGAGATGATTTGAGAATGATTGCGTTAATTTGGAGATGTAGATGTACATATAGTGTTTGAGGAATATGGATGAATAGATATCTGAGCTGAGGAGATTAGATTACTTGAACAGACTAACGTTGCATAAAGCAAGCTAATGTCTGTATTAAGTCTCTAAATTTTTTTGCAGCAATTTACTAATTTAAAATTTGCATTGGAAACTCCCGTTTGATGACGAGATGATGTATTTATAGAGGTGAATTAATTAGGGAGTGAATTTCCTCCTCTCCATCCCACTAGGTGTTTTTTGAACTCATGTTTACCCTTATGCATGTTTGAATTAATCTACGAGCTGATAAGAGGTGCGAAATTTTGAATTTGGTGGAAAACTGGGACCAAGTGTCGAACTACATGTGTTGCGGGCACTTTTGGATCTCAATTTTGAATTTTGCACAATTTTAACTTATTTATTAAAGGTTTTTTCTTTTGTGGATAATTACAAATGTAAACGTTCTTCTTTAGTCACTTAAAGATCAAACTCATCAGAGTGTTATCCAAGTAATTGTTAACTCTTGATATTAAACTCTCCCTCTTTTACAAGGAGGTAAAATTAATTTACATAATTTATTCAAATAACTTTAATTATATTCTTGTAATAAAAATGAAACCCATGTGATTTTGACAAGTATTTAATTTGAAATAATCAAATTAAGGGCCAATCAAAATCAATTAATCATAATCACATGGTTTAACATTCCCAAAAAAAAAAAAAAAAAAAAAAAAAAAATCTTGGTTTAGGCCGTAATATGTACGAATGCTTAACCACCATTAAAACTTGAAGAGACTTTATTCAACACATCATTTTGATCATTGTGAACTCATATTGATTTTGAATAGATTTCATACTCATCGAATGGTACGAATGACTTTTTTACTCATGGACTGACTTTAAATTATGATCACCTTTGAGAGAGTATCCAGTTGTAAAATGGGGTGTTTATAAAGTTCTCCACATAAACAAATCTTGAAAAGCCAACGAAAATGTTTGATAAAAGGTAGACCATTTTTCAATTGGTGAGGATGAAGAGATTTTATTCAATGTTTTAAAAATCGAACCATTTAAAGAATCATAAAAGTAAGGGTTCAAGGTTTTTAACATTAGATCAAGGCATAATTGAAACTGAACTATGATAATAGTATAATAACTAAATTAAATACAAAAAGGGAAAAAAATTGTAAAAATGAGCAATCTTGATTTAAAAGATACATAGAAATTATTGAAATATAATGTCACAAATTCTATATTATAAAAAATAATAAAGCATAAAAATTAAAATTACAATTAATATATTAGTTATATGAGAATTACTAAATATCTTTCAGGTATAAAACATAATGTTCATACGTGTTTACACTGACGCTTAATCTTTAGATCTAATCCATCATTGGGTGAATATATTGGATTAAAGAGTGGATACACCATTGTCTGTATGTACGCACACCCACTTGGATATTTGAATTTAGATGTTTGCATAATGTTTGGATTGAGGTTTTTGTTCCATATATCTAGCTATATATTTTGTAATGTTCATTTTATAGTACATGGAGCACCATTTTCCGACGCAATATGGTACTAATTTGTTTTGTGCTTGTACTTGTATAGCTATACATCCTCCTGAATCTATGTGACTATGGATTTGATGTACTTGATTTTTGTCATGCATGGTAGTATTTCCATGTTCTCATTTTTCATAGTTTTTACCCTTTTTTGCATATTTGGATGTAATGTGACTATGAAAGAGCGCATCCCTGACCCGCCAAATCAAGTTGGGTCAAACTCGCTTGAATGAGTAGATTCATATTGGTGTCGCTCAAAAGTGAAAGTTTGTCTGATTATATTTTTCTTCTTAGATTGAGAGTTTTACTGTAGAGTAATTATTGTAATTAAAAGAAAAATAAGAAACCATATGAAAAATACCTCACATCATTATTAATATATTTGAATGTACATCTTTTGAAAAATAACTAGACCATTAAATGGCTTTGATCCTAGATAAAATCTAAAAAATGTACATGGTGTTGATCTAGTTACATTATAAAAATTGAAAAGTACAAGGAAAAGTTTTAATCTACGAACCCATGATCTAAGTTCAGAGGCTACATTATAAGATTGGAAAGTATTAGACACCCACCTTACCCGATAAAACTAATTTTTTAGACAATGATGGCCAACAGGGACGAAGGTAATTACTAGCATTAGGGGGTAGCGCCCCCCTCAAAATTTTTATATAAAGAAAATAAATATATAGCTAGGTACTAATTTTAGCAATTTGATTCAATAAAATTACATTTTCCCCCATTAACAATATCATTAATCCTTTTAAAGACTATAAAAAAATTTAGATCTAATGTTTAAAACAAAATTAACAAATAAAACAAATAGTAAAACAACAAAAATTATCAATAGCAAAGCCAAAAAATATTAAGCCCAATTAACTAATTTTATCCAAAACAAGTAAAACACCCTATAGGGACCAAAAATTCAGTTAGCCCCAGTCCACTTAGAATAGTGAGCTTGTAGGGTTCAACATAGGCCCAAATCAATAAATTTGTTAGAGAGGGAAACAAACAACAAGAGAGAGCTTAGCCCAAGGATGATAACAAGGGAGTAAGGCCTCTTTTTACAAAGTATGTAAATCAGTGTATTCATACAAGCTTGCCTGAGGAGGCCAAAACTACACAGCGAAATATACTATTCAAGTTCTTCTCTCAATGTTCTTCTCTCCATGATCTTTTTGCAATAATATTTTTTTTTTCAAATCCCCATTCTTTGAAAACCTTCTTTTCCTTATATAATCTCCCCTACTTCACATCTTGCCCATCCATCCCTTCCTAACCAGCCTCCCTTTATGACACTTGTCTCTTTCTACATTTGAAGAAGGTGATGGAAGGAGTCTGCTTAGCTGTGACTTACACTGTCTAAGTCACTTCCTCATCAATGCAGCTAATAAAGTTGTTGCCTACCATTTAATGCAGTCAGAAGGTCAGATGCAGAGCATTCAATGCAGAGCTATAGGCTACCCCAAACTAGAAACTTCCCCCATGATCTTTGATTCCCACTTGGTACACCTCAAAGTCCCTTTTACTTATCTCTTCACCTCCCCGAGCAACCTTCCTCTTCAGGCCCATGGCATCCTCCCCCCATGTCGGGAAATTTAGACCCTAGTTAATAGAATTAACAAGTTTTAAACCCAAGTTGTTAATTATATTTATTATGCATAAAACTTGTTAAAACAAACAAACATCAATATCATGTCAAATATAAGTGCAATGGAAAAGTAAATAAGACAAGATATGATGACTTAGGAAAACCAATAAAATCAACCAGTTTCACAATAAAAAACTTGGGGGGAAACCTTCCTGAAAAGCAATTAACTATAGTAAAGAGAAGTTTTAGATCTAGTACAAAACATTTGTCCCTAGACTTTACAATCCCCTTAGATGAACTTATAGCAGAAACCTTCAACCGCTTCAGAACCTCTGAACTCTTCAATACATGAATGCCACCCTTTTATGCACGGATCCCAGTACGTGACTCACTCCTTTGCATGAATCCCAGTACGTGACTCACTACCAACTTGAGGAAGAAGAATATTGGCTGCAAAGTTCTTCACTTCATCAACAATGAAGATCGAGGAGCACTTGGTTACAAAACCATAACGCCCAAAGACGCAATAGCTTCTTTTAGAGAGAATAAGGCTTCGATTGGTCACCTTTTGCATATGTTCTCCTTGTATTCTCCTATATGAAAGCCTCTAAAATAAGCCTTATATATATATATATATATATATATATATCTAGGGTTGTGAGAAAAGAAACCCTACACAAATACATATACATGGGCCGAAAATCAGATCTGAAAATCTGAATTCACGTAACCTCGATAGCTGCTCAATCGATCGAGAAGCTGTCGAGCTTCATTCATTAAATCTCAATAGATAGCTATCTGTCGAGTAGCTGTCTGCAGGTGTCCCGCTATCTATCCAGCTTTAGTGAACACTTTTTCTTCACTTGTTTCTTAGTCCAATCTTCATGGCTTTAATACTAGACTTGAATAACATGTTCTTTGAAGTATTAAACACATCCTAGATCTTCCCAAATACAAGTAAAGTGCGTTTTGTCAAAAGATAAGTCAATTACATAAAAGAATGACATATGTTCTAAACAAATGAAACACATATGTCCTAAAAATCTCCCCCTTTGGCAATCCGTGACAAAACCACAACAAACAATGAACATATGAGAGAAGTCATAAATCACTCAACTCATATTCACTTGTTGAATACAATAAAATCTATCCTAACAAAAACTCTTGAAAAACTTTGGAAGAAGAGAGCTCATGGCATGGAAGACATTGACAACCTGTATTTCTGAAACATTTTAAACAAAACACATCAAAACATCTTTGTGTGAAGCAGAAATAATAGATTGCATACAAGTATAAGAATCATGTGTATAAAGAAAGAAAAGAAACAACATATGTAGAGATAGGTGAATAAAACATACATCATTATATATATACCACTTGATAAATACCATTTTGTATGTAAAAATGGTTACAAGACTGGTGTACAAGAACAAGGAGGTAAACACTCCCCCTAACAAGATAAAACACAACTCCCCCTTACAAGGGCATGTATTTCTCCCCCTAACCTGTAGAATCTTAAAGAAAGAAACCACAAATTCTCCAATTTCTCCCTATTTTTGTCACGATTGACAGAGGGTACAGGAAGCTATAAAGCTTTACCCAAGAAACATAAAGATGATCAAGGATAATCAATGGGGCACAAAGAATCCATAAAAATGCATGAATGTAATGAAAAAAAGATGCTATGGATGACAAGATAAGAGAAACATACAAAACAAAGAAAAATGAAATGCATGCAAGGATATCTCAATCTATCGGGAGGTGTCGAGAAGTTATTGAGCCAACCTTGATGGATCGAAAAGGTGTCGAGTATTTATCGAGCAGACAGAAGATATCTCGATCGATCCAGCTAGCTATCAAGAGGTGTCGAGATTACGATAAGATGCAACTGAAGAGCTCGACAGATAAACTAGGCATCGAGAGGTGTCAAAGAGGTGTCGAGATTGATTAAAAATAGCTTTTCAAGAAGAGAAAAACACAAACATGAATGTAATCAAGAATGCAACTCAACCAAAGATCCAACCAACATTTTAACCTCTCAAAAACATCTCTCAATCAACAAAGAGTTAAAAATATAACTCCCAAAAACACACACACACACACACACACACACACACACACACACACACACACACACACACACACACTAAACAAGTCTAATCAATTTTATATTTCAAAAACAAGTTAAGACAGTTTAGTGAGCATACATTAATGCATGTAAACTTTGTGATAGCCAAATCACATTGTACCTGCATATGTATCAAAAGTAGCAAAGAATATTGCGTGTTGTGTGTGAAAAACATCGCAAAATTTCATAAGTGTCTCAATGTTATGACAATTTGAGATATGAGAAAATCACTTTAACTCACACACAATCATAACTGTTTGACGAGGACTATCACCTTCAAGGTGTTAGGATGTATGCCCTTAAATCATATTGTATGATGCTATGTATGACATTATGTATGACTTAATATTGTGTTTAATAAAGTTGTTTATTTTTATCTAAAATAATGGTAACATGACTAGTTGGACATTATCATATAGTCCATGAGATGCATAGTATGTGATTTAGTCACAGAAGATATAAATCACAAGCTCTTTGTAAACTCAGAATTTATAGTTCGTAGTCGGTGATGAAATTGGGCATTTCATCTGCGAAGACTATAACGTATCAACTAAGATGATTAGTCTTGATCATGGAAGTGAAGACTTCTATTTGATATGTTGATATGTTTTAAGAGTTAAGACATATTGAACTGGACCGCTATAAGATTTATTATTCTCCTAATGACTGTCAAATGAATAATAAATTTCATGACTTTTATTTGCATGAACTCTTAATCCTGAGAGAATAATGGACCTGATCATGACGTGCAGGTTACTTTGATATATCAGGAGTGAGATCTAATGTAATGGTCAAAACCTCAGTATGTTGAGCAACCACATTTAGTGTTGATGGAACATATATTCTCAAGATGGAATTCATAGTCTCTTAATAGAGATACAAAATATTCTCTTGAGATAAGTTTAATGGATTTGGTTATTCAGAGAGTTAGGCCTAACCACTTTGATAAGAAATTACTAAAATATATATATATCAAATTGGATTTCATAAATATATGATGAATAACTTTAAAGGATTAAACCGGGTACTCAAGGATAAGATGTAGTAATTTACAAAGTGGCAGTCTACATTCATGACTTTGTATTACTATGAATATTTTATGAAGAGGTTGCGTGTATAATAAAGTCTTGGGATATAATTTATTAATAAGACCTAGAGTGCAATTATATTTATATAGTGGTATTAAATATAATTAATGGTAACTTTGGACTTGTCAAGAGTTGACGGAAAAGCCCAAGGCCCATTGGAGCTAGTGTCTTATTGGTCCCTTTTGGTCCCATTCCAAGCCACACGCTAAAGCCCAATTGGAAAAGACTAATTGGAAAGGTCCATTAGGCCGGCCCAATTAGATAATCAGTTAGTTATAAAGGGAGAAACATACAGAATTTTTTATTTGATTTTAAAAAAAGAATCGTAGAGAAAAAGAGAGAGTCTGAGACACTTTCATTCTCCCTTTGGAAACTGATTGAGAGATCACACATCTTGGGCGTAAAGTGGAATTGGAGTGAAGATTAAAAGTTTTCCCAAGTGCTTCTAATCTTTGTTTTGAAATTCTCTACACAAAGGTACGCTATCTTGTTCTTAAATTCTGAAATTTACATAGTGCATGTTGTCAATCATGAATGAAATAGATCCTTGTTTGTTGCTTCCGTTGTGTGTTTTGTAAGTGATACAAAACCAGATTTTAACCAACACGAGGTACATCCTATAACTCCCACATCTCTTAGAAAACACACTTGCAATCATATTTTAAAGTATTTTGTTTTTTTTTTGTTTTTTTTTCTTTGCATATTTTCTTTTTATTAAGCAAACTATGCATGGGTATATAAAAGAGAGAATAGAAAACCCAATTATGTTAAACTTTTTGACATTGCACTTTTGCTATGGCGAAGCATACAGATGTTATTGATATTGCACTTTTACTATGCCAAAGTATACAGATGTCATTTCATGATTGGTGGGCAACAGTGATGAGATGGTTATTTATGCCTTTCTTTTAGGATTTTCAAGTCCTACCCATCAAAAAGAGTGATACGAGTGTTAAGTACAAGAGATCACTTAACCTTACTTATCACAAAAAAAAAAAGCCACAAAACTCACTTGCTTAGTTTGTGCATAAGAATGCTCATCTAAGTTATAAGAGATACAAAGTTTAGAAAACTCTATTTAAATGGCCATTTTAAGGTTCACAAGAACCAATGTACACAAACATACTGTTTTTGTATTTTTCTAATTTTTCTTTCTTTCTTTTTTTTTGTTTATTTTCAAAACAAAACAAAATAAAAACTAAACAACCAAATAAAAACAGACAAACAATCATGAAAGCATGAAAGAAAGATGCATATGCATGAGAGCATGATAGAAAGTTGCAGATGCATAAAAGCATAATTCCAAAAGCAGATAAGAAATCAAGCAAAGAGAGTCATGTTGGATAAAAATCTGGTTTTGTATCTCATACAAAACACACAGCGGAAGCAACAAATAAGAATCTATTTCATTCATGATTGACAACATGCACTATGTAAATTTCAGAATTTAAGAACAATATAGCGTACCTTGGTGTGGAGAAATTCAAAATAAAGATCAGAAACACTTGGAAACATTTTTAATCTTCACTCCAATTCTATTTTACGCCCAAGAAGTGTGGTCTCTCAATCAGTTTCTAAGGGAGAATGAAAGTGTGTCTCACACTCTCTCTTTTTCTTTTTCTCTATGCTACTTAAAAAAAATTCTATACGTTTCTCCATTTATACCTAACTGATTATCTAATTGGGCTGGCCTATTGGGCCTTTCCAATTGGGCTTTAGTGTGTGGCTTGGAGTGGGACCAAAAGGGACGAATAAGACTCTAGCTCCAATGGCCCTTGGGCTTTTCCGTCAACTCTTGACAAATTCAAAGTTACCATTAATTATATTTAATACCACTATATAAATATAATTGCACTCTAGGCATTATTAATAAATTATATCCCAAGACTTTATTATACACGCAACCCTTTCATAAAATATTCGTAGTAATACAAAGTCATGAATATAGATTGCCACTTTGAAAATTACTACATCTTCTCCTTGAATACCCGGTTTAATCCTTTAAAGTTATTCATTATATATTTATGAAATACAATTTCATAAATATATACTTTAGTAATTTTTTAAAAAAGTGGTTAGGCCTAACTCTCTGAATAACTAAACCCATTAAACTTATCTCAAGGAAATATTTTATATCTCTATCAAGAAACTATGAATTTCATCTTGAGAATATATGTTCCATCAACACTAAATGTGGCTGTCCAACATACTGAGGTTTTGACAGTTACTTTAGATCTCACTCCTGATATATCAAAGCAACCTACACGTCATGATCAGATCAATTATTCTCTTAGGATTAAGAGTTCATGCAAATAGAAGTCGTGAGATTTATTATTCATTTGATAGTCATTAGGAGAATAATAAATCTCATAGCGGTCTACATCAATATGTCTTAACTCCTAAAATATATCAATATATCAACATATCAACTAGAAGTCTACACTTCCATGAGCAAGACAAATTATCTTAGTTGACACGTTATAGTCTTCACAGATGAAATGCCCAATTTCATCACCGACTACGAACTATAAATTTTAAGTTTACAAAGAACTTGTGATTTATATCTTCTGTGACTAAATCACATAAATCACATACTATGCATCTCATGGAGTATATGATAGTGTCCAAATATTCATGTTACCATTATTTTAGATAAAAATAAAACAACTTTATTAAACACAACATTAAGTCATACATAATGTCATACATAGTATCATATAATAGGATTTAAGGGCACACATCCTAAAAATCTCCCACTTGCCCTAAAGACTATTATGCACTAATCTAACTCTTATTCCCTCCAAATGTAACTCGAAAGTCCTTTGAGGCAAGGTTTTGGTAAAAGGATCTGCTAGATTATTTGCACTTTCAATCTTTGCTACTACAACATCTCCATGAGTAACAATGTCTCGAATGATGTTGTACTTCCTCTCAATGTGCTTTTGTTTCTTGTGATTCCTTGGATCTTTAGATTGTGCAACCGCTTCACTATTGTCGCAAAACAATGTGATGGGAACTTCCTCCATTCTTACAACACCAAGATCAGAAAGGAATTTCTTGAGCCAAACAACCTCCTTTGTTGCTTCACAAGCAACAATGTACTCAGCTTCCATGGTAGAGTCTGCAATACAAAATTGCTTAACACTTCTCCAACTTATGGCTCTACCTCCCAAGGTGAAAACACATCCTAAAGTGGATTTTCTGAAATCTAGATCCGATTGAAAATCTGAATCTGTATAGTCAATAGGAATCAAATCCTCACTATGGTAAACAAGTATATAATCTCTCGTTCTCCTAAGATACTTGAGAATATGCTTTACAGCTTGCCAATGTTTTTGTCCTGGATTTGATTGATATCGACTAACCATGCCAACTGAATAACAAATATCTGGTCTAATACAAAGCATGGCAAACATGAGACTTCCCACTGCAGAAGAATAAGGAACTTGTCTCATTATATTTTCTTCTTCTTGAGTCTTAGGCCTTTGGTCATCAGACAGAAGAACTCCACGTCTAAAAGGAAGCAATCCTTTCTTGGAGTTTTGCATGCTAAATAATTCTAGAACCTTATCTATATATCTAGTTTGTGATAAGCCTAACATCTTGTTCTTACGATCTCACCAAAACTTAATCCCTAGAATAAAGTTAACCTCACCCAAGTCCTTCATATCAAATTGGCTAGACAACCAAACTTTAACTGATGACATTACCCCTACATCATTTCCAATGAGTAGAATATCATCAACATAAAGTACTAAGAACATTACTACTTTGTCTTAATGTCTTTTGTACACACATGGTTCATCAAGATTTTGTTCAAAACCAAATGATTTGATTGCTTGATCAAATTTGATGTTCCATGACCTAGATGCTTGTTTAAGTTCATAAATGGACCTATTCAACTTGCATACCATATGCTCTTGGTTCTTTGCTATGAAACCTTCTGGTTGCAACATGTATATTTCTTCTTCAAGATTGCCATTAAGAAATGCAGTCTTGACATCCATTTTCCAAATCTCATAATTATAATGAATAGTAATGGATAAGAGAATTCTGATAGACTTAAGCATGGCTACTAGCAAAAAAGTTTCATCAAAATCAATACCTTCTTTTTGTGTATACCCTTTTGCCACTAGCCTTACTTTAAAGGTTTCAACCTTTCTATCTATTCCTCTCTTCTTCTTGTAAACCCATTTGCAACCAACAGGTTTAATGCCACTAGGCATCTTTACAAGATTCCATACATGATTGGAATACATGGAATCCAATTCAGATTTCATAGCTTGGATCCAATGATGTACATCTATATCATTCATGGCTTCATCATAAGTGTAAGGATCCGATTCAGCCTCTTCTGGGATAGCTTCATAGGTTTTTCCCAAACTTATAAATCTTATAGGAGGCCGAATAATTCTCCTACTACGACGAGGCATCTTTATACTAGACATCTCACGAGTAATATCTTGTGGCGTATCCAATACAGCCACATCATTCCTAGTTTCATCCATTGGTTATTCAACTACAAGTTCATTCATTTCAGTAAAGATAACTCTACTTCTAAGAGTATAATCATTCATATAGTCATTTTCCAAGAATTTGGCATTTGTGATAACAAACACTTGATTATCTTTATGACTATAGAATAAACCTTCAACAGTTCCTTTTGGATACCCCACAAAGAAAACCACTTCTGTTTTAGATTGTAACTTGTCAGACTTTCCTTTCAATACATGTGCTGGACAACCCCAAATGTGGAGATGTCTCATACTAGGCTTACACCCATTCCACAACTCTACAGGTGTTTTAGGAACAGATTTCGATGGTACTAAATTCAGAAGATACATTGTAGTACTTAAGGCATATCCCCAAAAGGAAATTAGTTGAGTTGAATAACTCAACATGGACTTAACCATATCTAAAAGAGTTCTATTCCTTCTTTCGGCTACACCATTTTGTTGTGGAGTTCTAGGTGCAGTCAACTGGGATATAATCCCATTTTCAGTCAAGTAATCCTTGAAGTCACCAAGAAGGTGTTTGCCACCTCGATTAAATCGAATGGCCTTTATGCGTTTACCCAATTGATTCTCAGCTTCAGCCCTAAACTCTTTGAACTTTTCAAAGGCTTCGGACTTCCATTTTATTAGGTACACATAACCAAATCTAGAGTAATCATCAGTGAAAATAATGAAATACTCATAGCCACCTCTTGCTTGGATTGACATAGGACCACACACATCTGAATGTACTAGTTCTAGTAAATCTTGGGGTCTTCTACCTTTTGCATTAAAAGGCCGTTTGGTCATTTTACCTTCCAAACAAGATTCGCAAACTGGAAACCATCGAAGCCCATGGGTTGTAAAAGTCCATCATTGATTAGTTTTTGAATCCTACTTGAATTAATATGACCCAAATGCAAGTGCCAAAGATATGCTTCACGAGTAGAAGGAAACTTTCTCTTTAATGATTTCACATGTGAATTATTATCTAATTCAGAATTATCTAATTCAGAATTATATAATTCATGCTTATCAGGAGTTAAAATATAAAAACCATCCATAATATTGCCAGAGCAGATAAACATTTTATTCTTCTTTATTACAACATTGTCTTTTAGGATAACACAATATCCATGCCTACCTAAATAAATTGCAAAAATTAAATTCCTACGAACATTAGGTACATACAAATAGTCTTCTAATATTAAAACTCTAGACTTAAAGCATAAATTAAACATTCCAACAGCTATAACCGAAATCCTGCTCCCATCAGTCAAAGTAAGAAATAGTTCTCCCCCATTCAGCTTTCTAGTCTCCTAAAACCCTTGCAAAGAATTGCAGATATGATTAGTGCAACCTAAATCCACACACCAGGAATCCATGGGATTTTGTACCAAACATATTTCAAGAAGAAATGAACTTTTATTACCCTTATTCTTGGCAGCTTTGAACTTTGGACAATTCCTCTTCCAATGTCCTTTCTCACCACAATGGAAACACTTTCCTTTGATTTTCTTTCCTTTGTCGGCAATCTCTAAGGCAATTTGTTTACCTTCATTCTTAGTGAAGTACTTCTTCTTCTTCTTCTTCTTCTTACCCTTACCTTTCGACTTAAATTGAGAAGTAGAAGCTTCACCCACATTGGCTGCAACACTAGAAGTACCAAGGATGCCTTCCGCCGCTACCAACTCATTCATTAATTCAAACAATGAATAAATCTTTTTGTTCATATTATAATTAAGTCTGAATTCCTTGAATGATTTCGGTAGTGACTGGAGTACCATATCCACTTGGGATTACCCATTAATATAGGCACCTAAAACTTCCAATGTATTCAGATTAGAGATTATCCTAAGACAATGCTCTCTTACTGAAGTACCTTTAGCCATTTTGGTATTATAAATCTGCCTCATAGTTTCTTGCCTTGCAGAATGGCCTTACTCACCAAACATCTCCTTCAGACTAAGCATTATGTCCGAAGTAAGTTCTACATCCTGCATTTAATGCTGTAGAACATTTGAAATAGATACTAGGATGTAGCACTTGGCCATTTCATTAGATTTCTGCCAATGATCATATCGCTCTTTTTCCTCAAGAGGAGTATCTAATGAAGGAAAGTTAGGACATGGTTGAGTAAGCACATATTTGTGCTCTTCAGCAGTAAGAACAATATCCAAATTTCTTTTCTAATCAACATAGTTGGATCTAGTCAGTTTGTTTTGGTTAAGAATAGCAACAAGTGGGCTAAATGATGCCATGATTCAAATCTGAAAATAATAAACATGAATATAATAAGTAAACTGGACATTATCAATTTAGCATATAAGCATATAATATGGAACCTTAACAAAACCATAAAATAATATATCCAACGACAACCCAATCCATGTCTATAATTCCTTGGTAGCAAGTTTATTATAAACACATTAATTGGTTGAGAACTATACTCATTATTAGTGCTATAATGATAACTCTTATCAAACATTAATAATATACCACTTTGCATTTAGCCTCTAAGTAATTAGTAAGAACTCAGCATAGAGGATACTATAATACTTAGTCTAGTGTATACCATTGTCTAGAATCATGTGTAGCCACATTTCATCCCTTTAATAGGCTTATTTTGCAGAACCATGATAAAAACACCCTCCGCATGGAATGCAAAGCTCGAAGTTAAGACAAGGTGTTTATCAAACCACTATAAACCAGGAAATTCAATCTTATAGGACCATGAAATAAGTACTCTCCGCATGGAATTCTAAGCTCAAGGCAAAGACAAAGTATATATTTCACACTACTATGAACCAACAATAGAGGTCGTGAGATGCAACCCTTGTATCTCTCTCCCTCTAGATATTTTGAAATAAAAGTTTTTAAGATCAAGAACCATAATAATGCTAGACAGTTTGAAAACATAGTCCTAATCTCATTAGGAATAAATTTCATAATCCTAGCATTAATATATATAAATATATATAACATAATAAAAACCCTTATTACATTTAAAAATCCATATTATATTATATATAATATAATATACAAATTAATATATGTAATATATAATTATTACATTATATATATATATATATATATATATAACCTTCAAAGCGATGGAATCCTTGGTGTAAAGATGGAAGATGGCCAAGTCATGTAAATTAGTTCAAGCCATGCAAAGAAAACCAAGCCATGCAATCCAAGCATTATTTAGTCTCATGCAAACAATTGCAATATATAAGATACATACATGATGGCCACGCGTGCAATTAAAATTCAGGCCATGCAAGTATTGAAGTCAAACTGTGTAAGAAATGGGCCAAGCGGTGCATTACATTTACTTTAACATGACAGTTATATCCATTCCTTTAATCATCAATCAATGCAATCCGTACAAACTTGGTGAAAAAACAATCAATGCATCAACACAAGTTTTCAATGCATTAAACCAATACTTCCAGTGGTTTAGCATGGATTCATTAAAGACACAGGCCACACGAACAATAATAATATATATCCTTGTGAAGACACGGATATATATATAGATACATATATATATATATATATATATGTATGCAAGTGATGCAGTTTTCTTCATCATATCCAAATGATGCAGAAAATTGAAACACAAAGATAACGGTTTTCTTAAATTCTAAAATTCAATCACATGTCATACAATCATGATATGAAAACCTGGCTCTAATACCAATTGTTGGATAAAAATCTGTTTTGTATCTCATACAAAACACACAATGGAAGCAACAAATAAGGATCTATTTCATTCATGATTGACAATATGTACTATGTAAATTTCAGAATTTAAGAACAAGATAGCATACCTTAGTGTGGAGAAATTCAAAACAAAGATTAGAAGCACTTGGGAACACTTTTAATCTTCACTCCAATTCCACTTTACGCCTAAGAAGTGTGGTCTCTCAATCAGTTTCCAAGGGAGAATGAAAGTGTGCCTCACACTCTCTCTTTTTCTTTTTCTCAACGCTACTTAAAAAAAATTCTGTATGTTTCTCCCTTTATAACTAACTGATTATCTAATTGGGCTGGCCTATTGGGCCTTTCCAATTGCGCTTTAGTGTGTGGCTTGGAGTGGGACCAAAAGGGACGAATAAGACACTAGCTCCAATGGACCTTGGGCTTTTCCGTCAAATCTTGACAAATCCAAAGTTACCATTAATTATATTTAATACCACTATATAAATTTAATTGCACTCTAGGCCTTATGAATAAATTATATCCCAAGACTTTATTATACACGCAACTCCTTTACAAAATATTCGTAGTACTACAAAGTCATGAATATAGACTGCCACTTAAAAATTACTACACCTTATCCTTAAGTACCCGATTTAATCCTTTAAAGTTATTCATTATATATTTATGAAATCCAATTTCATAAATATATACTTTAGTAATTTCTTACTAAAGTGGTTAGGCCTAACTCTCTGAATAACTGAAACCATTAAACTTATCTCAATGGAATATTTTATATCTCCATCAAAAAACTATGAATTCCATCTTGAGAATATATGTTCCATCAACACTAAATGTGACTACCTAACATACTGAGGTTTTGACCGTTACTTTAGATCTTACTCCTGATATATCAAAGCAACCTATACGTCATGATCAGGTCCATTATTCTCTCAGGATTAAGAGTTCATGCAAATAGAAGTCGTGAGATTTATTATTCATTTGACAGTCATTAAGAGAATAATAAATCTCACAGTGGTCCAGTTCAATATGTCTTAACTCTTAAAACATATCAACATATCAATTAGAAGTCTACACTTCCATTATCAAGACAAATCGTCTTAGCTGATATGTTATAGTTTTCGTAGATGAAATGCCCAATTTCATCACCGACTACGAACTATAAATTTTAAGTTTACAAAGAACTTGCGATTTATATCTTCTGTGACTAAATCACATAAATCACATACTATGCATTTTATGAACTATAGGATAATGTCCAACTATTCATGTTACCATTATTTTAGATAAAAATAAAACAACTTTATTAAACACAACATTAAGTTATACATAATGTCATACATAGCATAATACAATAGGATTTAAGGGCACACATCCTAAGAACTCCTACTTTAGATAGAAAGAATTAAAGCAAAGAACAAACAAAAAAGACAATTAAGTCTTAGGCTCTTTTCTTACCCACACAACACGAGTCTTTGGCCATAAAGATGAAAAGGCACGTGTCCTAGTATGACTACTAAAGGACATAGAAGAATTAAAATTCTCCTGAAATTGAGTTAAAAAGCTCAAGGCTTTTAATAACTCTCCAAACAAAGGTGTAGGTCTTTGAGAGGAAACCTGTGACCGTTTGGACAATTGCTTATGAGGATACAACTTAAAGCAATTAGGACGAATGTGTCTAGAAACACCACAATGGTAACAAACATGAGGTCTAACAAAGGATTTAGAACTAACCAAATCAGTTTTGGATTTCATACCTTTATTACCTTTCTCAGATTAAGGCATATAGACAGTCCTTGATCCAAAAGCCGTGGAAAAGGAGGGGCCGGAGGAGACAGCATATCCTAAGCCAGTCTTTTCTAAACTAGGCTTTTGAGTACTCAAGACCTCATCAAGCTTTTCACTAGACATCCTCTCTATTTGAGTTCTAGCTTGACTAAGCTCTACCTCAAGATTCTTGACCTTCTCTTCTAATGAGGTGTTCTCCATAACAAGAGTCTCAACTAACCATGTAGTCTTATCTAGCTTGACCAACAAATCAGCTCTTTTAGTTTTTATCCCATTAAGCTCTTTCCTATAAAGATAAGAATTCTTTTCAAATTTTATTAATTTAGTGCATAGCTTATCATAGGCTTCTTCAAGGGTCATCTTCTTGGATACTTCATCATCAGAATAATCCTCAATGTCACTAGCACTCTCCATAATCACCTTATCGATTGAGGCAACAAAGGCCATAACATGACTACATTCATTCACATACTCATCAGAAGAGTCATTCTCAGTGTCACTCCAAGTAGCAATCAACCCTTTATCTTCTAACTTTTTGGCCTTTTCCCTCATAAGGTAATTTGGGCACTTTATCCTTATATGACCAAAACCCTTACACTCATGGCATCAGATGAGGGGCTTCTCATTCTTACCCTTCCTAGAGGATTTAGATTTCCTAGGAGGTTTGCCTTTATCCTCATCATTATCTTCATCTTCAGAGTCCTCAATCTCTTCCTTTATACCCTTAAAAGCCAAATTTTTACTCTTTCCACCTTTTCCCATTGAGCCTAATCCTATCTCATAGGTTTGAAGGTTCCCTACAAGCTCAGTCAAAGGAATTTGATCAATGTCCTTTACTTCTTCAATGGCAGTGATCTTGGGATGGAATATTTCAGGTAATGACCTAAGGATTTTCCTAACAATTTTGGAGTCTGCTATAGATTCTCCAAGGTTGAAAGCAGAATTCACAATATCCTTGAGTTTAGCATAGAACTCATCAAAGGTCTCATCCTCCTCCATCCTTATTTCTTCAAAACTACTCGTGAGTCGTTGAAGCTTCATAGTCTTTACTACCTTGGTACCTTCATAGGTGGTCTCAAGAATGGTCCATGCTTCCTTGGCAACTTCTGTGGATGATATTTTCTTGAATTCCTCATTAGTCACCCCACAAAACAATGTATTCAAGGCCCTACTGTTCAAATTTGCCGCTATGATTGTTGCATCATCCCAATCCACCGGTGATTCCTTTGGCTTAATCTAGCCAACTTCAACAGCTTGTCATACTTGTTCACCTAGAAGCTGCAAAAAAACTTTCATACGAACTTTTCAGTATGCATAATTAGTGCCATCAAATAAAGGAGGAATAAAAAAAGATTGTCCACCATCCATGACAACAAGGGTCAAGGATCACACTCAGGAAATTAATCCAATCAGAGTGTACCCGCTTTGATACCACTTGTTGGGAAATTTAGACCTCGGTTGATAGAATTAACAAGTTTTAAACCCAAGTTGTTAATTATATTTATTATGCATAAAACTTGTTAAAACAAACAAACATCTATATCTTGTCAAAAATAAGTGCAACAGAAAAGTAAATAAAACAAGATATGATGACCTAGGAAAACCAATGAAACCAACCAGTTTCACAGTAAAAAACCTGGGGGAAACCTTCTCAAAAAGCAATTCACTATAGTAAAGAGAAGTTTTAGATCTAGTACAAAACCTTTGTCCCTAGACTCTACGATCTCCGTAAATGAACTTACAGCAGAAACCTTCTACCGCTTCAGAACCTCTGAACTCTTCAATACATGAATGCCACCCTTTTATGCACGGATCCCAATACATGACTCATTCTTTTGCACGAACCCCAGTACGTGACTCACTCACCAACTTGAGGAAGAAGAATGTTGGCTGTAAAGTTCTTCACTTCATCAACAATGAAGATCAAGAAGCACTTAGTTATAAAACTATAACTCGCAAAGACGTAATAGCTTCTTTCAGGGAGAATAAGGCTTCGGTCACCTTTTGCATATGTTCTCCTTGTATTCTCTTATGTGACGGCCTCTAAAATAAGCCTTATATATATCTAGGGTTGTGAGAAAAGAAACCCTACACAAATACATATACATGGGCCAAAAATCAGATCTGAAAATATGAATTCCCATTTCCTCGATAGCTGCTCAATCGATCGAGAAGCTGTCGAGTTTCATTCATTAAATCTCGATAGATAGCTATCTATCGAGCAGCTATCCGCAGGTATCCAGCTATCTGTCCAGCTTTAGTGAACACTTTTTCTTCACTTGTTTCTTGGTCCAATCTTCATGGCTTTAATACTAGACTTGAACAACATGTTCTTTGAAGTATTAAACACATCCGAGATCTACCTAAATACAAGTAAACTGCATTTTGTCAAAGGATAAGCCAATTACATAAAAGAATGACATATGTTCTAAACAAATGAAAAACATATGTCCTAATACCCCACATTGCAACTCTTCCACTTCATCGCCGGTCCTCAGGCACCCATAATAGCCCCCAAAACTTTTTCTATTAACCCTGAGGTAAAAGCAAATTTTTATTTACACAAGCTAACTACACACATGTCATGCATGCTCCCACGTGGTAATGTCCTTCCACCTGCCTCCAGCACACTCCTGATGCCTCAGAATCCACGATCTTATATTTATGGAGTCAAGCGGCTACCTGTCTCCCCACGTTCTACGGCTTGATCATGATCGTATGGTCCTTATCTTCCCTCATTTATGAGTGGAAATTTATCGCCCAATTTTTGCTCCTATAAAAGGAGGATTTGGGGCTGGCTGAAGCTTATTTACGTATTCTAGCAATCTAAATTGAAGCAAGCTCTCGAGGAGAATTTTTCCCCTTGCTCATAGGTATGCTTCTTTTCCCCTTTTTGTCTTTACACAAATTCATTCTTTTAAACCATAAAACTCCGTGGATAGATATGCTAAATTAGTGGATACTCCCAAGGCTAGGGCTGTCTTTAGGGCACAATTTAGGATTCCTGATGGTGTTGAAATCTAGCACTATAAATATGATGAATGGCTGGTCTTGAACAGACCTCTTGAGTCAGTGGTCATTCCTATGATCGCCTTCATCGAAGGCGAGATGGAATTCCCTATGGGAAGCATTATTAGGGACTTCCTAAAAAATTATAGATTGACCCCCACCTAGTGTTCCCTAAATGTCTTTAGAGTCCTTAAGTGTGTAGATATGCTAAATAGTAAAATGTGGAACAACCTTACCTGGCATGGCATAAACTGGGTATAAAATTAACAACAAGGAGAAAAAACTAAGTACTACATTAATTAAGTCCCCTTTATCAAGTTAATCTCCTGCCTACCTGACTCAAGCAAAGATATGGACGAGGACTTCCTCATCGTCTCGGGAGCTTGGCACAATGGACTGCATTGTCCCACCTAAGAAGGGGAACCAGATAAGGTTCCCGAGGACCATAGATGTGTTGGGATTAGTGCCCTTAAATCCTATTGTATGATGCTATGTAAGTTGTTATGTCTGACATTATCTATGACTTAATATTGTGATTAATAAAGTTGTTTGATTATTATCTAAAATAATAGCAACATGAATATTCGAAAATTATCATATAATCCATAAGATGCATAGTATGTAATTTATGTGATTTAGTTACAGAAGATATAAATCACCAATTCTTTGTAAACTCAGAATTTTAGTTCATAGTCAGTGATGAAATTGAGCATTTCATTTGCGAAGACTATAACATATCAACTAAGATAATTTGTCTTGATCATGGAAATGGAGATTTCTAGTTGGTATATTGATATGTTTTAAGAGTTAAAACATATTGATCAGGACCGTTGTGAGATTTATTATTCTTCTAACGACTACCAAATGAAAAATAAACTCACGACTTATATTTGCATGAACTTTTAATCCTGAGAGAATAATGAACCTGATCCTGAGGTGTAGGTTGCTTTGATATATTAGGAGTGAGATCTAAAGCTACGGGTCAAAACCTCAATATGTTGGGCAATCACATTTTGTATTGATGGAACATATATTCTCAAGATGGAATTCATAATCTCTTAATGGAGATACAAAATATTCCCTTGAGATAAGTTTAATGGGTTTGTTATTCAGAGAGTTAGGCCTAACCACTTTGGAAAGAAGTTACTAAAGTATATGTTTATGAAATTAGATTTCATAAATATATGATGAATAAATTTAAAGGATTAAACTGGGTACTCAAGGATAAGATGTAGTAATTTACAAAGTGGCAGTCTACATTCATGACTATGTGTTACTACGAATATTTTTTGAAGGGGTTGCATGTACAATAAAGTCTTGGGATATAATTTATAAATAAGGCCTAGAGTTCAATTGTATTTATATAGTGGTATTAAATATAGTTAATGGTAACTTTGGACTTGTCAAGAGTTGACAAAAAACCCCAAGGCCCATTGGAGCTAGTGTCTTATTGGTCCATTTTGGTTCCACTCCAAGCCACACACTTAAGCCTAATTGGAAAGATCCAAAAGGCCAGGTCAATTAGATAATCAGTTAGATACAAAGGGAAAACATATAGAATTTTTCAAGAAAGAATAAGAAACAACACTATTGTGAAGTGGTGTGTATATGTAAGAAGTGTTAGACACTTTAACATTCTCCCATGGAAAAATGATTGAGAGACCACACTTCTTGAGCGTTAGTGGAATTGGAGTGAAGATTAAAAGTGTTCCCAAATGCTTCTGATCTTCGGGTTTTGAAATTCACCACAACAAGGTACACTCTCTTATTCGTAAATTCTGAAACTTACATAGTGCATGTTAACATTTATGAATGAAGTAGATCCGTTATTTTTCTAGTGCATATGTTTTGTATATGATACAAACATGTATTTTATCCAACAAGATGCATATAGGATGTTATCTAATTTCATTAGTGTAAAAAATTTTCTTTCTTTCTTTGCCTCATCTTCTCATAGTTTTCATTGTTTTTCTTTGGTAGATGAATACCATACCACCCCAGCCAAAAATTTGGTGAACTTCATGGACCTGAAATGGAATCTCAAATCAGAGATCTCTCTACACAAGGACGGTTAACTTCGAGTTTCTCATGTCATCCTCGGATACAAACCTTCCACCAAGCGTTTCCAAAGCCTGAAGAATGTCATTAAAGCTAAGGACCCTCGGTTGGCTTTAATAGACGTAGCTGGTCTAGGATTTCTGTTGTCTGAACCTCCTCTCGTCGAAACTCAAGATGCCTAACTTCCTGCACCACTAGCTGCCAGGATCCTTTACTTACACGAGCCCCCCATCCCATCAGACAACGAGGCCAAGGAGTCCACACCTTAGCCTGCCTTCCAAGAAGTCATTGACAAGGACTTTGATGTCTTCTATCAACAAGAAGACCTTGAAGACGCTCCCATCACCTCATGCAGACGCCTACAACCCGCGCAAGTCAACGTTAATCAAGAGGCCACAAACATCCTAGAAGGCATGGGATTTGAAGAGAAAACACCCAACCTACTAGCTTTTCTTAATGCCTATGCTAAAGGCTACAGCCCAGCTGTGCCAATAGTCATACGGCCACCTACTCCCACCCCCACACACACTTCTTCCGTGGATGCCACTGATAAGAAACAAAAGAGGGCCTAAGGAGGCAAAGACGCTGATGGTTCAGAAGAGGGGGAGGTCTCCCAATCCCTCCATCAGCACCCTACCAAGAATGCTAGGACAAAGAAAAGGCTCCAAAAGAAGTCTTCTACTGGGACTTCCAAGGAGCTTGAGGGAGACCAGCCTAAGAAACCTTCCATCTGGAGACCCCTTTTCACCCTCATTTCTGGCAACCCAGTGCTGGATGATGCCAACTTTAGGGCTCCCTAAATAAGAAGCTCATGCCTGGTGGTCGAGTGCCTGGAGAAGGCTTTAAGCCTACCAGATTTCCACGGTGAAAATCTGGCGACATGTCATCTTACTTTTGCAGTGGAAATTAGGCATCGCTTTGCCTTAGGTGACATGAACTATGATTATCACACCGGAAGGGGGGAGCAGGTATATATATATACATACTTCATGCATAATGCAAGCACACAGAACAAGAAAGTAAATGTCTAAATTCCTAGACCATGGCCTAAAATATAGGTGTAAGAAAGTAAATAGGGTCGCCATACTCTGGAGATGAGGATGAATGACACACGACATAATATACCTAATACAACTCACCTAAGAGAGAAAGGAGAGAGGAAGGAAGAGGGTTTTTAAAAAAGTACATAACCCAATAGGAGAGACTAAACCCCTAAACTAACTAAATATAGCTGCTGGGCTCATATTTACATGCTTGCATCTGCATACTTTTTGCCCTGGGAGATCGTGCCCTAGTTGCAAGTGTCCCCACTCTATGTGTGTATAAGTAAGGGAAAAGATAAGAAACTAGCAAACAAGTGAGGGAAGGAAAAGACGCAAAGAGCTTATGAAAGAGGTATAAAGTAGATGAGCATGATAGACATGGCTAGCAAAGAAACAAGAAAACAAGCAAACAAACAAGAAGGAAAACAAGAAAGAAAACAAACAAAATGTGGTGTCTGCGAGGGACAAATGTAGGTTGGGATCGAATGTCCATAACTTCATTGTGTTGAAGCATGGATGACACACTAGTAAGCGAGACTCAGGCATGGACATGTACGCAAGCGTGTAAAAATGCATAAAAGTCAACGGGTGGCGTAAACAAGCATGACAAGCATATTATCGCACAGAACAGAAAAGGGGAAAGGTATACACGAAGCAACCCAGCATCCAAAGTTGCATCCCAAGTGATTACGCCCAAACTAATCCTTAAGGGCATCAGATGTAACCACACAACCACATACTCGCTAAGGGCATCAAGCGTGATAAAGCCTAGAACTAGAGAGGCTAACATGGAAGATAGAGCATAGAAGCAACCAAGTATAGACATGCAAATGGGGTGATCCAAACCCTTTGATATGGGCCGAGGTGTACGGATGAGGACCAACACCATAAGGTCAATATCAGATCCGAATTAATAGGCCAAAACACAAGAAAGAGTGACAAAAGCTACAAAAGGGCTACAATAGCACATGGTATGACAAACAAATCCTAGGCCTAGGCACACAAACATGCACAGGGCGCACAAGCATATGAAAGATGGCATAAAGCACGTAAAGAACATAGATATAAACATGTAGGCATGTGAGAACATAGGTCAAGACAAGTAGGCATAGAAACATGCATGTAAACATGTGAATCCTAGCACATAAGCATGGAAGAACATGAATCCAAGCATATAAGCATGCGAAGACAAGGATCTAACCATATAGCACGGAAATTTACACATAAACACATAGATCCAAGCAAGGCATAGCTAACAACATCATACAAGCATGTGAGCATGTAACCCTAACATCAACATAGAACAAAAAGAGGAACATGGCATAGGAAAACATGGCATAAAGCATAAAGAGGGAAGAATCAAGAGGCTTTGATGTGTTTTTTGTGTTTGGAAGAGAGAAAAAATGTGTAGAAAATGTCCAGGTAGAGAGCAGAATCTAGGGAGACCTCTTTCTTTTTTTCTCTTTTTGGTCTGGGGGTGCCTAGGGCTATTTATAACCCTGGCATGTAGGGTTGATCTTGACACTCATGGAAAGATCTTGACTTCCTAATTCTAAAAAAGTATGGAACTTGAAAATGCAACAATCAGATCAAAAGTTATGTCTCTGGGAAGTTAGCGGTGCATCAATTGGTGTGCTATCCTGGTTTTTATGATATCTTGGTCGTTCTAACTTCGATTTTGACCCATGAATAGTCGTTGGAATGAGAATTTGATTACCTTCCTAATGGTAATAGTTTCAACCTGTTCTAACAGCTGGATAAAAATTAGGGTTTCTAGGCCTATTAGGGGTGTTTTGGTCATTCTGGCTGGAAAAGGCACTTTGGGTGCTTCGGTGTCCGAACGGGTTGTGCCACATCATTCTAGATGTTCTTGTGGCCCCATGGATAAAAAAAAATAACATTTTAGGATTTTTCAGGGTCTAGCACGCAAATTGAGGGTAGACAAAATACGATATCAACAGTTACCCCTTCTTTATCTGACATCTCAAGTGCAATGAGAGGTGTTGGATAAAGAACATGATTTTTAATTTTGTCGCCTCCAAATTTGCGTGTGGAGACTACTCACAGATCGAGATCGGATTTTCACTAAACTGGACCGATTTGCTGTAGCTGCTTTAGAAAATTTTCTGGACCTGGCTCTAAGCTCTAGGAGAGAAAAGGTTTTGTTTTTCTTTTTTGGGAAGGGGGTTTGACCTAGTCAACCGATCAACGTTGACTTGGTCAACATCGGCTAGCAGCCTTTATAGGACCATTAGGCCTACTTGGCAGCCCTAAAAGGTGCGCCGAGCAGCCTAAGCACCCTAGAGGCCTATAAATGCCCCATTTGGCTCATTTTGACCTCATTTCTCACTTTTCTTTCGCTTCTCAATTCTGAAAAATTCTCCAGAGCAACTTGCACTCAAAGTAGGTCCGGCATTTCAGCTTTCAGTCTACTCTACACTTGAGGTCAGTGTCTATCTTTCTTCTTCTCTTCTTTATTTATGCAAAATGTTAGTAGCCATACTATTAGGAATGCATGCTGGTGCTTATTTAATTTTTGGAATTTTTGTAAGCATATATATATATATATATTATTTTTCCACGATATTTGCCATGCTATCTTAGGAAAATGCATATATATATATATATGTATGTATTTTTTGCTTTTTGTCTGAGTTATATGGGTATGCAAAGATGTGAAAGTTTAAATGCTGAAAATAAAATGCGGGACAAATTTAATGGGACTTACCTAGTAGTAGGGAATAGTGAAAATAGTGAGGCATACAGTTTTGGTCTTAGGCAGGGTAGAAACAGAGGATATTTGAATAGTAGTCTCGATGAGTGTCAAGTAGGAAAAGAGGATATCTGAATAGCAATCTTTATTTTTGAGAGGATATCTGAATAGCTGGCCTCGATGAGTGTCAGGTAAGAAAAGAGGGTATCTGAATAGCAATGTTAGTCTAGGGCTGGGTAGAACCAGAGGGTATCTGAATAGCAGTCCCGATGAGTGTCAGGTAGGAATAAAGGATATCTGAACAGCAGTCCTGATTCTTGCTAAGTAGAAACAAAGGATATCTCAATAGCAGGCCTGGACATAGGCCAGGTAGAAACGGAGGATATCTCAATAGTAGTCTCGATGAATGTCAGGTAGGGACAAAGGATTTCTGAACAGCAGTCCTGATTCTTGCCCAGTAGAAATAGAGGATATTTGAATAGAAGTCTTGATTTTCACCAAGGAGAAATAGAGAACATCTAAATAGCAGTCTTAGTCTTGGGCTGGGTAAAAGCATAGGATATTTGAATAGCAGTCCTGATGAGTGTCAAGTAAGAAAAGAGGGTATCTAAATAGCAATCTTGATTTTCACCAAGTAGAAACAAAGGATATCTGAATAGCGGTCTCGATGAATGTCAGGAAGGAACAGAGGATTTCTGAACAGCAATCCCGGTTCTTGCCAAGTAGAAATAGAGAATATCTAAATAGCAGTCTTGGTCTAGGGACGAGTAAAAATAGAGGGTATCTGTATAGCAGTCTTGATAAGTGTCAAGTAAGAACAGAGGATATCTGAACAGCAATCTTGATTCTTGCCAAGTAGAAACAGAGGATATCTAAATAGCATGCTTGGAATTAGGACAGGTAGAAACATAGGATATTTGAATAGCAATCCCGATGAGTGTCAGGTAGGAACAGAGGATATCTGAACAACAGTCCTAATTGTTACCAAGTTAAAACAAAGGATATCTGAATAGTAGGCTTGGACTTTGGCCGGGTAGAAATAGAGGATATCTAAATAGCAGTCCCGATGAGTGTTAGGTGGGAACAGAGGACATCTGAAAAGCAGTCTCGATTCTTGCCAATTAGAAACAGAGGATATCTGAATAACAGTCTTGGTTTTTGTCAGGTAGAAGCAGAGGATATCTGAATAGTAGTCCCGATGAGTGTTAGGTAAACACAAGATATCTGAACAACAGTCTTGATTCTTGCCAAGTAGAAACAAAGGATATCTAAATAGTAGTCTTGATTTTTGCCGGGTAGAAATAGTGGATATCCAAATAGTAGTCCTGATTTGTGTTAGGTAGAAACAAAGGATATCTGAATAGTGATCATGGTCTAGGGCCGAGTAGAAACAAAGGGTATCCGAATAGCAATCCCAATGAGTGTTAGGTAGGAATAAAGGATATTTGAACATCAGTCCTGATTCTTCCCAAGTAGAAATAAAGGATATCTGAATAGCAGTCCTGATCTTGGATTTCTTTCGCAATTTTTTGTTGGGTATAGACCTGTATGTTTAGAAGACAGTGTCAGCCCACTTGTGTTGCCATTTAACTTATGGGCTTACCAATTGTGCTTTGATTTTCTTGTTGTTTTGTAGATTATGTCCCGAAGGACAAGAACCAGAGGAGATCGAGGGAAGGCCCCCGTCTATGTGTTTGATAAGGGGGGTTCCTCTTCTGATGATGAGACTGCATCTGCTAGAGATCAGGCGGCTCAAGTCTTGCAGAGCCACTTCGATCATGGGGGTGATGACATTAGACCCACCGATAGTATTCCTATAGAGACATGTTCTAGGAGACGGCATTCAGTAGGGACAACTAGTATGTCGTTTGAGTCACGTACTATTTCTAACAGGGCTTCCTCACGTTGCATGCCACCTACAAGGAGAGGAACCTCTAGAGGGGAGACACGAGTTGAGGATCTCCTTATTGATATAGGAGATCTATCCAGAGACGAGGTCCAACCGGACTTAGGCCCTCAGAGTTGCAGTTTAAGGCTAAGGTTCCCACCACATTAGGCCGGTGCTGATGCTTATGCTAGATTGGTGGATGACAACATCAGGGATACTCATCTTTAGCGATGGCTGAAGAGGCATCCTTCTCCTCATGGGCGAAAGGGACCGGCATGCTGTCTTCATTTTTCATTAATTAGAATCTTGTTGCATGCATGTGCTAATAGTAGATTTTGGTTTTGAATGCAGGGGCCCAATAAGATCCATGGTCGGGGCACCTAAGGGAGCAAGGATTTAAGGACTTCTTAAGGATCCCTCTGTACGCTATGAGTCACGGCATCGGGGAGGCTTTGGTGTGGTGGTTTCATGCTGAGATTGGCACCTTTCATCTAAGCTGTGGGGAGTATGCAGTTCTCTCACTAGACTAGACAGCCATATTGGGGATTAGATTCGGCAGTTACCCAATCTCGACTGGTGATATGAGCTTTGAGATGGCCTAGAAGCTCCTAGGCATCCCCTTTCCATTGACGGAGGGTATGGGAGCGTGTTTTGGACCTACCACATTGTTGCATGTCCGTATTGAATGGCTACAAGGTAGTATACCTTAGGGCGTAGTACCGACTGACATCCATCTTTGCCGGTTTTTCATGTATTTCCTCGGTAGTTACTTTCTTGGCAACAACTGATCGATACTGGCCTGCCAATTGCTATGGACCTTAAGGGAATTTTCAGATGTTGGGAGCTATGACAAAGTGTCCATCACTTATGGCTTTTTTATATTCTTCTTGAGGCAAGCACCACAGTGAGATTTTAGGAGCCTAGAGGGATGTTGGCAGATTCTAACATGGTGGGCGTATGAGTACATCCCGACTTTACGACCTCAATTCTTTGGTTTGTTCATGACCTTGTACCCTCGAGCATATGCTTGGCCTCACTACACAATTACCAGGATTTTCCTAGTGCAACTAATCACTATCTCTGTGGCGTTGGACTATGTCACTTGGGGTGAGATGGTGGTTCGCCCTTATAATGGATCACTCCTGGTGAGTTCGGAGCTCATTGTTGCATGGCCTAATCGAGAGTACGATGCTGGTTCTAGGCCCTAACGAGTTAGGAGTTCTTTTTAGCTAAAAGGACCTTCTATCAGGTCATGCCAATCTATGGAGCATCTAGAGATCCACCTCCATTCAACTTGTCATTTGAGTCCATTGTTATGGATGATTTGGCTTATGAAACAAGCTATTTTGATGCATATATGGACACTATTGTAGACTCTAATACTTGGTTTACAATGTCCTCTACGAGACCTATCATGGGAGACGTCCCTGTGAGCGGGGGCTGAGTGCTAGGGGGCATTGCTCATGCCTATGTAGCTTCTGGAGTGGAAAGGAGATCACGTGCAGAGGCTTTGTAGGACAGGGTGATAGAGCTTGAGACTGCTGTTGATGGTAGAAAGGTGTACATGCCAGAGGAGATTGCTCGGGTATTTGCTCGGGAAAGGGAGCTTTGGTAGAGGGATAGAGAGGCCCGTGCTATTGCCACAAAGAAAGAGAGTAGAGCCAGCTTGAGGGTGAGCTAGCCTTGCTTCATTGTTATGTTAGGGTCTTGATAGGGAGCTGCGGGCACTTTGGGCCTATTTCCCACCTTCACCTTACATGCCGGGCTAAAGGCACATTATTCCACCAGGCGAGACAGAGTACATGCCGGCTTCATTAGGCTCGCCGAGAGGTTGGGGGTTTTTTAGCTTAGGCTCTATGGCCTCCTCAGAACCCAGGGTACACTTCAGGCATTTCAGGGGGAGAAAGGTCCTTCCATCAGTCCTTTTGCAACTGATGGTGATGGTGATGATGATGATGATGGTACTGACCAATATTTAAGGGATGACGATTCCCTATAGGCGTAGCTTTTTTGTTGTAGCATGATGTAGCCCCTACATGGGCATGTATGTATTTTTCATGTATCTTGCATGTTAGGATATGTGTCCTTAAATTCTATTATATGATGCTATATATTTTATTATGTATGACATTATGTATAACTTAATGTTGCAGTTAATAAAGTTGTTTTATTATTATTTGAAAATAATGGTAACATGAATATTGGTACATTATCATATAGTCCATGAGATGCATAGTATGTGATTTATATGATTTAGTCACAGAAGATATAAATCATAATTTCTTTGTAAACTCAGAATTATAGTTCGTAGTCGGTGATGAAATTGGGCATTTCATCTACGAAGACTATAACATATCAATTAAGATGATTTGTCTTGATCATGGAAATGGAGATTTTTAGTTAGTATGTTGATATGTTTTAAAAGTTAAGACATATTGAACTGGACCGGTGTGAGATTTATTATTCTCCTAATGACTGTCAATTGAATTATAGATTCACGACTTATATTTGCATGAACTCTTAATCCTAAGAGGATAATGGACCTGATCATCAAGTGTAGGTTGCTTTGATATATCAGGAGTGAGATCTATAGTTACGGTCAAAATATCAGTATGTTGGGCAGCCACATTTAGTGTTGATGGAACATATATTCTCAAGATGGAATTCATAGTCTCTTAACGAAGATACAAAATATTCCCTTGAGATAAGTTTAATGGGTTTGTTATTCAGAGAGTTGGACCTAACCATTTTAGTAAGGAGTTACTAAAGTATATATTTATGGAATCGGATTTCATAAATATATGATGAATAACTTAAAGGATTAAACCGGGTACTCAAGGATAAGATGTAGTAATTTTCAAAGTGGCAGTCTATGTTTATGACTTTGTATTACTACGAATATTTTATAAAGGAGTTGCGTGTATAATAAAGTCTTGGGATATAATTTATTAATAAGGCCTAGAGTGAAAGTATATTTATATAGTGGTATTAAATATAATTAATGGTAACTTTGGACTTGTCAAGAGTTGACAGAAAAGCCCAAGGCCTATTGGAGCTAGTGTCTTATTGGTCCCTTTTGGTCCCACTCCAAGCCACACACTTAAGCCCAATTGGAAAGGCCTAAAAGGCCAGCCTAATTAGATAATCAGTTAGATATAAATGGAGAAACACAAAGAATTTTAATATTGAGAATCGATAGAGAATTCTTAGAGAAAAAGTTTGAAAGAACACTTTTGTGAAGTGGTGTAAAAAAGGTGTTAGACAGTTTTGGACATTCTCCTTTTGGAACTGATTGAGAGACTACACATCTTGGGCGTTAGTGGAATTGGAGTGAAGATTGAAAGTATTCCCAAGTGCTTCTAATCTTCAAGTTTTGAAATTCACCGCTCCAAGGTACACTCTCTTGTTCTCAAATTCTGAAACTTATATAGTGCATGTTAACTTTTATGAATGAAGTAGATCCGTTATATTTATTCCGCTGCACATGTCTTGTATGCGATACAAGCATGTTATTTATTCCACCATTGCAAACATTTCTCCATGGTGGGCCTGCTATGTATGTATATTATGTATCGCCTCTAGATAGGTCTAGTCATATGTGTATTATATTGCCCCACAGGGTGCCTTGATGTATGACATTATCTCTTTGTAGCTTCCTGATGTATGCATAGAACAATTCCTCTAGGTAGGACTTACATGTATGATTCTGGAAACTGCCTTTAAGAGGGTTGATTAATGAGTATAGGAAAAGTGCCTTTGAGAGGGTTGCATAACTCTAGAAAATCGCCTTTGAGAGGGTCGTAGACATAGAAACATTGCCTTTGATAGGGCTGTTGACATAGAAACATTGCCTTTGAGAGGGCTTGTTGTAGCATGATGTAGCCCCTATGTGGCCATGTATGTATTTTTCATGTATCTTGTAGACATTTCCCCCTGGTGGGCCTGCTATGTATGTATATTATGTATCGCCTCTAGATAGGTCTGGTCATATGTGTATTATATTGCCCCACAGGGTGCCTTGATGTATGACGTTATCTCTTTGTAGCTTCCTGATGTATGCATAGAACAATGCCTCTAGGTAGGACTTACATGTATGATTCTGAAAACTACCTTTAAGAGGGCTGATGAACGAGTTTAGGAAAAGTGCCTTTGAGAGGGCTGCATAACTCTAGAAAATCGCCTTTGAGAGGGTTGTAGACATAGAAACATCGCCTTTGATAAGGTTGTTGACATAGAAACATTGCCTTTGAGAAGGTTGTTGACATAGAAACGTCGCCTTTAAGAGGGCTGATGCTGATAAGTGTGAAAAACAATGCCTCTGGTTAGGAATTACATGCATAGTTTTGGAAACTACCTTTGAGAGGGTTGTAGACATAGAAACATCGCCTTTAAAAAGGCTACTGATGAGTATGAAAAACAATGCCTCTAGTAGGACTTACATGCATAGCTCTACATTTGAGAGGGTTGTAGACATAGAAACATCGCCTTTGAGAGGGCTACTGACATAGAAATATCGCCATTAGGATAGTTGTTAACGAGTGTGAAAAACAATGCCTCTGGGTAGGACTTCTAGATGAATCGCCTTTAAGAGAGCTGTTGATATATGTGAGGAGCAATGCCTTTCGAGTAGGGCTTACATGCAGGATTCTAGACACTTCCTTTGAGAGTGCTGTTGAAAATAATGCCCCTGATTAGGACTTACATGTACAATTCTGGAAGTCGCCTTTAAAAAGGGTTGCTGCTATATGCAAGAAACAATGCCTCTAGGCAGGACATACTTGTACAATTTTGGATATTGCCTTTAAAAGGGTTGCTGCTGTATGTATGCACTATCGTATTTTTGTCATAGATGGTGGCTTTGAACCAGATTGTGTCACACTCATTCGTATTGCACCGCAGTTTCACAGGTTTATTAGTGGATTTTGACAATGATCATCTCGCCGAGGAGAGAATAGAGAGATCGCATGAAATAAATTGCCTCGGTTTAGGGTTTCATGCGATTCTTGACATAAAGGACACATCCTTAGCGGGACGGACCCATTCTGGCATATTGGACAAGGTAGAAGGAACCGTGCATAATAAAACTACCCCAGTGTCGGTTTTGTATGGTTCTTGACATGAGAGGAAACGTTCCTGGTAGGATGGACCCGTTCTTGAATAACGATTATCACAAAGTTGGCGAAACCATGCAAAATAAAACTGCCCCAATTTAGGGTTTTGCGAGGTTCCAAGCCTGCGGACTAGTTGAAAATGGCCACGATTCCATAGACCTTGCCAAATGCTGGTAATGAATGTGGATATTCTGAATCAAATCTCCTTAGACACACCATAAGGCGGTATGCACTGATTGCTCCTGTTATTGCCCGGGCGGGCTATCAAGACATGTTTCTTAGGGTGACCTTATGGGAAACGACTCCCTCTGTCCTCCAAATAAGCTAACAAAGTTGTCAGATGGCTGAGAACAGATTCTAGTAACCTTTTGTTGTTAGATCTAATTACCAAGGCTAAACCAACCCCTGAACCGTGTGAACCAGGCTTAGAAAAATGAGGTTCAAGATGTCTAGAAGTGTTGAATGAGAAGCACAAAGAAAAACTACCCTAGTGTAGGATTTGAACAGTCTCAAATGCACGTGAAAGAATTTCTAACAATCCGGTTCACTGCTAGATTGACCATGCACTACGGCGAGTGCTAAAACAGAGGAATCTTTGCTCTAAGGTGGTCAAAAACATCCCAAGGGCTGGCAGTACTTCTATGGCCGCCTCCTAAGTTGGCATGCATAAAAAGCTGGGCTCAGCCCAACCCCAGCTCATTCAGGTCTGCAATTTTCTAGGGTCTTCTTCTACGCTTTTCTTCACCCAAAATGTGTAAAAAACACTATTTTTCATAATTTTTCGTGTAGATTCTCATCAGATCATCATATTTAGCAGGATCCGTTCATGGATGCTCTTGGTGCTCACTCTTACGACGCTTTAGTTGAGCTTGAGAGGGAGTCTTACTATGAGAAAAAGCTCAAAAGGTTGTTAATCACCTTTTCTTGTGATGACCGGGCATTCATCCGACGACTTCTTGGAGATGCCACTATTGTTCTTCACACCACATTAGACTCTACAATTTTCTAGGGTCTTCTTCGACACATTTCTTCACCTAAAGCATGGAAAAAGCACTGTTTTTCATCATTTTTCGCGTAGATTCTCATCAGATCATCATATTTAGGAAGATCCATTCATGGATGCTCTTGGTGCTCACTCATATGATGCTTTGGTCGAGCTTGAGAGGGAGTTTTACTGTGAGAAGAAGCTCAAGAGGTGGTTGAGCTCCTTTTCTTTTGGAGACCAAGCATTCATACTACGACTTCTTAGAGATACCACTGTTGTTCTTCACACCTCATTGGACTGACACTTGCTGGAGGTCATTACCTCTTGTTGGGATCCCACCTTGAGATGTGTCACCATTGGAGATGTAGATCTAGTGCCCACCTTGGAGGAGTATGATCATTTTATTTCTCCTTCTACCCCTTTGAGCACTATTTTTGTTCCATCAATGCGGACACGCTATAGCAAAAGACTCACAGATTTGTTGGGCTTGAAGAGGCTCGTTATGGAGGCGGTGACTTGGTATGGCAGTGGGATTGGAAAGAGCATGTCCTTTGATTCCTTGTATGATCGGTTTCACCCATTGGAGTGTCTGGTTGGCTACCGAGATAACCTTGTGGAATTAGAGGAGTAGTGGACATCCTATTGGAAAAAATCTAGTTTTGTATCTCATACAAAACACACAGCGGAAGCAACACACAAGGATCTATTTCGTTCACAATTGACGACATGCACTATGTAAATTTCAAAATTTAAGAACAAGATAGCGTACCTTAGTGTGGAGAAATTCAAAACAAAGATTAGAAGCACTTGGGATCATTTTTAATCTTCACTCCAATTCCACTTTATGCCCAAGATGTGTGGTCTCTCAATCAGTTTTCAAAGGGAGAATGAAAGTGTGTCTCACACTCTCTCTTTTTCTTTTTCTCTACGATTTTTTTATTTTTAAAAATAATCCTATATATTTCTCCCTTTATAATTAACTGATTATCTAATTGGGCTGGCCTATTAGGCCTTTCCAATTGGGCTTTAGTATGTGGCTTGGAGTGGGACCAAAAGGGACTAATAAGACACTAGCTCCAATGAGCCTTGGGCTTTTCTGTCAACTCTTGACAAGTCTAAAGTTACCATTAATTATATTTAATACCACTATCTAAATATACTTTCACTCTAGGCCTTATTAATAAATTATATCTCAAGACTTTATTATACACGCATCCCCTTCATAAAATATTCGTAGTAATACAAAGTCATAAACATAGACTGCCACTTTGAAAATTACTACATCTTATCCTTGAGTACCCGGTTTAATCCTTTAAAATTATTCATCATATATTTATGAAATCCAATTTCATAAATATATACTTTAGTAATTTCTTACCAAATTGGATAAGCCGAACTCTCTGAATAACCAAACCCATTAAACTTATCTCAAGGGAATATTTTGTATCTTCGTTAAGAGACTATGAATTCCATCTTAAGAATATATGTTCCATCAACACTAAATGTGGTTGCCCAACATATTGAGGTTTTCTCCGTTACTTTAAATCTCACTCCTGATATATCAAAGCAACCTACACGTCATGATCAGGTCCATTATTCTCTTAGGATTAAGAGTTCATGCAAATAAAAGTCGTAAGATTTATTATTCATTTGACAGTCGTTAGGAGAATAATAAATCTCATAGCGATCCAGTTCAATATGTCTTAACTTTTAAAACATATCAACATATCAACTAGAAGTCTTCACTTCCATAATCAAGACAAAATCATCTTAGTTGATACATTATAGTTTTTGCAGATGAAGTGCCCAATTTCATCACCGACTACAAACTATAAATTCTGACTTTATAAAGAACTTGTGATTTATATCTTCTGTGACTAAATCACATAAATCACATACTATGCATCTCATGGACTATATGATAATGTCCAAATATTCATGTTACCATTACTTTAGATAAAAACAAACAATTTTATTAAACACAACATTAAGTCATACATAATGTCATACATAGCATCATACAATAGGATTTAAGGGCACACATTCTAACAATCTCCCACTTGCCCTAAAGACTATTGTGCACTAATCTAACTCACATTCCCTCCAAATGTGACTCGAAAGCCCTTTGAGGCAAGGCTTTGGTAAAAGGATCTGCTAATTATTTGCACTTTCAATCTTTACTACCACGACATCTCCATGAGCAACAATGTCTCGAATGATGTGGCACTTCCTCTCAATGTGCTTTCCTTTCTTGTGATTCCTTGGATCTTTGGATTGTGCAACCGCTCCACTATTGTCACAAAACAATGTGATGGGAACTTACTCCATTCTTACAACACCAAGATCAAAAAGAAATTTCTTGAGCCAAACAGCCTCCTTTACTACTTCACAAGCAGCAACGTACTCAGCTTCCATGGTGGAGTCCGCAATGCAAGATTGCTTAACACTCCTCCAACCTATGGCTCCACCTCCCAAGGTGAAAATACATCCTAAAGTGGATTTTCTAAAATCTAGATCCGATTGAAAATCTGAATCTGTTAGCCAATGCGAATCAAATCCTCACTATGGTAAACAAGCATATAATTTCTCATTCTCCGTAGATACTTGAGAATATGCTTTACCGCTTGCCAATGTTTTGGTCTTGGATTTGATTGATATTGGATGACCATGCCAACTGAATAACAAATATTTGGTCTAGTACAAAGCATGGCATACATGAGACTTCCCATTGCAGAAGCATAAGGAACTTGTCTCATCATATTTTCTTCCTCTTGAGTCTTAGGCTTTTGGTCATCAGACAGAGGAACTCCATGTCTAAAAGGAAGCAATCATTTCTTGGAGTTTTGCATGCTAAACTGTTCTAGAACCTGATCTATATATCTAACTTATGATAAGCCTGACATCTTATTCTTGTGATCTCACCAAAATTTGATCCCTAGAATAAAGTTAGCGTCACATAAGTCCTTCATATCAAATTGCCTAGACAACCAAACTTTAACCGATGACATTACGCCTACATCATTTCCAATGAGTAGAATATCATCAACATAAAGCACTAGGAACATTACTATTTTGTCTCGATGTCTTTTGTACACACATGGTTCATCAAGATTTTGTTCAAAACCAAATAACTTGATTGCTTGATCAAATCCGATGTTCCATGACCTAGATGCTTGTTTAAGTCCATAAATGGACCTATTCAACTTGCATACCATATGCTCTTGGTTCTTTGCTATGAAACCTTCTGGTTGCAACATGTATATTTCTTCTTCAAGATTGCCATTAAGAAATGCAGTCTTGACATCCATTTGTCAAATCTCATAATTATAATGAGCAGCAATGGATAAGAGAATTCTGATAGATTTAAGCATGGCTACTAGCAAAAAAGTTTCATCATAATCAATCCCTTCTTTTTGTGTATACCCTTTCGCCACTAGCCTTGCTTTAAAGGTTTCAACCTTTCCATCTATCCCTCTCTTCCTCTTGTAAACCCATTTGCAGCCAACAGGTTTAATGCTGTTAGGCGCCTTTACAAGATCCCATACATGATTGGAATACATAGAATCCAATTCAGATTTCATAACTAAGACCCAATGATGTGCATCTATATCATTAATTGCCTCTTCATAGGTGTAGGGATCCGATTCAACCTCTTTTGAGATAGCTACGTAAGTTTCTCCCAAACCTCTAAATCTCATAGGAGGCCGAATAATTCTCCCACTACGATGAGGCATCTATGTACTAGACATCTCATGAGTAATATCTTGTGGTGTATCTAATACAGCCACATCATCCCTAGTTTCATCCATTGGTTGTTCAACTACAGGTTCATCTATTTCAGCCAATACAACTTTACTTCTAAAATTAAAATTATTCATATAATCATCTTCCAAAAATTTGGCATGAGTGCTAACAAACACTTTGTTATCCTTATGATTATAGAATAAATAACTCTTGGTTTCTTTTGAATACCCTAAAAACATGCATACTTCCGTTTTAGTTTCCAACTTATCAGACTTCCCTTTCAACACATGTGCTGGACATCCCAAATATAGAGATATTTCATACTAGGCTTGCGCCCACTCCATAATTCCTTAGGTGTGTTAGGAACAGATTTTGATGGAACTAAATTCAAAACATGCGTAGCAGTTTTTAGTGTATATCCCCAAAAAGAAACTGGTAAAGTTGAGTAACTCATTATGGACCTAACCATTTCCAAAAGAGTCATATTCCTTCTTTTCGCTACACCATTTTGTTGGGGAGTTCCAGGTGCAGTCAATTAGGAGACAATCCCATTTTGAATTAGGTAATCCTTGAAATCCCCAAGAAAGTATTCGCCACCTCGATCAAATCGAATGGCCTTTATGCGTTTACCCAATTGATTTTCAATTTCAGCCCTAAACTCTTTGAACTTGTTAAAGGCTTCGGACTTCCGTCTCATTAGTTACACCTAACCATATCTTGAGTAATCATCCGTAAAAGTGATGAAATACTCATAACCTCCTTTTGCTTGGGTTGACATAGGACTACATACATCTGTATGAACTAATTCAAGTAACTTTTGAACTCTTCTACCTTTTGCATCGAAAGGTCGTTTGGTCATTTTACCTTCCAAACATGATTCGCAAACTGGAAATCCATCAAAGTCCATAGGCTGTAAAAGTCCATCTTTGATTAGTCTTTGAATCCTATTTGAATTAATATGACCCAAACGCAAGTACCATAGATATGCATCACTAGTAGAAGGAAAATTTCTCTTTAATAATTTTACATGAGAGCTACTATCTATTTCAGAATTGTATAATTCATGCATATTAGGAGTTAAAATATAAAGACCATCCACAATATTGCCAGAACAGATAAACATTTTATTCTTCTTCATTACAACATTGCCTTTAAGGATAACACAATATCCATGTTTACCTAAGTAAGTTGCAGAAATCAAATTCCTACGAACATTAGGTACATACAAACAATCTTCCAATATTAAAACTCGAGACTTAAAGCATAAATTAAACACTCCAACAGCTACAACCGGAATCCTGCTCCTAGCAGCCAAAGTAAGAAATAGTTCTCCCTCATTCAACTTTCTAGTCTCCTAGAACCCATGCAAAAAATTGCAGATATGATTAATACAACCTGAATCAATACACTAGGAATCCGTGGGATTTTGTACCAAACATATTTCAAGAAGAAAGGAACTTTTCATACCCTTATTCTTGGCAGCTTTGAACTTTGGACAATTCCTCTTCCAATGTCCTTTCTCACCACAATGGAAACACTTTCCTTTGGTTTTCTTTCTTTTGTCAGCAACCCCTAAGGCAATTTGTTTACCATCTTTCTTAGTGAAATCCTTCTTCTTCTTCTTACCTTTGCCTTTCGACTTAGGTTGAGAAGTAGAAGCTTCACCCACATTGGCTTCAACACTAAAAGTACCAAGGATGCCTTCCGTCGCCACTAACTCATTCATTAATTTAGACAAAGAATAAATCTTTTTGTTCATATTATAATTCAGTTTGAATTCCTTGAATGATTCTGGTAGTGACTGGAGTATCATATCTACTTAGGATTCTCCATCAATGTCGGCACCTAAAACTTCTAATGTGTTCAAATTAGTAATCATCCTAAGACAATGCTCCCTCACTGAACTTCTTGTAGCCATTTTGGTATTATAAATTTGCCTCATGGTTTCTTACCTTACAGAACGGCCTTGCTCACCAAAAATCTCCTTCAGACTAAGCATGATGTCCGAAGCTAGTTCTACATCCTGCATTTGATGTTGTAGAACATTCGAGATAGATTCTAGGATGTAGCACTTGGCCATTTCATTAGATTTCTGCCAACGCTCGTATCGCTATTTTTCTTTAAGAGGAGCATCTAATGAAGGAAAGCTAGGACATGGTTGAGTAAGCACATATTTGTGCTCTTCAGCAATAGAAACAATGTCCAAATTCCTTTTCCACTCAACATAGTTGGTTCCAGTTAGTTTGTTTTGGTTAAGAATAGCAGCAAGTGGGCTAAATGATGCCATGATTTAAATCTAAAAATAATAAACATGAATATAATAAGTAAACTGGACATTATCAATTTAGCATATAAGCATATAATATGAGACCTTAATAAAACCATAAAATAATATATGCAACGACAACCCAATCCATGTCTATAATTTCTTAGTAGCAAGTTTATTATAAACACATTAATTGGTTGAGAACTATTCTCGTTATTAGTGCTATCATGATAACTCTTATTAAACACTAACAATATGCTGTATTAACTTTAGCCTCTAAGTAATAATGATATAGCTCCTTTGGGAAGTTAACATTACACTTAGTCCAGTGTACGCCATTATCTAGAGTCATGTGTAGCCACATTTCATCTCCCTTTTATAGTGTTTAAACTAGTAGTACCATGAAACTAAACACCCTCCTTGGGGATCACGAGGCATATACGCCAAGACGAGGTGTTTGTCCACACTACTTTAAACGGGTAAGTTCAATCTTGTAGTACTATGAAGTAAACACCTTTCTTTGGGATCACGAGGCATGTACGCCAAGACGACGTGTTTACCCACACTACTATGAACCGATAATGGAGGCCGTGAGATCCAACCCTTGTATCTCTCTCCCACTAATAATGCTAGACACGTGAAAAATATAATCCTAATCTCATTAGGAATACATTTCATTAAACTAGCATTAACATATATAAATATATATATATATATATATATATAATATAATATATTACGTTATAAAATTATATTATATTATATATATAATATAATATATATTTTATACAATAATATATTATATTATTACATGACAATATATATATATATATATATATATAACTTACGGCCCATGCAATCCGTATAAACCAAATGATGCAACAATCCAAAAGGTGCAAAACAAAGTACATAGGATGGTTATCACATCATAAACAAATTGAATGCTTGAATCTGTTTAAACTAAGGCATGCAAATTCATGCTCCAAGCCATTAAAGATATACACCGCAAACCGTGCAATTAAGACTTAAGCCATGCTTTTCATGTAAGCCATATGTGAATGACCAAGTGGTGCAAGAAAAAGTCCAAACGATGCATTAAATTGGTTCATGCATTGGTAGTTGCAAACCTAGAATGACCATATCGATGCAAGCCGTACAAACTGAATCACCCACATGCGGCACTATTCAATTTCACTTGCAATATATATAAAACATGACACAACACCATAACTTGATGCAGAAAAATGAAACCCAAAGATAACGGTTTTCTTAAATTCTAAAATACAATCACATATTATACAATCATGAGATGAAAACCTGGCTCTGATACCAATTGTTGGAAAAATCTGGTTTTGTATCTCATACAAAACACACAGCGGAAGCAACACATAAGGATCTATTTCATTCATGATTGACAACATGCACTATGTAAATTTCAGAATTTAAGAACAAGATAGCGTACCTTGGTGTGAAGAAATTCAAAACAAAGATTAGAAGCACTTGGGATCACTTTTAATCTTCACTCCAATTCCACTTTACGCCCAAGATGTGTGGTCTCTCAATCAGTTTTCAAAGGGAGAATAAAAATGTGTCTCATACTCTCTCTTTTTCTTTTTCTCTACAATTATTTTTTTTTTATAAATAATTCTGTATGTTTCTCCCTTTATAACTAACTGATTATCTAATTGGGCTGGCCTATTGGACCTTTCCAATTGGGCTTTAGTATGTGGCTTGGAATGGGACCAAAAGGGACCAATAAGACACTAGCTCCAATGGGTCTTGGGCTTTTCCATCAACCCTTGACAAGTCCAAAGTTACCATTAATTATATTTAATACTGCTATATAAATATAATTGCACTCTAGGCCTTATTAATAAATTATATCCCAAGACTTTATTATACACGCAACCACTTCATACAATATTCGTAGTTATATAAAGTCGTAAATATAGACTGCCACTTTGAAAATTACTACATCTTATCCTTGAGTACCCAGTTTAATCCTTTAAAATTATTCATCATATATTTATGAAATCCAATTTCATAAATATATACTTTAGTAATTTCTTACCAAAGTGGTTAGGCCTAACTCTCTGAATAACCAAACCCATTAAACTTATCTCAAGGGAATATTTTGTATCTCCGTTAAGAGACTATGAATTTCATCTTGAGAATATATGTTCCATCAACACTAAATGTGGTTGCCCAACATACTGAGGTTTTGACCGTTACTTTAGATCTCACTCTTGATATATCAAAGCAACTTACGTGTCATGATCAGGTCTATTATTCTCTCAAGATTAAGAGTTCATGCAAATAAAAGTCGTAAGATTTATTATTCATTTGACAGTCGTTAGGAGAATAATAAATCTCACAGCGGTCCAGTTCAATATGTCTTAACTCTTAAAACATATCAACATATCAACTAGAAGTCTCCACTTCCATGATCAAGACAAATCATCTTAGTTGATACATTATAGTCTTCGCAGATGAAATGCCCAATTTCATCACTGACTACGAACTATAAATTCTGAGTTTACAAAGAACTTGTGATTTATATCTTCTGTGACTAAATCACATAAATCACATACTATGCATCTCATGGACTATATAATAATGTTCAAATATTCTTGTTACCATTATTTTAGATAAAAATAAACAATTTTATTAAACACAACATTAAGTCATACATAATGTCATACATAATGTCATATATAGCATTATACAATAGGATTTAAGGGCACACATCCTAACACATCCTACCGGCGTTAGGCCTTCCTAATGGCCTTCTTTGGTGCAGTGTTGTTTCCATCATCGACAGGAGCTATCAGCTTTGCTGTTCTCCCACTAGTGAGTGCCCTACCTCATGGTACCTCTTTCATTCCTGCTCTACTTTCTGAGACCATTAGGTCCTTATCTTTGTTCTAGGAGACCGGTAGGGGTAGGCTATGTTGTTGTGTTCATCTGCTACAGTTGTGGTTTTGTAGCCACCTGAGTTTTATTCTAGGGGATCAACCTGAGGGCTTTGCCATTAGGAGTAGAGTTTGGGCTACTGTAGTTCTTGATCTCCCCTTTTCTAGGGATATTGAGGGTTGGCTAAAATACTTGTGCAGCCTGAATTCCATTTATTGGACTTGGAGGGTCAAATAGGGTATCATTACATGGTAGGGGCAAACCTATTGTGTCATTTTGCTTGGTGTTCCCCTGGTAGGTATCTGGGAGTGCACGGGGTAATTTCTGGGCATGGCTATGTGGCAGTTTAGGGGTATCTAGCATATCCCTTGACTTAGCGATCTCTTTGTTGTCACTTGTGAGTACGGGCTCGTGGATATTGATGTGGTAGTGACAGGGTGTGCCTTTGATTTCTAGAAGGTGCACAAGTCCAGCATTGACTTCCCTCTTTGTTCTAGGGATGACTAGGAGTGGTTTTTTGCTGAGTTTAGTGTGTGGCGCGACACCAGGGATCCTAGCTTTGTGTTTCACTTGTCATCACCAATCTCAGCTGAGTTGCCACTTCTGACTGATGTTTTGAGAGATTATACTCTGGATTTCGAGATCAAGGTTGAGAGGGCCTCTATGGATCTGAAGGAGTGCCTAAGAGAGGCCGTCAGGGATAGAGATTACTACAGAGAGTTGGCTGATACCCTTCTGGAGAATATTAAGGCGATAAGCAGTGCACATGAGAGTGAGCTCACTACTCTTAGGGCAGAACTTGATCGAAGGGGGCCGGCCCCTCCTGGCATAGAGGCAAAGTGTCTTCAGCTAAGATCCCGAGTTACGAGTTTAGTGGATAAGCTTGCAAATCGTAATAAAAGGTTTGCCGCTTTCCTCTTTTTGTTTGAGTTTTTAAAGCACAGTCTAGTCTGTTAAGCATGCTTAGAAACTAAGAGATGGTGGAGAGAAATGTTTATGATGATATTCAAGATATAATTATGAGATGAGGTTTCATGTTTTGATATCAGAATGCATGAAAGAAATAGAATGACACAATACAGGCTTGTTCATGAATATGCAGACAAATGCTTTGAAAATGCAAGATTATACAAATCATATACTATATATAATAGCAGAAGCTGGGAGAAATTTAATTGCTACAATTAAGGAGGTGCTACCATGTAGGAAAAATGGCTATCTAAAATTCAGCTACGTTTAAGTTAAAAAGCGATACATTACATTGTTTGGTAACACTATAACACCATTCAAAAGCGATAAATTATAATTTTTTCACTATGTTAAACACTATTTGGAGCCCTCTTGGTATAAAAGAAAAATAACCACTTAAGACAAAAAAACAAGAAGAAAGATTGCTACAAGGAGAAAGATAGACCGAGAGAAAAGAGAGACAGAGAAATAGAGAGGTATAGAACGAAGAAGGAGAGAGAGATCGTGAAATCAAAAACTACAATTTGAATCAAGAATGAAAAGATGTCTCTCACTTCCTATCATATTTCTTAACACCAATGGTTGCGATCTAGAGATAGATAAGGAGGAGAAAATAAACCTTGCAATATAGAAATGAGAAGGAGATAGACATTGAGAGAACAACCACCGATAAGTTTTTCTTTTTTCATTCTTTCTTAGATCTGGGTATGGGTATGAAATATGAATTAGTCTTGAGAAATTTGGTTGGATTGATTTTTATTTAGGTATTTAGGAAACATTAGGTTTTGATTTGATTTTTTGAAACACCATTTTGTAGTTTTCCTAATTAAAAAAAAAAATCCAAACTGCTTGAAATACATGGCAAAGGCTTGCAATACCAAAGAAAATATTTGTGATACAGGGATAGAGAATGAGGGAAAAAAAAACTGCGATTCAAAGATAGGGAAGGAGAAAAAATAAAATACATACGACACAGATATAGTCCACCATCTGTTCCCTCATTGGATTTAGACAAGCACCATGTTTACAATTAAACCCAACCAAAAGCCTGAAAACAAAAACATAAAAACCCCAAAAAAAAAGGTTTAGGGAGGGAGATATGTAATGTTGAATTGTTAAACAGAGAAAGAGAGAGAGAGAGAGAGAGAGAGAGAGATTCAGTCAGGCATAGAGAGTGGAGAAAGAGAAAATCTGAGAAGACAGTCAAGCCTCTACCACCATCAGATCTGTATCCTACACTGGTTAGTATCTCTTTTTTGGTTCTTTAATATGATTTAGGTCTAGGTATTTTGATTGGATTGTATTGGATTGCATTCAGGTTTTGGCTTAGGTTCAGTTTTGATTAAGGAATTTGGCATAAAATGGTTTTTAATATTAGTCATGTGTGTTAGATTTGGGTTTTCCTTTGGATATTTGGGTTAAATTCATTTTCAGTATATTTCTTTGCTCTAAATAGAAATCTCTGAAGAACATAGATTTATGTGTTGCCATAAAAATAAAAAATTTTCATTCCATTTATGCTGTTTTTAATTTTTTGTTGAAATATTTTCCCCTTTTTATATTTTCATTTCCCATGTCTCTTTTCTACCATTGTTGTTAAGGTTTTGCAGTATATATTTAAAGCTTTTAGTTTGCAATTGCTCTGATTTGAAAAAATGAAACCCATGAACATAGAGAATAAGAAGGTATTCAACATTAAAATGCCTTTCTTCCTCCACTGATGCCAATCTGTTGCAAGCATTATATCTTTGTGTTTCGGATCCAAAATTAGATTGTACCATTCATCCTTATTGGCTATGCTTAAGGTATTTCCTCCCATTTATTTTATTTTCCTCTTTTTATCAGATGGGTATATAATATAATCTTTGAAAACCACCATCTCTTTCTCATTCTCTTAAAATTTTGCTTTAATATATAATATTTTGCATTTTATTTTCCTCTCCTAATATTGCTACTATTTCCTCTATGGCAATGAGTTTGCTCCAACATTCTCGACTATGCTCTAGTGGCAAGGTCAGGTTAGGCGCTCCAAGATTGGTTTTTTTTTTTTTTAATGGTTATTTGTTATCTCATAAGCTAGAGTGAAAACAAACCACAGCGTGTGTATCCAGATTCACACCTTGACAAATTCATATCTATCAAGATTTAGTGCTTGACAGATCTCAATAGATCCTCGATCCATCAAGCTACGTTTTGTTTAAATACCTGAAGCTGGAAATTAGATCTCACTTTTTCATTTCTCTCTCAACAAAAAAAGGCTTTCACTCCCTCCAAACAATCTTTTCTCACACAAAACCTCCTACCCACATGATTTTCGGCCTAATCTTGTCTCAAATCACTTGGTATGTTTCTCTAATCTCTCTTTTCTCTTGCATTTCACGCATTTAGACCTAGGTTTTGGGTTTTCTTGAATTTTTTGGGGCTCTTGAAAACTTTTGAGATTCTTGTGAAGCTTTTGGGTTGGGTGTTGCATATTTGATGCTATATGATCATACATTGCATTCCATTTGCATTTCCACAATGTCTCATGCATTTAGATGTGTGCTTGAATGTTGAAAATTGTGTGTTGTTAGGTTTGGATTGAGTTGAACCCATGATGCAATTTCTTTTAGCACGTCACATGTTCATGCATTTTTCATGCATACGTACCCTCTCCTTTCTTTTGTTGGTACTCTGTTGTGATTGTGTTTCTCTCTTTCTCTCTCTCTCTCTCTCTCTCTCTCTCTCTCTCTCTCTCTCTCTCTCTCTCTCTCTCTCTTTCAAATAGATTATGCATGGCACCTAAGTGTAAATCCACTCCGTTTCAAAACCCTCTTCATTCTGGGACATCTTCTTCTGATTCTACCCTCATTCACGTTCAGTTCTGTGATGAGAAGGCCCAAAGGGACTTCTTGGAGAAATTTTCTAACGTGGCATTCATCAAGAGCGCCATGCAATTCTATCAGATTTTTTTGATACTGCTCTACCCACTATCATTCACAGTCGAGAATGGGAATTGTTATGAGTAATAGGGGTAAAATAGTAATATCATGTACTTTATATATAAATAACATTTTACGTGTTATGGTTGAATGAATTTTGAACCCTAAAACACTTTCACAGTAAACATCAAGAATTTCTCTGTTAGATACCCTTGAGTTATCCTATTATGATCATACAGGAGTTTTACTCCAATATGCATGGTATTGATACCTCTGTACCTCAGTTTGCTATGCATATTAGAGGTACACGTATCGTAGTAACTCTAGATCTTATATTCGAGATACTACACATTCCGCAGGTAGCGCATCCTGACTACCCCACTCATCAGTGTCTGAGGATTGTGTCCAAAGACGAGCTTATATCTCACTTTTGTGAGAAACCTTCCATATGGGGTGAGCGTCAAAATACCTCATGCTTGGACTTTACAAAAGGTTCGAGATTCCTAAACATGGTGATGACATTTGTTCTATGTCAACTGTCTCACTATAACGCCATTACAGATCCTCGTGCTCGGTTTTTGCTATCCCTCTTAGAGGACTTCTTTATAGAATTTCCTTCTCACTTCATTCTTTCTTTCATCAATGTCTATAGAGATACAGTAACCCGTGATATGCTCATTTTTCCTTTGGCTATCACGTGGATTCTTCGCCATCTTTCTATCCTTCTTCCTAATTCTTCCTTGTATCCTATCATAAGAGCCACTAGCATAGCGTCTGTTCGACGGAACAAGGCCTAGCTTTGACCGAAGTGACCACGAATCGAGACGATGACTCCTCCAGCCCCCTCTGTTCCATCCACCTCCACTCCTTCTTCTTTAACGGGTGGTGTGACGCTTGAGGCAATCATGGCGCAGCTTCAGCGCATGGATGCTCACCTTAACACTCTCAGTGATGAGTTATGTCAAGTGAATATTAGTGTCGGTCATATCGCACAACAATAGGCTCGCCTTGGTGGCTTCATCACGTCTCCCTCTCCTTCTCCAAAGGCATTTGAGGACGAGGATGCTGATGATGGCACTGATGATGATGATGATAATGAGGACAAAGATGCTAGCTCTTCTAGAGATAAGAAGATGATGACCTCTCAGTGACTTACCCTTTGTCATTCGTGGCAAAAGGGGGGAGTAGTTTTGGGATGAGAGTAGTCATGTATTTAAGGGGAGAGTTGGCATAGGACATTCTTGTTAGGGGGAGTGTTTACTTCGATGAGGGATGTAGTGAGGCTATTATATATTTTTCCTTTCTTTCTTTTACTTTTACCTTATGTATACCGGTCTTGTGACCATTTGACATACATTGTACTTATCTTTTAATATATATATATATATGATGTATGTGTATTCAGCTATCTCTCCATGTGTTGTTTCTTTTCTCTCTTTATACACATGTTTCTTTATGTACGCAATCTTTTATTTCTGTTTCATACTAAGATGCCTTGGTGAGTTTTGTTTAAAGTGTTTCAGAAAGACAAGTTGTCAAAATCTATTATGCCATGAACTTTCTTCTGGCAAAGTTTTTCAGGAGTTTGCATTAGGATTAGATTTTATTGTATTCAACAAGTGATTATGAGTTTAGTGATTTATGACTTCTCTCATACTTAATTTGCTTGTTGTGGTTTTGTCATGGATTGCCAAAGGAGGAGATTGTTAGGACATATGTAAAACATTTTAGAATATATGTCATGTAAAATTAGCTAATCCTTTGACAAAAAAAAATTACTTGTAATTGAGTAAATCTAAGATGGATTTAATACTTCAAGGAACAAGAATTCAAGTCTAGTATTGAAGTCATGCAAATCTGTTTAAGAATCAAGTAAAGAAGTGGTGTTCATTAAAGCTTGACAGATAGATATCTATCAAGGTTTAATACTTATGCTCGACAGCTGCTTGACAGAAGCAGTATCTATTGAGAATTATGAAATTCAGATTTCTGGATCTGTTTTCATGCATACCCAAGTGTATTTGTGTAGGGTCTCTTTTTTTACAACCCTAAACATATATATGGATTATGTTAAAGGCCATCACATAAGGAATCAGAGCATCCCTTCATGCATTGTGTGATTGGATACAAAAGTTGACCTAGTTCATCTTTTCTTTGAAGAAGCTACTGCATCTTTATGCCAAGGGTTTTGTAACCAAGGAGCTTTTTGATCTTCATCATTTGGATGAACTAAAGAGCTTTGCAGCCAATCTCATTCTCAAGTTGGTTTGTTAGTCACATACTTGGATTCGTGCAAAAGAGTAAGTTACGTACTGAGATTCGTGCATCGATTGGCTAGTCACGTACTAGGAGCCGTGCATTGAAATGAGAGATTGTCACTACATTACAAGTCCAATTGGGTATTGGGGTAAGGATTCAACTGTAGGTTGGTGTAAGATACTGGGATTCCTTTATTTGTAACTGCTTATTTTGATAATAATGGATTCTTGGGAGTGGTGACCTTAAATTCACCTAGTGGGGTTTTACTTCGATGGTTTTCCCCAGTTGTAAACAAATCACCTGTCTTAAAATTATTTTTCACTTCATTTAACTTAGTTGGTGATTTGTTTGTGCTACCACACTTATTGCATGTAATTGAATATAATTATTTGACTTGGATAATTAATTGATTAGTTTACCAAAGGGTTCAATACATTATATGAACAAATCGCAAAAGCATAAATAGACATTCATCATATAATCACTAGAAAGAAAAAGCAACACAAATAAAAGAAAGAGCAGGTTATAAACAACATGGAGAATTGAATTAATTTCAAGGAGATAGAAAGAGGGAAACTTACCTCCATGAACGTATTCCACAAGAAGAGAATTATCCTTGAGACCAAGGATAATGAACTTTTAAATATCTAGGTAGGGCTACTTAGCAAAAAAGAATTACCTAAAGCAAAATTTCCAAAATTTCTTTAATGTAAGGGGAGAGAGGGGTTAGAAAAAAGGGTCCTGATTTCTAATTTTAATTCCCTATCCAAAACTTGGCTCACTGACCTTATATACCGAAGAAAAGGATGACATAGATGCTAGATTGGCCGTTGTAGACCAAAACTGATGGTTCACAGTCTCAGAAACATAACACTAGAGAGAGAGAGATGCTAGCCACTAGGCAATACCCTTACAATCTCTGAGAGAGATGCATTAGTTGCCCTACCGACAGAGTTCAAAGAGGTATTTTCATGGTCATATGAAGATATGCCTAAGATTGATATAAATATAGTGTAGCATTGCATCCCAACAGATCTAACCATGAAGCTACTCAAGCAGAAACTGAGAAGAATAAAGCCTGAATGGACTTTGAAGATCAAGGAAGATGGCTAGAATGATCATTTATATACCCAAATTCATGATTGCATTACATGTATTAATTCATTCATTGCATATCATAAAAATGATCTTGAGACTCTAATGGTCATGACAGTATGCCTAATTTTCAAATCGGACTGTCGGATTAAAAGATATCATATGATCAAGTTTACACGATCAGCATGCATTGTGTTTAGGTGGAGCCAACCACACATAATTAATTTAAATTAATTCTGATTGGCTAGACAATTAAAATTAATTAAATAATTTTGTGATTGGTTGTTATTTAGTGTCAAAAATAGGCTTGCTTGCATGGGAATAAAAGGGATACTTAGATGACAATAAAATTGTGGATAATCAAGACTTTTGGGAATGTTTATCTGCAAGATAATCATTGCTGAAGAGACCTAAATCATTATAAAAGGAGTTTTATTTTTAGAATATGGATTAAAAACATGTCTAGGTGCAAGTCCCGGCTCAAAAAACCTCAAAAAAGGAGTCCAAAATGGACCAAAACTCAAACGTGAGACCGGCACCCAAAAGGGGTTTTTGGCACTTTTGGACTGCTGATCAGCACAAATGCTGGCCTCGTTCGTATTCTGATCATTTAGCTAATTTTTCAAACATCCCAGCCTCTATAAATAAAGGCTACATCTCAAAATTCAGCACACTTTTTTACGCTCTCTGACTCCCCTCTTTCTAACTTTTCTCTTATTCTATTTTCTCACTTACGTTAAAGACGTTCTAGGGGCTCTGGCCTTAGGAATTTTTTTTCGTAAGTAAAATATTTTAGGTTTCGAAGAGAATTGAATAAATTTCTTTGAACCCTATAATATTCCTTCACTAAGAAGAGCACGCTCATGCAAAAGGTAGTTTTTCTTTACCTTTTTCTGTTTTTTTCTATTATTATACTTGATGATGCATGAATAGCTTTTGGATGTTTTTATTCTTTTTAATTTCTAATTTTGTTGCCATGGTTTTTTAAACTTTTCTTTAAAAGCATGTTCTTAAGTATATTCTTTTTGTATTGATTTCTTTTGAGTTTCAAAAATCTGCTAATTAACAATGGTTTTTTTAAAACTAAAATGGATCTGAATTTTTCAAATCTGGTATTTTTTTTCAAAACTCAATACAGATTTGTATTTTCATTAAATACAGATCTGATTTTTTGAACTCTCAAAAATTGATCTATATTTTCATTAAATATAGATTTGATTTTTTTTTAATATTCAAAACTGATCTATGTTTTCATTTGATACAGATCTGATTTTTTTAACTATAAAAAATAATCTGAATTTTCAATAAATGATCTGATTTTTTTTTTTTTTTGAGAAATTTTTGTTTGTCACAAAATAGCGTATTTTTGATATTTAAAAGAGGAATTCAAAAGTTGAGATGTTTTTTGTTTGATGCATGTAATGTAGATTTATTTCATGAATGTAGTTCCTCTTTTAAAAAGGTCTTTTTCTTATTTTATTCATAAAAAAACAAATCTTATTTTTTCTCTATAAATATAAATTTTCTTATATACAAAATAGATCTGATTGTTTTACCAAAAAACCTTTTTCTTTTTTATTTAACAAAAACAGATCTGATTTTCTTTATAAAACTTTTGTTTTTTTTTTTTACCAATACAAAAACAGATTTAGTTTCTTTTTAATGAATCAAATCATTTTTTTTTTTTTTTTTTTACATATAAACTAAAAATCACATTTTTTTAACTTTGCTTCAAAACATATCTAATATTTTTTTAGGAAAAAACCCTGTTCTTTTTATTTAACAAAAATAGAACTGATTTTCTTTACAAAACTATTTTTTTTTACCTACACAAAAACAGATATAGTTTCTTTTTAATGAATCAAATCATATATATTTTTTATTCACAAGAACATATTGGATTTTTTTTCTTGAAAAAAGAGGACGCATTCATAAAATAGATTTATGTGAGTCAGTTTTGGTTAAGTTTGTCATGTATGCAACATATCATTCATATCATGCATAAAATGGTATATTTTTCATTAGAGTCTAGAAGACCAGACTCTGTTTGGGTGGAATGGGTGCCTACACCTTCTCATTCCTTAACCTAGCCTCCATACTTAGTTTCTTTTGAATAGGAAGAACTATGCTTTATCTTTCTTTTTGTTTCTAGGTAGACTGTAACTAGGACAAAAAGCCATGTATTCTTTTGGCAAATAACTAGGACTCAAAGCCTTGTAAGATTCAATCTATCAAGCTTGTATTTATTTCTATTCAATTAATGACAATGAAGCATTTTAATCATGTAATTTGTATTTATTTTTTCTTATTTTCTTTGTATAAAAAATAAGTGACGAATCCACACCACTTACCCAAAAAAGGAGGTGCCCTTAAAAGCACTTAACTCTCTTTTTTGAGAGCACCCCAAATTTTCCTTGTTTCCCACACTACTCAACCAAGCTTACTTCTAATAAAATCCAACAGCCAATCACATGAATTATGCAATTAATTTTAATTGTTGACCATTCAGAATTAATTTCAATTAATCACACTTGATCAGCTTCACCCACACAAAATGCATGCAGACAATGAAAGCATGATCTTGTGATATCTTTCAATCCGACGATCTGATTTAGGAATAGTGATAATGTCAAAACCGTTAGAATCTCAATATCATTTTTATGATACGTGATGAATGATTTAATGTATGAAAGCAACTATGTTTATTAGGTACTTGAAATGGTCATTTCAGTCATCATCCAAAATTAATTTATAAGTGCAAAATTTACTGTCTACAATGACAAACCTAATACAATGCTATATAGAAGAGGCTAAGAGAAAGAGTTAAAGATGTAACCACTCAGGGAGGCTAGGCCTCCTAATCTACTGAACCTTGCCTTGCTGGGCTTACGTCCTCTTGCTTACATCCTTGCCCATTTTGCTCGCACCTAGGGAGTCGTGCTCTTGCTCCAGGTGTCCTTGCTCTAAGCATGTACATGCAACAAACAAAGAAAGTAGCCGGCAGACAAGCAAAAGAGATAACTGTTAGGACATATATGATTCATGTTAGGAACATATGTCAACATTTTTTGTAATTGGCTAATCCTTTGACAAAACACACTTTACTTGTATTTGGGTAGATCTAGGATGTGTTTAATGCTTCAAGAAACAAGGTTTCAAGTTCAAGTGTTAAAGCCATTCAAGTCTGCCCAAGATACAAGTATTGAAGTGCTAGATTTTAAATCTCGACAGCTAGTATCAAAGTTTAAAAGAGTTGTTTTAGCCTGAGGCTCGACAGCTGCTCGACAGATAAGGTATCTATCAAGATTTATGAAAGCCAGATTTTCAGTTTTGATTTTCATCCAATTCGTGAATGTATGTTCGGGCTTTCTTTTCTCACAACCCTAAACATATATAAGGATTATTTTAAGGGCCATCACAGTTTGCACAGTTGCACGAGTATTGAGCAAAGTCTTGTTCATGCAAATTGTAACCGAAAACCTAGTTTGCCCTAGTTTATCCTAGTTCTTCTTTCTATTGAAGAAGTTGTTGTGTTTGTACACTGTAGGGTTTTATAACCAAACAACTTCATGATCTCCACCATGTCATGAATAAAAGAACTTTGCAACCTACATCCTTCTCAAGTTGATGATCAAGTCGCATATTGGGATCTGCGCATCTTTTGTTTAGTCAGGTACTGGGAGCTGTGAAATACAAGGAGAGATCGTCACTATAGAACAAGTCCAATTGTGTATTAGGGTGAGGGTTCAATTGTAAGTTGGTATAAGGTACTGGGATTCCTTTACTTGTAACCGCTTGTTTTGATAATAGTGGATTCTTAAGAGTGGTGACCTTAAAATCTCCCGGTGGGGTTTTTTCCTTGGAAGTTTTCCCCATTCGTAAAAAAATCACCAGGTCCAATTTTATTTTCTGCTACATTTTAGTTTAGTTGGTAATTTGTTTGTGCTACCACGCTCATTGCATGTAATTGAACCTAATTAATTCACTTAGCTAATTAATTGGTTAATTCATCACAAGGGGTCAGTACATTCTTGGCCTATCAATAACAAAGAGGTAAAGAGAGCATGCAAGAGCCACACTATCAAAGAGAACCAAATGGGGGCAAACAAACATGTTAAGCACACGATGGGGCAAACAAATATGTTATCATGCAAAAAGGGGTGTCCTAAGGGGGACAAATGTAGATTTGGATCGGGTTCCTATAGTTCCATCAAATTAGAGTATGGATGACACACATGCCATCATGTAAAATTCCTAAAAAGGGACTCGGGCTCTCATGTATCATAGATGGGTGTGAACCCATACGAGATAGTAGGAATTAGGCTTAATGACACAAGCAAGCAAGGATGCACATGCATAAAGGAAATGATCCAAACCCTTCAATATAGGCCTAGGTGAATGGATATAGGCCTAGACCACAAGATCTAGATCTACACCCTACCATAAAGGGCCAAAATGCAAGGAAGAGACATATCAAGAGACAAAAAGGCTATAGAACTACATGGCATAGCATGTAATATGTAGATCTAGACACATAAATATGACATGAAGCACATAAAGATATATATCAAAGCATAAGCATGGAAAGGAGCATATAAAGACATAGGTCTAGGCATAAACATGGCAAGGAGCACATAAAGATATAGATCTAAGCAAAAGCATGGCAAAAAGCACCTAGGCATGTGGATCTAAAAACAAACATAAAATTTAGACATATCCTAACCCAAGAAGGCTAGGCCAATATCAACAAAGGAATAAATCATGGCAAAAAGCAAGTAGACATGCTAGGACCAAGGAGAGAAAAAAGAGTGTCAAAACACAACCTCTTGATTGTTAAGAAAAGAGAGGAATCAAAGATTTTTGGATGTATTTGGAAGAGAATTTAGAGAGGAAGAGAAGAGAATCTGCCTAGAAAAGCGCTCCAAAATGCCTTTTTTTAAATAAAAAAAAAATCTGAGTAGGGTTTAGGGATTAAATAGTTGAAAAGTTGACTCTTGAATTTCCAATGGCTGCTGGGTGTAATGCTGACATTAGCAATCTGTACTTCTTCCCTAATTTAAATTTGGATGCATATTTGAAGGTCTTTCTGGACTTGGATTGAGTTGATCTTGGTATCACTGGAAAGATATGGATGTTTAGTTTCCAATAGTAAAGAGATTGAAATTCTAGCAGTCAGATAAAAAGTTATGGTCTCGGGAAGCATGATAATGCACTTTACACAGTTTTTAGAATATCTCAACCGTTTTAACTCTGATTTCGACCCATGAATAGTCATTGGAAAGGGAATTCCATAATCTTTGCAACGAAACCCATTAAGGCAGGCGGATCAAAATTAGAACTTTTGGTGATCCTAGGAGTCAACCTCAAGTCAAACTTGGTCAAACTTGATGAAAATCTCCAAGCAACTCAAGTTTAATATAGAAACATGAAGAATGTTGTTTTGAGATGGTTTTGACCATTTTTGACTTTCAATCAATTTAGGGTTGACCAGGGGCATTTTGGTCAAATTGGTTTGAAATGGCACTTCGAGTGCTCCGATGCCCAAACAAGTTATGCCACATCAATCTAGATATATCCGCAACCCCATGGAGAAAAGTGAATATTTTTGGAATTTTCAGGCTTCAGCATGCAAAATACGGTCTACAATGCATAATTGAACTTTCAAATCCCTAAATGCAGAATTAAAAACAAAAAATCACATGAATTGAGATCTAAGTGTTTCTTGAATAAGAATAACAAGAATACAAACCTAGATTTAAGAACACAAATTAAAAACCAAAAATCACAAACCCAGAAAATAAAAACACAAAATTAAACATCAAATCCACATCAGATTAAACAAAAATAAGAAATTAAACATGAACGCAAAATTTAAAACCCAGAAAATTTGAACAAGAAATTAAACGTGAACACATTAAACATTTGAACAAGAATACAAACTTGGAAAATTTAAAACCCAAAAAATTAGCATCAAATCCACATCCACACAAAATTAAACATCAACAAATCTGAAAAATCAAACCCCCATACCACCAATGCATCAAACACAGAACTCAAACCTAGATTTTTAGTCTCCAAACATAAACACTACACTCAAACCCAGATTTTCGGGCAGCAAACACAAAACTCAAAACCCAAATTTTCTTATACTTTCTAAGAAACTAAACACAAACCTCGGATCCAAACCATCAAACTGATAATCAAACTAGCTCCAACCTCAGATTTGAAACTATTAGACCCAAAGGAAATCAACCTTAAATCTAGCAACAAAACCACCTCCTCTCTTAACCGCCATTGCCATCACCACCAATGCCACCACTTCTTTCTTCTTGCTCGTGTTTGCCTAGGTATGGAATTGAGAGGACAAGGCAGAGAAGGTGAATGATAGTTGGCGATGGCTAGAATCGGCTCAATGAGAGTGAAAGGAAAATAGGATGGTTGGGATCGGTCTATGCGAGAGAGTAAAATAAAGACTAAGAGAGGTTGGGATCAGGCTGAGGAAAAGTGATTTAAAGAAGAAAATAGAAGAAAAGAAAGAGTCTGAGCAGTTAAGGAGAGAGAGAGAGAGAGAGAGAGAGAGAGAGAGTGTGTGTGTGTGTGTGTGTGTGTGTGTGTGTGGGAGTGTTGTGTTGGTTTTATTTTAATTTTTGGGTTTGTGTTTGCTTAATTTTGTGTTTGTTTTCTAAGTAAAAAAAAAAAAAGAAAGAGAAAATTTTAGATAAAGGAAAATGCTCTTCTTGTTCTTAAATCTGGGTTTATGTTCTTGTTGTTCTTGTTAAAGGAAAATACTCAATTCATGCAATTTTTGGTTTATAATTTTTTTTAATTTAGTTAAAATTAATAAATTACTTTTTTTAATCTAGATGCTGACGTGGCATTTTTTAATGCCAATATAAAATTTTTTATTATTATTTTAATAGTTCTGCCTGCCACCTAGGATTTTACCATTAGGGCATTAACTAAAACGACTAGAGTGGATGGCGTTTTTATAAATAGGGACTCAATGTGGTAAAAACTAAAAATAAACTGTAGGGATCAAAATGGGAATCATGACAAAACATAGGGATGAAAAAGTGCATTTCTGCCAAAAAAAAATTTTGACAGATGGTAGTTGAGAATTGAGACAAGTATTTCCAGAAAAAAAAAAAAAAAAATTCTACTTGCACAATATTTTCACAATACTTTCATAATAAATCCTAAGTGATAGGTTGTTATGGGTTTTTATTAGTATGTCAAAAAGTAATTTTAGTGATAGGTTCAAATATGATCCAATAACAAATAACCAATATGATTTATTGTGAAAATATTGTTGAGATAACACATCTAAAAAAAAAATTGATGTTAAAGATATTACAAATTTTACTATATAACTATTAAAATTAAAGTATTACAAATAAAAAATGATTTAAATTTTATATATTATGTTTTTAATTAATATTTACTAATCACATTTATTATTATATCTATTGTTTATGTAATGTAATAAAATTTGAAATGTTTTTAGTGTTTTTTTTTTAATATTTAGTTATATATATAGCAGTATTTCCAAAACTGCATACCGGTATTGATTAGTACCAAAATATATCGTTTCCTTAATCAAACCAAAACAATCTTCAATACGAAATTGACTCCCTTACTCACACACAATCATTTTCCTTAAATTGTTAGAAGGAAGGAGGGGGGGGGGGGGGGGGGGGGGCGGCATTCATTGCCTTCTCTATCTTGATCCACAAAAGTGTCATCGTTAAGGGTGGTTAAAACTATCTCTCATTCACTATGGACAATTGCTAGGAAGAGTGGGGACAGAATAATGTCGACGCCCAGCCTTTATCGGTAGCGAAAAAACCGCCTCTGCGTGCATTCGTCCAACCACTGGCCGTGGCAAAGCTCCCACGTGGGCGAGGTCTCATGGGAGGGCCCCTCCCGATAGTGGTTGTGTGTGTTCGCACTGAGCTTCGGGTGCTCTCTCTCTTACTGGAGGAAGGTAGGTTTACCTTTGGCATTATGGCAGGAATCTGGGCCAAAGTTTAAGGGATTATCGAAGGTGAGTAAAGTCACCACTAATCATTGGGTTTTTCTAAGGTGTGATTGTTCACCTGTTTCTAGTTGATTTTATTACCAATCCTAGGTTAAGAAAATTTGCATTTTTCCTAATCTAATGCGAATGGAAAAAAAATCTTGATTCTTAGGTCCAGAAGTTTGGTTACGTATAAGAAAGGTGTTAGGCACCCCTCAATGCCTATCCAAGGATAGTACTTTGCTTTGATAAAATCTTAATTTTCAGAAATTGGCTGTAAAAACATGATTTTGACATTGGCTTTCAAGGCTTTCGTGCATGGGGCTTTGAGGTTTGTCTTTTGAATGGGTGTGGTCCCAATCTATGCTTTCCTAAGGCATTCGGGTGAAATACCATATTTCCACGTTGAAAACCCAGCAAGTTGTCACCTTGCTTTTGCTGCGAAAATTAGGCATCACTTGCCTTAGGTGACATGGACTGTGACAATCACATCGGAAGGGGTGAGCAAGTATATATATACATACATCATGCACAATGTAAGCACATAGAGCAAGAAAGTAAATGCCTACATCCCTAGAGCATGGCCTAAAATATAAGTGCAGGAAAATAAACAAGGGTCGCCATATGCTAGAGATAAGGACAAATGGTACACAACATGATATACATAATACAAACCGTCTAAGAGAGAAAGGGAGGAGGAAGGAAAGGGGGTTTAAAAGAATACATAACCAAAAGGGATGAACTAGGCTCTAAACCTACTGAACATAGCTATTTGGCTCAAATCTACATGCTCGACTCCATGCCCTTTTTGCTTGCACTTGGGAGGCTGTGCCCTAGCTCTAAGTATCCTTACTCTATATGCGTACATGCAAAGGCAAAGACAAGAAACCAGCAAACAAGCAATGGAAGGGAAAGATGCAACAAGCATACAAAGATGCACAAAGCGATAAGCATGATAGACATAGTAAGCATAGCGTACGACGGGAGACATGATGAGCAAAGATAAGCAGACAAACGAGATTTTCTTATCCAAGATTTTCTTAATGTTCTTGTTAGCGGCCTCCACTGCACCCTTCATCTGAGGGCGATAGGGAATCGAATTTCTGTGTTCGATCTTGAACTGTTGGCAGAGTTTCTGGATCATTTTCCCATTTACGTTCGCCTTATTATTTGTAATGAGCTCTCCTGGCACACTGTAATGGCAAATGATGTTGTGTTTCAGGAATCGAGCTACCACTACATGAGTGATGCTCTTGTATGAAGCAGCTTCCACCCATTTTGTAAAATAATCGATGGTCACTAAGATGTACTCATGACCATTTGAAGCTTTCAAAATCACGGGTCCGATGACATCCATACCCCAAGCTGAGAAGGGCTATGGTGCTGCTAAAGAGTGCAAAGGCTGATGAGGAGCATTCTTCCTGTCTTGATAGGCTTGGCAACAGTGGCCTATCATCACATGTTTAATACAATTGCTTTCCATGGTGAGCTAGTAGTTACCAGCTCTCATGATCTTGCAGGCCAACAGAGGTCCACTAGTATGAGCTCTAAGTAGGCCTTCATGCATCTCTTCCATTAGATAATTAGCCTCAGGGGCATCTACGCAACGAAGTAGGGTAGAATCGTGGTTCCTTTTATACAGAACTTCTCCACTCAAGAAAAATTCGCAGGCCATGTTCTGGATAAACTTTTTTCACTGCTTGTTGTGTCGGACGAGTATTTGCTATTCTGGATATAAGCCTTGATATCATGGTACCATGGCGTTCCGTCGGTTTCAACTTTGACATTCATGCATTATTCGATGTTCATGAATGGGCCGGCACACCCCGGAATTCTATGCGCAATCACTATATATCATCTCCTTTTGCTAACGTAACCATGCTAGCCAGGGTAGCCAAGGCGTCTACAAACTGGTTATGTGCTCGGGGCAAATAAGCGAATGTGATGTTCCGAAACTTCGAACCAAGCGGCTGATGCATTTTTGATAAGGAATTAACTTAGTGTCTCAGGCTTGCCATTTCCCTTCAATTTGAGAGATGATTAACAGGTAATCTCCAAAGATGCTCAAGTCATAGGCGTTGAACTCTAGGGCCACTTGCAGGCCAATTATACATGCTTCATATTTTGTGATGTTGTTGGTGCAATCAAAATTCAGCTTGACTGAAACAAGGATTTGCCAGCCCTTAGGGGAAACTAAGACTTCTCCCACCCATTTCCAGTAAAATTGACAGCTCCATCAAAATAAAGCTTCCAATGCCATGGTTCCACACTATTGGGCTCTAGCTTTAGTGCCATGGCATCCTTATCATGGAAGAGGGATTTTGAAAGTTCCAGATCGTTCAACGGCTGGTTAGCTAGGTAGTTGGCTATGGCCATGCCCTTAATGGCCTTTCTCATCACAAACACAATGTCAAACTCGTAAAGCAACATTTTCCAACGGAAGATCTTCCCTGTAAGAGATGGCTTTTCAAATATGTACTTAATGGGATCCATGTGGGAAATAAGTTGCGTGGTGTAGTAGAGCATGTACTGCCGAAATTTGTACGAGGCCCCACTAAGGCACAACACATCTTCTCAATGGAAATATAATTGATCTCACAACTAGTGAACTTCTTACTTAGATAGTAAATTGCCTTTTCTTTCTAGTCGGGCTTAGCCTTATGGCCTAGCATGTAGCCCATGGAGGTTTCTTGTATCGCTAGGTAGAGGATCAACGGATATCCTAGCATCAGGGTGAAGCAGGCTATGTAATTGACTTTTCCTAAGAAGCTACAAATCTGTTTCTTAGTTTGCAGTGTCGGCATGTCCCGGATGGCTTGGACTTTTGTAGGGTCCACTTCAATTCCTCTTTGGCTAACTATAAAGCCGAGCAATTTCCCTGAACTAGCCCTAAAGACGCACTTCTTAAGTTTTAGTCTCAATCTACACTTGACGAGGCGCTTAAACAGTTTTCTTAAATCTACCAAATGATCCCTGGAAGTGTGGGATTTGACAATCATATCATCTATGTAGATTTTGATATCTTTGTGCATCATATCATGGAACAAGGTTACCAAGAATTGCTAAAAAGTAGCACCGATGTTCTTTAAGCTAAATGGCATGACGTCATATGCATAGGTTCCCCAATGAGTGGTGAATGCTAACTTAGCCTTGTCTTCTTAGGCCATTTTGATTTTATTATAGCCTGAGAATCCATCCATGAAGGAGAAGAACCTGTTGGAAGCGGTATTATTGATCAGTGTGTCGATATGTGGCAATGGGAGGTTGTCCTTGGGCACATGCATATTTTCTCGTCTTTCTTAGGCACGAGAATAATATTGGCAACCCAATCTAAGTAGGCTATCACGGTAAGGAAACTGGCTTTCAAATTGATCTCAGATTTCAATCTTAGATTTCAGAATGATCTCAAATTTCATCCATCATTCTAGCTTAGCTAGAATTCTGTGGACAACAATCTCAGTATCTAACCCTGGCATATCTTGGTAAGACCAAGTAAATATCTCTTTAAATTCCTTGAGTAGTGCTATGAGCTCAGGTTTCCTATCTCTAGGAAAGTTCACCCCAATCTTGACAAGCTTTTCATGTTCGCCTTCATCAGTAAGGTTAATCACCTCTGCCTCTTCTATGTTGGGCTTGGACCACTCATTTTCTCTGTTTAGAGCTTCCAAAATATTGTGAGGTAAATTCAGAATCTCCTCTAATCCTTCAATATCATGATCCAACTCCATTGTCTCATTCATGTCATCAATATCCTCATTATGGCAACAAGACGATGTACCCGCTTAGGAATTAGAATAGATCCTCTAGAACGAACATATATAAGGAAACATAGGACAATTTGCACACATATATTCATAGGAAAGTAGATAAAGAAGTAAATGCTAGAATTTCCTTAATAATACGCTGGATAATTTCATTAATGGATTATGGATAGGGAGATAACAAAGTTCATGACTAATAATGATAAAAGGGAATTTTTTTTTTTTTTGGGAAATAAATTAGGAAATGCAAGCAAGAAATACAAAAAGTAGGAAATAAACATGCAAAAAAAAAACTAGATATGTTATTTCAACTCTTTCAGGCAATTGGAGGACCCAACCACACGATGATGGAATACTCCTTATTCAGCTGGTGCAACCAAAAAGCAGGGCTCGACGGTCCAATGGCCTACTATCTCGCCCAACACATAGGGCCTAATAGTAGAAGTTAAAACATCCTACGGGGATATGATGGCATTCACTGAGAATTCCTCGGGACATAGGTGGATGAGATAAGCCAAATCTGATTCCTCCTTTCATGATTCCTATGCTACCTCTGATCTGATGACCTCGGTCGAAGTCGAAAAAGTGACCCTAATGTGGGGAATAGGCATCCCTTGACTAATGCACTTCCTTTTCTTTCCCCTGGAATCCTGGTAAGGTTCTTCATCGGAGGGTTGTAGCCTAGACCGAATCCTCCTTTGTTGTCAAGGAGCTCAATCAAAGAAGCTTTCCCATGTCCTACATAATCGGGGCCTTGGCCTAACTGATAGCCAAATTTAAGCATCTCCTTGGCAGCAATTAGAGTAGCGGAGTGCCATGTAGACTCAAGTTCCAGAGCTCTAGAGATCATAGAGACTACCTCGAAACTGTGAAAAGTTGCGTCCAGAAAGGCATTAGCACCAATGTTGGGTATAGAAGCCTCCTTGAAGATTGACAAGGGCTTTTCAGCCATAATAGTGATCATTTAATCCTCAGAGGGGTACTTAAGCCTCCGGTGAAGGGTAGAAGCAACCGTGCCTGCGGCATGCAACTAAGGCTTCTTCAAGAGCATGTTATACAGGAAATCCACCTTGATGACTTGAAAGATGACCCCGAAAAACTTGGGTCCAACCCTAATTGTTAATTCAATCTTGCCTTGCACCTCACAGAGAGTGCCAACAAAGGCTCTAATGATCATGGTGGTAAGGCGGATAAGAGAGGTATCCACATTCAACTACTCTATACTAGTCATTGGGAAAACATTCAAGGCTGATCCATTGTTAATCACTACTCCAGAGATGATCATGTCTTCACACCTCACTATAATATGAATGGGCAAAGTATACACTCTACCTTTTGGAGGTAGCTCATCATCTGTAAAGGAGTCTAGTTAATGGCCAACACTGTTGAGACCATACCCTTAAAGGCAGATTCTGGCATTTGTAGGAACACGGGTCTCTTTCAAGACTTTCAAGAGGGCCTTATGGTGGACATCGAAGGATAGCAGTAGCGCCAAGATAGAAATCTGAGCTAACGACTTGTTTATCTACTGAATCACACTGTATTTTGAGTGTCATATAATTTTCAAGAATTCCTCAGCTTCCTCAATTGTGACCCCATTCGTAACTGGTTCAGTGATACCCTTACTAACCTCTTTCATTCTCTTTTCTAGCTTATTGGGAGTACAGTAGCGGCCACTGCTAGTAAGCCTAGATAGACCTGAAGTGATGTTGGAGCAGACCTCCTCTTTTTTAGTTCGTGTGAAGATCAAGGACACCTCATATTTCCATAGGACACGATGTTCATCCTCATAAAGGAACGACTTTGGCAATCAAATGATAACACCCTCTTGAGTTTGCAAATTAGGCCTAATGGAGAACATCTTTTGAGCATCGGATCTGGCAAAATGGTTTCAAGAACTTTTAAGTAGGATTACCCAGTGATTCCTAAGGCAAACTTTGACAGAATAAGAGGATCAAAACCTTGGATAGTGGGAACAACAACAGTTCCCTCCTAAACTGATGATGAAGCTGATCTTATGATTGCAAGTAATGTAAGAACTAGAGGGGTGAATCCCTCGATGGCCGGTGGGGCTTGCCCTTGTCTAATGGCCCATAAATTTGCTGGTGATTCTATGATCTCCTCAATGACTACTGAAGAGGGAGGCGCTGAAGTAGCCTTACAAAGGCAATTCTCTAGATATTTGTCCCAATCTTTCCTTAAGCCAACTAATATAGCATTGCAGCTAGTTTCTAATTGGGCAGTTGGAGGACATAGGCTGGCTGCCATGCGATCGCCTTTTCATACAATTTCCCTTTCGATCCAAATGATACCACAATTGGCTAGACTCTAAACCTACACTCGGAGTACTTTATAGTCAAACAAGGCATGCCTATCTCCATTGTCACAAAATGAACAGATTCTCCAATCAAATTTTGGAGTCCCTATACCCTTAAGATTAAGGTGGCACTCTTGGACCAAGCCTGAAGCAAGGCCTTTCATGGGAATGACGATGAGGAGAAGTTTGGAACCCTTTCTTCTACTGTGATGATGGCATTCACATTCCCTTCCTGATAGGGAGGCAAAAGGTTGGTGATGATGTTCGGAACATCTACATTATCAAATTGTATCAACTTGTTGTCAATGAGATCCTAGACACGCTCCCTTAATTGGTAGCATTCTTCCAAGGTATGCTTTACAGCCTTAAAATGGTGTTCACACTTCTTGGACGGATCGAGGCCAGGTGGTGAAGGGCCTTCTCTGGCACTGTAGAACACCAAGGTTACTAATTTCCTCTCTAACAGGTGAGCATAAAGTTCTGCCATGGGCATAGGTAACGGAGTGAACTTTTGATTTTCCCTCCTAAATGGATTGGAAGGGTCTGGCCTCCCTCTCTGATTAAAGGCTCAGTTAGGTGCTGAAGTAGTTTGAACCTGTTGCTGATAAGGTCTAGCAATTGGGCTGCATAAGTAGAAGTAATACCCCTACGACTCTCTGGCGCATTGTTAACCATGTGAACATTGGCTTCCTTAGTCTTACAACCAGTCAATTTCTTAACCTGTTGTTCGACCATGGAGCTCAAAGACTTAGGACCTATGATCTTCTTGCTCCTAATACCCTCATCAATACGCTCCCCAGTAGGGATAAGGCTAGCAAAATAAGTGACATAGGTGCTGATCATCTTCTCATATTAAGGAGGCTTGAGTTTGTCAATGAACCATTTGATCATCTCATTTTCCATCATGGGGGGTTGCACTTGTATGGCTAGCTCACGCCAACTCTAGTCATATTCTCAAAAAAATTCCCCACTCTTCTTCTCTATTCTCGTAAGGATTGATCGGTCGGGAGCTATCTTAGTGTTGAACTGATAGTATTCCAGGAAAGATTTGGCCATTTCCCTCCAACTAGAGGTCTTTTCCACTCATGCGTACCATGTGGCCACGTGGCCGATTAAACTATCAGGGAAGGAGTCATCTTCCTACAGAACGTGCGTAAGTGTGCGCAAAGGTCTCTAGTACAATCATACTTGACAAACTCTGGTGCCTTGAACTTAGGAGGCATAATAACCTTAGGGAAGTTGGTCAGACTCTCTAGATCAATGCTTCCAAGGGTGTTGGAGCCCTCTATGATACGAAGCTTTTTAGCTAAGGTTTCCACTTGGCTTTTGACTTAGCCACAGCCAGATTTAGGGTTCTTGTCCTTAGAAGGATCTCTTTATAGGTCATTGCCCTGGGGCAGTATGTTGTGGCCCTGATCCTGTACTGGTGGGGGCTGATTTTCATTCTCGGTTTGGGAACCTCCTTGACTATGACCGAAGGAGTTCTGTCCTCCTCCTACAACCAATTGTTGCACCATGCACGTATCAATTTTGACACTTGCTCCTTTGGAAGAGTAATCTCCTAAGCATTTTCCTCATGGGGAGAAGTACCACTAGTAGACATCTCTCTTGTACGAAACCTAATGATGATGGGATCACAGCGTGGTGGTAGATTAGACTATTTCTTTTTAGCAATCTTTTGATCTTATGAATGGATGGGAGGTGACAGAGATGGGGTGCATTTGACAATGTACAAACACAACACCGAAAGCAAGTTAGTTTATGTCCCTGTTATTTAACATGCGCCTACCATTTTCAGGAAAATATGGCTTTGCACCCTAAACGGGTATTTATTATGGTGAGTTTCTACTATGATGCAAGATTAATGCACTAGATTGGCAAATAACCAAAACTTTCATTACATGCTTGGTAATGCGGGATAGACCCTTATTTTGATTACATGCTGGTACAAGACTTGCTTTTTTTCAATGTTGGGTTCATCGGCTCCAACAATGGGCCTTTTACAATACAAAGAAATGCAATTGCTAGGGGAAGCTCGGCTTCTGACAATGTGGACTTCTCGAGGAAGCTCTTGGACACTTAGATCTCTCGAATACTTGGACAGCATGGATCTCTTGGACTTTGGACCTTTCAGGGGGACCTCTTGGTCTCATGATGTCTTGGGATCCCTTGGAAATTTGCACCTCTTGGTAATTTGGATAGCATAGATCTCTTGGACTTTGGATCTCTTCACAATTTTTTGGCAGCATTTCCTCCTAAGCAAGGTTTTGGTTACTTGCCACAAATTTTATCTCTACACAATTAGGTGACAGCGCCATTTAGTGTATGCATGAATGCCTTTGTAGGGTTGTAAACCCTTAGGGATAAGGTACGATCTAGCATGTACAAACAACGAGGATGCTTTCCTTAGGGGTTTAGTTATGGATGTTGTGCAAGAAGGATAGAAGGAACTTGGACTAAAGCATAATTCTTTAGCACAAGCAAAAAGGGTACACCTATTACAAGACACTTCCTCTGATTTCTAGTCCTAAAAGGGTGTCCTATCCTAGTCTTGGATGTTCACTCTTTGGGTTTCACCTAATCCTAATGGGCTCTAGATTTGATCTAATCCTAAGGGCTTGACATAACTAGTCTAACTATATGCAAAGGCTTAACTGGTAGGTTGTTCCTAGCCTAAGGGAACTCAATTGCCATACCCCTCCTTTCATGGAAGTTGTGGGGCAGGAAGGATTGAGGGGGCCTTTTCAGCCAATCTTGTCCACCCATAGACCCAGAAGTGCGAACAAAGTTAGCCCCAGATCTAACTATGGGTAACATTGTCAATGTTTATGTTTGGGCATCTGCAAAAGGGGTGATGAAATCCACAACGAGATGTGACTACGACAGTAGTGCAGAGCCTAGGTTTGGCTCAAAAAGGGTGTATATGTCATGCAATCCTTAATGAAGGGGAAAGACTTTTTCAAAGCACAGTAAATAAATATAAGAAAGTGGATAAAGGTGTAGCGAAAATTAAATTTTGCTACCCTAAGTTTTCATGTGAAGTAAATCAGTAAATCATGTGAGAAAGGCTGTAAAGCATGTGAAGAAAGCGGTAAAGCATGTGAGGAAAGTAGTAAAGCCCCATGTGAAAATACCTCAAAGCCACCCTTTTTGGGAAGAGGATTTTGGAAAAAGATTTTTTGCACTTTTGAAAGAAGTCTATAAGACATAGTAAAAGCCCTTTTTCCAGAAGGAAAGCCCCAAAGGCCAATGCCAATTTCTGTGTTTCAAGAAAGCCAATGTCCAAAGATTATGGTTCTATCAAAAGCTGTAAAGGCTAAACTCTCTAAGTATCCACAGCGGAGTCGCCAATCTGTCGACGTCGAGCTTTCATTGGTAGCGGAAAAACTATTTCCACCCTGCCTTCGTCTGACCACCCACCATGGCGACACTCTCGCACGCGTTGGGCTCTATTGGAGGGCCCCTCATGATAATCGCTATGTATGTTTGTGTAGAGCTTTGGGTGCTCTCTTTCTCAGTGGAGGAAGGTAGGTCTACCTTTGGTGTTATGGCAAGAATCTGGGCCAAATTTTAAGGGATTACCAAAGGTGAGTGAAGTCGCCACCAATCATTGGGTTTTTTTAAGGTGTGATTGGTCACCTATTTTTAGTTGATTTTATTACCAATCATAGGTTAAGAAAAAGGGCATTTTTCCTAATCTAATGCAAATGGCAAAAAATATTGATTCTTAGGTCCGGAAGTTTGGTTACGTGTGGGGAAGGTGTTAGGCACCCTACAACTCTTGTCCAAGGACAGTCCTTTGCTTTGATAAAACCTTAATTTTCAAAAATTGGTAGCAAAAACATGATTTCGGCATTGTCTTTCGGGGCTTTGAGTGCATGGGGTTTTGAGGTTTGGCATTTGAATAGGTGTGGTTCCAATCTATGCTTTCCCAAGGCATTCAGGTGAAATACCATATTTCCACATTGAAAACCCGTCGATGTGTCACTTGCTTTCGAACCGAAAATTAGGCATCGCTTACCTTAGGTGACATGGACTGTCATAATCACACCAGAAGGGGCGAGCAGGTATATATATACATACATCATGCATAATGCAAGCACATATAGTAGGAAAGTAAATACCTACATCCCTAGAGCATGGCCCAAAATATAAGTGCAGGAAACCAAACAGGAATCGCCATACTCTAAAGATGAGGGCGAATGGTACACGGCATGATATACCTAATACAAACTGTCTAAGAGAGAAAGGGTGGAGGAAGGAAAGGGGGTTTAAAAAAGTACATTGTTAGGATGTGTGCCCTTAAATCCTATTGTATGATGCTATTTATGACATTACGTATGACTTAATATTGTGTTTTAATAAAGTTGTTTTATTATTATCTAAAAATAATGGTAACATGAATATTGGGACATTATCATATAGTCCATGAAATGCATAGTACGTGATTTATGTGATTTAGTCACAGAAGATATAAATCACAAGTTCTTTGTAAACTCAGAATTTTAGTTCGTAGTCGGTGATGAAATTGGGCATTTCATTTGCGAAGACTATAACATATCAACTAAGATGATTTGTCTTGATCATGGAAATGGAGATTTCTAGTTGGTATGTTGATGTGTTTTAAGAGTTAAAACATATTGAACTAGACCACTGTGAGATTTATTATTCTCCTAACGACTGTTAAATGCATAATAAACACACGACTTATATTTACATTAAATCTTAATCCTGAGAGGATAATGGACCTGATCATGAAATGTAGATTGTTTTGATATATGAGGAGTGAGATCTATATTTACGGTCAAAAACTCAGTATGTTGAGCAATCACATTTACTATTGATGGAACATATATCCTCAAGATGGAAATCATAGTCTCTTAACGGATATATAAAATATTCGCTTGAGATAAGTTTAATGCATTTGGTTATTCAGAGAATTAGGCCTAACCACTTTAGTAAGGAGTTACTAAAGTACATATTTATGGAATTGGATTTCATAAATATTTGATAAATAACTTTAAAGGCTAATACAAGCATAAAGCATAAAATCAAGCAAGCATAGACATGCAAAAAGGAACGGATAAGGACCAAGAACATAGGGTCAAGATCAGATAGGGCAAGAATATATTAACCTCTTGTGATGAATTAATTGATTAATTAGCCATGTTTATTAATTAATCAAATTAACATGCAATACATTTGGCAGCACAAACAAATCACCGACTACAATAAAATGCAACAGAAAATAAAGTTAACAAGGTGATTTGTTTTCGAATGGGAAAAAACTCTAAGGCAAAAACCTCACCGGGTGATTTAAGGTCACCATTCCTGAGAATTCATTATTATTACAATAAGCGGTTACAAGTAAAGGAATCTCAATACCTTATACCAACCTATAGTTGAACCCTTACCCCAATACCCAATTGGACTCGTTCTATAATGACAATCTCTCCTTTTAATGTACGGCTCCCAGTATAGGACCAACCAATAAATGCACAGGTCTTAGTACGCGATTTAATCACCAACTTGAAAAGGATGTTGGCCGCAATGTCCTTTAGTTCATCACACGATGAAGATCATGAAGCTCCTTGGTCACAAAACCCTATGGTGTACAAACACAGTAGCTTCTTCAAGACAAATATGAACTAGGGCATATGTCTCCGGTTCACAATATGCTTATGAAGAACTTTTGCATTAATGTGCATCAGCTGTGACTTCCCTTAAAACAATCCTTATATATGTTTAGGGTTGTGAGAAAAGAAATCCCAAACATCTATTCACAGATTGAAATGAAATCAAAACTGAGAATTTGATTTTCATAATTCTCGATAGATACCCTATCTGTCGAGCAGCTGTCGAGCATCGGGCTAGAACAGCTTTTTAAACCTCGATAGATACTAGCTGTCAAGATTTAAAATCCAACACTTCATCACTTGATTCTTGGACAAACTTGCATGGTTTTAACACTTGAACTTGAAACCTTGTTCCACGAAGCATTAAACACATCCTAGATCTGCCCAATTATAAGTAAAGTGCATTTTGTGAAATGAGTAGACAATACATGATGACATATGTTCCTAACATGAATCACATATGCCCTAACAATCTCCTCCTTTGGCAATCTGTGACAAAACCACAACAAACAAATGAACATATAAGAGAAGTCATAAATCACTCAACTCATACTCACTTGTTAAATATAATAAAATCTATCCTCACACAAACTCTTGAAAAACTTTGCAAGAAGAGAGTTCATGGCAAGGAAGACTTTAACGACCTATATTTCTGAAACACTTTAAAACAAAACTCATCAAGGCATCTCAGTGTGAGACAGAAATAAAAGATTGCATACAAATATATAAGAAGCATGTGCAAAAAGAGAGTGTGTATATACCTAGAGGGATGTACTAAGGACTTTTTGTATCTTTTCTTTTCTTTACTTTTTAGCTACATTGTTCTCACTTTGTGATAGCAAACCTTGTATTCTTTATTGATATATATATATATATATATATGATGTGGTTGTTATTACAATTCTTTCACCTATCTCTTCATGTGTTGTTTCTTTTTTCTCTTTATATACATGCTTCTTATATATTTGTATGCAATCTTTTATTTCTGTCTCACACTAAGATGCCTTGATGAGTTTTGTTTAAAGTGTTTCAAAAGTACGGGGTTGTTAAAGTCTTCTTTTCCATGAACTTTCTTCTTGCAAAGTATTTCAGGAGTTTGTGTTAAGATAGATTTTATTGTATTCAACAAATGAGTATAAAGTTGAGTGATTTATGACTTGTCTCATACATTCATTTGTTTGTTGTGGTTTTGTCACGAATTGCCAAAGGAGGAGATTGTTAGGACATATGTGATTCATGTTAGGAACATATGTCATCATGTATTGCCTAATTCTTTGACAAAATGCACTTTACTTGTAATTGGGTAGATCTAGGATGTGTTTAATGTTTCAAGGAACAAGGTTTCAAGTTCAAGTGTTAAAGCCAAGCAACTCTATCCAAGAATCAAGTGATGAAGTGTTGGATTTTAAATCTCGATAGCTAGCTCGACAGCTAGTATCTATCGAGGTTTAAAAAGGTTTTATAGCACGATGCTCGACAGTTACTCAATAGACAGGGTATCTATCGAGAATTATGAAAATCAGATTTTTAGTTTTGATTTCATTCCAATCCGTGAATAGATGTTTGGGCTTTCTTTTCTCACAATCCTAAACATATATAAGGATTGTTTTAAGGGCTATCACAACTGATTCACATCAATGCAAAAGTTCTTCACAAGCATATTGTGAACCAGAGACATATGCATTAGTTCATCTTTCTCTTAAAGAAGCTACTGTGTTTGTACACCGTGGGTTTTTGTGACCAAGGAGCTTTGTGATCTTCACCGTGTGATGTACTGAAGAACTTTACAACCAACATCTTTCTCAAGTTGGTGATTAAGTTGCGTACTGGGATCCGCACATCTATTAGTTAGTCACGCATTGGAAGCATGTGCATAAAGAGAGAAAAACAACAACACATGAAGAGATAAGTGAACGAATTGTAATAACAACCTCATCATATATATATATATATATATATATATATATATATCAATAAAGAATACAAGTTTTGCTATCACAAAGTGAGAACAATGTTCTAAAAAGGAAAGAAAAGAAAAGATACAAAAAATCCTCACTACAACCAAACCTTGTAAAAGTACTTTGTCCATCACAAAGGATTAAAAAAATACTAGTGACATGCAAATTTAAAAGCATCATGGGCTCAGCCCAATCCAAACCTATCAGTACATAAGTTAGCAACAAAGTAAACACATATCTAAATTGCATGAAATATTGTTATAATACAAAGTGGTGCAATGCATGATCATTTAGGATCAAATATACAAAACCTATCCCAAAATTTTGTAAAAACCTCTTTAATTTTGAAAAACCCCAAATTCTTCAACAAACCCCAAAAGTTAGGTCACAAAAGTTGAGACGCATAAAGAGATGAATGAAAAAGAATCATACCAGAGAAAAGAAATGATCTAGAGACTGAAGAACACTTGGGGAAGAGGTTTGGAGTGAGATTGAAAGGTGTTTGGGAAGGTGAGAGGTCAGAAAGTATCGAGAGAGATCGAGAAAAGTGAAGCTGAAATCGCGCTGACCTTTTAAATATAAGTTCATAATTCTCGATGGATCGAGAGCTGTCAAGAATTAAAAAGCGAGAAATAGCTATCGAGCTAGCTATTGAGGAGCTATCCAGAGGTTTCCACAGCAAAGGGGCTCAATGGATCGAGAAGCTATTGAGCATCTATCGAGGAGACATAAACTTTCTCGATGGATCGAGGAGCTATCGAGAAGCTATCGAGATTACGATAATAAGAAGCTGAAGAGCTTGATAGATAGCCTAGCTATCGAGAGGTATCGAGAAGCTGTCGAGATTGCTTAAAACAGTTTTTCAAGAAGAGAAAAACACAAATATGAATGCAATCAAGCATGCTAGTCAACCAAAGATCCAAACAACAAATTTAGCTCTCAAAAACATCTCTCAATCAAGAAAAATGTTAAGCAATTAGATCCGAAACACACACACATACACACACACACACACAAAACAAGTATAACCAATTTTATATTTCAAAAACAAGTCAAGATAGTTTCGTGGGTATACATCAACACATGTATTCCTTGTGATGGTCAAATCACATTGTACCAGCACATGGATCAAAAGTAGTAAAGAATATTGCGTGTTATGTGTGAAAAGACATCATAAAATTGCATAAGTGTCTACATTTTATGATGACTTGAGATATGATTAAATCAATTTAACTCACACGTGATCATAACTACTTCATGGGAACTATCACCTTCAAGGTACGTCCTATAACTCCCACATCTCCTAAAATACACGCTGGCAATCATATTGTAAAGTATTTTGATTCTTTTTCCTCTATTTTTGTGTCTTTGCATATTTTCTTTTAAGCATATCATGCATGGGCATATAAGAGAGAGAAAATAAATACTTAATTATGTTAAGCATTTGACATTGCACTTTTGCTATACCAAAGCATATAAATGTCATTTCATAATTGGCGGGCAACAGTGGTGAGATGGTTACTTCTACATCTCTATGCACAAGTAAGAGTGATACGAGTGTTAAGTACAAGAGATAAATTAATCTTACTTATCACAAACACGAGCCACAGAGCTCACTTGCTTACCTGTGCATAGAGATGCTCATCTAAGCTACAAGAGATACAAAATTTAGAAAACTTTGTTTCATTGGCTATTCGAGGTACATAAGTACCAATGTACAGAAATACACACTGTTTTTGTATTTTTCTGATTTTTCAAAAAAAATTTATGAAAAACAAAATAAAGCAAAATTGAAAACACACAAACAAAGCAATGCATAAAAACTAGACTGACTTAAAATAACAAAGCAAGATACATAAGTAAAGCAAACACACAAAAATAGAGGGAGAGAGAGAAAAGTGACTAAATCACTTAGAGCCTTTTTCCTTCCACACCTTAGAAAAACTTTTCCTTTTAGCGAATCCTTGAACTGGCAGATAAGGGAAGAATTGCAACCGTTTAAGTTTAAAAGGCACATGAGGGCTTTAAGGAGATCTCCAAGAGGAGCAAGAGAGGATGGAAACTGATTCAGGTTTCCTGATAAGACCATGTTGTTGCTCTGTTGAGTGGCTAGCCACTTATAGCAAATAGGTCGAGTATGTCTAGCTGCTCCACAATGATTACAGAGATGCTGGTTCTTTTGTTTAGACTTTTGAGCATTTCCCATCTTGGCCCTAGGGTTTTTAGTTTCTTTCTTAGTAAGCTTAGGGGGTGCTCCTAAGTTAGATTTACCCTTGTCTATGTTCTCACTAGCTATCATAGTTTTAACATCATTATTATTAGATTCAACATTGTTAGTAGGAGAAATAAAAATAGTAGTACTAGAGGAAGCAATATTAGGAGAACAGAAATCGTACCCTAAACCCAATTTGAACGGAAGCAGATTTCTAAAGGCTGGTCATCTCATCAAGCTTTGCACTTGAAGTCCTCTCTAACTGTGAGCTCTGGCTTGAAATAGCTCCGCTTCAAATTTCTTGGTCTTTTCAGCCAAGAAATTGTTCTCAAACCTCAATGCTCCAATAGTCTGATTGGCTTCATCAAACTTTGAGGAGATTTCTTCTTGTTCAAGCTCCACATCACTGAGTTTCTTGGTGGCCAACCTACACAACTTCTCATGCTTTTCGGAGACCTTGTATAACTTTGCATAGGCAATGTGGATGTCATCTTGTTCATCCATCTTCTCAAACTTTGACTCCACCAAGTCCTCTTCTTCATCCACATCTTCTACAATTCCCTCAGTAGGATTGATAGTGGTGGTGAAGGCATTTAAGATTCCATCATCCTCACTTTCAGAATCATCCTCAGGTTTGGTGTCGCTCAAGGTAGCAGCAAGTGCCTTGTTCTTCCCGATGGACTGGAGATAAATAGGGTACTCTTGTTTCATGTGACCGAAGCCTTAACACCTGAAACACTTAGGTCCAGCGGGAACAGTGTACTGACCGCCATCCCTAGCATCCTTCTTCCCTTTGTCTTGGCTCTTAGACTAAGAAGAACTAGATTGCCTACGGTCCTTGTCGAAGCCCTTCGCATTGGTATTCTTCATGAACTTCTTAAATTACCTGGTAATGTAGGACTTCATTTTAGAATCTTCATCGTCTGAAGACTTATCTGTGTCACTTCTCTTGGCCTTCAGTGCCATGCTTTTACCCTTACTTAATTTCTCAATCCTTGTTAACCCAACTCATAGGTCTACAAATTCCTAACTAGCTCTGTCAAGCGAATTTTGTCAATGTCCTTTGATTCCTCAATAGTGGTGACCTTCACATGAAATCTCTCAGGTAGAGATCTAAGCTCCATTCTCACAATCTTGGGTTCGGGAATGGTTTCGCCAAGATTAAAAGCTGAGTTTACTATGTCTTTGAGCTTGGCATAAAACTCATCAAATGACTCATCCTCCTCCATCTTAATCTCTTCGAAGCTAGTAGTGAGCCTCTAAAGCTTCGAGTCCTTGACAGCCTTTGTTCCCTCATAAGTTGTTTGGAGAATGGTCCATGCTACGTTTGTAGTTTCAATTAAGGATATCTTCTTGAACTCCTTATTCGTGACAACACTAAATTCTGCATTCAATGCCTTGCTATTGAAGTTTGCCACCTTGATCTTAGCATCATCTTAATCGGCCAGCGCTTTCTTCGGCTTAGTCTACCCTATCTTCACAGCTTGCCACACTTTCTCATCTAAAGACTGCAAGAAAGCTCTTATGCATATTTTCCAATATACATAGTTAATATCATCAAATAAAGGAGGTACAATGAGTGACTATCCTTTATCCATGACAAATAGGGGTCAATGGATCACACAGCAAAGATTAAACCCTAATCAGAGTGTGCCTGCTCTGATAACACTTGATAGGTCAAGAATGTATTGACCCCTTGTGATGAATTAATTAGCCAAGTTTATTAATTAATCAAATTAACATGCAATATACATGGCAAAACAAACAATCACCAACTAAAATAAAGTGCAGCAAAAAATAAAGGAATCCCAGTACCTATAAGGCAAAAACCCTACCAAGTAATTTTAAGGTCACCACTCTTGAGAATTCACTATTATCACAACAAGCGATTACAAGTAATGGAATCCCAGTACCTTTTACCAACCTAGAGTTGAACCCTTACCCTAGTACCCAATTAAACTTGTTCTATAGTGACAATCTCTCCTTTTAATGCATGGCTCCTAGTACCTAACTAAACAATAGATACGCGGATCCTAGTACATGACATAATCACCAACTTGAGAAGGATGCTGGCTCAAAGTTCTTCAGTTCATCACACGATGAAGATCACAAAACTCCTTGGTCACAAAACCCTATGGAGCACAAATATAGCAACTTCTTCAAGAGAAAGATGAACTAAGGCATATGTCTCCGGTTCATAATATGCTTGTGAAGAACTTTGGCATTGATGTGCATCAGTTATGACAACCCTTAAAACAATCCTTATATATATTTAGGGTTGTGATAAAAGAAAGAACAAACATTTATTCACGGATGGGAATGAAATCAGAACTACAAATCTGATTTTCATAATTCTCGATGGATACCTTATCTGTCGAGCAGCTATCGAGCGTTGGGTTAGAACAGCTTTTTAAACCTCAATAGATACTGGCTGCCAAGATTTAAAATCCAGAACTTCATCACTTGATTCTTGGACAGACTTACATGGCTTTAATACTTGAACTTGAAACCTTGTTCCATATAGCATTAAACACATCCTAGATCTACCCAATTACAAGTAAAGTGCGTTTTTTCAAAGGATTAGCCAATACATGATGACATATATTCCTAACATGAAGAACCAACCTTCAAAGATGAATCAGTGCAGTTTGCGATTAGCTCACGAGAATTTCGCTAGAAGAATAACTCTTAAAAGGTCATGTGTGAAGCACATGACTAGAAGCTGAAAAGTCACGCTAGGCTGTCAAGTTCAAAAGTGTTTCGTAAGAAGGGCCAACACATGAGATACCCACAAAACTCTCTGTTTGGCAAAAAGACAAAGTGTTTTGCCAAATTCTTTACCCACACTATAAATACCCTCACTACCCATGAATTGTAAGGAGTGCTTTTCAGAGATAAAATCCTAGCAAGTACACTTGAGAGTTAGAGATTGTTATACCTAAAATCTCCTACACATTTTCTTGTGGTTTTCCTCAACTCCTACCTCTCCATCTCTAAATCCTTGAGAGGTTCTTAGCCCAAACACCTACCACACTCAATCTAAATGTTAAGTGAGATTTTGGTAATATTGGGAAGCATTGGAATGAGTCATTTAGTGGCGGATTCAATTAGGTTGAATTGCAAGATCTGGAAAGCTAGAGAAAACATATCTCCGAGAAGTCCATTGGTAGCAGCTTTTTGAAAGGCTCAAGTACATGGGGTAGACTAGGTTGGAGGGTCTTTTGTTATTCGTGTACACCAACTTTATTCTCTAGTGGATCGATTTCTACTTAGAGGGTCGCGGAGAGGTTTTTCACCGAGTTTTTCAGTTTCCTCTTCGATAACACGTCTTGGTGTTATCTTGTGTTTGTGTTTGGATCTCTCTTCCTTACTCTTTAAGATTTCATTTTATTGTTGATGGATATGGCTTAGAGTAGTATTATTAGTTCATTGCACTTATTTAATCTTGTTCAACACTTTGTTAAGTTTGAGTAAAAGTTATCTAGCCATAATTTTTAATTTAAGGTCTGAACAAGCTCATGTGTTTTCACATAAATCCGAGCTTTCAGTTGATATCAAAGCAGACACACTTCTTGGATTTCAATATCCTTGTGTGATCCAAGACCCGTTTGCGATGGATAGATCTCAATCCCTCAACGCACCTCCCTACATTTGTTAAAGACATATTTCATGTAATTGGCTAATCCTTTGAAAAAATGCACTTTACTTGTAATTGGGTAAATCTAGGATGGGTTTAAGACTTCAAGAAATATGTTGTTTAAGTCAAGTGTTAAAGCCATGAAGATCTAACTAGGAAACATGAATCACATATGTCCTAACAATCTCCCCCTTTGGCAATCCGTGACAAAACCACAACAAACAAATGAACATATGAGAGAAGTCATAAATCACTCAACTCATCCTCACTTGTTGAATACAATAAAATCTATCCTAACACAAACTCTTGAAAAACTTTGCAAGAAGAGAGTTCATGGCGAGAAGACTTTGACAACCTATATTTTTGAAATACTTTAAACAAAACTCATCAAGGCATCTTAGTGTGAGATAGAAATAAAAGATTGCATACAATTATATAAGAAGTATGTGCATAAAGAGAGAAAACAAACAACACATGAAGAGATAGGTGAAAGAACTGTAATAACAACCTCATCATATATATATATATATATATATCAATAATGAATACAAGGTTTGCTTTCACAAAGTGGTCACAAGATCAAAGGTACATGAACAAAGTATCTAATAGATAAAGAAAAGAAAAGATACATAAGTCCTCACTACATCCCTCAAAGTATAGACACTCCCCATAACAAAAATCTCCTACATAATAACTCTCCCCAAATACATGACTACTCTCATCCTAAAACTTCTTCCCCTTTTTGTCACGAATGACAAAGGGTAAGTAACTCAAGCAGTCATCTCATCAACACTAGAAGAGCTAGCATCTTATTCTCAGGGACATCACCATCAGAGTCACCATCGTTATCCTTGTCCTTAAAAGCCTCTAGAGAAGGAGAGGGAGACTCAACAAAGCCACCAAGGCGAGCTTGTCTTCGTACAATACGACGGACACGGGTGTTCACTTGACACAACTCATCACTAAGAGTATCAAGGCAAGCATCCATGCACTGAAGGTGCACCATGATCGCATTAAGAGTCACACAGCTCATAGAAGAAGAAGGAGCGGATGTGGATGGAGCTGAAGAAGCCGGAGGTGTCGCTATCTCATTCCGTGTCCTCCTCGACCGAAGTTATGCCTCGTTCCATTTAACGGTAGCAATGTCTATGGCACACATAACAGAGAAGTGATCCGACTCAGGATAAGAGATAGAAAAATGGCGAATGATCTGCGTGATAGTCAAAGGAAAAATGAGCTCAAAACCGGTCGTCGTATCCTTATAGCCATCTATGAGGGATAGAATAAAGTGAGAAGGGAAGTCAATATAAATGTGCTCCAAAATGGATAACAAAAATCTAGCACGAAGCTTTGTGATAGAGTTATAGTGAGACAATGGATGGAGAACGAATTTCATCACCATTTTAAGGAATCTCGAACCTTTAGCAAAGGCTAAGCAAGGGGTGTTTTGGCGATCACCCTAAGAAGAATGAGTAGTACAAAATAGAGACATGAGTTTGTCTTTGGACACAGTCTTAAGACAATCATAGCCAAGGTAGTCAGGATGCACTACCCTCGGGACATGTAGCACCTCGGATACAATATTCGAAGTGACTACAATGCGCGTAACTCGAACGCGAGTGACATAAAGAGGTACAGAATAGTCAAATTTGTGCATATTAGAGTAAAACTCTTGTATGATCATGGAAGGGCACGTGGCTGGGATGCCACACAATGACTCCTAACCTCTACTGTGAATGACAGTGAGAAGGTCAGTATCGAAAAAATCCAATAGGATGACTTGGCATTCCAAATGAATACCTTGTCTGGAAAAGTTCTCCGAAAAGTCCTTACGGGCTTTATCATCACGAAACCTATCATGTGAAGGAGTAGGATCAGAGGAAAATGCCCCGGAACGAAGAGGGTTCCGAGACAAAAAGGAGAGAGGGAAAGAAACACACAAAAAAGCACCAACACAGATCAAAATAAGAATATAGAGAAATAAAGGTATGTATGCATGAAAAATGCATGAACATGTGACATGTAAAAGTAAAAACATCATGGGCTCAACCCAATCCAAGCCTACCAGCACACATGTATTCAATACATATAGCACACATCTATAATGCATGAAACATTATTATAATGCAAATGTGATGCGATGCATGAACAATTGGGATCTTTTAAACGAAACTCATCCCAAAATTTTGCCAAAACCTCATCAATTTTGAAAAACCCCAAATTTTTTAACAAACCCCAAAAGTTAGGTCATAAAAGATGAAATGCATGAAGAAATGATGAGAAAGAATCATACCAGAGAAAAGAAGTGATCTTGAGACCGTAGAACACTTGGGGAAGAGGTTTGGAGTGAGAGAGAGGTGTTTAGGAATGTGAGAAGTCAGAAAGGATCGAGAGAGATCAAGAAAAATAAGGGAGAAATCATGTTGACCCTATATATAGTGTTTGGACATATGTGATTCATGTTAGGAATAGATGTCATCATGTATTGGCTGATCCTTTAACAAAATGCACTATACTTGTAAGGAATAGATGTCATCATGGAACAACGTTTCAAGTTCAAGTGTTAAAGCCATGAAAGTCTATCCAAGAATCAAGTGATGAAGCGCTGGATTTTAAATCTCGACAGCTAGTATCTATCGAGGTTTAAAAAGCTATTCTAGCTTCATGCTCAACAGCTACTCGACAGATAGGGTATCTATCAAGAATTATGAAAATCAGATTTTCAGTTCTAATTTCATTCCAATCCGTGAATAAATGTTTGAGCTTTCTTTTCTCACAACCCTGAACATATATAAGGATTATTTTAAGAGCTATCACAGCTAATGCACATCAATGCAAAAGTTCTTTACAAGCATATTGTGAACCGGAGACATATGCCTTAGTTCATCTTTCTCTTCAAGAAGCTGCTATGTTTGTACACTGTAGGGTTTTGTGACCAAGGAGTTTCGTGATCTTCATCGTGTGATGAACTGAACAACTTTGCAACCAACATCCTTCTTAAGTTGGTTATTAAGTCGCGTATTGGGATCCGCGCATCTAAGTCCAATTGGGTATTGGGGTAAGGGGTCAACTATAGGTTGATATAAGGTACTGGGATTTCTTTACTTGTAACCACTTTTTGTGATAATAGTGAATTCTCAGGAATGGTGGCCTTAAAATCACCCGGTGGGGTTTTTACCTTAGAGGTTTTTCCCATTCGAAAACAAATCACCTTGTCAACTTTATTTTCCATTGCATTTTATTTTATATGGTGATTTGTTTATGCTGCCATGCAAATTCATGTTAATTTGATTAATTAATAAACTTGGCTAATTAATCATTAAATTCATCAGAAGGGGTCAATACATTATTGACCTATCAAGTGGTATCAAAGCAGGCACACTCTGATTAGGGTTTAATCTTTGCTGTATGATGCATTAAACCCTGTTGTTATGGCTGCTATTGCAAGAAAAGATCTTTTATTTCAAATACATCTTGTTTCTCTAATCTCTATTTAGTTGAGTGTCTCAGAAAATGCAAGTCTAAAAATTATTTGAAAGATATCATGAAGATGGTTGAAAAATATCTTAACATGACAAAGAAGAAACTAGACTGCCTCAAAATGAGAATGTCCAAAGGAGTTCATCTAAGAAGAGTGAAGGCTAAAGGCTTTGTCTGTAAATCGCAGATGAAAGAGAACGCCATTCCTACAAGTCTATCATCAAAACATGAGGTGTGCTTTATGATGAAGTCTATGTTCAAGGTAATGGAAACATGTTTGTGGTACCTTGAAAGTGGATGCTCACAACACATGACTGGAGATTGCTCTCTTTTTAGGGCTTTCGAGTCTAAGAAAGGTGGTAATATCACTTTCGGTGATGGGCGCAAATCACTGATTAAAGGAAAGGGAACCATCTTTTTACCTGGACTGTCAAACATTGCAAATGTGCTATATGTAGAAGGTTTAAGAGTGAACTTGTTAAGCATAAGTCAGATATGTGATCAAGACTTTATGGTGCTATTCTCTAAAGGAAAATGCCTTGTGCTGAACAAATCTGGAAAGAAACTCATAAGTGATGTTCGCAATCTAGACAATTGCTATGGTCTGGTCCTTGATGCTGATATTGTGTGCAATAGCATTCGTTTGCCAAATGAAGAATTATGGCACCAAAGGATGGGACATACTAGTTACAAACATCTTTCAATTGAATTTAAGCGTGAATCAGTGTTGGGGATGCCAAAGCTCAATAGAGTGAACAATGTTGTTTATGGATCATGCCAGCTTGGGAAACAGACAAAAGCTAAACATCTAGGCACTCATTAATCTGCTACATCTAGACCATTGGAGCTACTACATCTGGATCTCATGGGTCTAACTCAAACCAAGTCTCTTGGTAGGAAGAGATACATCATGGTTGTGGTAGATGACTTCACTTGGTACTATTGGGCCATTCTTATGAGATCCAAGTCAGATACTCCTGAGCATATCGAAGCCTTGTGAACAAGATCACAAAATGAGAAGAGCTTAAGATTGATCGAATTAGAAGTGATCATGGTAAAGAATTCAAAAACTTGTACATGGAGTCCTTTTGCACTAGACCAAGTATAGCTCAAGAATTCTCTACTCCTATTACTCCTCAACAGAATGGTGTAGTAGAAAGGAAGAACAAGGTTATTCAGGAGATGGTAAAAGCCATGTTGCACAACAAAAATGTGGTTAGAAACTTGTGGGGAGAAGCCATCAACACTGCATGTCATACGATTCATAGGGTATATTTCATACCTAGTACCAAAAAGACTCCCTATAAGCTATGGAAGGGAAGGAAGCCGAATATTAAGTATTTTAGAATCTTTGGAAGTACTTGTTTCATTCTCAAGGATAGAGAGAATATGGAAAAATTCAACTCTCGAAGTGACGAAGGGATATTTTTAGGATACTCCTCTACAAGCAAGGCTTATCTGGTATACAACAAAAGAACCAAGAAGGTGATAAAAACTATAGATGTTGTTATCGATGAAGCTTTAGAGTTTGGTTCTGAGAATATCAATGAGGAAATCCTCAAAGAAATTCTTCCTCCCGAACCCAAGGGTATTCAAAAACTTGTTGATCGAGAGCCTGCATCCCCAAGTACTCCCGGAACTCTAAGTGTTGTAGAAGGTTCAGTAGACATATCTACCTCACCTGATTCTGAATCTCATAAAGAGAAAGGACCCTCCTCCAAAATTCAGTTGAATCATCCTCCTGAAGTTATTGTGGGAAATATGAAAGAACTTACACTAAGGAAACACATAGTTGATAAATGTGTTGCTAATTTTATGTCTTATTCTTGCTATTTGTCGCAGGTTGAACCTACCAAGGTTGAGGAATCTCCTCAAGATGAAAACTGGGTGGAAGCTATGCATGATGAATTGGTTTAGCTTCAAAAGAATGATGTCTAGACTCTAGTACCTAGACTAGAGGGTGAGCACATCATTGGCACAAAGTGGATTTTCCATAATAAGACTGATGTAGAGGGCAATGTGATCCGCAACAAGGCTCCTCTTGTGGCTCAAGGATACTCACAAATGGAAGAAGTGGACTATAATGGGACATTTTCTCCAGTAGCCCATATGGAGTCCATTAGGATACTCCTAGCCCAAGCATGCCATTTGAAGTTCAAACTTTACCAAATGGATGTCGAGACTGCTTTCTAAAATCGGTTCCTTAAAGAAGATGTTTATGTGGCTTAACCAAAAAGATTCATTGATCCTCACTTTTTGGATCATGTGTTGTACCTCAAGAAGACACTCTATGGTTAAAAGCAAGCCCCTAGAGCTTGGTATGATCAGCTCACACAATACTTAGTGTCACATGGGTTCACAAGAGGAAAGGCTGATCAAACTCTCTTCATAAAAAGGAAAGACGGCGAGTTGATAGTTGCTCAAGTCTATGTTGATGATATCATCTTTGGGTCAACAAAGGATGAACTTGCTCATGGTTTCTCCAAACTCATGCAGGCCGAGTTCGAGATGAGCATGAATGGAGAGTTAAATCACTTCCTTGGATTGCAGATCCACCAGCAAAAGTCAGGTATATTCATATCTCAATCTAAATATGCTAGAAATCTTGTGAAAAAGTTTCGTTTGGAATCTACTAGTTCTATTAGAACCCCTATGAGTCCTAATGTTAAACTCACTATTGATATGTTGGAAAAAAGTGTTGATCCGTCTCTCTATAAAAGCATGATAGGTAATCTTCTTTACTTTATGGCTAGTAAACCTAACATTAGTTACAGTGTAGGAGTGTGTGCTAGATATCAGGCAAATCCCAAAGAGTCCCATATGACTGCATTAAAAAGAATCATAAAGTATGTCAAAACCACTGCCAACTTCGATGTGTGGTACAACAAGGACACAAATGATGTCTTAGCTGGGTATTCAGATGCTAATTGGGCTAGGAATGCTGATGATAGGAAGAGTACTTTGGGGGTTTGTTTTTATGTGGGTAGTAATCTTGACTCTATTGGGTTTTATGCCCTAAAATCCAATTTATTGGCATGTCATAAATAATTAAATTGTTTAATTATATGAGACTATTTATAAATGAACTAATGTGATATTATCATAGTCCTTGAGATATATTGCATGTGATTTATGGGATTTAGTGACAGAAAATATAAATCACAAATTCCTTGTAACTCAAAACATAGTTTGTAGCAGGTGATGAAATTGGGTGTTTTATCTGCGAAGACTATAACACATCAACTAAGATGATTTGTCTTGATAATTTATTAATAAGGCCCAGAGTGCAATTATATTTACTAGAGTTAAACCTGCGCAATGCGCGGGGTCATTTTACTTATTAGAAGACAATGAAATACGTTAAAATTCTTCTGGGGCATGTTGTATAAGTTAACTAATTGTTAAAATAAACCAATGTTAAACCGTGAAACTTTAATTACGGAAACAATATTTCATAACAATTCTAAAATAGCTGTATAGAACAACTTAACATAAAAATTATATACATAAAAAATCAATAGATAAATATATGTGGTACAAATGGATAAATATAAGGTTTGTCAAGCAAGATGAGGTTTGGAAAAAAATAGAAGTCTATCTACATCTTGTGATAGTGACGAAGACATAGTAGGTATTGATAAGGGTAATTTCTATCTTCACCTTCTGATCATGATGAAAAAGAAACCACCAACCACCTATTATCATATAGCACATCAACCTATTATGATATAGGACATTAAGGGAAATAATTAATAAATCAACCAAAGAATAGAACATACGTACAGACACATAAACAAAAATAGAACTCTAAATAAAGTGTTTTAACTTCCTTAGACAAGGTGGCTCAAGCCACAGCAAACCCTTACATGTAAATTAATGGGGAGGGGGAACCCAATGACTATGACACTTCACAGCAAAGATTGAATAATTATAAAAATGAAAAATAAATCAATTAATTATGAAATTCAAACGTTACTCCAAAAAATAAAGCCTAAAGCCTCATCCTTGGACTTGCTCACAGTCCTTGGTGTAAATAAACCTTCTCACGCTTTCAAAAATCTTCTTAAGTACCTCTTCATTTGATTTTGAATGTCCTTACAAACACAAAATGTCATTGAGCAGCATTTAGAAATTCACCCAGTGAAAGATTTTGAAATTCTATACTTTGAAAAATTAAATTGAAATCTTACAAACATGAGAATGTACTTAGTGACTCTAATGGAAAACTCTTGAACAACATGACTAACCCTCCAAGATAGCAAAATATTATAACAAATTAAGATGACTCAAACATGAAAAGAGCAAGAAACTAAATGCATATGAATGGATAAATAAGAAAGGATAACACATTAAAATTTAAAACAACAATTCCATAGCTAAAGAGTAAAGGGTTCTTCAAATTGTTCATATTATTAATGTATAAAACAATGAACAATATAACTTTCCTAATGCTATTTAGGATATAACAATGAACAGTATAAAGAAAAAGGATTTAGTTTAAAAGTAAATTAATTTTAAAATTAAAAATTAAAAACAATCATATAAAACAATGTAAGCAATGATCTTAGCATGGTTTGTAGACTTGTGAAAAAAGGGTATTTGATCCAAACCTAATCCACAATGTATATTGTGCGTTCTTGGTCCATGAGAGGCAATATTGGCATGCAACTCTACAAAATCACCCCCATAAAAACAGAAATGGAGAGACTTTAAAATGAATGATTATGTAGTAATCATAGCTATTCTGTTTAGATGGAGAAAAATTTTAAATGCAGTCAACCTCCTGCTTCAAGTCTATAAAATTTACAAAATCATAAATGCGCGTAATACGGAACAAACATCAACTTATTTGATATATTTGTAATAAAAAGTATGAAGTATTTACGTCTACACAATGCTGTACTTACATTCAAAACAACATTAACATTTTGTTCATAGCATTTACTTATTTGTAGCATGGGTTCTTGGTTTATGATAGGCAATGTGGGCATGTAAGATATACTTAGGTGCAGGCAAATTTGCAAAGTCACCTACACAAACACCAAAAGAGAAAAAAAGAAAAGAAGAAAAAAAGAGAGTTTAAAATGAATGTTTGTGTGGTAATCATTTTTGTTCAGTTTGGATGGAGGCGAATTCTAATTGCAGGTCCGGTCCCCTCCTCCTCTGAGTCTGTAAAATTTACAAAATAATAGACGCAACTCAAGCAAACACCAACTGATCTGATTTGTCTATGATAAAATTAGAATGAAGAATATATGTGGAGGTTATGCTATTCCTTTTTATTTATTTCACAAATTAACGGCTTTCCTAATACTTGAACAACTAAGAGTTTTAAAAAGAAAAAAAGTGAGGACCAACCACAACAGATTAACAGCTTTCCTTAGTTTTTGAAAAGTTGGTCATCTCCTACAAATGTTTGCATTTTGAATTTCTCAATTCCAAATGTTTTCCTTGTTCATGGCAGTCAGTTGTTATTTGTCTAATACCATTTTGCACTCCAATTTTCTTCAATTGAACAAAGACAGAGACCAAATGATAAGATGGAAAGAATTACATTAACACATTGAGATGTAAGCAAGATCTACCTAAAAAACCCCTAACCATGACTACAATTAAGCAAAATACATTAGGTTAAAATTACAACTGAGTTCAAAACTGGAATCACAAATATTACATCACTTGAATTCCATGTTGATATAAATTTTAGGATACTCAAAATATCCTTTGACAAAACTGAAAATTTAATGAAAAATATGGTATAAATAAACTAAAACAAAAATCCTCCAACAATTATAAAACCATAACCTAAATATAGAATATTAAATCTCTCATAATCTAAAAGAAAACAAAAAATAAAGTAAATAACAAAAGGGTACAATGAAACGAAATTGAGAACTGGTTACCTTTGTTTCTCTTTTTAATTCTTAGCACCAAACAGATTGCTAATCTAATTTTAAGAATGGAATACAATATTAAAAAACTATAAAACTAAGCATTGTAAACAATCAAATCAACAGTTAAAAATATTTTAAGAAATAAATATCTACCAAAACCTAGAAGTAAATAACATTATACTTTCAAATTTATAGTTTTAAAAAAGTGACAAATCCTTCAGATTTTTTCAAACAAAACCACTTAGGAGAAGCAAATGTAGTCAAATGTAGTCAAATGTATCCAGTAAATTGTATCAATAGGATCAAGTTTCCAAATCAAAGTAACAAATGATGGAACCACTCATGTTTATAAAAAAAAAAAAATTTTATTAATATACACGAAAATTATAGCTTCTTCTAAACTATTTATTCATAACCAATTCAGATGCGAACAGAACGGTTAGTATTACCTAGGTATAGTCTTCTTGTTCTTCTTCTAGCCATCCTTTAGAACCTTATCTTGAATTTGGTGTGGCACCAACATATTTGAGTCACCAATCTCTTTCAAATCAGAATAGATTTCAGTTGCCTTGTCCAATACAGCAAACTTGGAATGAGTTTTTTGCTTCCTAGATCTTATAGAAACCTTTGTCATTCCACAGTTGCAACATTGCAATGAAATTTTAAATGTTAGACATGAAATCAATGTCCATGGAAATTTGGATGCCCTACCAAAAGGTAAGCATAAACAAAGAAACCAAGATTTTGAATCAGAAATTTAACAAAAACCAAATTATAAAAGATACCCATTGACCAAAAAAGAAAAAAGAAAATAGAGATTTAATAATAATAATCACAAATCAGAATTTGGATTTCCAAAAGACACGAATTCAAAAGAACCATTCCCAAAAATACTCTTTGCTCCCTAAGCTAATAGGAAATACCTGTTAACTTACTGTTACATTAAGCGGAATAACGTTTTTTTCATCTACAGTATAATTTTTCGCTTTTTTAACTATACATGTGGTATAAGTTTAAGTGGGTATTTATCCTACGTGGCATAACATGAGACATTTTAATAAACCATCAGCTTAATTGTTAGTATTACAACAGGGGGGCATTATTGAAATAATTTGGTTCCTTCCCTTTATATCTACAACTCTGTATCTTTCACTTTTTAAAATTTTGAAATACACAGCAAAAATATGCATGTGCAGACTTTGGGTAGAAGCAAAAAAAAAAAAAAAAACTTGTAACGTCGAATGCTCATAAGACCAAGACTAAACTGGTTTAAAATGTAAATTCAATGTTCAGCAAGCATTTGATTGTTATTTAAGCGGTGTTTTTTTATTTATTTATTTATATATAGTGAGAGGCTTTCAAACGATGTTGCAGTAATGAAAGTTAAAATTTTAAGATTATTAAAACGATGCATCGTGCAAGTCTTTTAACTTAAAGTTATAAATAAACTGCGTATCAATAATCATGAACATATATAAAACTGATTTAGGAGTAAGTATTGTTTTAAGAAATTAACTCACTCAGAAAAGATGGATTGTGGATAGGAATTTCGAAGACATTTCCTAAAGACATCATCTCTCAATAGAAGCTTAAATATGTAAATATTTAACCAAAAAACTAACATGTGCCAGAAAATCAAATGGCATTCAGGATGATTAGTGTTACTTCTATAAGATTAACAGAATGCAACGTCCGCATCTTAGAATTGGATAATACCGAAGATTGGCACACACATAGCACATTAAAAAACACACATACATGGGAGAGAAAAACAATAGGTCATTTACTCAAAAAAAACTCAAATGTCAAACACTTAGAAGCAACAAAAAAACACCACAAATTTATGCATAAAGCCATGCCTATATAACTTTTAAATCATCCAAATGCAACAGTATTTGAAGCAATTTTAAGGATTTTTTCCTCCTCTCAGTGGCTCCCACTTATCTTTTTCTTTTTCTTTTGTTTTGTTTTTTCAAATCTAATAATCATTCTGCAACATGAAAATCACAATCAATACGTATACATCTCATCAAACACAACTAACGTATTTGTTAATGTTCTACTTGTCAATTGAAAACAATCCAAAGTTTACTACCAACAACGTAGGAGTTATAGCCGTAACTGGAGACTGTGCTAACTCCCATAAATATATGTATCTTTGCCTAAAAAATTCTTTAATTCCACACCAAAAAAAAAAAAAAACTAAGTTATCCAAACCAAGAAAAGAAGACAAACTGTACTTCATCCAAAAACGTTTTCTTTAAAGAACATTATACTTTCAGATTTCAAGATCCAATAATTTCAATCCCCCTTACAAATAACAAAACAGGTAAGAGGGAAAACAAAACTCAACAATTAAAGTTACATGATTATGTTTCAAGGATTACTAACCATTAAAACTCATGTAGGATTTCATTTGGTGGGTGTTTCCACTGATTTCAACAGATAGGGAGGAAAAGGGTTACGATTCAAAATTCCTAAATTGACAACAAACCATAATTGAAAAGGAATATTAGGCAAAGAAATTAATACCTCTAACTCTGCTTCTACTTTGATGAAATTAGAGGCTATAGATTGTAGAAAGATTCCACATCATCTCTATAAAAAAAGAAATTGAATGATTTAAATCGAAAAGAGACGAATTCCAAACAAACCCATTATTGAAAATACTGAATAAAAATAGTCACATATCAGAATTCTGAACCGGTTAGTTTTTTTTATATTGTGAAACTTGAAATCATTGTTATAATGAACCTAAAACCTAGTAAGAATTCTATTTCTTTATAGTTAAAACCCAAAAAAAAAAATCAATTGTAGCAATCTATAAAACATAACAAAAGCAAATATGATTTAATAGGCTTATTGTAAATTAAATCAAGAAAGATAGATTTTGAGAGAAACCAAAAAATCAAATCAAAACCTGACATAACCCAAATACCTAAACTTTCAATAATTGTACACCAAACTTTTAGATTTGAAAGCATAAAACGTTAATTAAGGGCAACTTTCCTAGACCCATAATCAAACAACTATCAACCATAAGCAAACCCTACTTCACCTATATTAGAACTCAAATAATAACTCACATCAAGTAATTTCTTCGCAAACAAACAAAAACTAAACACCAATTCAATAATTAAAAAGAAAACACAAATAGAAAAATACCTCTCTTTTCATGAATTTCACTTCTCCTCCTCGGTCAGTTGCAAAGAAACGTCGAATTCTTCGAATCCTCGCCGTACTGCGCATCGGAATCGACGGCGGTTACAGAAGGCAAATAGGAAGCCTTATTGGTTGGTTCTTCCTCTTCTTCTTCTTCTTCTTCTTCAAGGCAATCTGGTGGTGTGATAGCAGTAGTATTGTCATCATCTAGGGTTTGAGTTGGTCTAATGAATTGGTGGCCATTGTGTGAGAGAATCAGAGATTGAGTAAGAATGGCACCTATGACTATTCTTGGAATTCATCATCTTATTCTTTATAGGACCTAGATTAAGGAAACATCAAAGCTTGATCAAAATTTCAAACTGAAAAGCGAAAAGAAAAACTTAATTTGAATACCAAAATCGAAACCAATCCAAACAAAATATCAAAACCTAATTCTAATTAATAAACAAACTTAAATCGAAGATAAAAACTCACTGGTAGCGGTTTCAGCCTCTCTATCTTCCCCTGCGTGAGAGAGCGGCAATGGGATATGGTTTAGGGGTTTTGAGAATTGAGAGAGGAGGAGAAAACGGCCTCAATGTGGAGGAAAAGGCAAAGAAGAAGAAAGGTTTATCAATGCATAATCGTGTCAGAGTTCATCGCCTATCTCTGTTTCTTTCTCCGTGTCCCAGTCTCATCCTTTATTTCATTGTCTCTCCCTTTCTCTGCTTCTCTCCCATTTTCCTTGTTGCCTCTCTCAATCTTTTGTCGCCTCTCTCTCTCTCTCTTTCATCGCCTCTATTTCTATTTTTGTGTATTATTTTATTTTAACCGGTTATTTTTTTTTTTTTTTGTTCTTTATAATGAGAGGTTTTAAACGGTGAGTAGCATTACCAAACAATATAATGTATCGTTTTTAAACTTAAACTTGTTTAAATTTTAGATAGACACTTTTCCTAACGTGGCAGCATCTCCTTAAAGGCTTCTACTTTTATAAATAGTATTAGATATAGTGGTATTAAATACAATTAATGGTAATTTTGGACTTGTCAAGAGTTAACAGAAAAGCCTAAGTCCCATTAGAGCTAGAGTCTTATTTGTTCCCTTTGGTCCCATCTCAAACCACAAACTAAACCCCAATTGGGTAGGCCCAAAAGGCGAACCCAATTAGATAATTAGTTTTTATTTAATAAGAGTTATTAAATAAAGTAATTAACAAGGTAGTTAAAATGTAGTATGATGAAAAGAAAGAAAACAATTTTTCTCTACAAGGAGGAGAAGAAGGATTTTTCTTTAAGAAACAACATACATAAAGATTGATTGAGAGACCACACTTCTTGGGCACCATGTGGAATTGCGATGAAGATTAGAGGTATTCTCAATTCTTGTTTTTTGAATTTCACTGTATCAATGTACACTTTCTATTCTTTGTTCTAAAATTCAAGGTTACATGTTATCTCTCATGAATGAAGTGGATCCGTATTTGTTGCTTCCGTTGTGTTTTTTGTATGAGATGCAAAACCAAATTATCCAATAGTCTCTTAAATGAGCAAAAAGTAGTATTCCATCTCTTTATCCACTGTAGAGGCTAAATACATCGTTGCTAATAGCTGTTACACCCAACTTCTATGGATGCAAAAACTCTTCCTTGACTATGGTATTCTTCAAGATCACCTCACTATCTACTGTGACAATACCAATGCCATCAATATCTCTAAAAATCCAGTTCAACATTCTTGAACTAAACATATAGAGATTCAACATCACTTCATTTGTAAGCTTGTTGAAGATGGCGCACTTACTCTTGAGCTCATTCACACTGATGATCAGAAGGCTAATTTGTTCACCAAACCTCTTGATAGCAAACAGTTTGAATACTTTCGTCAAAACATCAATGTTATCTCCATGGAATGATCTTCTCTTCTCCTCTTCCTTCCTATGCATTGGCATCTAGTTTTTATGCATTGCTTTGTTTAACATGTTTTTGTTTGTTTGTTTTCAGTTTTAATCCATTTTGTTTTTCAATTAAAAAAAATTTTGAAAAATCAGAAAAATAAAAGAAACAGTGTGTGCTTGTGTACATTGGCACTTGTGTACCTTGAATGGCCAATAAAACAAAGTTTTCTAAATTTTGTATCTCTTGTAACTTAAATGAGCATCTCTATGCACAACTAAGCAATTAAGGTTTGTGGCTCATGTTTGTAATGAGTAAGATTAAGTTATCTCTAGTACTTAACACTCGTATCACTACTTTTGACGAGAAGGACTTGAAAATCTTAAGAGAAAGGCATAAATAACAAAAGTGCAATGTCAAAAGCTTAACATAATTGGGTATTTCTTTTCTCTCTCTTATATGCCCATGCATGATATGCTTAAAAGAAAATTTGCAAAGAAAAAAAATTAAAGCAAAAAGAATCAAAATGCTTTGAAATATGATTGCAAGTGTGTATTCTAGGAAATGTGAGAGTTATAAGACGTACCTCAAAGGTGATAGTCCCTATCAAGTAGTTATGATCATGTGTGTGTTAAATTGATTTACTCATATCTCAAATCGTCATAACATGTAGACATTTATGAAATCTTGCGATGTTTTTCACACACAACACTCAATATTCTTTGCTACTTTTGAGACATGTGTAGGTACAATGTAATTTATCCATCACAAGGAATACATGTGTCAATGTATACCCACTAAACTATCTTGACTTATTTTTGAAATATAAAATTGGTTAAACTTGTTTTGTGTGTGTGTGTGTGTGTATGTGTATGTATGTATTTTGGATCTAATTGGTTAACATTTTTCTTGATTGAGAGATGCTTTTAAGAGCTAAAATTTTTGTTTGGATCTTTGGTTAAGTAGCATGCTTGATTGCATTCATATCTATGTTTTTTTGTTCTCTTGAAAATTTGTTTTAAGCAATCTCGACAGCCTTTCAATACCTCTCGATAGCTAGGCTATCTATCGAGCTCTTCAGCTTCTTTTATCGCAATCTCGATAGCTCCTTGATCCATCGAGAAAGTTTCTGTCTCCTCGGTAGATGCTCAATAGCTTCTTGATCCATCGAGCCCCTTTGCCATGGAAACCTTTGGACAGCTCCTCGATAGCTAGCATGATAGCTATTTCTCACTTTTTAATTCTCGACAGCTCTTGACAGCTCTCGATCCATTGAGAATTATGAACTTCTATTTAAAGGGTCAGCACAATTTTAGCTTCACTTTTCTCAATCTCTCTCGATACTCTCTGACCTCTCACCTTCCCAAGCGCCTCTCTATCACTCCAAACCTCTTCCCCAAGTGTTCTTTGTTCTCAAGATCATTTCTTTTCTCTAGTATGATTCTTTCTCATTCATCTCTTCATGCATTTCATCTTTTGTGACCTAACTTCTGGGGTTTGTTGAAAAATTTGGGGTTCTTCAAAATCAAAGAGGTTTTTCCAAAATTTTTGGATGGGTTTGGTATATTTGATCCTAAATGATCATTCATTGCACCACATTTGCATTATAACAATGTTTCATGCATTTTAGATTTGTGTTTACTTTGTTGCTAACTTGTGTGCTAGTAGGTTTGGATTGAACTGAGCCCATGACGCTTTTAAATTTTCATGTCACATGTTCATGCATTTTTAATGCATACGTACCTTCATTTCTTTATATTGTTTTGGTGCTTTTCTATTTGTCTCCCCCTCTCTCCTTCTTTCAGTCTACATCATGAAACCTAAGCTTAAAACCACATCATCTCGGAACCCTCTTCGTTTCGGGGCATCTTCCTCTAATCCTGCCCCTTCTCATCTTCAATTCCTTGATGAAAAAGCCTATAAGGACTTCACGGAGAACTTTTCCCAACAAGGCATTCATTCAGAACAACATGTCATTCTATCGAATTTCTCCGATACTGACCTACCCACTGTCATTCACAGTAGGGGTTGAGAGTCATTGTATGGAGTCCCAGTCACATGCCCTTCCATGATCATACAGGAGTTTTACTCCAATATGCATGGATTCAATTATTCAGTACCTCATTTTTCTACTCGCGTTCGAGGTACGCGCATTGTGGTCACTCTGGATATTGTATCCGAGGTGCTTCATGTCCCAAGGGTGGTGCATCCTAACTACCCCAGTTGTGAGCATCTTAATACTGTGTCTAAAGACGAGCTTATGTCTATGTTCTGAGAGACTCCTTTTATTTGGGGTCATAGTTAGAACACCTGTTGCTCAGCCTTTACTAAAGGTCCAAGGTTTCTTAATATGTTAATGACTTTTGTTCTACATCCTTTGTCTCACTATAACTCTATCACAGAGCCTCGCGCTCAATTTTTGTTATCCCTTTTAGAGCATATCTCTATTGGCTTCCCTTCTCACTTCATCCTCTCCTTCATAGATGTATATAAGGATACGGCGACCTATGATAAGCTCATCTTTCCTTCTGCTATCACAAGGATCCTTTGCCATTTTTCTGTCTCCTTTCCCGTTTCTGATCATTTCCCTATCATGTGTGCCATCGATGCAACAACTGTCAGACAAAGTGAGATGGTAACACCTCCAACTTCTTCAACTCCATCCACATCCTCTCCTTCTTCTTTTGTGGGCGGTGTGACTCCTGATGCGATCATGGTGTAACTTTAGCGCATGGATTCTTGCCTTGACACTCATAGCAATAAGTTGTGTCAGGTGAACACCCGTGTCAGTCGTATTACACGATGACAGGCTCGCCTTGGTGGCTTTATTGAGTCTCCTACTCCTTCTTCAGAGAATGCTGAGGATGAGGACGATGATGGTAGTGATGAGGAGGATGGTGCTAGCTCTTCCAGCGATGATGAGATCACTGCTTGAGTTACTTGCCCTTTGTCATTCATGACAAAAAGGGGGAGTAGTTTTGGGTATGAGAGTAGTCATTTATTTAGGGGGAGAATTAGTACATAGGAGATTTTTCTTAAGTGGGAGTGTATATACTTTGAGGGATGTAGTAAAGACTTTTATATCTTTTTTTACTTTACTTTTTAGATACATTGTTCTTACTTTGTAATAGCAAACCTTGTATTCCTTATTGATATATATATATATATATATATATATATATGATGAGGTTGTTCTTTCAGTTCTCTCACCTATCATTTCATGTGTTGTTTCTTTTCTCTATTTATACACATGCTTCTTATATATTTGTATGCAATCTTTTATTTCTGTCTTACACTAAGATGCCTTGATAAGTTTTGTTTAAGTGTTTCAAAAATACAAGTTATGAAAGTATTCCTTGCCATAAACTTTCTTCTTGCAAAATTTTTCAAGAGTCTGTGTCAGGATAGATTTTATTGCATTCAACAAGTGAGTATGATTTGAGTGATTTATGACTTCTGTCATATGTTCATTTGTTTGTTGTGATTTTTTCATGGATTGCCAAAGGGGGAGATTGTTAGGACATATGTGATTCATGTTAGGAATATATGTCATCATGTATTGCCTAATCCTTTGACAAAATGCACTTTACTTGTAATTGGGTAGATCTAGGATGTGTTTAATGTTTCAAGGAACAAGGTTTCAAGTTCAAGTGTTAAAGCCATGCAAGTCTATCCAAGAATCAAGTGATGAAGTGCTGGATTTTAAATCTCGATAGCTAGCTCGACAGCTAGTATCTATCGAGGTTTAAAAAGCTATTCTAGCACGATGCTCGACACCTTAAGAGAACAGCAACATAAAGTCTTGATCGCATATCTGACCTATGCTTAACAGGTTCACTCTCAAACATTCTACATATAGCACATTTACAATGTCTGACAGTTCAGGTAAAGAGATGGTTCCCTTTCCTTTAATCTGTGATTTGCACCCATCACCGAAAGTGACATGACCACCTTTCTTAGACTTGAAGACCTTAAAAAGATAGCAATCTCCAGTCATGTGTCGTGAGCATTCACCGTCAAGGTACCACAAACATGTGTCTATCAGCTTGAACGTAGACTTCATCATAAAGCACACCTCATGCTTTGATGACAGACTTGTAGGAATGGTGTTCTCTTTCATCTGTCATTTACAAACAAAGCCTTTAGCCTTCACTCTTCTCAGATGAACTCCTTTGCACATTCTCATTCCGAGGTAGTCTAGTTTCTTCTTTGTCATGTTAAGATATTTTTCAACCATCTTCATGATATCTTTCAAATAACTTTTAGACTTGCATTTTCTGAGAAACTCAACTAAATAGAGATTAGAAAAACAAGATGTATTTGAAATAAAAGATCTTTTCTTGCAATAGCAACTATGACAACAGGAGTCAATGCATCACGCAGTAAAGATTAAACCCTAATCAAAGTGTGCCTGCTTTGATACCACTTGATAGGCCAAAAATGTATTGAACCCTTGTGATGAATTAAATGATTAATTAGCCAAGTTTATTAATTAATCAAATTAACATGTAATTTGCGTGGCAGCACAAAAAAAGCACCATCTAAAATAAAATGTAGTGGAAAATAAAGTTGACAAGGTGATTTGTTTTCGAATGGGAAAAACCTCCAAGGTAAAAACTCCACCGGGTGATTTTAAGGTCACCACTCCCGAGAATTCACTATTATCACAAAAAGTGGTTACAAGTAAGGGAATCCCAGTACCTTATACCAACCTATAATTAACCCCTTACCCCAATACCCAATTGGACTTGTTCTACAGTGACAATCTCTACTTTTAATGTATGGCTCCAAGTATGTGACAAACCAATAGATGCGCGGATCCCATTACGCGACTAACCAATAGATGCGCGGATCCCAGTACTTGACTTAATCACTAACTTGAGAAGGATGTTGGCTACAAAGTTCTTCAGTTCATCACACGATGAAGATCATAAAGCTCCTTGGTCACAAAACCCTACAGTGTACAAACACAGCAACTTCTACAAGAGAAAGATGAACTAAGGCACATGTCTCCAGTTCACAATATGCTTGTAAAGAACTTTTGCATTAATGTGCATCAACTTGACAGCTCTTAAAACAATCCTTATATATGTTTAGGGTTGTGAGAAAAGAAAGCTCAAACATCTATGTACGGATTGGAATAAAATTAGAACTGAAAATCGGATTTTCATCATTCTTGATAGATACCCTATCTGTCGAGCAGCAGTTAAGTATCAGGCTAGAATAGCTTTTTAAACCTCAATAGACACTAGCTATCGAGATTTAAAATCCAACACTTCATCACTTGATTCTTGGATAGACTTTCATGGCTTTAACACTTGAACTTGGAACGTTGTTCCTTGAAGCGTTAAACACATACTAGATCTACCCAATTACAAGTAAAGTATGTTTTGTTAAAGGATTAGCCAATACATGATGACATCTAGTCCTAACATGAATCACATATGTCCAAACACTATATATAGGGTCAGGGCGATTTCTCCCTCATTTTTCTCGATCTCTCTCGATCCTTTTTGACTTCTCACCTTCCTAAACACCTCTCTCTCACTCCAAACCTCTTACCCAAGTGTTCTACGATCTCAAGATCACTTCTTTTCTCTGGTATGATTCTTTCTCATTCATCTCGTTGTGCATTTCATCTTTTATGACCTAACTTTGGGGGTTTGTTGAAAAATTTGGGGTTTTCCAAAATTGATGAGGTTTTGGCAAAATTTTGGGATGGGTTTTATTTAAAAGATCCCAATTGTTCATGCATCGCATCACATTTGTATTATAACAATGTTTCATGCATTATAGATGTGTGCTATATGTATTGAACACATGTGTGCTAGTAGGATTGGATTGGGTTGAGCCCAAGATGTTTTTACTTTTACATGTCACATGTTCATGCATTTTTCATGCATACATACCTTCATTTCTCTATATTCTTATTTTGATCTGTGTTGGTGCTTTTCTGCGTGTTTCTTTCCCTCTTTCATTTCTGTCTCAGAACCCTCTTCGTTCCAGGGCATCTTCCTCTAATCCTACTCCTTCACATGACAGGTTCCGTGATGATAGAGCCCGTAATGACGTTTTAGAGAACTTTTTTGGACAAGGCATTCATTTGGAACACCAAGTCATCCTATTGGATTTTTCCAATACTGACCTTCCCACTGTCATTCATAGTAGGGGTTAGGAGTCATTGTGTGGCATTCCGGTCACATGCCCTTCCATGATCATACAAGAGTTTTACTCCAATATGCACGGATTTGATTATTCTGTACCTCTTTTTGTCACTCGCGCTCGAGGTACGCTCATTGTAATCACTTCAGATATTGCATCCAAGGTGCTACATGTCCTGAGGGTAGCGCATCCTGACTACCTTGGCTATGTTTGTCTAAAGACGAACTCATGTCTCTATTTTGTGAGACACCTTCTTCTTGGGGTGATCGCCAAAACACCCCTTGCTTGGCCTTTGTTAAAGTTTCGAGATTCCTTAACATGGTGATGAAATTCGTTCTCCATCCATTGTCTCACTATAACTCTATCACAGAGCCTCGTGCTAGATTTTTGTTATCCATTTTGGAGCACATTTCTATTGACTTCCCTTTTCACTTTATTCTATCCCTCATAGATGGCTATAAGGATACGACGAACAGTTATAAGCTTATTTTTCTTGACTATCATGCAGATAGTTCGCCATTTTTCTATCTCTTATCCCGAGCTAGATCAATTCTCTGTTATGTGTGCCATAGACGATGCTACCGTTAAATGGAGCGAGGCGCAGCTTCTGCCGAGGAGGGCACGGAATGAGACGGCGACACTTCCCGCTTTTTCAGCTCCATCCACATCCGCTCCTTCTTCTGTTGTAAGTGGTGTGACTCTTGATGCGATCATGGCGCAGCTTCAGTGCATGGATGCCCGCCTTGACACTCTTAATGATGAGTTGTGTCAAGTGTACATTTGTGTCCATCATATTGTACGACGACAAGCTCATCTTGCTGGCTTTGTTGAGTCTCCCTCTCCTTCTCTAGAGGCTTTTAAGGACGAGGATAATGATAGTGACTCTAATGGTGATGAAAGTAGTTTTGGGATGAAAGTAGTCATGTATTTAGGGAGAGTAGTTATGCAGGAGATTTTTGTTAGGGGGAGTGTCTATACTTTGAGGGATGTAGTGAGGACTTATGTATCTTTTCTTTTCTTTATCTATTAGATACTTTGTTCATGTACCTTTGGTCTTATGACCACTTTCTGAAAGCAAACCATCTATTCATTATTGATATATATATATATATATATATATATATATATATATGATGAGGTTGTTATTATACTGCTTGTGTTACTTACCCCTTGTCATTCGTGACAAAAAGGAGAAGTAGTTTTGGGATGAAAGTAGTCATGTATTTAGGGAGAGTTAGTACGTAGGAGATTTTTGTTAGGGGGAGTGTCTATACTTTGAGGGATATAGTGAGGACTTATATATCTTTTCTTTTCTTTATCTATTAGATACTTTGTTCATGTACCATTGGTCTTATGACCACTTTGTGAAAGCAAACCATCTATTCATTATTGATATATATATATATATATATGATGAGGTTGTTATTACAGTTCTTTCACCTATATCTTCATGTGTTGTTTGTTTTCTCTCTTTATGCACATGCTTCTTATATAATTATATGCAATCTTTTATTCCTGTCTCACACTAAGATGCCTTGATGAGTTTTGTTTAAAGTGTTTCAAAAATATAGGTTGTCAAAGTCTTCTTGCCATCTACTCTCTTCTTGCAAAGTTTTTCAAGAGTTTGTGTTAGGATAGATTTTATTGTATACAACAAGTGAGTATGAGTTGAGTGATTTATAACTTCTCTCATATGTTCATTTGTTTGTTGTGATTTTGTCACGGATTGCCAAAGGGGAAGATTATTAGGACATATGTGATTCATGTTTCCTGGTTAGATCTTCATGGCTTTAACACTTGACTTAAACAACATATTTCTTGAAGTCTTAAACCCATCCTAGATCTACCCAATTACAATTAAAATGCATTTTTTCAAAGGATTAGGTAATTACATGAAATATGTCCATAACAGATGTAGAGAGGTGCGTTGAGGGATTGAGATTTATCCATCGTAAACAGGTCTTGGATCATACAAGGATATTGAAATCCAAGAAGTGTACCTGCTTTGATACCAATTGAAAGCTCGGATTTATGTGAAAACACATGAGCTTGTTCAGACCCTAAATTAAAAATTACGGCTAGATAATTTTTACTCAAACTTAACAATGTGTAGAACAAGATTAAATAAGTGCAATGAACCGATAATACTACTCTAAGCCATATCCATCAACAATAAAATAAAAGCTTAGAGAGTAAGGAAGAGAGATCCAAATACAAACACAAGACGTGTTATCGAAGATGAAACTGAAGAACTCGACGAAAAACCTCTCCGTGACCCTCCAAATAGAAATTGATCCACTAGAGAATAAAGTTGGTGTACACGAATAAAAAAAGACCCTTCAACCTAGTCTACCCCATGTACTTGAACCATTCAAACTCCTGCTACCAATGGACTTCTCGGAGACATGTCTTCTCTAGCTTTCCTAATCCTATAATTCAACCTGATTGCATCCGCCACTATATGGCTCATTCCAATGCTTCCCAATAGCACCAAAATCTCACTTAACACTCAAATTGAGTGTGGTAGGTGTTTGGGCTAAGAATCTCTCAAGGATCTAGAGATGGAAAGGTAGGAGTTGAGGAAAACCACAAGGAAATGTGTAGATGATTGTAGGTATAACAATCTCTAACTCTCAAGTGTACTTGCTAGGATTTTATCTCTGAAAAGCACTCCTTACAATTCATGGGTAATGATGGTATTTATAGTGATTTATGGCTTCTCTCATATGTTCATTTGTTTATTATGATTTTGTCACAAATTGCCAAAGGGGGATTTTGTTAAGACATATGTGATTCATGTTAGGAACATATGTCATCATGTATTGGCCAATCCTTTGACAAAATGCACTTTACTTGTAATTAGGTAGATCTAGGATGTGTTTAATGCTTTAAGGAACAAGGTTTTAAGTTCAAGTGTTAAAGCCATGCAAGTCTGTCCAAGAATCAAGTGATGAAGTGCTAGATTTTAAATCTCGACAGCTAGTATCATCGAGGTTTAAAAAGCTGTTCTAGCCTGATGTTCGACAGCTGCTTAATAGATAGGGTATCTATCTAGAATTATGAAAATTTGATTTTCAGTTCTGATTTCATTCCAATCCCAGAATAGATGTTTAGACTTTCTTTTCTCACAATCCTAAACATATATAAGGATTGTTTTAAGGGTTGTCACAGCTGATGCACATCAATGCAAAAGTTCTTCACAAGCATATTGTGAACCGAAGACATATGCCCTAGTTCATCTTTCTCTTGAAAAAGCTATTGTGTTTGTACACTGTAGGATTTTGTGACCAAGGAGCTTCGTGATCTTCATCATGTGATGAACTAATGAGCTTTACAGCCAACATCCTTCTCAAGTTGGTGATTAGGTCATGCGTTAAAATAAGAGATTGTCACTAGAGAACAAGTCCAATTGGGTATTGGGGTAAGGGTTCAACTGTAGGTTGGTATAAAATACTGGGATTCCTTTATTTGTAACTGCTTGTTGTGATAATAATGAATTCTTGAGAGTGGTGACCTTAGAATCACCCGTTGGGGGTTTTTGCCTTGGAGGTTTTTCCCATTCAAAAACAAATCACCTTCTCAACTTTATTTTCCGCTACATTTTATTTTAGATGGTGATTTGTTTGTTCTACCAGGTAAATTGCATGTTAATTTGATTAATTAATAAACTTGGCTAATTAACCAATAAATTCATCACAAGGGGTCAATACATTTTTACCCTATCATATAGAAATCCATAATTCTCGAAAGATCGAGAGATATCGAGAGGTGTCGAGCTTTAAAGTTCAACAGATATAGCTATAGAGAAGCTATCCAGAGTTGTCCATAGCAAAAGGGGCTCGATGGATCGAGAGGCTATCGAGCATCTATCAAGGAGAGAGAAATTTTTTCAATGGATTGAGAAGCTGTCAAGAAGCTATCGAGATTGCGATAAAAAAAAGCTAAAGAGCTCAATAGATAGCCTAGTTGGCAAGATGTGTCAAGTAGCTGTCGAGATTGCCAAAAACAGCTTTTTAGAAAAGGGAAAAACACAAACATGAATGTAATCAAGGATGTTACACAACCAAAGATCTAAACAACATTTTAAGCTCCCAAAATCATCTCTCAACAAAAAATGTTAAGCACATAGATCCAAAAACACACATACACACTAATCAAGTCTAACCAATTTTATATTTCAAAAACAAGTCTAGATAGTTTAGTGAGCATATATTTACACATGTAACCTTGTGATGGCCAAATCACATTGTACCTGCACATGTATCAAAAGTAGCAAAGAGTATTGCGTGTTGTGTGTGAAAAAAGATCGCAAGATTGCATATGCGTCAACATGTTATGATGATTTGAGATATGAGCAAATCCATTTTACTCACACACAATCATAACAGCTTGTGGAGACTATCACTTTCGAGGTACATCCTATAATTCCCACATCTCTTAGAAGATACTTTTGCAATCATATATAAAGCATTTTGATTCTTTTTTCTTTCATTTTTCTTTGCATATTTTTCTTTTATTAAGCATATGATGCATAGGCATATAAGAAAGAGAAAAGAAATACTCAATTATGTTAAGCTTTTGACATTACACTTTTGATATGCCGAAACATACAGATGTCATTTCATGATTGGTGGGCAATAGTGGTGAGATGGTTATTTATGCCTTTCTCTTAGGATTTTTTAGTCTTTCCCGTCAAAAATAGTGATACGAGTGTTAAGTATAAGAGATTACCTAATCTTACTCATCACAAACACAAGCAACAAAGCTCACTTGCTTAGTTGTGCATAGAGATGCTCGTCTAAGCTACAAGAGATACAAAGTTTAGAAAACTTTGTTTCATTAACAATTGAAGGTACACAAGTACCAATGTTCACAAACACACACTGTTTTTGTATTTTTCTGATTTTTCAAATTTTTCTTTTTTTAAAAAAAAATAAAATATAAAGCAAAACTAAAAACAGATAAACAAAAACATGTTAAATAAAACAATGCATAAAACTAAACTGACTCAAAAAGAAAGCACAACACACAAGTAATGTAACCATAAAAAATAGAGGGAGAGAGAGAAAAGTGACTAAATCACTCAGAGTCTTTTTCCTTCCACACCTTGGAAAAACCTCTCCTTTTAGCGAACCCATGAACCAACGGTGAGGGGGAAAGATTGCAACCGTTCAAGTTAGAATGGAATATGAGGGCTTTGAGGAGATCTCCAAGAGGATCAAAAGAGGATGGAAACTGACTCTGATTTCCTGATGAGATCATATGGTTGCTCTGTTGAGTGGCTAGCCAGTTATAACAATTAGGTCAAGTATGTCCGGTTGCTCCATAGTGATGACAAAAATGCTGTTTCTTCTGTTTAGGCTTTTGAGTATTACCCTTCTTAGCCTTAGAGTTTTTAGTTTCTTTCTTAGCAAGCTTAAGGGGTGCTCCTAAGATAGATTTACCTTTATCTATGTTCTCACTAGCTAACATAGTTTTGACATCATTGTTCTCAAATTCGACATTATTAGTAGGAGAAACAAAAATAAGAGTACTAGAGGAAGCAGTATTAGGAGAAGAGAAATCATACCCTAAACCACTTCGATTAGAAGCTGATTTCTGATGGCTGAGCATCTCATCAAGCTTTACACTTGAAGTCCTCTCCAGCTAAGGTCTAACTTGGAACAACTCTGCCTCAAGCTTCTTGGTCTTCTCAGCTAAGAAATTATTCTCAAATCTCAGTGCTCCTATAGTCTAATTGGCTTCACCAAACTTTGTGAAGATTTCTTCTCGTTCAAGCTCCACATCACTGAGCTTCATGGTGGCCAACCTATACAATTTCTCACGCTTTTCAAATACCTTGAATAACTTTGCATAGGCTGTGTGTGTTGGAAAATCGGGTTTTGTATCTCATACAAAACACACAGCGGAAGCAACAAACAAGGATCTATTTCATTCATGATTGACAACATGCACTATGTAAATTTCAGAATTTAAGAACAAGATAGTGTACCTTGGTGTGGTGAAATTCAAAACAAAAGATTAGAAGTACTCAGGAATACTTTTAATCTTCACTCCAATTCCACTTTACGCCCAAGAAGTATGGTCTCTCAATCAGTTTCCAAGGAAGAATTATCGATTAGCTTCACTCACACATACACACCATTTCACAATGATGTCTCTCCTTCTTTTATTCTCTTATATAAAAATTCTATATGTTTCTCCCTTTATAACTAACTGATTATCTAATTGGGCTTGCCTATTGGGTCTTTCTAATTGGGTTTTAGTGTGTAGCTTGGAGTGGGACCAATAAGACACTAGCTCCAATGGGCCTTGGACTTTTCTATCAACTATTGACAAGTCCAAAGTTACCATTAATTATATTTAATACCACTATATAAATATAATTGCACTCTATACCTTATTAATAAATTATATCCCAAGACTTTATTATACACGCAACCCCTTCATAAAATATTCGTAGCAATACAAAGTCATGAATATAAACTGCCACTTTGAAAATTACTATATCTTATTCCTTGAGTACCCGGTTTAATCCATTAAGTTCTTTATCATATATTCATGAAATCCAATTTCATAAATATATACTTTAGTAACCCTTTACTAAAGTGGTTAGGCCTAACACTCTGAATAACCAAACCCATTAAACTTATCTCAAGGGAATATTTTATATCTCTGTTAAGAATATATATTCCATCAACACTAAATGTGGCTGCCCAACATACTGAGATTTTGACCGTTACTTTAGATCTTACTCCTGATATATCAAAGCAACCTACACGTCATGATCAGGTCTATTATTCTCTCAAGATTAAGAGTTCATGCAAATAGAGGTCGTGAGATTTATTATTCATTTGACAGTCGTTAAAAGAATAATAAATCACACAGCAATCCAGTTCAATGTGTCTTAACTCTTAAAACATATCAACATATCAATTAGAAGTCTCCACTTCTATAATCAAGACAAATCATCTTAGTTGATACGTTATAGTCTTCGCAGATGAAATGCCCAATTTCATCACCGACTACGAACTATAAATTCAGAGTTTACAAAGAACTTGTAATTTATATCTTCTGTGACTTTTCATATAAATCACATACTATGCATCTCATGGACTATATGATAATGTCTCAATATTCATGTTACTATTATTTTTAGATAATAATAAAACAACTTGATTAATCATAACATTAAGTCATACATAATGTCATACATAACATCATACAATAGGATTTAAGGGCACACATCCTAACAGCGTGGATGTCATCTTGTTCATCCATATTCTCAAACTTCGACTCCACCAAGTCCTCTTTTTCATCCATATCTTCTACAATCCCCTCAGTAGGATTGACAGTGGCAGTAGAGGCATTTAAGATTCCATCATGCTCAATTTCAGAATCATTTTCAAGTTCAGTGTCGCTCAATGTAGCAGCAAATGCCTTGCTTTTCCCAATGGTCTTGAGATATGTAGGACACTCCTGTTTCATGTGTCCAAAACCTTGACACCCGAAACACTTAGGTCTTGAGGGAATAGTGTACTAAAAGCCATCCCTAGCATCCTTATTCCCTTTGTCTTGGCTCTTAGACTGTGAAGAACTAAAATGCCTACGATCCTTGTTGAAGCCCTTTGCATTGGCATTATCCATGAACTTCTTGAATTGCCTTGTGATGTAGGACATCCTTTTAGAATCTTCATCCTTTGAAGACTCATCTGTGTCACTAGTCTAGACCTTTAATGTCATACTCTTACCCTTACTTGATTTCTCAATCCTTGTTAAACCCAACTCATAGGTCTGTAGATTACCAACCTCTGTCAAAGGAATTTTGTCAATGTCCTTTGATTCCTCAATAGCGGTGATCTTGGCATGTAATCTCTTGGGTAGAGATCTAAGTACTTTTCTCACAATCTTGGGTTCAGGAATGGTTTCCCCAAGATTAAAGGATGAGTTCACTATGTCCTTGAGCTTGGCATAGAACTCATCAAACGACTCATCCTCCTCCATCTTAATCTCTTCAAAACTTATAGTAGGCCTCTGAAGCTTCGAGTCCTTGACAACCTTGGTTCCTTTATTGGTTGTCTGGGGGATGGTCCATGCTTCCTTCGCAGTTTTAGAGGAGAATATCTTCTTGAACTCCTCATTTGTGATGGTACTGAACAAAGCATTCAATGTCCAGCTGTTGAAGTTTGCCACCTTGATCTTAGCATCATCCCAATCGGCTGGTGCTTCCTTCGGCTTGATCCAGCCTATCACCACAGCTTGATACACTTTTTCATCTAAAGATTGCAAGAAAGCTCTCATGCGTACTTTCCAGTATGCATAGTTAAAACCATCAAATAAAGGGGGTATAATGAGTGACTACCCTCTATCCATGACAAACAGGGGTCAATGGATCACACAGCAAATATTAAAACCTAATAATAATGTGCCTGCTTTGATATCACTTAATAGGCCAAGAATGTATTGACCCCTTATGATGAATTAACCAATTAATTAGCCAAGTTGATTAATTAATTAGATTAACATACAATATGTGTGGTAGCACAGACAAATCACTAACTAAAATAAATTGCATTAGAAATTAAAGTTGACATGGTGATTTGTTTAAGAAAAGGGAAAACCCCCAAGGCAAAAAACTCCACTGGGTGATTTTAAGGTCAACACTCCTAAGAATTCACTATTATCACAACAAGCAGTTACAAGTAAAGGAATTCCAGTACCTTATACCAACCTACAATTGAACCCTTACCACAATACCTAATTGGACTTGTTCTGTAGTGACAATCTCTCCTTTTAATGCACGACTCCCAGTACGTGACTAACTAGAAGATACGCGGATCCCAGTACGCAACTGAATCACCAACTTGAGAAAGATGTTGGCTATAAAGTTCTTCAGTTCATCACATGATGAAAATCACAAAACTCCTTGGTCAATAAATCCTACGGTGTACAAACACAGCAACTTCTTCAAGAGAAAGATGAACTCGGGCATATATCTCCGATTCACAATATGCTTGTGAAAAATTTTTGGATTAATGTACATCAGCTATGACGGCCCTTAAAACAATCCTTATATATGTTTAGGATTGTGAGAAAAGAAAGCCCAAACATCTATTCACGGATTGGATGAAAATTAGAACTAAAAAACTGACTTTCTTAAATCTCGCAGCTATCAAGGTTCGGGCTTAAACAGCTTATTAAACTTCAATAAATACTAGCTATCAAGATTTAAAAACCAGCATTTTATCACTTGATTTTTGGACAGATTTACATGGCTTTAACACTTGAACTTGAAACCTCGTCCCTGAAGCATTGAATACATCCTAGATCTACCCAATTATAAGTAAAGTGCGTTTTGTCAAAGGATTAGCCAATTCTAAATTAGCATATGTTCCTAACATGATTCACATATGTCGTAACAATGTACTCTAAATTTATTTTCTAGTGGATTGATTTCGACTTGAAGGATCATGGAGAGGTTTTTCGCTGAGTTCTTCGATTTCCTCTTCAATAACACGTCTTGGTGTTGTCTTGTGTTTGCATCTATCTTCCCTATTCTTTAAGCTTTCATTTATTGTTGATTGTTGATGGATATGGCTTAGATTAGTGCTATCGATTCATTGCGCTTATTTACTTTTGTTCCACACTTTGTTAAGTTTAAGCAAAACCTATCTAGCCATAATTTTTAATTTAGGGTCTGAACAAGCTCATGTCTTTTCACACAAATTTGAGCTTTCACCTTCAATAGAGCTTCACGATGGACTTCAGAAGATAGCAACAGGTCTAAAATAGAAATCTAATTTGGTGATTTGTGTTGGAAAAATACGTGTTTGTATCTCATCAGAGCATACGTAGTGGAAAGTTAACGGATCTACTTCATTCATAAATGTTAACATGTATTATGTAAGTTTCATAATTTAAGAACAACATAATATACCTTGGAGCGGTAAATTTCAAAACTCGAAGATCAGAAGCACTTGGGAACACTTTTAATCTTCACTCCAACTCCATTAACACTCAAGATGTGTGGTCTGTCAATCAGTTATCAAAGGGAGAATGTCAAGTGTCTAACACTCACATACACACCACTTCACAATGGTGTTCTTCTTTTTCATCCATTAAAAAATTTGTCTGTTTCTCCATTTGTATCTAACTGATTATTTAATTGAGCTGGCCTTTTGGGCCTTTCCAATTGGGCTTAAGTGTGTGGCTTGGAGTGGGACCAAAAGGGACCAATAAGACACTAGCTCCAATAGGCGTTGGGCTTTTCTGTCAACTCTTGATAAGTCCAAAGTTACCATTAACTACATTTAATACCACTATATAAATATAGTTGCACTCTAGGCCTTATTTATAAATCATATCCCAAGACTTTATTGTGCATTCAACCCTTCATAAAATAATCATAGTAATACAAAGTCATGAAAGTGGATTGCCACTTTGTAGATTACTACATCTTAATTCCTTGAGTACCTGGTTTAATCCTTTAATGTTATTCATCATACATTTACGAAATCCAATTTCGTAAATAATCGGCCTAAAGAATCACATTATAATCGGCCTTTCGAATGGTTTTCAAGAATTCATTGGCTTCTTTAGTGGTGACCCTATTCCTGACTAGCTCGGCTATACCCTTGCCAACCTCTTTCCTCCTCTTTTCTAATTCCTTGGGAGTACAACATCGACCACTCCTAGTGAGTCCGACTATGCTTGAAGAGATATTAGAGCGCACCTCTTCCTTTCCAGTTCAAATGGAGATCAAAATCACATCATACTTTCATGGGACATGATGGCTATCTTTGTAAGGGAAGGGCTTCGGCATATAGATGACCATGCCTTCTTGAGTTTGCAAATTTGGCAACAGGGAAAACATCTTTGGACCAATGATTACTGGGCCAAGTAAAGCTACATCTAAGGCTTTGGAGCCAAGTATCCCAAAGATTCCTAAGATAGACCTTAGCAAAACTAGAGGATAGAAACCTCGAATGTCCAGGACGATAAGGGTTCCCTTCTAGATAAAACCTGGAAATTGTTCTACAACTGCAGGTAATGCTAAGACCAAAGGAGTGGAACCTTCAATGGCTAGTATGGTTTTTCATTTCTTTGGAGTTGGCGCCCCTGATTCCACAAGTGATTCTATAATCTCTTCGATAATGACCAAGGTCAGAAGAGGTGGCGTCCTTATCCCTAGAGGAACCTTACAGAGGCGCTCTTGCAAGTATTCATCCCAGTCTTTCCTTGATCCTATTGCCATAGTGTTGTGCCTAGTTCTCGCTTGGGTACTTAGAGGGCATAAACTAGCTTCCATGCAATCACTCCTTCACACAACCTCTCTTTCAATACAGATGATACCACTATCGGCTAGACTATGAACTTGTGCCCTGAGCACTCTGCAATCAAGTAGGGCATACCAGTCCCTACTGTGACAAATTAAGCAAACTTCCCAGTCGAAACCTGGGGCTCCTATGTTCTCTAAAACAATGTGACTTTCTTAGGCTAAACCTTGCAGCATGGCTTTCCAAGGGAATGATGGGGATGAGAAATCTAGGATCCTTCTTCTCCAATATAGAGATAGCATTCACATTCCCTTCCAGATGATGAGGCAAGGGATTAGTGATAACATTTGGCCCGACCACATTGTCGAACTATACTAATTTGTTGTCAATGAGATCTTGGATCCGGTGCCTCAACTACACACATTCTTCCAAGGTATGCCCTTTGGCTCCGAAATGGTGCTCACATTTCTTAGATGAGTTAAAACAGGGTAAAGGAGGACTTTCTTAGGATTTTGCAAATTTTGGAGTCACTAGCTTCTTCTCCAATAGATAGGCATAAAGCTCTACCATGGACATGGGTAACGGAGAGAATTTCCATGGTTCCACCTTGATATATCGGGGTTGATCGGGCCTTCCCCTCTGATTGAATGCTCGATAAGGTGCCTAGGCTAGCTGAACCTGTTGCTAATAAGGCCGGGCATTTGGGGCTATATAAGTAGAAATGACACCCGTCGGCCCTTCAGGTGTTTTGTCGATCACATAAATTGGCTTCCTTCCCTTTGCAGCCGATTGGCCTTTTTACATGTTGTTCTATCATAGAACTTAGAGCCTTAGGATCAACTATTTTATTGCTCCTAATACCCTCATCAATGAGCTCCCCAATAGGAATCAGGCTTGCAAAGTGAGTGACTTGGGCACTAATCATCTTTTCGTAGTAAGGAGGCTTAAGGTTATAGATGAACCACTTGATCATTTCGTCTTCCAGCATGAGAAGAAGCACTTAGGTGGATAGCTCACACCACCTTTGGGCATACCCATGGAAGGATTCCCTAATCTTTTCTGTCCTCTGAAGAATTGTGCAGACAGGAGCTATCTTGGTATTGAACTGGTAATACTCCAAAAATGCATTAGCCATCTCTCTCCAAGTGGAGGTCTTTTCCAATCTCACGTACCATGTGGCTGCAGGGCCAGGGAAAATCTGGCAAAGAAAAGGATGATTTTTTCCATAGGGTGCCATCTTTCTACATAACATGCACAAATGGGCGTAAGGATCTCCATTACCATCATACTTGACAAACTTGGGTGCCTTGAACTTAGGAGGCATAATGACCTGAGGGAAATTGGTCATGCTATCTAGATCGACATTTTCTCGAGCACTAGAGCCCTTTATGATACAGATTTTCATAGTTAAGGTTTCCACCTGAATTTTGACCTGACTATAACCAATCTCTGGTGTCTTATCCTTAAAAGGATCTACTTCCTAGTCATTCCCTTGTGGGGTGATTGGTGGCGTGGTTTGGCCTTGATCTGGATCTAGTGGAGGTCGAGTCTCGTTTTCCGAATGGGATGTAAAGCCCTCTAGAGTGGGACCAGATGAATCTTGGTTCCCTCTTATAACTAGTTGTTGCATCATGCACATCATTTCTGCCATCTGTTCTTTCATCTGTATAAACTCGGCAACACTTACTTCAGAAGCTGAAGGATCACTAGAAGACATCTCTCTAGCACAAGACCTAGTGATAATGGGATCACGATGTGATGGTTACTTGGATTGTTTCCCTTTAGCAATGTTATCTCTTTATGATCCTAGAAAGGAAAAGAATGGGATGTGAAATAAATGGGGTACATTTGAAAATTTAACAATGTGGATACACAAAGCAAACATGAAGTTAGTTTAGTTCTTGCTTATTTGAAATGCACCTATCATTTTTGAAATATTGGCTTAGACCCTTGATTAGGTATTTATCATGGTGAGTTTCTATAATGATGCAGAATTAATGCACAAACTTTGCAAGCAATTGGAACTTTCATATCATGCAAGTAATGCCTTTACAAAGTTTAGATTTTTACAATGCCCCAAGTTCATGGGCTATAGGCATTGGCTCCAACATTGGACCGTTTACAATACAAGGAAATTCAAATTTATAATGAAGAGCTTCATTCTTGATTGCTTGGTCTTCTCGGGGAAGAACTTGGATTCTTGGTAATGTCCTCCTTGGCGCGGAGTTCTAGCTACTTGCCACACATTTTCATGACAGAGCCATTAGTGTATGCATGCATGCCCTTGTAAGGTTGGAAACCCTTAGGGATTGGGTATGATGTAATGTGCAAGCAACGGGGTCGCTTTTCCCTAGGGGTTTAATCATAGATGCTATGTAAACAAGATGGATAGAACCTAGAGTAGAGCATAACTCTTTGATGCAAGCAACAAACCTGCAAACGAAAACTGGACACTTTCCCCTTGACTCATTTTGAAAACAATCCTATAAAGGATATCCTGCCTTAGGCTAGGATGTTCACTTGGATTTGGCTCTTCCTAGTCCTCACGAGTTTGACATAGTCTAGGCCAACTATATGAGACACGGCTCAACCAGTAAGTTGGTCCTATTCTTAGGGGGGACCTCGATCATCTAATCCTTCCTTTCATAGAAGTTGTGGGATAGAGCGGATCAAGGATGCCTTTTTAGCAAAATCCTGTCCACCCATGGACCCAGGAAAAGCCTACAATTTGGCATCCAATAACTACCTAGGGTATGAGCATCCAGCATTTGCCTTCAACGCTAAGTACGAGTTCAACCCAATATGAGGGGTGATGTCTTGCATTTGGAAATGAAAAGGGAAAGACTTTCCAAGCACAATAGAAATATGCACAAATAAAGGTGAAGTAGAAATTAAAGATGTATGAAATCACCAATAGTAAATAAAGTCGCCACCAATCATTGGGTTTTTCTAAGGTGAGATTGGTCACCTAACTCTATTTGATTTTATTACTGATCTTAGGCTAAGAAAAAAGTCATTTTTCCAAATCTAATATGGATGGATAAAAAGTCTTGATTCCTGAGTTTAGAAGTCTAGTTACGTGTGGGGAAGGTCTTAGGCACCCCACAACGCCTATCCTTAGACAGTCCTTTGTTTTAGTAAAATCATAATTTTTGGACATTTTCAAAACGAGCTATTGGAATTAGCTTTCGGGGCTTAAAATGTATTAGGCTTTGAGGTTTTGTCGGTGCATCATAGAACACAAAATGCTATTCTCACCAAGCTATTAACATGAGAGTATGGCAATGGTGATGCCCCATTTTCTCGGTAAAAATCTGACAGAGTTTCGCGTTTGATGCGCTATGGCACACCGACAAGGGTTCATGCCTGTGTATATGGCACGTGCCAACTTGCTCATGCTAGGACAAGCCAAAGCCCTTCAAAGTGTTTTAACACATTAATATATGATGCATACACGGGGAAACAAATGTCACTTGGTGACATGGATCGGGATGATCACCGCAGTGACTATGCACACAGTATGATACAAATATGCACCTATAGCAATTGCCTTGAGTACATACGTTGGAAAATCTGGTTTTGTATCTCATACAAAACACGCAGTGGAAGCAACAAACAAGGATCTATTTCATTCATGATTGATAACATGCACTATGCAAATATCAGAATTTAAGAATAAGAAAACGTACCTTGGTGTGGAGAAATTCAAAAAAAAATATTAAAAGCACTTGGGAACACTTTAATCTTCACTCTAATTCCATTTTACGCCCAAGAAGTGTGGTCTCTCAATCAGTTTCCGGGAAAATGAAAGTGTGCCTCACTCTCTCTCTTTTTCTTTTTCTCTACGCTTATAAAAAATTCTGTATGTTTCTCCCTTTATAACTAACTGATTATCCAATTGGGCAGGCCTATTGGGCCTTTCCAATTGGATTTGAGTATGTGGCTTGGAGTAGGACCAAAAGAGACCAATAAGACACTAGCTCCAATGGGCCTTGGGCTTTTCTGTCAACTCTTGATAAGTCCAAAGTTACCATTAATTATATTTAATACCACTATATAAATATAATTTCACTCTAGACCTTATTAATAAATTATATCCCAAGACTTTACTATACACGCAACCCCTTCGTAAAATATTCGTAGTAATACAAAGTCATGAATATAGACTGCCACTTTGAAAATTACTACATCTTATCCTTGAGTACCCGGTTTAATCCTTTAAAGTTATTCAACATATATTTATGAAATCCAATTTCATAAATATATACTTTAGTAATTTCTAACCAAAGTGGTTAGGCGTAACACTCTGAATAACAAAACCCATTAAACTTATCTTAAGAGAATATTTTATTTCTCCGCTAAGAGATTATGAATTCCATCTTGAGAATATATGTTCCATCAACACTAAATGTGGTTGCCCAACATACTAAGGTTTTGACTGTTACTTTAGATCTCACTCCTGATATATCAAAGCAACCTACACATCATGATCATGTCCATTATTCTCTCGGGATTAAAAGTTCATGTAAATAGAAGTCGTAAGATTTATTATTCATTTAACAGTCGTTAGAAGAATAATAAATCTCACAGTGGTCCAATTCAATATGTCTTAATTCTTCAAACTTATCAACATATCAACTAGAAGTCTCCACTTCCACAATCAAGACAAATCATTTTAGTTGATACGCTATAGTCTTCGCAGATGAAATGCCCAATTTCATCACTAACTATGAACTATAAATTCTAAATTTACAAAGAACTTGCGATTTATATCTTCTGTGACTTTTCACATAAATCACATATTATGCATCTCATGGACTATATGATAATGTCCCAATATTCATGTTGCCATTATTTTAGATAATAATAAAACAACTTTATTAAACATAACATTAAGTCATACATAATGTCATACATAGCATCATACAATAGGATTTAAGGGCACACATCCTAACAATCTCCCAACTGCCCTAAAGACTATTGTGCACTAATCTAACTCTCATTTCCTCCAAATGTGACTCGAAAGTCCTTTGAGGCAAGGTTTTGGTAAAAGGATCTGCTAGATTATTTGCACTTTCAATCTTTGCTACCACAACATCTCCACAAGCAACAATGTCTCGAATGATATGATACTTCCTCTCAATGTGCTTCCCTTTCTTGTGATTTCTTGGATCTTTGGATTGTGCAACCGCTCCACTATTGTCGCAAAACAATGTGATGGAAATTTGCTCTATTCTTACAACAGCAAGATTAAAAAGGAATTTCTTGAGCCAAACAGCTTCCTTTGCTGCTTCACAAGCAGCAATATACTCAGCTTCCATGGTGGAGTCTGCAATACAAGATTGCTTAACACTCCTCCAACTTATGGCTCCACCTCCCAAGGTGAAAACACATCTTGAAGTGGATTTTCTAAAATCTAGATCCGATTGAAAATATGAATCTGTATAGCCAATGGGAATCAAATCCTCACTATAGTAAACAAGCATATAATTTCTCATTCTCCGTAGATACTTGCGAATATGTTTTACAGCTTGCCAATGTTTTGGTCTTAGATTTGATTGATATCGGCTGACTATGCCAACTGAATAACAGATATCTGGTCTAGCACAAAGCATGGCATACATGAGACTTCCCACTGCAGAAGCATAAGGAACTTGTCTCATCATATTTTCTTCCTCTTGAGTCTTAGGCCTTTGGTCATCACACAAAGGAACTCCATGTCTAAATGGAAGCAATCCTTTCTTAGAGTTTTGCATGCTAAACCGTTCTAAAACCTTATCTATATATCTAGTTTGTGATAAGCCTAACATCTTATTCTTACGATCTCACCAAAGCTTGATCTCTAGAATAAAGTCAGCCTCACCCAAGTCCTTCATATCAAATTGGCTTGACAACCAAACTTTTACTGATGACATTATCCCTACATCATTCCCAATAAGTAGAATATCATCAACATAAAGCACTAAGAACATTACTACTTTATCTCGATGTCTTTTGTACACACATGGTTCATCAAGATTTTGTTCAAAACCAAAAGACTTGATTGCTTGATCAAATCTGATGTTCCAAGAACTGGATGCTTGCTTAAGTCCATAAATGGACCTTTTCAACTTGCATACCATATGCTCTTGGTTCTTTGCTATGAAACCTTTCGGTTGCAATATGTATATTTCTTCTTCAAGATTGCCATTAAGAAATGCAGTCTTGACATCCATTTGCCAAATCTCATAATCATAATGAACAGCAATGGATAAGAGAATTTTGATAGACTTAAGCATGGCCACTAGCGAAAAAGTTTCATCATAATCAATACCTTCTTTTTGTGTATACCCTTTCGCCACTAGTCTTACTTTAAAGGCTTCAACCTTTCCATCTATCCCTCTCTTCCTCATGTAAACCCATTTACAACCAACGAGTTTAATGTCGTTAGGCGCCTTTACAAGATCTCATACACGATTGGAATACATAGAATCCAATTCAGATTTCATAGCTTAGACCCAATGATGTGCATCTACATCATTTATTGCTTCATCATAAGTGTAAGGATCCGATTCAGCCACTTCTGAGATAGCTTCATAAGTCTCTCTCAAAACTATAAATCTTATAGGAGGCCGAACAATTCTCCCACTACGACAAGGCACCTATGTACTAGACATCTCATGAGTAGTATCTTGTGGTGTATCTAATACAGTCACATCATCCCTAGTTTCATCCATTGGTTGTTCAACTACAGGTTCATCTATTTCAGTCAATACAACTTTACTTCTAGGATTAAAATTATTCACATAATCATCTTCCAAAAATTGGCATGGGTGCTAACAAACACTTTGTTATCCTTATGATTATAGAATAAATAACTTTTGGTTTCTTTTGAATACCTTAAAAGCATGCATACTTCCGTTTTAGCTTCCAACTTATCGGACTTCCCTTTCAACACATGTGCTAGACATCCCCAAATGTGGAGATATTTCATACTAGGCTTGTGCCCACTCCACAATTCCTTGGGTGTGTTGGGAATAGATTTTGATGGAATCAAATTCAAAACATGCATAGCAGATTTTAGTGCATATCCCCAAAAAGAAACTGGTAAAGTTGAATAACTTATCATCGACCTAACAATTTCCAAAAGAGTCCTATTCCTTCTTTCCGCTACACCATTTTGTTGGGGAGTTCCAAGTGTAGTCTATTGGGAGACAATCCCATTTTGAATTAGGTAATCCTTGAAATTCCCAAGAAGGTATTCGCCACCTCAATCAGATCGAATGGCCTTTATGCGTTTACCCAATTGATTTTCAACTTTAGCCCTAAACTTTTTGAACTTTTCAAAGGCTTCAAACTTCCGTCTCATTAGGTACACATAACCATATCTTGAGTAATCATCCATAAAAGTGATAAAATACTCATAACCTCCTTTTTCTTAGGTTGACATAGAACCACATACATCTGTATGAACTAATTCAAACAACTCTTGGGCTCTTCTACCTTTTGCATTAAAAGGTCGTTCGGTCATTTTACCTTCCAAACAATATTCGCAAACTGGAAATCCATCAAAGTCTATGGGCTGTAAAAGTCCATTTTTGATTAGTCTTTGAATCCTATTTGAATTAATGTGACCCAAACGCAAGTGCCATAGATATGCATCACTAGTAGAAGGAAACTTTCTCTTTAATGATTTTACATGAGGGCTACTATCTAATTCAGAATTGTATAATTTATGCTTATCAGGAATTAAAATATAAAGACCATCCACAATATTGTCAGAATAGATAAATATTGTATCCTTCTTTATTACAACATTGTCTTTCAGGATAACACAATACCCATGTTTACGTAAGTAAGTTGCAAAAATTAAATTTTATGAACATTAAGTACATACAAACAATCTTCCAATATCAAAACTCTAGACTTAAAGCATAAATTAAACACTCCAACAGCTTCAACTAGAATCTTGCTCCCATAAGCCAAAGTAAGAAATAGTTCTCCCTCATTCAACTTTCTGGTCTCCTGGAACCCTTGCAAAGAATTGCAAATATGATTAGTACAACCTGAATCCACACACCAGGAATCTATTGTATTCTGTACCAAACATATTTCAAGACGAAATGAACTTTTCATACCCTTATTCTTGGCAGCCTTGAATGTTGGACAATTCCTCTTCCAATGTCCTTTCTCACCACAATGGAAACACTTTCCTTTGGTTTTCTTTCCTTTGTTGGCAACTCCTAAGGCAATTTGTTTACCATCTTTCTTAGTGAAGTCCTTCTTCTTCTTCTTTTTCTTCTTACCCTTGCCTTTTGACTTAGGTTAAAAAGTAGAAGCTTCACCCACATTGGCTTCAACACTTGAAGTACCAAGGATGCCTTCTGCCGCTACTAACTCTTTCATTAATTCAGACAAAGAATAAATGTTTTTGTTCATATTATAATTGAGTCTGAATTCCTTGAATGAATCCGGTAGTGACAGAAGTATCATATCCACTTGGGATTCTCCATCAATGTCGGCACCTAAAACTTCTAATGTATTCAGATTAGCAATCATCCTAAGACAATTTTCCCTCACTGAATTTCCTTCAGCCATTTTGGTATTATAAATTTGCCTCATAGTTTCTTGCCTTGTAGAACGGTCTTACTCACCAAACATCTCCTTCAGACTAAGCATTATGTCCGAAGCAAGTTCTTCATCCTGCATTTGATGTTGTAGAACATTTGAAATAGATGCTAGGATATAGCACTTAGCCATTTCATTAGATTTCTGCCAACGATCATATTGATGTTTTTCCTCAAGAGGAGCATCTAATGAAGGAAAGCTAGGACATGGTTGAGTAAGCACATATTTGTGCTCTTCAGCAATAAGAACAATGTCCAAATTTCTTTTCTAGTCAACATAGTTGGATCCAGTTAGTTTGTTTTGTTAAGAATAGCAACAAGTGGGCTAAATGATGTCATGATATAAATCTAAAAATAATAAACATGAATATAATAAGTAAACTGGACATTATCAATTTAGCATATAAGCATATAATATGGAACCTTAATAAAACCATAAAATAATATATGCAACGACAACCCAATCCATGTCTATAATTCCTTGGTAGCAAGTTTATTATAAACACATTAATTGGTTGAGAACTATTCTCATTATTTATACTATCATGATAATACTTATCAAACACTAACAATATACCATATTACCTTTAGCCTCTAAGTAATAATGACATAGCTCCTTTGGGAGGTTAACATTACACTTAGTCTAGTGTACACCATTATCTAGAATCATGTGTAGCCACATTTCATTTTCCCTTTATAGTGTTTAAACTTGTAGTACCATGAAACAAAACACTCTCCTTTGGAATCGAGAGGCATATACGCCAAGACGAGATGCTTGTCTACGATTCTTTTAAACGGGTAAGTTCATCCTATAATACTATGAAATAAACACCCTCATTTGAAATCGCAAGGCATATACACCAAGACGAGGTGCTTATCCCACACTACTATGAACCGATAATGGAGACCGTGAAATCCAACCCTTGTATCTCTCTCCCACTAGATATTTTAAAATAAAGGTTTTTAAAATCAATATATATAAACATGAACTGATCTTAATATATATATTTACATATATTAATCAATTCATGAAGTTAGCCCTTGAATCCTTATTAACATATAAAAACAAATCAACCTTTTATCAATAGATATAAGGTATTTTAATGCTTATTACATACAGTTTCCACTTTACAATATATATATATATATATATATTAATCAATTCATGAAGACAAGGATTCCACCCTTACAATATATATATATATATATATATATATATTAATCAATTCATGAAGACAAGGATTCAAGAGTTACTCCCTTAAAGATAATAATACAACTGTGGGCCATGAAACAAAAAAAAAAAAAATTCCAAACCAGAAATAGTGACTTTACAAACAATTGCATTGTAAACTCATATATATTTATACACGGATTGGATGAAGCAATATCATCCAAGCAGTGCATAACAATCCAAGCGCATAAGTTAGTTATATATATATATATATATATATATATATCGATCATGAGAATAACTACCCCCATTTCAATAACTATATCAAGACACGGCCACATTAACTTCCATTCAATCCCACTTGCAATATATATATATATATATATATATATTACAAACTAAGATTTCCATTAATGGTTATTGAATGAATGACCAATCCGTGCACTCTTGGTGTCATGCAAAACAATATATCGCATATATTGATCAATGCACACAAGGTTTATAGAACAATATCTTTATGTAGAAATTTGAAAACATAAAGATAACAGTTTTCTAAAATTCTAAAATCCAATCACACGCTATACAATCATGATATGAAAACCTAGCTCTGATACCAATTGTTGGAAAATCTGGTTTTGTATCTCATACAAAACACACAACGGAAGCAACAAACATGGATCTATTTTATTCATGATTGATAACATACACTATGCAAATATCAAAATTTAAGAATAAGATAGCGTACCTTGGTGTGGAGAAATTCAAAACAAAGATTAGAAGCACTTGGGATCACTTTTAATCTTCACCCCAATTCCACTTTACGCCCACAAGTGTGGTCTCTCAGTCAGTTTCCAAGAAAGAATGAAAGTGTGCCTCACTCTCTCTCTTTTTCTTTTTCTCTACGCTTATAAAAAATTCGGTATGTTTCTCCCTTTATAACTAACTGATTATCCCTATTGGGCCTTTTTAATTGGGCTTTAGTGTGTGACTTGGAGTGTGACCAAAAGGGACCAATAAGACACTAGCTCCAATGGGCCTTGAGCTTTTCCGTCAACTCTTGACAAGTCCAAAGTTACCATTAATTATATTTAATACCACTATATAAATATAATTCTACTCTAGGCCTTATTAATAAATTATATCCCAAGACTTTATTATACACGCAACCCCTTCATAAAATATTCGTAGTAATACTAAGCCATGAATATAGACTGCCACTTTGAAAATTACTACATCTTATCCTTGAGTACCCGGTTTAATCCTTTAAAATTATTTATCATATATTTATGAAATCCAATTTCATAAATATATATTTTAGTAACTTCTTACCAAAGTGGTTAGGCCTAACACTCTGAATAACCAAACTCATTAAACTTATCTCAAGAGAATATTTTATATCTACGTTAAGAGATTATAAATTCCATCTTGAGAATATATGTTCCACCAATACTAAATGTGGCTGCCCAACATACTGAAGTTTTGACCGTTACTTTAGATCTCACTCCTGATATATCAAAGCAACCTACACGACATGATCAGGTCTATTATTCTCACAAGATTAAGAGTTCATGCAAATAGAAGTCATGAGATTTATTATTCATTTAACAGTCATTAGGAGAATAATAAATCTCATAGTGGTCCAGTTCAATATCTTAATTCTTAAAACATAACAACATATCAACTAGAAGTCTCCACTTTCATGATCAAGACAAATCATATTAGTTGATACGCTATAGTCTTCGCAGATGAAATGCCCAATTTCATCACTGACTACAAACTATAAATTCTGAGTTTACAAAGAACTTATGATTTGTATCTTCTGTGACTTTTCACATAAATCACATACTATGCATCTCATGAATTATATGATAATGTCTTAATATTCATGTTACCATTATTTTAGATAACAATAAAACAACTTTATTAAACACAACATTAAGTTATACATAATGTCATACATAGCATCATACAATAGGATTTAAAGGCACACATCCTAACAACATATTCATGCCATAAGGTCGAAAGCACTCATGGCCAGAGAAGGTCACTCACAGCCAAAGAGGGTCACTTGCGTAACCATGAAAGTCCATCATACAAAGTGCACAATCACCCACACACGCACACACACAATGCTATCACACAAAGCAGGATAGTAAAACAAACCTTGCCAACATTCCAAGAGTATGGCTCAACAAGGTACAAGAAATGGAAAACAGAGATTGCCATACTCTGGGAACGTGGCCCAAACAAAGAGTAGGAAAAGGAAAGGGTATAAGTAGAGGAGGAACCCAAATACATGCTCTAGAGAAGAGTCTTAGAGAGAGAGAGAGAGAGAGAACCCACTTAAGAGGGGCTAGGCCCCCTAATCTATTGAACATTTCCCTTTATGGGCTCGCATCTTCTGCTTGCATCCTTGCCTTTTTTGCTTGTGCCTACGAGGTCACACCGTTGCTCCAAGTGTCCATGCTCCATGCGTGTACATGCAAAGACAAAAGAAACAAGCCAACATGCAAGCAAAGGAAGAAACAAGGGTAATAAGGAAAGCATGCAAAAAACAAACTATCAAAGAGAGCTAAATAGGGGCAAACAAAGCATGCTAAGCATGTGGATGGGCAAACAAGCATGTTATCAAGTAAAAGAAGGTATCCTAAAAGGACAAATGTAGGTTTGGATCGAGTGTCCATAATTCCATTACATTGGAGTATGGACGACACAAGCAAGCAAAGACTCACGCATGAACATGTAGGAAAGCATGAAAAAAGAATGCATAGAAGCATGGAAAGCCAAACAGGTGGCATAAAACAAGCGTGGCAAGCAACATTGCACGAGACAGAGAAAAGGTATGCATCTAGCAAACTGGCATCACGGGGATGCGTCTCACAAGGGGTTACACCCTAATAAGCCATGAGGGAGATGGATGTAACCACACAAGAACAAGCCCACGAGGGGCACAAAGCATGGCAAAGCCTAGATCAAAAGATGCAAGCATGGACATAAAGCACAGAAGCAACCAGCAAACATAGACATGCAAATAGGGAAATGATCCAAACCCTTTGATATTGGCCTAAATGTGTGGGTGTAGACCTAGACAACAGGATCGAGATCTACACCCCACTAATAAGGGCCAAAACACAAGAAAGAGGGACATCAAGGAACGAAAGGGCTATAGAAGCACATGGAATAGCAGCCAACATATAGATCTAAGCACACCAACATGGCACGAAGCTTATAAACATATAGATCTAAGCAAAGGCATGTAGATCTAGCCTGAACATGTAGATCTAAGCATAGTCATGGCAAAGAACACATAGGAAAAGCAAGAAGATGCTAGGGAAAGCAATAAAGCATATCATTGCAAGAAAAAGCTATAAAAGAAAAGGGTGTGGATTGTAGAGAAACAGCTACATCCACACCCTAAAACCTCAAATTCAAGGTATGGAACCAAGGAGAGAAAGATTTAGAACACTAACTTTTTTATTATTGAGAGAAAGAAGGAATCAAAGGTTTTTTTATGTTTTTTTAGGAGAGAAATGTGGAGAAAAGAGAGAGAAAAATTTCCAGAAAATGCTCCAAAAATGCCCAAAAAATTTCCTCCTGGTTTGAGGGGGAGTCTGGGGGCATTTATAGCTAAAACGTAACTGTTCAATTTTGTCCCGTAGCCAAAGATTCAAATGCCATTTTCAAGGCCTTCCTAGCCTCGGATTGAGAAAATATTGGTGTCCCTAGAAAGCTATAAATTTCTGGTTTTTAAAAGGCTAAAAAACCTGAAAATCCAACGAATGGATCAAAAGTTATGGCCTAGGGAAGCAAGTTGGCACGCCCAGCACGGTTTCTTAGATATCTCAAATGTTTAACTCTGATTTCGACCTATGAATAGTCTCTGGAAAGGAATTTGATAATCTTCCCAATAGTGCTGGTCCTAGCTTGTTCTGATAGGTGGATCAAAATTAGGGTTTTTGGACGCCCTTGGGAGTCAAACTTGGTCAAAGTTGACAAAATCTCCGAGTAGCTCAGGTTTGGTGTAGAAAAATGAAAAAAGTTGTTTTGAAATGATTTTGACCAAGTTTTGGTCCACCCAGGGTTGACCAGGGGCATTTTGGTAAATTTGACCTAAAATGGCACTTTGAGTGCTTCGATGCCCGAACGGGTTGCGACACGCCAATCTAAATGTTTTCACGGCCTCTTAGAGAAAAGTTAATATTTTTGAGATTTTTAGGGTCCAGCACGCAAATCGTGGAGGACAAAATACAGTATCTACACCAGCATCATTGCAAAGATTATTGAATTCCTTTTCCAATGACTATTCATGGGTTAAAACAGTTGAAATATCTTGAAAACCATGCAAAGCATGTCAGCTCACCTTCCAAGGTCACTTTTAATTTGATTATTGGATTTTCAAGTTCTTTAGTGTTCCAAAAACTACACATCCAGACCTTTCTAGAGACATCAAGATCAACCCAATCCAAACCCGGGAAGGCCTCCATCAAGCCACTCCAAGTTGTGGCCGTCAAAGTTGAAGAGTCACCTTTTTAATATAAATGCCCCCAAACCCCCCTCAAATAAATAAATAACTGAAATTGGGTAATTTGGAGCATTTTATGGGTAGATTCTCTCTCTTTTCCTATCTTAAATCTCTCATAAACACATAAAAAAAAGACTGTTGATTCCTCTTTCTTCTCAACAATCTAAAGGTAGTGTTCTCACACTCTTTTTCCTCTCATTGGTCTTAGGACATTGGATTTGAGGTTCTAAGGGTGTATATGTATCTTTTTAGCTACAATCTACACGCTTTGCTTTATTCTACTTCATAACATGTTTTATTGCTTTACATAGTATATCTTTGCTTTATCTTGCTTCCTGGCATGTTTTATAGCCTTTTTAGCATGTCTCCTTGCTTTTTTTCATGTTGTACCACTTTGATGTTGTTGGCCTAGCCTTCTTGGGCTAGGATATGCCTAGATTTTATGTTTGTGCTTAGATCCATGTGCCTAGGTGCCTTTAAGCATGCTTATGCTTAGGTCTATTTGTTTATGTGCTCTTTGCAATGCTTATGTTTAGATCTATATCTTTGAGTGCTCCATGCCTTGTTTATGTGTCTAGATCTACATGTTGGTTGCTATGCCATGTGGTTCTCAAGCATTTTTATCTTCTATTATCCCTTTTTTCTCGTGTTTTGTCCCTTTAGGTAGGGTTTAGATCTAGATCTTATGGTCTAGGCCTACATCCATGCACCTAGGCCTATATCAAAGGGTTTGGATCTTTTCCTTTATGCATGCCTAGGTTTGTTTGTTTGCTTCTATGCTTTATCTCCATGTTTTCTTGTTTAGATCTAGGCTTTGCCATGCTTGGTGCCCTTCGTGGGTTTATGCTTGTCGGTCTTTGGGGCCACTTGCTTGTGTGGTTGTATTCATCCCTCTTATGGTTTGTTTGGATGTGACCACTTGTGATATACACCTTTGTGGTGTCGGTTTGCTTGATGCATACCCTTTCTCCACTCTGTGCAATGTTATGCTTGCCCTTCTTACTTTGTGCCACCCGTTTGGCTTTCTTTACTTCTTTGCATCTTTGCACACTTGCCTACATGTTCATGCATGAGTCTATGTGTCGTCCATACTCCAATCCAATGGAACTATGGACACCCGATCCAAACCTACATTTGTCCTTTTAGGACAACTTTTTTTTAATAACATGTTGTTTGCCCCCGTTTGGCTCTCTCTCCTTTTGATAGCTTGTCTTTTAGCATGCTTTCTTTCTACTTGTTTTTTTGATTGTTTGCTGGCTTGTTTCCTTTGTCATTTCATGTACACTTGGAGTAAGGCTGCAACTTCCTAGGCGCAAGCAAAAAAGGGCAAAGATGCAAGCCCATAAAGGGCAATGTTCAGTAGATTAAGGAGGCCTAGCCCCTGCCAAGTGGTCTTCTTTTTCCTTTTCTCTCTTAGCCTCTTCTCTAGGGCATGTATTAGGGTTCCCCTCCATTTACCTCCTTTACTCTTCCTTGCTTCTTGCTTAGGTTGCATTCCCTAGGTATGGCAATGCCTATTTGACATTTCGTGTACCTTGCTGGGCCATACCTTGGGGACGTTGGCAATGTCTATTTTATTTTCTTGCTCTGTGTGGTAGCATTGTGCATGATGCATGTATGTGTGTGTGTGTGTATATATATATATATTCTTGTGTGTGTGTGTGGGTAATCATGCACTTTGTATGATGGACCCTCGTGGCTATTTAAGAACCCTCTCTAGCCATGAGTGCTTCTGACCTTGTGGCATAAGTATGTGCTCAAGGCATTTGCTACAAGTGCATATTCAAGTCATATTGTATGCATAGTCACCGCAGTGTGACCGTCCCAATCCATGTCACCAAGTGACTTCGGTTTCCCCATGTATGCGACACGTATCAATATGATTAATGTTTTGAGGGGCTTCGGCTTGTCCTAGCATGAGTATATTGGTACACGCCAAAAACACAAGCATGAAACCTTGCCGATGCACCATAGCAAACCAAACTCGAAACTCTGCTAGATTTTTGTCATGTAAATAAGCATCCTCATTGTCGTATTCTTATGGTGAAAGCTTGGTGAGAATAGCTTTTTGTGTGCTTTTAATACATCTAAGGCGAAGCACTGCCAGATTTTCGCCATGAAAATAAGGCGAAATGCTACCGGATTTTCGCTGTAGAAATTTGGTATCGATTCCAAATACACTAGGGAAGCAACGATCAAGATTTGAATCCAAACCTTAAAGCCCAATTCACTTAAAGCCTCGAAAGCTAATGCCAATAGTTTGTTTTCAATTGCAATTGTCCTTAAATTATGATTTTACCAAAACAAAGTATTGTCTACAGACAGACATTATCGGGTGCCTAACATCTTCCCCACATGGAACCAAACTTCTGAACTCAATGATTAAGATTTTTTACCTATCCACATTAGATTAGGATAAATGACCTTTTTATTAACCTAGGATCAGTAATAAAATCAAATAGAGTCAGGTGACCAATCACACCTTAGAAGAACCCAATGATTGGTAGCGACCTCACTTACCGTTAGTAATTTCCTTAAAATTGACTCATATTCCAGTCACACACTTGAGGAACAACCTTCCTCCACATCACATGAACTCTGAGCTATGTATGCACGTGCATACCCCCTCCTCCCGAAAGGAGAAGTGCACGAGCGTCACTGCCATGGGTGGTCGAACAATCGCGAGGCATCAACAACCTTTCCAAAATGAAAATTTGATTTTTTTTTTTTTTAAAACAAGGAATCTACCAAATTAGACCCAATTATGACCTAAGTATCATTTTTACAAATTACCAAACTCTAAAATACCTCAAAACCACGAAAAATACCAAATTAACCATTTAACCTTAAAAATTACCAAAATACCCCCAAACTTAAAAAATCACATAAATACCTCCTGAAACCTAAAATTTACCAAAATAGGCCTAAATCTAAAAGATGAATGAAATACCCCTTAAACCTATAAATTGACCAAAATACCCCTTCAAACTGTAAAATATCTAAAATACCCCTGAAACCTAGAAAATGACCGAAATACCCCCAAAACCTAAAAATGACCAAAATACCCCCAAAACCTTAAAACTGACCGAAATACCCCCGGAACTTAAAAAATGATCAAAATACTCCCAAAACCTAGAAAATGACAAAAATACCCCTAAACATAAAAAATGACAAAACACCCCTAAAACCTTAAAAAATTCCAAATAAATGAAAGAAGCCAGGTGTCACGTTTTTATTAATAAAGCATGGAGTGGAGCACAATATATGGGACAGTAGATTTGGACTCCTTCCTCACAAGTCACAATTCACACATCCCCATGAAAGACTTCCTAGTTCTCTCCATGGACGAGCTCAATTTCTAAGCAGACAGATCCATGATATCAAAGCCTTGATAAAGAATGAGATAGGTTCAGAGTTTATCTTTATGTGGGTCAATAGGCAAGGAAATTCAGCTACTCACTTGCTCCCTAAGTGTTGGGATTAGTGCCCTTAAATCCTATTGTATGATGCTATGTATGTTGTTATGTATGACATTATCTATGACTTAATGTTGTGATCAATAAAGTTGTTTTATTATTATCTAAAATAATGGTAACATAAATATTCAGACATTATCATATAATCCATGAGATACATAGTATGAGATTTATGTGATTTAGTCACATAAGATATAAATCACAAGTTCTTTGTAAACTCAGAATTTAAGTTCGTAGTCGGTGATGAAATTGGGCATTTCATTTGCGAAGACTATAACATATCAACTAAGATGATTTGTCTTGATCATGGAAATGGAGATTTTTAGTTAGTATGTTGATATGTTTTAAGAGTTAAAACATATTGAACAGGACCGCTGTGAGATTTATTATTCTCCTAACGACTGTCAAATAAATAATAAACTCACGATTTATATTTGCATGAACTCTTAATCCTGAGAGAATAATGAACCTGATCATGAGGTGCAGGTTGCTTTGATATATCAGGAGTAGGATCTAAAGTTACAGTCAAAACCTCAATATGTTGGGCAATTATATTTAGTGTTAATGGAACATATATTCTCAAGATAGAATTCATAGTCTCTTAACGGAGATACAAAATATTCCCTTGAGATAAGTTTAATGGATTTGTTATTCAGAGAGTTAGACCTAACCACTTTGGTAAGAAGTTGACAAGCCACAAATGCGTTGACCCCTTGTGATAACTTAGATTAATTAATTAGCCCAGTTTTTAATTAATCAAATTAACATGCAATATCACGTGGCAGCACAAACAAATCACCAAACTAAGTTAAGCAGCGGAAAAATAAATAACACGGTGATTTGTTCACGAATGGGGAAAACCCTTACGGCAAAAACCCCACCGGGTGATTTAAGGTCACCACTCCCGAAACTCCACTATTATCACAACAAGCAGTTACAAGTAAGGAATCCCAGTACCTCACCAACCTACAGTTGAACTCTTACCCCAATACCCAATTGGACTTGTTCTGTAGTGACAGTTTCTCCTTTCAATGCACGGCTCCCAAGTACGTGACTAACCAGATGCGCGGATCCCAGTACACGACTTCAAATACCAACTAGAGAGAGAGAGAGTTGGCTGCAAAGTTCTTCAAATCATCAGAGATGAACTAGGGCACGAACTTCGTCTTTCTGATCACAAATTGCATGAACAACAAGTTCTCAAGGAATGTGCAACTTGTATCTACTGCTTCCTTCTTTGACGGCCCTTAAAATAATCCTTTTATATGTCTAGGGTTAGGAGAAAAGAAGTCCCAAAGACACACTCACGGATTAGACTTGAAACAGACCTGGAAATCTGTTTTCTTTAATTCTCGACAGATAAAGGTGTCGAGAGGTGTCGAGAAACTGTCGAGGTTCGGGCAAAACAGCTTCTTTAAAGCTCGATAGATGCATCTGTCGAGGTATGTGTCGAGCTTTAAAAACTTGCACTTCCTAGCTTGTTTCTTGGACAGACTTTGACGGCTTCAACACTTAACCTTGAACCACTGTTTCTTGAAGTGTTAAACTCATCCTAAATCTACCCAATTACAAGTAAAGTGCGTTTTGTCTAAGGATAAGCCAATTACATAAAATAGTGACATATGTTCACAGACTTGAACTACATATGTCCTAACAGAAGTTACTAAATATATATATATATATATATATATATATATATATATATTTATATATTTATGAAATTGGATTTCATAAATATATGATGAATAACTTTAAAGGATTAAACCGAGTACTCAAGTATAAGATGTAGTAATTTACAAAGTGGCAGTCTACATTCATGACTTTGTGTTAATATGAATATTTTATAAAGAGGTTGCATGTACAATAAAATCTTGGGATATAATTTATAAATAAAGCCTAGAATGCAATTATATTTATATAGTGGTATTAAATATAGTTAATGGCAACTTTGGACTTGTCAAGAGTTGACAGAAAAGCTCAATGCCCATTGGAGCCAGTGTCTTATTGGTCCCTTTTGGTCCCACTCTAAGCCACACACTTAAGTCCAATTGGAAAGATCCAAAAGGCCAACCCAATTAGATAATCAGTTAGATACAAAGGGAGAAACACACAGAATTTTTCAAGTAAGAATAAGAAACAACATTATTGTGAAGTAGTGTGTATGTGTAAGAAGTGTTAGACACTTTGACATTTTCCCTTGAAAAACTGATTGAGAGACCACACTTCTTGGGTGTTAGTGGAATTGGAGTGAAGATTAAAAGTGTTCCCAAGTGCTTATGATCTTCGAGTTTTGAAATTCACCTCATTAAGGTACACTTTCTTATTCTTAAATTCTAAAACTTACATAGTGCATATTAACATTTATGAATGGAGTAGATCTGTTATTTTTCCGCTGCATATATTTTGTATATGATACAAACATGTATTTTATTTAACACTAAGTGGGGTGGTTCTTTATGTCAAATGAATCTTCCTCAAAGTTTTTCTAGCCTAGTGCTCTCAAAAAGGCCTCAAGTAATTTTTGTTCGGTGTTTTGTCAATTGCTTTGCTTTCTACTTAGGGTAGCTAGTCTGTGTAGCTGTTTCTTGTTTGTTAGGTTACATTTCAGCCAAAAAAAAAAAAGACCCATGATGCCTAGATAGAAGTTAAGGGCAATGGAAAATCTCAATCTGTCGAGGTTTGAGTTGTGATTTTGTTTTAGTTTTTTGCTTTGTTTCTTAATAAAGGTAGGAGAAAGCTATAGAATCATTTTTAGGTTTGAAGGGTATTTTGGCCATTTTTTATTTTGGGGGTATTTTGGTCTTTTTTTTAGTTTCGAATGTATTATAGTCATTTTTTAGGTTTCAAGTGTATTTTGGTCTTTTTTAGGTTTCGTTGGTATTTTGGTTAATTTTTTTTGTTTCAAAGGTATTTTGGTAATTTTTTAGGTTTCAATGGTATTTTAGTCATTTTTTAGGTTTAGGGGGTATTTTGGTAATTTTTAGGTTTCAGAAGTATTATTGGTCATTTTTAGGTGTCAAAGGTATTTTGGTCATTTTTTAAGGTTTTGGGGGTATTTTGGTCATTTTTTAAGTTTTGGGGGAATTTTGTTTAATTTTTAAGTTTCAAAGGTATTTTGGTCATTTTAAGGTTTAAGGGGTATTTCGGTCATTTTTTTTGTTTAAGAGGTATTCTTGTAATTTTTCAAGTTTTAGGGATATTTTGAAAATTTTAAGTTTCGGGGTATTTTGATAATTTTTTAGGTTTTAGAGGTATTTTAGTCATTTTATAGGTTTTGGGGATATTTTGGTCATTTTATAGGTTTTAAAAGTATTTTGGTAACTTTAGTAGTTTTAGAGAATATTTGGTCTTTTTTAGGTTTAGGGGGTATTTTGGTAATTTAAAGGATTTTAAGAGTACTTTGATCATCTTCAAGTTTTAGGGGCATTTTGGTAATTTAGATTATTGGGTCATTGGGTTGGTTGGGGTTTACCCATAATAATTGGGTTAGGTTGAGTTTAGATTAGAAAAAATTAGTTAAATGAGTAATAAATAGATAAATGAGTTTTATGTACCAAATCCAAAGATGCCAACCTTGACCCGCCTAAATCCACCCAGTTGACATGCCTATAAAATTGTAACAAAGTTATTACCGCAAAAAAATATATATATTTGTGATCCTAAAATCCTTTTTACACATACAACAAAAGTAAAATCAAGATTAGCATGGCAGCCTCTATAATTGAAGGGCAGGACCCAATATTGACTTTGCCCACGGACAAGAACAAAATAAGGGCCGGGCCCAGCATTGACTATGACTGTTAATCTTTCCTCCTCTTCTTCTTTTCTTTTTTTTTTTTCTTTTTTTTCTTATTTGCATCAGCTTTTCGTCATAAAATTGTCATTTTTTTAAAGAAATAAAATTGTCATTATTATTATTATATTATACACCTGCATTATTGATAATGCATGGATTGATAGGTCTAAGAACATAAAAGCATTTTTTTTTTTTTTTAAGTAATAATGCTCAACAACGGGCACAAACTATCAATACTGTGACCATGTCATGTGTAAGTAAAGGGCAATTTTAGTAGCTAATACACCAAACCGTTTTGAGTATGATAATATTTGGCCTTTTCAAGTCTAGGAAGCTGATTTTTAAATTCAATAACCTTCTTTTATTTTACAATCGAAAACCAATGTATTTGGCGTTTCTAAGTCTAGGGAGTGATCATCAAATGGAGTAACCCTTTTATTTTTCAAACGAAAATGAGGTACTTTTCCCTTTCTATGCTGAGAGTTGTTCACAATTCCTCTATTATCTTTGAAACCAATCAATTTTGTCCTTTATATTTAAAAAATTAGCAAATACTTCCAAAATGATACTTTTTTAGTCAAATCCAATAGGATTACAATGATAAAAAATACAATCCAAGAAAAAATATATATAATTCTCAACTTTCTCTATTCTTTATGGTACACAACTAAAAGTTTCTTTAAAAAATTTCATTGAATTTAACTGATAAAGTAAAGTATTGGATCATATTTGCTTATTTTTGGACATTGAAGGGAAAGTTAGTTGGTTTTAAAAATAAATGAGAAAATTGTAAACTACCACAAACATAAAGGTATAAAGTGTTTTTTCCTCCTTTTTATTTTTGTTGATATTACGTGCATCAAGATAAGGACTAGGGGAATAAAAGGGGTGGGGGGGGGGGGGGGGGGGGGTGGGGACTTTTTGAACTGCATATTTTAGGGTAAATTTCATTTAGGTCCTCAAAAAATTAATTATGCCAATTTTTTCCTTAGTTTTTATTTTTGAAACGTGTTTCAATGTTACCCTTATTTCCATATGACCCATAGAAATTGAGTTGTCCAAAGGAATGCTTACATGTTACATAATTACAATAAAACTAGATAGTAACTCATGCAATGCTTAGGAATGTTTAATAATTTATTTTCATTTTAATTTTTCTTAAATTTAAAATTGATAATGTGAGGACAAAAGGTCTAGGGCATTTTTTGGGCCTTGGGCCTGATCCGAGAGTATTTACTCATTCGAGGAGGGTCAGTGGTAGTAATGACATCAAACTTAAAAGCCTACAAACAAACTGTTGCAAAAGAGGTTGATGGAAATAGTCCAAGGAAGAGCGAATTCTCGGCTAAGTGAAGTGAAGGTCAGATGGTGCCAAGGTGGCACGAATGATATTTTGGAAGGACTTGCTAATGAAGACGTGTTCCACAAGGGCACAGAGAGGAAGAACGAATGAGAAATATCTTAAAGAAAGCTGCTACCACCGCATTAATGAGGAAGTGACATCTGAATAGTGGTGATCAGCCTTACAGCTATTGTTTGAAGACTTCAAGAGGGCGGTGGATGGGACAAGTATCTTAATCGATGACCTGATCCATACGTGGAGGATGAAAAGAAGAAGAAGGATGATATAAAAGGAAAATAAAGGCATTCAAGAGAGGGACGTCGAGATAAAAGAGGAAAAACATTGTATACACCACCACCCTTAATTGTAATCTATCTTTAGAAGAGGAAAAGATAATACAAATCGTCCTCGGCCTGTGTCCGAGAAGAAATTCTATTATATAAACAATTCATTGCATGTGAATTGGTAATCTAGCCCAACATTTTCATTACCCAACATCCATAGAACTTAAATTTCAAGCCCACTCTCTACAAACTTCATTATACTAAGCTTTTTGAGCCTATCCCCTTCATACTGTTGGACTCGGGTGCGAATTGCGACCTTACAGATTATTATTGTAATTTTTAATAGGCATTTATTATTGTTTTATATGTGTAAGGGAAACAAGACATGGCAATATTCTAATGGAATGCTTAAATATAGAATATAATCTAATTCATTTAATATATATATATATATATATATTAGAATAATGGTGTGTAATTTATGAGGGGTCAAAAACTTAGGTGGCAAAATGTTATAAAGACAACTAAAAGGCAAACAATTCTAGTTTTAATAGATTTTAATTTCTAGGCGGTATATTTTGCTATATCAGTGACTTTAGAGCATTTACATCAGGCTCAATAGAATTTTAACTAAACTAATCTAGAAAACTTTACTTATGCTATTTTAACAAATACACAACTACATCATTCTCAATGTCTATTTATCTACTCTATTTAAATATTTTTTCTCCAAAATAATTAATTTTTTAATTCTTTTCCTCACCCCTTTCCCAACAACTCAATAGACTCCTTCTGCTCCATCGGACCCTCCCTCCTCCTTTTCCTCTCATAGTCAGCTAGCCCATGAGCTCAAATCAAGTGACCAAAAAAACATGGAGAAGAAGAGGATATCACAATAACAATCGTAGTGGTGTTATATATACTTGATAAATAAAAGGTTAAAATTTCATTTTAATCTCTACTGTCAACTCACTAATGGAAATTGACTAAAAGTTAACCACAAATTGAAAATAAAATGGATCAAATTGACTACTACTAAAATATAGGGACTAAATTGATAATGACTCCAAAATGTAATGAGCAAAATGGCATATAAAACGCCACTCAAGGATGAGAAAACCTAGGTAATGGAAATTCAATTTTCATTTGTTGAACAATAGACCTCTCTCTTGTTAAAAGAAAAGAGGTACCGGTTTAAAACAATTGACCTCTCCCTCATGATTTCGAATTTTATCATCATGTAAAGAAAATTGACGATTTATTTAAGGATTTTAAGCTTATAATCTTATTCTGTTCAGTATAACTTATTTTTAATTATTGCCTTTTTTTTTCTTTTTCCAAAAATAAATTATTAAGTTAAAATAAAATTGTATCATGAAGCAGTGAAGTTTTAAAAAGTTACACATTGGCTAGCTTAGCTCACCAATCAAGTCCATACCGTAATATCAATTCAATTATGATATTACATTATCGACAATGAATCCATGTATGTGCTTATAATTTTGGAACTTATCATCTTCATGTAAAGAACATTAATGATGTAATTAAGGAGTGAACTTAGTGTGCTTGATGTACATGATAGTTGTGGTTGAAGGAGGTTTTAGCATGGCACTCGGTTTAATGTTGTTTACTGTCACTACATTTGGGCGCCATTAGAATGTCAGTGAAGAATAAAGAGAGGACACAAGATATTTGTTAATGTGGCGTGAAGTGTGACTTGAATTTTGCACAAGCCCATAAGGCCAAACCAAGCCCAATTCATCATAGTAATTGACCTAATACTTGTTGTATTAGGAGTCCAAGGCAGCCAACCTATGACACACACACACACACATTTATATATATATATATATATATATATATAGGTTCGTGTTGAAGAAAAATAGAGAGACAATTCCTGAAACCTAGCAACAGCCGCATAAGAAGAAGAATAGTGCTTTCTTGTCTTGTGGGTGAGAGAGAGTTAGGGTGTATTGGGATTTGGGTTTCTTGCAAGTGTTCTTGTGCACTATTGTATCTCTCTTATTTTTTTTATAGTGAAGTTTCTCCGTCGTCTCCATGGAAGTAGACAGTTTGCCGAACCACGTAAATTCTTGTGTTCTTTATGCATGCTTATTATTTAATTTTCACTTATTTACTGTTATTGATTTGAGCCCTAAGGTGCTATCTGCACAACAAGTGATATCAGAGTGAGGTTTGGATTCAATCCTTTGAATACAACAAAGATGTTAAGCACAAAGTATGATGTAGAGAAGTTTTGTGGTAAGGGAAATTTTTCTCTTTGGCAAAGGCGGATGAAGGATCTCCTAATCCAACAAGGAGTTCACAAGGCCTTGCTTGGGAAGGAGAAGAAACCAGAAACGATGAAGGCTGCAGAATGGATAGAGATGGATGAGAAAGCAGCTAGTGCTATTCGTCTCAACCTAGGTGATGAGGTCATTCACAACATCCTAGAAGCAAAGACCACAAAGGAGGTTTGGGAAAAACTAGAAGGCCTTTATATGAGAAAGAATCTAACGGTCAAGTTGTACGTGAAGAAGCAACTGTATAGTTTACATATGAAGGAAGGTTCAAGTCTGTTGGAGCATCTCAACACGTTTAACATGTTGAATACCTAATTGTCAAGTTTTGGGGTGAATTATGAGGAGGAAGATAAAGCGTTACTCTTATTAGCGTCACTTCCTACTTCTTTTGATCATTTAGTGACCACGTTGATGTACGGGAAAGAGACTATAGTACTCGAGGAGGTGACTAGTGCTCTCTTGTCACACATAAAGATGAAGCAAGATGGTGATGATTCTCAAGTTGATGGCCTTATTGTAAAGTCTGAGTCAAGCAATAGGGGTAGAAGCAGGTCAAGAGGACGAAACTCCACCAGGAGTAGATCACAGTCCAAATCACATGCAAAGAAAGATGTAGAGTGCTTTTATTGTCACAAGAAATGGCACTATAAGAATCAGTGTAAAGAGTTTAAAGAACATTTAGAAAAGAAGAAGAATGGAAAGAAGCCCCTAGAATCAACTAGTGTTGCTGAAGAAACATCGGATGACAATGAAGTTGGTGCAGAATTACTTTCACTTTCATCAGGTAACAATATTCTATTAGAATCTTGGGTTTTAGATTCTGCATGCTCATATCATATGACTTTAAAGAAAGATTAGTTTGACGCGTATAAGCCTTACAATGGTGGTATGTTCCAAATGGGTAATGATGCTACATGCCCAGTTATTGGGATTGGCATCGCGAAGATCAAGATGTTTGATGGAGTTATGAGAGTTCTTAGTAATGTCAGACATGTCATAGAAAGAATTTAATTTTTTTAGGAGTATTGGATGATTTGGGTTATTCATACTTATCAAAGGGTGGAATCATGAAGATTACCAAAAGTGCTTTAATGGTGATGAAAGGACAGAAAGAAAGCACGCTTTACAGATTGATTAGGAACACAGTTGTAGGAAGAGTTGCAGTCACCATTCCGGTGCAGTCCAGCACTAACAACACAAAATTATGGCATATGCGACTTGGCCATATTAGTGAATGTGGTCTGTTAGAGTTGCACAAAAGAAATTTATTGAAGGGGAGTGAAAACATGCAAGCTAGACTTCTGCAAGTATTATGTGTATGGGAAGCAGCATAGAGTCAGTTTCAAGACAGGCTCTCATACAAGCAAGGCTATTCTTGACTACATTCATTTAAATGTTTAGGGTCCAATATCAGTTTCTTCTCATAGCGATGCTCAGTATTTCGTCAGTTTCATTAATGATTACTCTAGAAAGGTATGGATTTATTTTATGAAGCATAAGTATGATGTGTTTGGAATATTTAAAAAATGGAAACCACAGGTTAAGAATCAGACTGGCAAGAAAATAAAATACCTTAGAACAGATAATGGACTAGAGTATAGAGATAAAGAATTCATAAGATTTTTTGAATTAGAAGGCATTACTCATCACTTCACAGTTAAAGGAACTCCACAGCAAAATGGAGTTGTAGAAAGAATGAACAGAACCTTAGCAGAAAGAACGGAACCTTGGCAAAATGGGGTTGTAGAGAGATCCATAGATTGAATGCAAGGTTGCCTAAGGTGTTCTAGGTAGAGACAGTTAACACAGCAAGCTTCATTATTAATAGATTTCCATCATCAGCCATAGATTTCAAGATTCTAGAAGAGGTTTGGTCAGGTAAATCAATTGATTATTCGAATCTAAAAATCTTTGGTTGTCCAGCTTATGTGCATGTGCAGAGTGGAGAGCGTTCTAAATTGGATTCAAAGTCAAGAAAATGTGTATTTATTGGTTTTGAAAAAGGTGTTAAAGGTTATAGGCTTTGAGATCCAATCTCAAAGAAAACAATGACTAGCAAAGATGTCATATTTGATGAAGCCTTTATGTTGAAACAGAATGAAGCAAAGACATGTGATGATAGTCCATAGGAGAAATTCATTGTTGAGGTGGAGTTTGATGAGAATAGTTCCCCCAGTGATAAGGGTTATGTTAAGATTGATCCACAGCAGCAACAAGAAAAGCCTTATTCAATTACTAAAGGGAGAGAGAAGCGAGTTCACAAAGCACCATAGAGATACGGCTTTGAAGACATGGTTAATTTTGCTCTCGTAACTAGAGATCCATTTACTTTCAAGGAGGCTAAAAATAGGAAAGACAATGATAAATGGCTTGTAGCAATGTCAGAAGAGATGGAGTCACTACAGAAGAAAAAGACTTGGAAATTAGTGAAATTACCCCAAGGAAAGAAGGTTATTGGTTGCATGTGGATATTCCGCAAGAAATAAGCATTGTCAAGAAAGGAAGGTGAAATATTCAAGGCACGGTTAGTTGCTAAGGGTACTCGCAAAGAGAAGGAATTGATTATAATAAGATTTTTTCACCAGTCGTGAAGCACACCTCAATTCAAGTAATCCTAGGATTTGTGACAATGCATGAAATGGAGTTAGAGCAGCTAGATGTGAAGACCGCATTCCTCCATGGAAATTTAGAAGAAGAGATTTACATGCAAGAGCCCGAAGGCTTCAAAGAACTTGGCAAGGAAGATTATGTTTATCTATTGAAGAGATTATTATATGGCTTGAAGCAGTCTCTCAAGCAATGGTACAAACAGTTTGATTCATTCATGGTCACACATGGGTACATGCACTGTGAGTATGACTGTTGTGTTTATTTTAGAGTACTTGATGATGGCTCTATTATATTTCTCGCTCTATATGTTAATGACATGTTAGTAACTGCAAAGAGTAAGCAAGAAATCGTGAAGTTGAAGTTTTTGTTAAGTAGTGAATTTGACATGAAGGATCTTGGAGCTGCCAAGAAGATCCTTGGGATAGAAATTCACCGAGATAGGAGGGCTGGTAAATTATGGTTATCTCAGAAAGTATATCTTAAGAAGGTGTTAGAGAGGTTTAGTATGCTTGATGCAAAACCTATTAGTACATCGTTTTCTGTCCATATTATATTGTCCTCACAGTTGTGTCCAAGTTCAAATAAGGAGTCAGAGTATATGTCTAAAGTTCCATATGCGAATGCAGTTGGGTGTCTCATGTATTTAATGGTGTGCACTAGGCCTAATATTTCTCATGCAGTTAGTGTGGTCAGTAGATATATGGCAAATCTAGGCAAAGAGCATTGGAATGCAGTAAAGTGGATCTTTAGATATCTTACAGGCACTCGTGATTTCGGTATCCTATTTGACCAAAGAGCTAGTACAGAAGCTATGGGTTATGTAGATTCCGACTTGCAGAAGACCTTGATTCTAGAAAGTCCATGACAGGCTATGTGTTTAGGTTTGCTAGTGGCCCAATTTGCTAGAAGTCTACACTACAAGATGTAGTTGCTTTATCCACTACAAAAACAGAATATATGGCAATGACAAAGGCAAGAAAAGAAGCCGTTCAGCTTAGTGGACTGGTTAATGGGCTTGGTTTCAAGAAGGATAGCATGGTGCTACATTGTGATAGTCAGAGTGTAATTCATTTGGTGAAGAATCAAGTATATCGTGCAAGAACAAAGCATATTGTTGTGCGGTATCACAAGATCAGAGAATGGGTTTCGTCTAGTGATATTTCTTTATCGAAGATTCTCACTAGTGAGAATGCCTCTAACAAAGCCAGTTACAACAAACAAGTTCAAGCACTACTTGGACTTGATTGGTGTTTGCAGCTTGTGAGCCCTTAAGGGCTAAGGTGGAGGTGATGAAGGAGTTTGCTCGTGTAGCTTGATCAATTCAAGCCAAGGTGGAGATTTGTTAATGTGGCGTGAAGTGTGGCTTGAATTTTTCCACAAGCCTATAAGGCCAAACCAAGCCCAATTCGGTCATAGTAATTGACCTAATACTTGTTGTATTAGGAGTCCAAGGCAGCCGACCTATGACACACACACACACACACACACACACACATATATATTAGGTTTAGGTTGATGAAAAATAGAGAGACAATTCCTAAAACCTAGCAGCAGCTGCATAAGAAGAAGAATAGTGCTTTCTTGTCTTATGGGTGAAAGAGAGTTAGGGTGTAATGGGATTTAGTTTCTTGAGTGTGTTCCTGTGCACCATTGTATCTTTTTTATAGTGAAATTTCTTCGTCGTCTCCATGGAGGTAGGCAATTTGCTGAACCACATAAATTCTTGTGTTCTTTGTATGCGCTTGTTATTTAATTTTCTCTTATTTACTGTTATTGATTTGAGTCCTGGGTTGCTATCTACGCAACAATATTTATGTAGAAAATTCTTGAGCTTGGGCAAGAAAGATAAGAGGACAAGATATTTATTTAGACATGCGTATGGTTGGGATCAATGTGGGACTTTGAACTCATGTGTGGCTGAGATCAAATTGGTATACTTTATTGGATTTGACTAACCAATGCCCTAGGCGCAATCTTTAATAAACTATTTCTTTTTAATTATAAAATCTTGAATTATATATTCTTTAAATTCTTAATATACATGTTAAATTTTATGTCAATTGGATATTATTTATTATTTGATTTATAAAATTATTTTATATATAATTTTGAATTGCAAAACAAACTTGAAATAAACACTTAATTGATAACGTAACCATTAATTTTTTATTTTTTGAAAATTTTGTAAGTATAGAGAACACAAGGAGAAAATATAAATCAATAATGGATTTATCAAAATTCACGTCTAATAAAAAGATATTAAGTGGAGTTGTAACCTAACGCTCTATTTGTTTCAGCATTAACATTTTCAGGAAAATGGTTCATTTTCTAAAAATTATTTTCTAGAAAACTATTTCATTTTCTGGTGTTTGGTAATAATCTTGAAAATGGGCTTGAGAATGTTTTCTGGTGTTTGGTATCCACAATGTTTATAACATTTCTTGTGTAATTTAAAACATGTTCAATTTTCATGATCTCAAATACTCATCTTGTTCATGTATATGAACAGTATTTTTGATAAGTAATGTAAGAAATTTTATTAGAAAAAAACCAACCAAGTAAATTGGAAGTGTACTATAGTGGCACAAATCAAGAGCAATATATATAAATAAATATATATATATATATATATATATTAACCATACTTCTCATAACTCAAAATAACCATTATACCCATAAGGTTTTTTTAAAATAGTTCAAAATGCCACATAGGCCAAATAGTTTGATAAATACTAAAATTGTTATAGAGCTGTTGATGGATCTATGAGGAGAAAAAAAAAAAAAAAAAAACCCTTATTAAACAATGGTGTTATAGAGGGAAGAAGAAATGAGAGAAAAAAGAGAAGAGAGACAAATAGAGAGAGAAATTTGTGGGAAGAGAATAGGCCAGATGGGGTGATAGTAAGGGTGTGAGAAGAGAGAAAAAACAAAGGGAGGAGAAGAAATGAGAGAGTTTATTGTGAGAAATACTGAATGAGCGAAAGAAAATATTGTTTCCTGAGTCAAAATAATATAATATTTATAGGAATTATGCACCGCATGAGAGAGAGATTGTTTTGTAATTTTTTTTTTTTTTTGGGGGAAAAAAAACCTATAGAAAATAAGCCTTATTTTTATGAGTTTTCCGTTGACCAATTTTTTTTTATGTTACCAAATACTGGAAAATGTGAAAAACTATCTTTATAAAAGGTTTTCCAGCGAAACAAACAAAGCGTAAGGCTACAACCAAGTTTGCACTCAAACTTTATTTTTCCATAATAGCGATATCAAAACTTTTTAAAAATATTTTATTAACATATACCTTAAGAGTATCCATTAATTGAACCCTACTTTATTTTCATTGGCTTTTTGAGAGAAATTACACTTTACTGCCCTAAATTATATTATAAATTATACTTTGCACCGTAAACTTTTAGAGTGCACAGTTAGCACCCTAAACTATAACATATGTTACCATTTGCACCTCACCGACAATTTTGTTGTTATCTTGGATGAAAAACTCAATCACGTGCGAATTATGTGACTCTTGCTTAAGTGGCACCAATTCAAAACACTGAAATGAGTCACGTGATTTGCACATGATTGGGTTGTCCGTTCAAGATAAGTATAGAATTGACGTCAGGGTGCAAAGTGTAACACATGTTTTGGATTAAGGTTAAATGTGCATTCTAAAAGTTTAGGGTGCAAAGTGTAATCGAGAGTATAGTTTAGGGTGATAAAATGTAATTTCTCTTCTTATTTTGATTATAAATTGAGTGGGTTTAAAATACAATTGTACCTAAGAAAAGTGTAGTTGTAAAAAGTTGTACCTTGGATAGATTAAAAAATAAGTTAATGTAATCATGTACATACCTGTACCTGTAGAGTTGATTCATCTCTCATATCACATTATCAATAACGAAACATATCTTTGTTCATATCACACACTTTCCCACTGAGTTTATGCTTTTTGGGTTAAGTGTTGTCCTTATATGTTATATTAATTACTCAATTAGAAACTCTCCAAGATGATCTCTCCCCAACAAGTAGTATCAAAGTCGATGGTTCAAGGGTAAGTGCTTGTTAGTGGATCCCATCTAGTAGAATGGGGAAGACTCTCATGTCCTCTCACTCATGGTTGAGTAAAGGTTCTACTAGGTGCATGTCCAAGGCAAGTATGTGCAAGAAAACTCTCATTTTTTCTTCAAGCATGATTGAGTAAAGGGCACACAATTGGTGCTGGTGATGTATGACACTTGAATGTCAAGAAAAAACCTCTCGTTCAAGGGAGAGATTAACCAAAGTGCCACAAGTGACTTGGTAAAAGGTTCACACGTGAATGGGAGATTTGTTGGAATCTTCTTGTGTGGCTAGCGTGGTTGATTAAGTAGTGAAGTCTCACATTGGATACAAATAAGAAAAATGAGTGTTTAGTATAATATAGTTAAACTCATACCCATTAGTTTAAACATTTTGGTTATTAGTTTAAACATTTTGGTTAAAGTGTTGTTTCTATATGTCATATTAGCATAAGAACGTACTTTTTATATTTTAAATAGCACTTTTCAAAAACACTCACATTAAATTATTTAGAAAAAAGTTGATAATTGCCTTAAGAGCATTAGTTAAGAAGAAAAAAAAAAGTTATTAATTTTCTTTACAACTTTGTATATTTCCCATAAAATTTGTATCAAAACTTTTTAAAAATTATCTATATTAACAAATGCATCACCCATTATATGGACTTGATTATCTATTATGTTATCTATTTTATTAAAATATTAGTTTTTTAAAATTTTTATAATTGTTTCTCTCACTTCACACATTATAACCATCATTTCAACATTCTCTTCTTTTCTTATGAAAAAAAAAAAAAAACAATCCTTTTCTTTTATTCTCAAGAAAATATGAAGAATGAATAAAATATGAATATATACCATCACAGTAGTTGTGTAAATTTACATGAGTATCGTAACTAAAATGAAAATTGATCATAAATACATAACTTTACACTAATTAATATGGGTGATTTTTAAAGTGGGTTGGCCAAAATTTATATATATATATAATCGAAACTTCTGAAACTCTCACAATTTTTTACATCAGTACAATATTTATTTTATTTGAATAAAATTGTCATTTTATTTAAATAAAATTATTTTTGTTTAGTCCAAACTTAACAAAGAGTGAAACTCTATATCTCTAATAAGCCCAACTTAAACACAAACTCATCATTTTTTTTAAACAAAATTATTTTTGTTTAGTCCAAAGTTAATAAGGACTAAAAACTTTATCTTACAAGTCTAAATTAAACTCAAACGCATCATCTTTTTTAAACAAATTATTTTGTTATATATATATATATGAATGAAATTCCATCTTTCTAATAAGTCCAACTTAACTTAAACTCAAACATTGATAATTTTTCTTTAATATTTTTTAGTCTTTCAAAAATTTTAATATCTAAATTTTTGAGTTATTTTTTTTGTAAGCTATTATACGTTCAAGTAATAATTTTTCTATCAATTTATATACAAGAGCAAATCGTGTAATTTTTTAATCAATTTAAGAATTTATAAAATTATTTTATTTTACATCACAAATAGATAAATTCAAACATAGCACAAGTTAGCATCTAGCTTGGTATATATTGAAATAATAGTTCTCAACAAGTAAAAAACATCCCATTCGAACACCAAAGAACCGAGACATGGCGATGATTGTTGATAACATAAGCCTTACGTTTGAACTGACATCATCACCACATGTACGATTACGCTTACGCCCATAACTTCTAGAAATTCCCGTCACCGTTACCACACCCCCATATATATATATATATATATAGACACACACACACGAGTCAAATTCGATTCCATTTTCCATATTCAATTTCATAAGCACCAACTAGCGAATAATCAAACACTAGAAAACAAACAAACAAACAAGCCCCAGCCACATTCCACCCCCCACCAACTATATATCCATCATCCTTCAACACAAACCCCAAAAGGATCAAAAACCAAAACCCAAAAAAAACTCTCATAATAAAGCATCCCCATTCTTCTCTCTCAATAATTTTGTGTAGTTTCCTTTCTTTCTTTCTATCTATTCGATCTTACACCAAATTAAGGTACCATGGAACAACCAAAAGGTCCACAACTACAAACACAAGCACCCCAACCCCATGTAGCCATTCTACCTAGTCCTGGGATGGGACACCTAATCCCACTAGTTGGGTTCGCCAAGAGGCTTGTCCAACGCCACCAAAACTTCACCATCACCTTCGTTGTTCCCACCGATGGACCTCCCTCCACAGCTCAAAAGTCTGTCCTAGATGCTCTCCCTAGTTCCATGAACTACACCTTTCTCCCACCAGTTAATTTGGATGATCAACCCGAAGGCACACAGATTGAGCCTCTAATTTCTCTCACTGTGGCTCGCTCTCTTCCTTCTTTGCGCCAACTATTTAAGTCGTTAACTCTAACTGAGACTTGTGCAAATACCAAGTTAGTGGCTTTGGTTTCAGATCTTTTCGGTACTGAAGCCTTTGATGTTGCCAGAGAATTTAATGTCTTGCCTTATGTTTTCTTTCCCTCCACAGCCATGGCTTTGTCTTTGTTCCTTTATCTACCAAAGCTCGATGAAATGGTTTCTTGTGAGTATAGAGACCATCCTGAGCTGATTAGAATTCCTGGGTGTATTCCAATTCATGGTAAAGATTTGTTAGACCCAGTTCAAGCTAGGAAGAACGAGGCTTACAAGTGGGTTCTTCACCACGCAAAAAGGTACGCTTTGGCTGAAGGAGTCATGGTCAATAGCTTTATGGAGTTGGAACCAGGTGCCATTAAATCCTTGCAAGTTGAAGAACCAGGTAAGCCGAGAATTTACCCTGTTGGGCCTCTTGTGAATATGGGTTCAACTAGAAAAGTTGATGGGTCCGGGTCTGAGTGTCTGACATGGTTGGATGGACAGCCACATGGTTCTGTGTTATTTGTTTCTTTTGGAAGTGGTGGGACTCTCTCTTACGATCAGATCAATGAGTTGGCTTTGGGGTTAGAAATGAGTGAACAAAGATTTTTATGGGTTGTGAGGAGCCCAAATGATAAGGTTGCTAATGCCAACTATTTTAGTGTCCAAAGTCAGAAAGACCCTTTTGATTTCTTGCCGAAAGGGTTTCTAGAAAGGACAAAAGGGCGGGGTCTAGTGGTACCATCTTGGGCACCACAAGCTGAAGTACTGAGCCATGGCTCAACCGGTGGGTTCCTTACGCACTGTGGTTGGAATTCTATCCTTGAAAGTGTTGTCAATGGTATACCACTTATTGTTTGGCCTCTCTATGCTGAGCAAAAAATGAATGCAGTTATGCTAACTGAGGACATAAAAGTGGCATTGAGAGCGAAGCCTAGTGAAAATGGGCTTGTAAAACGAGAGGAGATTGCCAGAGTGAGCAAGGCTTTGTTGGAAGGCGAAGAAGGAAAGAAGCTCAGGAACCAAATGAAGGACCTAAAGGACGCAGCAGCAAGGAATCTGAGTGAAGATGGGGCTTCTACAAAGGCACTTTCTGAGTTGGCTCTCAAGTGGGACAACACAAAGTAACTTATTTTAGAATTGCAATTATACATTTTCTTTTTAAGGTCTATAGCCCATGATTGTATAATACTAATTTGCTTTATTAATCTAGACTTGCTTTTTTTTTTTTTTTTTTTTGCCTGAATCTAGACTTGCTTTTCATACAGCTATCGCTTTCACTTCCCATTATTTTTCTTTTGAGCTATACAACTTTTTCACAATTTTTTTTCAAACTTTTTTTTTATCCGGAGTCTAATACTTGCATCATTTCTATTATTACAAAAAAAGTAATGTCAATTATTGTGCAAAAAGCTACTATTTCCTAAACATTATATATATAAAAGTCAGTACACTGGGTATCTCTACATATTGTAGTTATACTGGTGTCATAATTTGTGCCATAATTTATTTATGATGCAAATTATGAGTGGTGGAAGGATGTCTTCACATGGATTGTCATCACCTCTCCGCCACTTATAATTCGCCACATGGGCAAATTGTGATATTAATTATACAACAAGTTGTGGCACGAGCATGGCTCGATTGCATATACAGCACCATTTAGTCAAGCCAAAATGGGGTGGGTCCAACTACTTCGAACTTTCCTTATCTCATCATAAGTGTGTCACTTAGCCAGAACGATTAGGTGGCTCGGCATTGACGTTAAGGCCATTTAGTGGATATAATTTTCATAAATCAATGGAAAAGTAAGAGGTATTAAACAATGGAGTGGCTTTCCTGCAATTCCATTTTCCAAAAGTCCAAGCGGTATGCATGCAGCTGAGGTCGTTTTCCTTCTGGATAAATCTCAATTCTTGAAACACAAGGCTTTTTTTTTTTTTTTTTTTAAAGTAAAAGTTTAAATGTGCATTGATTGTGTTCTCTAAAATATGCTTTCTGAGAGAGAGAGAAAAAAAAAAACTCATCTTCAGTAAAAAGATAATAAAAAATTCATAGTTACAGAGGAGATTTGAATATTAGAAAACTTCCATAGAAACACCAAGAAAATACTAGATGAATTATAATACTCCCGGCAAGGAGAAAAATACAATGCTAAAAACCATTGTTTTGATGTTTCTAATAACACGATTATTTTAATTATCATTGAGAGATTTTGTTATTTGGGACCGCACTTTTTAGATGATAGAACTATAGAGACAAGGAAGAAACCAAATACAATTCCTATTGACTAAGAGTCTAAGATCAAGCAAGGATAAAGCCATATCATTGGTGATATCAAATACTTGAAATGACTATGTGAATGACCTTAAATGGGAATTCTTTGAAACATGCAAGCCATTTATTAATGTTGGAAATATTGGTTTTGCATCTCATACAAAACTCACAAGGATCTACTTCATTTATGAGAGATAATATGTAATCTTGAATTCTAGAACAAAGAAGAGAAAGCATATCTTGGTTCAATAAAATTCAAAAACAAGACTTGAGAATACTTTCAATCTTTCTCACAATTCCACATGGTGCTCATGATGAGTGGTCTCTCAATCAGTTTTTGTATACATTGATTTTTTCTTTGGAAAAGTGTATTTCTAAGATCCTGTAGAGAAAAATTGTTTTCTCTTCCTTTTAATCATATGTACATTTTAACTACATTGGCAGTTACTTTATTTAATAACTCTTATTAAATAAAAACTAATTATCTAATTAGGTTAGCCTTTTGAGCCAGCCCAATTGAGCTTAAGTGTGTGGGTTGGGATGGGATCAAATGGACTGATAAGGCTCTAACTCCAATGGGTATCAAACTTATCTGTCAACTCTTGACAAGCCCAAAGTTATCATTAATTATATAACAAGTACCACTATGAAAACATAATTGTACTCTAGGTGACAGGCCACAAACGCGTTGACCCCTTGTGATAATTTAGATTAATTAATTAGCCTAGTTTTTAATTAATCAAATTAACATGCAATACAACGTGGCAGCACAAACAAATCACCGAAACTAAGTTATGCAGCGGAAAATAAATAACACGGTGATTTGTTCACGAATGGGGAAAACCCTAAGGCAAAAACCCCACCGGGTGATTTAAGGTCACCACTCCCGAAACTCCACTATTATCACAACAAGCAGTTACAAGTAAGGAATCCCAGTACCTCACCAACCTACAGTTGAACTCTTACCCCAATACCCAATTGGACTTGTTCTGTAGTGACAATTTCTCCTTTTCAATGCACGGCTCCCAGTACGTGACTAACCAATGTGATGCGCGGATCCCAGTACGCGGCTTACTCCTTTTGCACGAATCCAAGTACGTGACTCACTCACCAACTTGAGGAAGAAAGAATGTTGGCTGCAAAGTTCTTCAAATCATCAGAGATGAACTAGGGCACGAACTTTGTCTCACAAATCACAATTTGCATGAATAGAGAAGAAGCAACTTGTGTCTTGTGATTTCTGCTTGTTGCTCACTTTGACGGCCCTTAAAATAATCCTTTTATATGTCTAGGGTTAGGAGAAAAGAAGTCCCAAAGACACACACACGGATTGGACTTGAAACAGACTTGGAATTCTGTTTTCTTTAAATCTCGACAGATAGAGGTGTCGAGAGGTGTCGAGCCAGCTGTCGAGGCTCGGGCAAAACAGCTTCTTTAAATCTCGATAGATGTATCTGTCGAGGTAGGTGTCGAGATTTAAAAACCAGCACTTCCTTGCTTGTATCTTGGACAGACTTTGACGGCTTCAATACTTAATCTTGAACCACTGTTTCTTGAAGTGTTTAACCCATCCTAGTTCTACCCAATTACAAGTAAAGTGCGTTTTGTCTAAGGATAAGCCAACTACATAAAATAATGACATATGTTCACAAGCTTGAACAACTACATATGTCCTAACACTAGGTTTTATTAATAAATTATATCACAAGACTCTAATATAATATCATTCAACCCTTCCATGAAATATGCATAGTGAATAAAGTCAAAATAAACTGTCACTTTATAAACAACTATTTTATTCCTTGAGTACGCAATTTAACTTTTTAGTTATTCATATTTATGAAATTTAATTTCAATAAATATAAACTTTAGTAACTCTTACCAAAGTGGTCGGTCCTCAATAACCAGCTCTCATTAAATTTATCTCAAGTGAATATTTTGTGTGTCTATAAAAAGAGATTATGAATTTCATCTTGAGAATATGTGTTCCCTCAACACTACGTGTGGTTACCCAACATGCTGAGGTTTTGACCGTTAAACTAGATCTCACTTTTGATATATCAAAGTAACCTACATTTCATCTTGAGAATATGTGTTCCCTCAACACTACGTGTGGTTACCCAACATACTGAAGTTTTGACCGTTAAACTAGATCTCACTTCTGATATATCAAAGTAATCTACATTTCATGATTGGGTTCACTATCCTCTCAGGATTGACATCCTATGTAATTGAAAGTCGTGAAATTAATTATTTAGGTGATAGTTGTTAATTGAATAACTAATCTCACAGCAATCCAGTTCAATATGTCTTACACACTTAAGACATATCAGCACATCAACTAGAAGTCTCCACTTCCATAATCAAGACAAACCATCCACATCACCCACGATTGTGGTGGATCCAAACAAGTAGACCCACTTGTAACTCCCCATAAAATGAAAAAATCCTATTCACCCAACGTAAGTTCAACTATTCACAGTTTTCCCCATCCTTGTATTTTAGAGAGAAAAATGACTTAACCGTCGGAGGGTCCTTAGCCGAATTACATTGGTCACACTTGATAATTCTTTCTTTCTTTTCAGGACTTACAGCTATTACCATAGCCCGAAATATTTCAGCCTACTGATTTTCATGCATCATCAGGTTATATTTAAGAACATCTTTTACATTTATGCTTTAATTTAGAACATGTACTTAATTTACAACTTATGGGGATAATTACACAATTCTATGCAAATTTTCTTTTCTTGATCTTTGATGCTTGAAAATATGAGCTTGAGCGTCCCTTGAGTAGTCCTTTAGGCGGTAGGAATCATGGGGGTCTTGGTGGAGAAATCATACTCCAAGTAGGAAAAGGAACTTCACCCTGCCTTCCTTCATGCATACACGTACACGTGCTTTGACACGCTTTGACCCTACACTTAGACCATGTGTACACAACTTTGACCCTGTGTATTAATGTGTCGTGGGTTAAAAAAACCCTAGCCACCCTCTTCAAGTATTAAATAGAGGTTGAGGGCCTCCAAACCCTCACTAAACGTATTTTAAGCTCTGAAAACACTCTTTATGGCTTTCCAATGGCAGAATTTTCTCCTTTAGAATTCTCAACATGGATTAAGAAGTTTGGCCCTAGTTTCAAAGAGGCTTTCATTCCTTTCAGGCTCTCTTGCATTTTTCCATATCTCCAAATCAAGGTGGATGAACCTCTCCTTACTACTGCTGCCAACTTTTGGATTCCCACACTCGACATGTTTTTTACTTCAACAGTGTGGAGATATGCCCCACTCTTGAAGAATTTATTGTAATCATGGGCGAACCCAAAATTAGCACTCTTATCCTTCCTACTATTGGTGGGGGTCTCTTTGCCTTGGTCCAAGCTCTTTTGGTGTTTCTCTTGTCACGGTGTAGCATTGGTGCATGTTTGCCAAGTTGAATATCCACTTGATTTTTGCGCACTTTTCTCAATTGACTATTCATGTGGTCGGTAGGTCACATTCTTATCATCTTAATGCTTCCTATTTGTGCATTCTTGCAAGATACTTCTTGGTACATGAGACAAATTGCATAAATAGAAGATGTGCTTAGTGGTTAGTGATCTGAGGGCAGGCAGTCCTGTGGGCATGATCTTGGCTAAGACCCTCAATGGTTTGGATGCGGTCCATAGGAAGGAAGCAAATTTCTTGCAGGGAGCCCTCTCCTTCTTCAAGTATAATCCCTAATTTTTGCCTAGTTTCTCAACCTAGTGAGATCCCTCTAATTTTTTCATGGATTGCCTTTTGGTTTTCAACCCATTGAGGATCCTTATATTGTCTTTGTCATTGTTTTTTTCTTTTCTTTTTTAACCTCTCCTCTTTTCCACTCATGCTTTCTTTTCCCTTGCCTTTTTCAAATATGGCTATATGAGAGGTTTCAATTGCTTCATCCCCCCACTGTTTCTCCTAGTAAATATCTTCCTAAGCACTATCATGACCGTAGGCCCAAACGCACTGAGATGAGTTTTGATAAGTTCATTGAGTTCATGAAGCATTGATGTCACAAATATTCAATGGGTAGTGGAATGGTGGCGAATGGTCAACTGCAGCTTTAAGGATAATTTTGTTCCTTTGGTTGGGCTTTGCTATTGCTCCTACTACTCTACATTTCGCATTGCAAGGCAATTTGGTGATTTTCAAGGAGCTACTAGTGATGATGGTTCCTTCCATACCTTGGCATTTACTGATAGGATCTTGGGCAGAATCTGTGAGTCTTGGCCACGAGGGGGGTGACTAAAGGCATCTGCTTTCCTCAATTCCTTCATCAAAATTTGGGGCACAAGAAATGGCTATAGGCTAACATGAAGTGGGTTCCCATAGATGAAAAAGCTTATAAGAGGCCCAACAAAAGAAAGAGGACTAACTGAGTAACTTGATATGTCCCAAATTTTACTTCTCTACACTTTATAATTCACATGTCTTTTCTTTTTGACTTTAATAAAGGATTGGAATGTTCCACATCCCATATGGAAAAAATTTATTATCTTTTAATTTGATCAATAAGAAAATCATCCATTTATTATCCTTGCTTATTGCCATTATTTTTCTTCTTTTTTTTTTTCTCTTTTTTCCAAACCATGTAATTTTTGCCCATGACATCCTTACAGGAATTTTCGTCATGCCCATGGTCTTTTCCGTTATCTTTAAACTAGACCGCCCTTTGGGGTTTTCAATCTAACGGGGTTCTTTTGCCTTAATTTTTTCCTAAACCGCCCTTTTGGGTTTTCAACCTAGCAAGCTTTTTTCTTTTTTCTTTTAAATGTTATATCTTCAAAGCCTATCCATGTTGATTGGGAAAAGCATCTCTTCTTTATCCAAATCTATAATTCTTGTAGCACCTCCTGACATGATTTTCTTGATAATAAAAGGCCCAAACCATCTTGGCTTCATCTTCCCTCTTGGATCAAAAGTTTCATCTCTAAGCACTTTTTGGACCAAGTCCCCTTCTTTAAGGTTTCTATATTTCACTTTTTTGTTGAATGCTCTAGCAATCCTTTTTTGGTACCCTTGTGCATGGTATTGTGCCATAGCTCTTTTCTCATCTATCAAGGCCAATTGTTCATATCTTTTTTTATCCAATCTTCCTCTAGGACCTTGGTTTCTACTAGCACTCACAAAGATTGTATCTCTACCTCAATGGGAAGGATCGTCTCACTTCCATAGACCAAAGAGTAAGGGGTTGCCCCAGTCGATGCTCAGATAGAATTTCTGTAACCCCATAAAGCAAATGGAACTTTTTCGGCTCAGTCCTTATACATTACTACCATCTTGGCTAGGATGTTCTTGACATTCTTATTGGCTGCTTCTACGGCCACATTAGTCTATGGTCGGTATGGTGAAGACTTGTGATGCTCAATATTGTACAACTCCATGATCCTTCAAACCTTTCCCTCAAAGTGGGAGCCATTATTAGAGATGATCTCATATGGTACCTCATCTGTACTGGAAAATGATGTTAATCTCTATGAATTGAGCCACATGCTTGGCTTTCAATACTAAGTAGAAGACCGCTTCCACCCACTTGGTGAATTAGTCAATTGCCACTAGGATGTACTGATGCCCATTTAAAGCCTTAGGGGCTATCCTTCCAATCAAATTTATGCCCTAGACCGAGAAAGGCCAAAGGAAGGTCCTGCTTTATAGCTCGCTATTTGGCACGTGATTCAAGTTTGCATGTGTTTGGCAGTCATGGCAACTCTTCACAAAGTCTATACAAACAGTCTCCATAGTATTCCAGTAGTACCCCGTCCTTAGGATCTTTTTGGCTAACATTCTCCCATTCATATGAGGACTACAAATCCCTTGATGAACTTCTTCCATAACCTTTTCAACTTCCTCTTTCTCCAAAAAACAGAGGTGCATACCATTATAAGATCTCCTATAGAGCTGTCCTCCACATAGGATATATTGCATAACCATCATCCTTATTGATTGATGTTCTCTCTTATCAGCGCCATCAGGATACACTCCCAATTCCAAGAATTCAAGATGTCATAATACCAAAGAACCCCTTCTTCTTCATTAGCCAAGACTAAAGACTCGGTTTTCCCCTTATGTACTAGTTCATAACTCTACCCGATCTCTAGGGGGTTGTATCTATACTTCTTCAGGTATTTCAACCATGGAGGCTAAGGTAGCCAAGGCGTCTACAAACTGATTTTGAGCCCTAGGGATAATAGTGTATTCAATCCTATCAAAAGTTTTGGTCAAGTCCTCTAAATATTGTTGATAAGGCTTTAAATGTTCTTCCTTTACATTCCACAATTTTTGTGCTTGAGCTATAACCAAGGTTGAATCTCCGAATACCTCTACTTCTTTTACCCCCAATTTTTGAAGAGCTTCCATTTCAAAAATACAAGCTTCATATTTCGCCATGTTATTAGTCACCTCAAAGTTTAACTTGACCGCCAAAGGCTCATGAGATCCATTGGGGGTGATTAAAAGTACCCCTATCTCATTCCCATATTGGTTCATGGCTCCATCAAAGTACATTTTCCATGCCCCTATTTCAATATCCTAAATATCCTCATCTGGGAAATTTTCTTTTCCATCATCTCCTTCTATGGGGTTCTTAGCACAAAAATCTAACACCGTGCTTCCTTTGATATTTTTTCTTACCACATACTTCAAATCGAATTCTGCTAATAGGTTCAACAATGTCGACAATCTCCTACATAAGGCAAGCTTCTCAAATAGATACTTCAATAGATCCATTGTGGCTACTATCCATATCTGGAATGGTAGGATGATGTATCTCAACTTTTGCACGACTCATACGAATGCAAAACATGACTTTTCTATGGGCGTGTATCTAGTCTCATAATCATGGATCTTTTGCTTAAACAGTACACAGCTCTCTCATTCTTATCATCGTCTTCTTGTGCAAGTATGCTTCTAACCGCATCTCTTATGATAGAGAGGTATAGGAGTAATGGCTTTCCCTGCCTTAGGGGTAGTAGGATGGGTGGATGGAGGAGGTATTCCTTGATAAGTTCAAGTACTTTCTGACATTCATCGTTCCATGCATAGGGTTCATTCTTTCTTAGAAGCTTGAAGATGAGCTCACAAGTGGAAGTGAGTTTGGCAATGAATCAGCTGATATATTGTAGTCGACCTAGGAATCCCCTTATTTCCTTCTCACTCTTGGGTGAAGGCATTTCCAATATGGCTTTGATCTTAGATGAGTCAACTTCTATCCCTTTGTTAGAATGTGTGCCCTTAAATCCTATTGTATAACGCTATGTATGGCATTATATGACTTAATGTTGTAATTAATAAAGTTGTTTTATTATTATCTAAAAATAATGGTAATATGAATATTGGGAAATTATCATATAATCCATAAAATGCATAGTATGTGATCTATGTGATTTAGTCACAGAAGATATAGATCACAATTTCTTTGTAAACTTAGAATTTTAGTTCGTAGTTGGTGATAAAATTGGGCATTTCATCTGCGAAGACTATAACATATCAACTAAGATGATTTGTCTTGATCATGGAAATGAAAATTTCTAGTTAGTATGTTAATATGTTTTAAGAGTTAAAACATATTGAACTAGACCGCTATGAGATTTATTATTCTCCTACAGACTGTCAAATAAATAATAAACTCATGACTTATACTTATATGAACTCTTAATCCTGAGAGGATAATGGATTTAATTATGAGGTGTAGGTTGCTTTGATATAACAGAAGTGAGATCTAAAATCACGATCAAAACCTCAGTATGTGAGGCAGCCACATTTAGTGTTGATGGAACATATATTCTCAAGATGGAATTCATAGTCTCTTAACAGAGTTATAAAATATTCCCTTAAAATAAGTTTAATAGCTTTGGTTATTCAGAAAGTTAGGCATAACTACTTTAGTAAGGAGTTACTAAAGTATATATCTATGAAATTGGATTTCATAAATATATGATGAATAACTTAAAGGATTAAACCGGGTACTCAAGGAATTAAGATGTAGTAATCTTCAAAGTGGCAGTCTATTTTCATGACTTTGTATTACTACGAATATTTTATGAAGGAGCTACATGTATAATAAAATCTTGAGATATAATTTATAAATAAGGCCTAGAGTGCAACTATATTTATATAATGGTATTAAATATAGTTAATGGTAACTTTGGACTTGTCAAGAGTTGACAGAAAAACCCAATGCCCATTAGAGCCTATGTCTTATTGATCTCTTTTGGCCCCACTCCAAGCCACACATTTAAACCCAATTGGAAAGGCTCAAAAGGTCAGCCCAATTAGATAATCAGTTAGATACAAAAGGAGAAACATACAAAATTTTATAAGAGAGAAACATTATTGTGAAAGTGTATGTATATGTGAGTATAAGCCACTTTATCATTCTCCCTTTGAAAACTAATTAAGAGACCACACTTCTTGGGCGTTAGTGGAATTGAAGTGAAGATTAAAAGTATTTCCAAGTGCTTCTGATTTTTGTTTTGAAATTCACCGCTTCAAGGTAAGCTCTTTTGTTCTTAAATTCTGAAATTTACATAGTACATCTATCATTCTCCCTTTGAAAACTGATTGAGAGACCACACTTATTGGGCATTAGTGAAATTGGAGTGAAGATTAAAAGTATTTCCAAGTACGCCTAATCTTTGTTTTGAAATTCATAGCTTCAAGATACGCTCTTTTGTTCTTAAATTTTGAAATTTACATAGTACATGTTATCAATTACGAATGAAGTAGATTCATTTATTTTCCGCTGCGTATGTTTTGTATGAGCTACAAATCATAATTAATCCAACAGATTTAACCTCAATCTATACTCCTTAATCCTCTCAAAGAACTTTCTTAAGTTAATGATGTGACCTTCTCTATCTTTGGATTTCATGATCATGTCATCTACGTATACCTCAACCTCACTGTGCATCATGTCATGTAACAAAGTTGTGGCCATCCTTTGGTAAGTTGATCCCGCATTCTTGAGTCCAATCGGCATTACCGTGTAGCAATAGACTCCTCATTCTGTGGTGAAGGTGGTCTTAGTCATATCCTTAGGAGCTATCTTGATTTGGTTATATCCTAAGAGGGAAATCAAGGCACTACTGGCCGTATTATCCACTAAGAAATTTATGTGGGGAAGAGAAAATCATCGTTAGGACAAGCTTTGTTCAAACCCTGAAATCCACACATGTCCTTACTTTTCCATCCTTGTTTGGTACGGGCACAACATTGGCTATCCATTCAGTTTGGTGTACGGGTTTGTACAACCCTACTTTCAACTGCTTAGTGACCTCATTTTTTATCTTTAGAAGTCATTTTGTTCTCATATGACTTAACTTCTTGAAATTATGTGAAAAGCATTTTGAGATCTTTTCTTTCTTTTTCATTTATGGTTGAGCCGATTTTAATTAAGGGTAGATTCTCATCATTGCCCAAATTAATAGTTTCAAAAGTTGGTTCCATAGGTTCAATTTTCTTTTCCAATTGTTTATTAATTTCATTTTCAAATTCATTAGAATCATTTAAGTGCAAAATTTCAATATTATGGGACACATCAAAATAAGTCAAATCAGAATTCAACTTATTGAAAATGTTGAAAAGTCCAATTCTTGAGGTGCCCCACAATGAATCCTGTCCTTCTTCTTCTTTAGGGCGCATCGCTTTCCTTCTCATCCTCCTCTGTGAAAAAGTCTTTAGCTCAATGAACCATTCCTCATCTTTTAGAGTCCCCCACATGCGTATAGCTTTGGTTATGTCATACAGAAGTTCACCTTCGTTAGGGAAATCTCTTCTTGCCTCGTCGAAAAAATTAGCCACCATCATCTTCACTCTAACAGCTACTCATTCCATCATCTCCTTCCTCCTCCTCATCTTGGGTCAGCAAAGGGTGTAGATTGTAGCTAAAAAGCTACATCTACACCCTTAAAACCTCAAACCCAAGGTCTTAAGTCCAAGGAGAGGAGAAAGAGTGTAAGAAGACTACCTCTTGATTGTTGAGAAAGAGATAAATCAAAGGTTTTTAGATGCATTTGGAAGAGAATTTAGAGAGGAAAAGAGAGAAAATTTGCCTAGAAAAATGCTCCAAATTGCCCAAATTCTTTTTTTTTTTTTTTTTTTTTTTTTTCTGAGGGGGTCTAGGGGTATTTATGTTGATTTTGTGACTCTTTAGCTATCGACAGTTAGGGCTAGCAGCCCTTTAATGGCCACCAAGTCCAATGCTGACATCAGCAATCTCGGCTTCTTCCCTGGTTCAACTTCGGATATATATTTGAAGGCCTTTCCAAACTTCGATTGTGCTAATCTTGGTGTCCTTGGAAAGTTCTAGATGTCTAGTTTCCAAAACACTAAAGAAATCAAAATTCCGACAATCAGATCAAAAGTTATGGCATTAGGAAGCAAGCTAACGCGATTTGCCATTTTAACTCCGATTTTCACCCATGAATAGTCGTTGGAAAATGAATTCAATAATCTTTGTAATGACGTTGATCCCAACCCATTATGAAGGTTGGGTCAAAATTAGGGATTTTAAGGCTCTTGGGAGTCAACCTCGGGTCAAAGTTGACAAAAATCATCGAGTAGCTCAGGTTTGATGCAGAAACATGGAAATGTTGTTTTGGGATGATTTTGACCAACTGTGACTTTTGGTCAACCAAGGGTTGACTAGGGACATTTTGGTCAACTTGACTTGAAATGGCACTTTAAGTGCTCCATTGCCCAAACAGGTTACGTCACGTCAATCCAGATGTTTCAACGACCCAATGGAAGAAAGTTTATATTTTTGAGATTTTCAGAGTCGGGGCATGCAAATCAAGAGTGGACAAGATACAGTATCTACAATATGTAATTGACTTCTTCTTCCTCTCTCTTTTTTTTTTTTTTTTTTTTTGAGAAAGATTATATGTGATTGACTAATTATAGATTCATTTGCTTATTTGAATATGTGGGCTAAAGGTATTTGAACTAACAGTTATTGGGCTATCTTTATAATGTTCTTTGTTCGTTTTGGAGTGTGTTGTTTGTGCACACATTGATTCGCAAGGCGCGTCCTGCAGAGAGAACCATGCCCGACTCCCTCAAACTTGAAAAGCCTTAGTCCGCCTTAGTCCGAGTCTGCAAACAGCACAAAAAAGGCACCCACAAAGGTTTGTCTTTAGAAGTGCTATGTCGTAAATTAATGTGTAAATTCCTGCACTTCTACGGGCTACATCACCTCACATGTCAAATAAAGCAAATTATTATTATTATGAGGCAGGCAGTACAAGGAAGACCCCTTCTGGTTAGGATGAATACATGTTTCATGTAACAATGAACTGCAATCACAACAACCGAACTTGGGAGACCCTTGGAAGCCTTGCCTTCAAAAACCTGCCTGATTTCTTTCTTCAAAAAGTTTACTTCTTTCTTCTTAGAATCAATATGCACAATCTGATAATTAAAATACTAGAAAAAATTTTTTTTTCTCTCTTTCAATTTATCATGTAGTTGGGGCACAATTACATCTTATTCTTTCTCATTAAAGCCTAAAGGGTGCTGATGCTCCAATCCAATCTAATCTAATAGCAATCTCGAAAACTACAAGTGTCTTCCTCTGATGCCATTTTTAGGAAAATTGGAATAAGTGGTCTCCACTTACCAGCATCACATTTTGAAATTGCAACTAACAGAATAAATATACAATTGTGTTCTTTTGTTGCAACTAGATTACATATTCTGGAATACAAATCCAGCGTTTTCATGCACTCACATGATCACATCTTTAATAAACACATCCAGGCACACATGGATATACATTAAATGTTCTATTGCTTAGTCAAAAACTCTTTATTATACCCATCTGAATAGAGCTAACACATAAATACCGTCTAGAAGAGACGCAATGTTTACGCAAAGTAGCATAATGACCACAAAAAGATGGTTGTAGCAGACTTCTATTTTATATAACTCAAGACACTGATTTTGTATTCATTCCAAGATGTCACCTAAATTGAATTCAAGTTTAAAAGAGCGGCATAAATTGCAAAACTCACAATATAGCATTGCAAGTCCCTGCCAAACAGCTGCCTGTTACAGAAACACATGGAGACATTTTAATGCAATCGCAACTCTAGGGCTGTGATGGTGAAGGAGATGTAGGAGGCTTCAAATCTGGATACTGCAACCAGAGAGGGATAAAAAATATAAGCAAGAATTAGTTCAGTAAATATACGGCAGAAATAACTCAATAAAAAGAATGTCTGCTTCAGGCGACAAATCAATAAGAAGAAAATTTCAGTTAGAGCAATGCTAGAGACACCACATTTGCTGAAGAGTAAATTTGTAGTGATGTATGTAATATCACTATCACATGACCCCACTACTAACATTATGTTTATTGCTCACTAATCATATATGTCTGGCTGTGAAACTTTTTTATCTCACTAGACTTATTCAGTAATTCAGGACCAAACAACCCCCCCCCCCCCCCCTCTTCAAAAACATTCCATAAACAATTATGTCCAGTAGGATGTTATAAATCCATAGGGTAGAACACACCTTTGAAAATCGGTTTTAAAGGGGAAGGTGCTCAAGAGCTTAAAAACACGACTATGCTTATACTTAAACCATGTGGGATGCTAGGATCATTATGTTATGATCCTAGCGTCCCACATGGATTAAGTATAAGCATAATCGTATTTATAAGCTCTTGAGCACCTTCCCCTTACAAGCCGATTTTCAAAGGTAAGTTCTACCTATGGATTTATAACATTTCGTATCAGAGCCAACCATCATCCAGAGTATCGGGCGTAACTCATTGAGTATGGGATCAAATGAATTGCGGTTTTGTGGTCGGATCTCAAAGAGTCAACCTAGAGGCTAGATTAAAATAACTAATAAGTAAGTGAAGCCACTAAAAGAAAAAGGGCATCGAGTCAATGTTGAATTATTTTTATAAGCCCTTGAGCACCCTCCCCTTGTAAGCTAGTTTTCAAAGGAGAGTTCTACCCATAGTTTGTAACATAGGAATCATATTTTCTATTCTCTTCAAATCTCTTTTTCTTCCTTGATTGAAAAAGGGCTAGTAAAAGAGAAGAGTTTCTTCTTTTTTCTTTTCCCTTTTTTTCCCCTTGTCTTAGTTATACCTAAAACTAAAACAATATCTTTCTCTAGTCTCCCTTCATCCAAACATACAGTTCAGCTAGGGATCTCAATATCAAAGGATAAACAACTGAGTTGATCTTAGATTAAAGAAGGAAAAGAAAGATTTATTTCATCTCAAATAGTATTTTTCTGTTTTGAAAAATTAAAACATTTGATTTGATCCCATTCCTAATAAAAGAAATTGATATGATTTATAATAGTTATTCTTTTTTTTTTTCTTTTTGTAACAGAATTATGACTTTATGGTACTATTTAAGAGTTGTCAAGTGGGGTTTTGATATATATATATATATATATATTTATTTTTTTTTATTTGTGTTTATATATTTTACATATATCAAGATCATAATAAAATATACATATATGCATGTATGAATACATGCATACATATTATATAATAAACTATAGGAAAAATTCGTATCTTACATGTGGTTGCACTAAGTGTATGTCTTCTTATATCACGTGGACAGTCTTTTTATCCATTTATCTTAAACAGTAAAGACTATTATACAATGCGCTTTTTTCACACGGCTCATTATAAGTATATTAAAAAAAAAAAAAATCTTTTTTTTGAGAAAAAGTATATAAAAAGGATTAGGACAGTTTGCAATGGATGAAACTCCATTATTGAAGTTTCAATAAGTTTAAAATACTAATCCAATTAAAATTTTGTTGCCAAAACTTTCATTATTTATTTTAAAAGAATTAACCATCTACCAAAATTTTAATTGGGTTACATCATACTTGTATCATATGATTCAACGTAAATGTTAAACATCGTACAACGCACTTTCAAGTTTCACCTTTTCATTCACTAATTATTAACATAGTTTACTTTTTAGGTAAAACTCTAAAACAAAAGTTTCAAAATTTTAAAATATTATTTTAATCAAAATTTTATTACCACAAATTTTAAGAAATTTGAAAAGTTTTATTATTTAATTTAAATTATTTTTATCATTTACCAAAATTTATTATTTTAAAAAGAACTTGGTATTACATTTTTACTTCTACAATGTAATTTATTATTTTTACTATTTATTTTATTCAATTTTATGGTATATTATATAATTTGTTCTCTAAATTCTGTGGAAAATAATTTGCCCTCTTGAAAAATTAAACAATTTCTAAAATTATGTTTCATTTATCTATCCCAAAAATTATATCATTTTTTATTATTTGGATTTGTTTGATTGATATTATTCATTTTTAGGCGGTCCATAGTTTGCTAAATTATGTAATTATGCATTATATTTTTCTATTTTTTTTTTCATGTACAACTAAATTGTTTAAGTTTCAAATATATTATTCAAAATTTTCATTCTCTTAAAAATATTATCATATTTATAATTTTTCATATCATATGAATAGTTTCGAACTAGTGATTGGGTTTTATTTACTAATATAGATATATGAGATTGGAACTACATATTTCTCAAAAATTCCTAGAAGAATGTACCATATTATAAATTTAATATTTAAAATAATATGTAGAAAAAAAAGTAGACTTCATTTCTAAAATTGAACACTTCACCTATTGGAATGAAAAAAAATAATTTGTGTCACAACGTAAAGAGAACATGATATAACAAAAATAAATATTGACTACATGCACTTTCACTTGTTAAGATTTAATTGTCTTTAATTGGACCTTCATATTGCATTTATTATTGTTACGTTCCTGTTTAGCCTCCTCATCCACCACATCATCGGCTACATCATTATTCTTTTTATTATTTTTTTTTTACTTTTAATTTTTTGACAATATTAAATATATAAATATATTGGTTTTATAAATTCATTTTAGGTAATTTTAACTTTACATATTTATCTATTTTAATTTTGATGCTATAACTAAATAATAAATCAATAAAAAATAAATAAAAAAATTGTCTATACATATTCATCTTGGGCGGATTAATATTTGATAAGACACATTCAAATACATAGCCAAGATTGTATTTTGATATAAATTCAAAATCTTATTTCCCAAATAACTAAGTATTATGTCAAACAAAAGTTATAAGAAGGAGAGAAAAGACTTGTGATGGTAAACTAAAAAAAAATTGAAAAAAAAAAAAAAAAACTACCAAATCATGTAAACCCAAAATAGTATTATAAAAAAATACAATGATTCATCAACCTAAAGTAAATTTGCAAAAAAGAATAAATAATAGATATATATATATATATATATATAAGAGAGAGAGAGAGAGAGAGAGAGAGAGAATAATTACCTTTTTTTGGGAGATAAATAAAAGCGTCAAAAGATAAAATATAGTCATGAGTCAAACACCAAATTATCCAAGTCATGCTATATAATATAGAATAACATTTTATCCTTGTAAACTATCTTTATATGCAATAGGATAACATTTGACAATCATAGAAAAGAAAAAAGATAATAACTTAGAAACTCAAAACACAAAACCAAATTGTATTAACCTAAAGTAGAATTCTAAAGAACACATAAATTCATCAATCTAAAGTAGAAATATTAAAAAAAAAAATTCACACAAAAATAAAACATGAAAGAGAGAGAGAAAGTAATAACCATTTTTCATGGGGGAAAATATGTATAGAATCGAAGAAAGAATCACATATTTATAGTAATAGAATAAGGATAAAAAGAGCCAAAATAAATGGAAGAGGAAGGGATAGATGAAAAGTAACATTAAAGTTGAGATTAGTGGAGAGATGAAAAGGTAAAAAAGATAGATGATGTGGCCGCTAATGTAGCTCAACAGGAGTGTAGCAACAATAAATGCTACGCTTCAGCTTTTAGATATAATATATAGATTAATTATTTTTATAATTTACATACAATTTTTATTTAATTAGTTCACACACACCTCCTAAGCGTCTAAAGCCTACACCCATCATACCAGGGACGGGACACGAGCATGCTATAGTATATTTTCCTTTTTCATATCTGTAACACAAATCCAATCCTACCACATTCCAGATATAAACTTGAATAAGACCTACCCAAAACCCAAGCTACCCTGACAGTAAACAGTTCTCATACTTCAAAAAGTGGCAGAATAATTAGTCACTAGTGAGTAGTTCATGAGCTACAAATCCTAAGCACATAAAGAGTGGAGCAGAAACATTATATTATAGAGTTATAGAGCAGTGAAAGTGAGAATTACGTATGGATATGGAGAAAGTGATTTTGAAAATCCAGGAAGTGATTCTGCTTTAACTTCTGGTTTTGGCACTGAATTTATCTCAGGAATAGGTTGTCCAACTGTTTCTACTTTTGGCTCAGGAGCTCCTTCTGATTTTTGTACAGCATTATTAGTTGTAGCAGGCTCTAGGCTTGCCTCGGCAGGTGCAGGAAGAGCATTTCTAGGTACAGTTGTTGGTAGAAGAGCTTTTCCAATTTCCTGAAATTCCATGCAATTCAGGATAGATAGAGGATATAATTATGAAGGATCCGATTAACATATGCCCTTAGGGTATACATTAATAATCCATTTTATGAAAATTTTTATGAGCAATTGAAAAGGCTATAAAAAAAGTTAGTCACTTTTTCATTTTTCTATAAAAGGTTTCCTAAAATGGTTTATTAATGTATGCTCTAAAGGCATACGTTAGTAAAACCCAATTAAGAATAATATTAAAAGGATTAATTTTTGGATAATTCTTATTAAATAGATGAAAGAGCAACAGATAGTGATTTAGCAAGTATGCTCCAATACCATAAACATATTTACAACTCTGCAAACGTATTGTCCATTTGACTTTCCAGGAAAAGTAATGGAAACACAGATTTCATACAAATATCACATACCTTTATTTCATTAACAAACTCTTTAGGGGCAATCTTTGTGTTCAAAAACTCATCAACTTCTTGTAGGGTTTCCTTCCGATCCTGTCATGCAAAACAATTCAGCTAAGCTCCAATCTAGACTAGAACTATATCATTTGACTGATACAAAATTTCTGAAACTCTACACCACACAATGACCTGCCTCTGTCATCAGAAAAATCAATAAATTTTGCAAGCTGGTTGAACCATACAAATTGAAATTATCATAAGATCTGTATTCCACCTCAGTGAGACCAATGTAGTCTCAACCATAAGACACTAACACATGCTATAGAATAATTCTGGCCATCCAAATCTGGGCAATGCATGGTAGCTTCAAAGGTAGTAAGAATATAATTTACAATGACAAGTATCTTCATTAAACATTATAACAGAAAATCTTACAGAAAGGTTTTGGCAACTCACCTCAGCAAATAGGAGTTTCTTGCTCACAAACTGAACAAGAGCAGCTGAGCCTAAAACTTGGAGTATGGTTTCAACCTAAAAAGATAGAGAAAAATCATAAAATGCAGATGCTTATCACAAAAATAATGTCGCATAGAAATTCAAATCAAATATAAGAAGAATATAAAATTTAGAGAAACCAATTAACAAAGCATTATCAACCCAACCTCTGAAAAAGCCAATAAACCTAATCCAGTGGCTGCAGCAATCACAATGGTGAGAGAAACAGCATCTGAACCCTCCTGCACATTAATTGCCATCATAAACCTTATAGTGCTCATTTTAGAAACCATGAAGAATGTAAAAAACTTTTCAAAGAAAACAATATGCTGAAGGTAGAATATCCTAATGTTTCAGCTTATGCAATAACTTTATGAGGGTAACAGAATAATATATATAATGATGTTGAAATATATTTACTATTCAGTAAATTAAAAAAAAATAGTACTTTAGACCAAAGGACAATCATTCTCCACATGAAAAATAAATGCATTCTTGCAACATTAAGAAGAAAGGAAACTCATCAGAATTAGAACAATTCATATAGCCATTGAAATAAAAGAGTTATCTTTTATTCCCCAAGTTTAGCAAAAACTAATGTAAAAGATGATTCCCCAGTTCTGAATGAACCAGATATAAAATAATATGTTTAGCACAGTTGTTTAACACATCAACTCAACAGAACAAACCTTTTAATTTCAAAAAAAGTTCATACTCCTAAAAATTCCATCATTGATCAACACATCAGCTACAATAAAACTTCACTTTTTTGAAATTATGATAGATTAAGAACCAAAAAGAAAGAAAAGGCTACAGAATCAATGGTCAAAGGGGCATCCAAAAGTTCACAAGACAAGTTTTTCAGTTACACAGTAATTTTGATTATTTAGTAAACATATAACTAAAAGCTAAGAAACATACTCCAACTGCACCGCCAATAGCATCTGTCAAATTGCTAAAATCAAGACTCAATGCTTTCCTTGGTGGTATCCAAGGAAGGCCACTATTCTGCAAAATTACAAGTCACGTCAAAGTTTTTGTGTCAAACACACTAAGATATGGATTTCAATAACAATGTATTCAATGTAAACAGTATAAGAAGAAAGGGAAGACCATCCATCCTCGTGGTCCTTCTGCACCATCTTTTATTGCATATGCAGCTTTGAATCCATTTACAGTGACCAACTCTGCAACCAGTTCGGAATTTCCATCAAATCTGGCTTCATCACAAATTCAAAAACATTACTTCCATGTATTATCCCTTAGATTAACAAACATAAAGTCAGAAATTGACTGTTTTGGAGACAATCAGAAAGCATGTGAACAATAAAGAGGGAAAGAGATGATTGATTGATCTGAAATTTTGAATTTAAATAAAGTTATGGTTATTTAACTGTCAGAATTAGTTAAAAAGTAATTATGACGCAGGCTGCAGTTATCAACCCAAGAACAACAATCCTTGAAGAGGAAAAAAATAGTTCTACTTTTATTTAATCACTAATTCAATAATGAAACCTGCATGATTGGGCAATGAATATCCCACATGTAGATTCTCACTCACACCAATTTTGGGCTAATTTTATTTTAATCAGCTCTGTCATCTTCAATAAGCACCCCCACCAGGGGAAACAAATAATAAACATGCGCAAGGAACAGTTTGGAATCCTCACTTAGGAGTGTTGTAGAATATCCATAAATATACACAATTAAGGTAGATGTTGTAAGTCCTTATAATTTAGTGCAGAATCAATTGGAATAAATAGATTGAAAATTTCTGAACATGTACATAATTAGGTTATTTCAATTCTGGACATAGATAAGGTTCCACTTTAATATCGTTCAATTTTATATATTAAAAAAGGCAAAAATCAATGATATTTGAACTGTTGACACTAGGGATCCTAACATTATCTATTAAGAAACCTAAATTTCAGAATGGAAAATCTAAGGGCTGCATGTAGAAAAAGAACATTATTCTAGTGAATTTCTTATATCTTTCTCTTAATTATCCATATGAACAGAATAAAAGCTATGCCGTATAATTTAGAAAACAAAATGAGGGAGAAATTATAAAAATTGGTGTTAAATTCTTACTTGTCTAAAATGAACAATGTGGTATTTTCTGGTTCCTTCAACTTTGAAGAAAGCTTCTTCAAGAACCCAGGCTTATCCTCGCCTTTGTAAACAATAGACACTGGCTTCTTCCTCAAACCCCTGATATCTGGACTACCCACTTGCCTAAATTCCACTGGTGCTCTTATATCAAGCAACTGAGCATTGGCTTCTTCACCTATTTTTGCATAAGCATTTTTGGCAGACTCAACACCCCATGGCTTTGGCTGCTTCAGAATCTGAGACAAAACCAAAGAAACCGCCAGAATGGTGGCACCACCCGCTATAACTACAGGATTCTCTGTCCCAAAACTTATAACACTATCCAGAACCCCACTTGCATCAAAATCCCCAGATGATGAGGCATTCACAGACTTTTGAAGTGCTTCCTCATATGATAAAGCTCTAGCAATCCCAGTATTAAGAAATGAAGATGCAAGGACCAGACTTCCTTTAAAACTCCTTGATAAACATTGTTGTAAAGTTGGTGGGCTGGTACTCAAAACAGCAGAGTTAGAGAATTTAAGTGGAAAAGTTGTAGGTAGTGATGAGAGTTTTCTGGGTTCTATTTTTCTGTCACAAAGAACAGACAGGGGGATCAAGCTTCCTGCATTGAGGGCCTCCATGGCCTAATTTTTCTATGTCATAGACGTTCTGTGGCTCTCAAATTAGTGATGGAAAAGATTGAACCACCATACAAACAGAGCGTTTGTTTCTTTGTTTCTAGGCTGACAAGCCTAACCTTAGCTTCGGTTGTTTTTACTCTTTTTGAGTGGAGGGAGGTGCTGACATGGCATGGGACATCAGCTTTGTACCATTTGCTGTATGGCACGTGGCAACTGAGGATGAGAGGCTTGGTGACCATGGAGGGAGGCTGTTGATAGTTTGATCACTCTCTGGAGTGTGTGGCTAAGAAAGAAAGAAAGAAATGTCCATAAAGCGACGTATATTATATATAGCTGCAGTACTATACTCTCCTCTAGTCTATATGGTACAAGAACCGGCTTTTCGTTTTCGAGATATTACCATATGAGATTAAAATTAATTAACCCGTTAATCGAATATATATATATATATATACACACAGACTACTGTGATTCCACTTGTTTGAGTTCAGAGCTTTGTACAACTTTGGACAACTAAAATTTTAAAAATAAATAAAATATTTAAATTTTCCGGGTTGGTTAAGCTCTTCTTAGTTTAGTGTTTTTTTTTCATAATTAATTTTGTCAACTTATTTTACTATTCAGTTTATTTTTGCTACTATTTATGAGCCTCATTGTACTTTTTAATATTATTCATGGATTCACTATACTATTTCAGCTAACTTTTACCTTTATCTACAGTACTTTCAACAAAACAATTTCAGTCTTAACAAAATAAGCGAATCTCAGACAAAGACTAAGCTCACTTGTATCTTTGTATTTCAGATTATATTATATATCATAAGTTAGGTGTTACTACAATTTTGATGGAAGTGGAACCTCTATTATTCCTGAGTAGAAGGAATTGTCTAAACCCGGGAGAATAGTCTCGTTTTTTAAGAGCACAACAAGATATCCTCACCCTAAATAAAAACAAAAAAGAACCTACTAGATTGGTAGGTCTATTACAATTCTGTTACTAGAATATATGAATATGAGAATAAAATTAAACCAAAATTATACTTTACCGCATTAAACTATTATTATGTTACACTTTGCACTTTAAATTTTTTTAATGTGTTTTTTGTACCCTACACTATAGTTACACTTTACATCCCGATGTTAATTTTGCTATTAACTTGAATGGAAAAATATTACACCACATGAAAAACCCTAATTGTCCATCTTCTCATTACTTTAAAAACAAAAGATAAATTACAGTTTACCATAATAAATTATACTCCTTATTACACTTTGCACCCTAAACTTTGAATTTTTATCCAAATTAACAATAAACTTAACATCAGGGTGTATTGTATAACAAATGTCATAGTTTAGGATGAAAAAATACATTTGAAAAGTTTAGAGTGCAAAAAGTATATTCGAAAAGTTTAAAGTACAAAGTGTAACATGAGTAATAATTTCCCTAACATTAAATTGATGTAATTGCTTACAACAAGCTTAACTGACAGCTATTCAACCAATTTTAAATTTATAATGAAATTATGTAAGCAAAAATCGATTGCTTAATAACCTTATTTCTATCTTAAAACAAAATATACAGCTTTTTAAAGCATGACATTTTTTAAGGTACATACAACTTTATGTTTGCTTGATAAACAGAATAAGCTTATGAAAATAAACCCATCCAAATGCAAGCATTGCGTCATTCATTGATTGATGGTCAACAACTTGTAATGTTAGTATATACATTTTCATATGGAAGGTCAATATATTTGATAGATTACAATCATTGCTTGAATGCTGAATCCATGGTGCAGGCAGGATTATGAAACTGCAGGCGCTCCAATACTACAGAGGGAATCCAAACGATGGCCAAGAAGGCAGTAGCAATTCAGAGCGGTAAAGTACTCCTTTCTTTTTTTCTTTTCTTTTTTTTCTTTTTTTAACTAGTCACTAATCCATGTCATGTACGGAATGGTTTTAAAAAATTTATGTATATTTACTTTGCTCAAACAGATAATCATTTGCAAGTCGGAACAAGTAAGACTTCACCTTCTACGTACTATATTCTATAAAAGTACAATTATATTTGCAATGAGAACTAAACATTTATATATTAATTATTGCAAAAATTGTAAATTGATTGAAATAATCATTTAATTTTTTTTTTTTAGTTCATTCTTTTACGGATTTAAAAAAGCGTATATTATTTTTCCTCTGTGATCTAGAATAGAAGATGATACTCATTCTACATGAGCACAACAAAGTTAAAATATAAGAGCCAAAGGGAAACAAAATATCAAGACAATACAATTTGTCTCCTAAATATATAGGAAGAAACTCTTTATAAATGCTAGGGATAATAATTTAACGATTTAACTATTTTTCGAGATAACTTTATTGCTATATTCATCCACATAAGTTATAAACACCCCCTCCCTCACAAATTACAGAAGCTGCTATTCAAAGCAGAAGTAAATAGAGATACATCAGAAGCTGTTATTCAAGCAGCAGTAAATAGAGAAACAACCACCACCAAAGCAGCTTTCACAGAAATATCCAGAAATTCCCAATGAAAGAAGATTCTCACTGATCCAAGGCATGATGGGTTACACCATTACATGTTGTGTTGACCTTTTTGAAATATATTATGTTATTTTCGCTAACTGTTGTCATCAGCAATGGTATGGTTTTTTTTCTTTATACACGATGGCAGAACAGAACTCTTCAATGTACTGCTCCTAATCTACACTTTAAAATATTATCTGCAAAGTAATAGGATTCTTATCTAAACAATAATTCATTTTAAAGGAATCAATACCTATTTTCTCCTGTTAATGAAGACTTGCAATAGGTATGCACGTTCCTTCCTTTACCGCCCATCTGAAACAATGAGAAGAAAGATTTAAATTTTATATTCTTTCATTTTACTTCCAATTCCATGGTTCCTAAAATGGAGATGTTTTAATTATTGTTTGTATTCAGTTTATAATTGAAAAAACTCAACCAATTGAGAAACTTAAGAAAAGAATCTTTCTTGGGTCAATCAATCGATTTATGTGACTAAAATTCATTGGAATGTAGAAGAGAAGTAGAAGCCGCAAAATTAAACTAATCCTTATCCTTTTCCATCATAATTTATGAGTAACCGCAGACGGCTTTGACCAAGCAAAAGAACGAACAGACCATGAGTGGAACTTCTAAAATGTTAAACTTCCTTTCCTCATCAAATCGATGTTTAGATCAATGACAACTATAATTTTAAACCTTGTCCATCACAAATATCCTAAAACGTACACATGCAAACCCTTGCAAAAAAACTGCAAACCTTCAACTAGTAGATGAAAATAAAACATAAAAATCATAATACTTAGAAATGCAAACCCTTATAGAAATTTCTGAGAATGAAAAAAATATTAATAAATTAATAAATACTGGAATTTTAAAATGAGGAGGTTTGTTTGGTTTAACAATACAATAAATGTTGTAGAAAGGAAGCCAAAATTTGTGTAAAAAACGAGTCATTACATGAAACTCAAGTAGAGGAAATGGGATTGAAATTCAAATATTGTTCTTTTAGAATCCTTATTGTTCTTTAATACAGTAGTAATATGAAACACAAAGGAGCAGTAATATGAGTATATGATAACTTACAATGTTTCCATAAGTGCAGGCATAAAAACACACTAGATAGGCAAAATTTTCCTTCTTGATAACACACATCTCTTTGCAGTGGATCACACTTCTTTTTTTTTTTTTTTGAAAAGATGCAGTGGATCACTGAAAACTTAATATGCTTCACCTAATACCTACAAACATCACAAATAATGAACAAACTTGGACTTTTAAAAATAATTTCTTTGCGTGGTTTTAATATAGGGAACAATGTTCTGAGAATGAAAAAAAAATGAAGCAATCGATGACAGTGCAGGACACTTTGCATCAAGCATATGAACTTTTAATTCTACGTCAAATAACATCTACATTTTTAAGCAACTTTTGGAGTTCCATTCAAGAAAATTTATTATAATTTACACCAAGGACCGTTCATCAAATATTTATGATGGGTTATATTATTTTGTTATGATCAAATTGGTCCCACTGACACACCAAGGGCCATTCATCATATTATAAAGTATCTATGAAGACAGTTGGTTGTCCCATTGAATAAAAATCTAACAAAATCATTGTTATGAAATAAATTTCATTTGAGACCTAGAGTGAATTCCAATAAGATTTTGTCTCACTAAAATCTGATAAATGCTAAGTAAGGTTCAATTCCCCAATTCACTCTATAATAATTTTAAATCAATCACAGGAACCAATCAATACAGGGGAAAATATAAGATCAATTAAGTAGAGAATGGAGTGGGAACTTGTAGGTAGATCACTTTCTGAAATACAAAACCACAAAGGAAATTTCAAATAATAAAGAGTAGTCCCTTTCTAATTAAATAAATTGTAACAAGCAATACGCCAATCAACACTTACTCTTGACTGATCAAGCATGTTCTTAGTAGATCACTTCTTTGCTGAGTTACCATTATCTATCAAATCATAAAAGGAAAAAAAATATTTGAGAGGAAATTAACATGGTCAAAATTACACAAGCTGTGAACATATTTATCACCTCCATATTTGTTCCATCTTTTAAAAGCAATCCGATTTCTTTTCTCGACCATGCTTTCCTCTTCCAGCTTTGATTTTTTACCAAAAGCAGATGCACTTCATCTGCCATGAACAATACCCAACAATAAGTAGAAAATTTTTTATTTCTTACACAGAATTTGGGCGATGGAGAAAGAATACACCAGATTATACAATCCCACAAAAACAGTTGTCAATATAAATAAGCCAAATACTCAAAAGAAAACCAATTCTAAACCGAATAGAAGAAGATTAAGCCAAAACTACTCCCCTCCATCCCCCACTTCATCCAAACTTAAAGAAAGAAAATCTCAACCACATATGAAAAACTACCTTAATATAAAAAAGAAAAGAAAGAAAGATAGAGAGAAAGAAACACCGGTGATTTATGAGTTATAAACACCAAGTTATATTCTCACAAAAGGATACAGTAAGGAGATGCAGTTTTGATTGAATTATTGAAATACGAAAGAGAGAGCAATGCACCCAATCAAATTAGTACATGCTGAAGTGAGATCAAAACCCACTACCTCCGCTAATCATTCAAAAAGATATATATACCCAAACGTAACCCTAAATCAAAATCAAGTCAACTGAAAATATCAAAGCCTAAATCATATTTAACTTGCAAGTTTATAAAACAAAATAAAAAAAAATTTACCTGTAATTTTCTGGAGAAAGATTGGTCTAACAATGGTAAAGTCCCTCAAAATTTTCTCTCCCTCTCTGATAGTCTGACTCTCGCTGCCCCTTATTGATGATCTCAATAATAGTGAGAGGCCCTTATGAATATGTCGGGTTTTTTTTTTTTAATAGGGAAAACTAAAATGGTTTGAGCTTCAATTCACACCAACATAGCAAAAATAACATAACATTGTGTATCTAATTAAATACAGGCAACTGAACACCAATTAAAATGGATTGTTTAAGCAGTCAAACGAATAGGCACAAGATGATGAATGTGTAAAATCAATAATCTATTTATATATATATATATATATATATTGTAAAAATAATAGGAATAAAAAATAAATAAGAAAAATAATAATTATGTGGCTAATGACATAGCGATGAGGTGACGCAACAAGAGCTTAGCAGCAATAAATGCTACGCTTCAGCTTTAAGATATATATAGATATAGATTGGTAAGTTACACACACATTCTCGATGCATCTTGAACCCACAACCTTACCTTCACCTAACACTCATAAAAGAAGGAGGTGCCAATTGAGCTTAAGCTCATTTGCGGAGCTGTAAAGTACCCTTAAGTCCAGCATTTTTCCATAATGATTGCATGGACAGATAGACAAAGCCATTCAATTGTATAAATGATTCAGTCATTTAACATCAATTGGAGTGGAGTGGAGTGGATCACCAAGTTTAAAGCATATAACAAAGAAATTAGCTATAAATCACAAGCAACCGTGTTATTCATAGAAATGTGTTGTACAAGCGGATGGTAGCTGCAATAAGATCAACTATTAACCTACAATAGGTCTTATCTGAACTCTTTGAATTAATTGTGTAGTGACAAAAAATCTCTTACAGTTAATATTTGTAAATGTAGATTGTAGACACAAATGACGTTTTTGCAAGAAGAAAGCAAACAGCCAGAAGTATCTACATTATAAAGAACAAAAGTGCACTATTTACAGAAGATCAAAAAAGTAATCCAGACCTTGTCCAATTTCCCATATTGATATGCCACATCCCCATGAACGAGCTTCCTTGAGCTGCATAGAAATCGACAATAATGATGGATAGTAAACTGCATGCTTGATATTGTCATCATCGGAATAAAAGAACAAATGCTCCCACCTGCTCTTTTCCCACTGCAGCAAAGGCCTGTGCTTCTCCAACAATGAGAGGTAATCCCTGCCAGTAACAGCTCCACCACCCAACCCTGCAGTGCCTATAACACGTCAAGATATGGAGGACACTCTTATTTTGTAAGATGAGAAACTAATAAAGAATTTTATCTATAAAGTGTGTGTGTGTGTGTGTGTGTGTGTGTGTGTGTGTGTGTTGGGCGGCCGGGGGGTGAGGAATACAAACACACCCGTTCAACTTTGGGTTGTTGCAAACTGACCCCATGGAGCTTCAATTAAAACTTTTACTCCTTAATGAAATTGCTCCTTCCATTTCATTTTTGTTAATTAAGAGGACTGAGAGTGGTCATGTGCACAACTTGGGTCTCAAAAATTTGGATAGAAAAGTGATCTAATGCACAACATGTTACTCAAAAATTGTTGGGCGCCTGGAAGATTTCCTCTCCATTGGAGTAAACATCTCGAAAGTTATTCTTTTATGTGTATTGTAAACAATTTGGCCAATGAGCTCTAACTCAAATAGCACTTCCTCCACCTGCATAAGCAAGGTCATGAGTTCAAGACCCACAGAGTGTGTAACTTACCAATCAAAATAGATTGGACAATAACTTATCAAAAAAAAAATAGATTGGACAATATGGAGAGAATAAAAGTTGAACTTTGACAGTGTTGAATGTCCTCATCATGCCATCTTTTTTCTTTTCTTTTTTGGGCTAAGTACAACTTAACCACCTGTGATTTGGCTGAAATGTAAGTTGCCTACCCGTGGTTTGAAATTTAGCACTTTACGTACCTGAGGTTATCTCAGTTAAGGTTCCATTACCCACCTTTATTAAAAACGGGGCTAAAGATGTATTTTTGCTCTTTTTTTGTCTCCCTCCTCTCAAAACATAAAATAAAAGAAAACAAGATCAAAAAGTGAGGGTTTTGTAAAAATTATAAATAAAACAAATGTTCTAATATGATCCTAATGAACATGTGTGTAATAGCTTTTATCCTACAATAAATCTCATTGAAATCGGATGGGAGAGATGATTTTGGAAATCTGACTTAAATTGATTAATTTTTATTCTGCTAGAGCTGGCATAGTTTTACTTTAGCTGGGGACAGGACAATACTAAATACTAAATACCAATCAACCAACCTACTTATTAACAATCAAGTCAACACCACTAAAATGCCGACCTACTTCTTATTGCTGACTTCAAATGTGATGTTTCTAATCTCAATTACAACACAGGTGAGTAAAGAGATTCGATTTTACTTTGCATATGATATGATTGATTTATTTTTTTAAATTCTTTTGTTTTTCTTTTCTCTCTTGAGTGAATGTAGTTTTGCTGCAACCAGTTCCAGCAGCAATCAATTCCATAGACTCAGAGATCTCCTTGATACAGAAGAAAAGGAATATAATATAATTTATAATTATAACCTTCCGGCAAAAAATAAATAACCTTTTGTAAAGGGAGAGGGGGCATAGTGTAGGTACTAGACAGCAGGACGAATGTGCATTTGGTAGATGAGAGCACTCCTAAACGGATGTGCACTTTTATGTTTTTTTTTTTTAATGTTTTTAAGAGGATAGAGACATAAAAGAGAGCAAAAATACACATTTAACCTTATTTTTAACAGATGTGAGTAACAGAACCCTAACTGAGTTAACCTCAGGTGGTAAAGTGCCAAATTTTAAATTATGGGTAGACAACTTAAATTTTAGCCAAACCACAGGTGAATAAGTTGTAATTAGCCCTTCTTTTTTTCTTTTTTCTTTTTTTAGCTGAGTTCTTTGTATGACCTAAATGATTACCTTGGACAGAATCTCCCTTTTTCTTTTTTCAAAAGATCGTTCAATTTTTATATTGTAATTTCCTCAAAAAAAATTTATATTGTAATTCTTCAAGAGTGATTTAAACTATTTTCTGTCATGAATAAAATTATTTTGACTTACGAAAAACTACAAAGTAATAAAGAAACAAGTGTAACAGAAAATATGTAGCTCCTCTAAAACCATCAGGTAAAAAAAATGGAAAAGAAGCAAGAACAAAAGAAATACCTCCTGCTAGGACAAAATCATTTCCATAGAAATTGATGCCAAGAAATATCTTGTGGGCAGGGCCCTGAGTGCTAGTGCCAGTGGGGCGAAGGACTAGCTGTAGTGTGGAATGAATCCACTTCAAAGGTGCATTAGGACCAGGATTTTGAGGACTTTAAAAGGCATAGGTCATTAGTGAGAATCCATCTACAGCATTGCTCAAGCTCTGAAGATCTTCTGGGCCAAAATCATGCTTTTGGAGCTTGTCTGAATGCGGTGGACCTATAACAAAGACCAACTGCAACTGTTGTCTATCATTCCTTGCTGAGTTCACAGAATGTAGTGCATGTCCAAGCTGTTTTATGAACTGTAGTGCCTAAGCTTGCAAAATAAGAAGGATGCCTCAGTAAAGAGCAAAAAGTGGAAAAAAAAAAATTGATTTCATGTCCAGCAAACAACACTACTGATTCACCACAAATTGAGAGAGGTAATTTGAGAACAGATACATGCTCAAAGATCCATACAACAAATAGACTTTAAATCTATCTGTGAAGCAGGTGTATTCATACCTTTAAGTTACAGAGAAACCCCAAAACTTCAACAAAAAACAAAACAAAAAACTTTAAATCTGATATGCTTGAAATGGTGAAAGGTTTGAATGCTGGATCCAAGACAAAAGGAGAACCTCTCACAAAAAACCATTTTCTCTTCCTGCATGGACTGGGGGAGGGGAAAGGGGGGGAGATGAGAGGAATCAACAGGCAATGCAACACAAGGAGAGAAATTTTTTTAAAGTAATATTTTATTGTTTATTTCTTTCAATTGCCTACTGAAAATGGCGATTAAAAAAAACTTTAATAATTATTTCAATAATTAATTAATTAATAATTGAACAATTGAGGAATCCACAAACTATTTTGAAGAAAGTACCAAAAATTTTAGAAATTGAAACCAAAGAAGCATACAAGTATGTTACCTTAAGGAAAAAGTATTACATAAGGAGCATAAAGTTTGAAATGTGCTGAATTCCGGATGTCTGGATCATGCAAGATACCATAAGCTGCCCACCTTGACCAAGATTCTAGCACACTACCATCATATCCCATATCCTTAAATATAAGAAAATCCAAAAAAAAAAATTAACAAAGGTTTTTTTATTTAAAAAAAAAAAAAAAAAAAACCTTGACCTACTCACGGGCACAAACTACAGAAATCATTGAACAATAAACACCCTGCCCTAGGTATGAACAAGTTAACCACATTCTAAACAAATATAAATTAACCCTATATAAGCTGTGTGTGTGTGTGTGCACACATGCACTTGTGCATGGGGATTTGAATGTAGGCTAAAAATATTCATTTCAAATTTCAGTTGATTGCCATGGGCCTCCTGAATCATTGAAACTGCATAATGGATCTCCCTTTCTTCACGTAAACAATTCATTAAAAGGATGTCACCCAAAACACTAAAGGTAAATTTACAAGAAAAGAGAAACAATAATAAAACAGAAGCAAAGGCAAATAAAAATAAAGAAAAAGATTCCAAATTAACACATATAGTATCGATGAAGTCCAGAAAGCGATCAACTATAGAGGGATATGACTCTGTCATCCAAGCATACAATTTGAGCAGAAAAGAGTTCTTAATGTCACTAAAAGAATGCTCTTTAACCACCAAACATGCAGCCATTCTATTCTGTTTATAGACATGAAAGTAAGCATGAGGAAGAAACTCTCCAAAATGACCATAATTTTCAGCTTCAAAAATGATCTCTCCATCTACATGAAACCCATACAGAGTTAATTGTCTAGCTTTTCTATTACTAAAACGATTAATATGCTGATGAGAAAGTAGTGAAAAAATGTGTAAATTAGGAGGTGACAGAGAGTATGATTTTAGATAAGATAGAAAGGTAGAGAAGAATGTATATGGCTGATCCCAATTAGTTGTAAAGATCCAAAGGCAAACCTAAAATTTAGGGACTAAGTCTTTATTGTTGTTGTTGAAGTATTTATAGACTTATGATTCATATTGTTAAAGGCATGCATTGATTGAATCATGCCAAAAAAGGAACAACGCAAAACACATGCACAGATTGGAATTGGGTTCAATTGAATACTTTCGAACCCAACTCTATGCCATACTAGTTTTAAGGCGTATGTTTGCAATAGCACAGAATTCTTCTCGTCCTCAAGGACCCAAGTACCCTGTTCTCACATCTGATAAGCATTAAGCTGAAAATGAGAACTAAAACTGATTTTTTTTTTTTAAAAGGAAGCCAGAGGTAACACCAAAAAAATGAGTGAATCAAACTTAAGATAAATCAAAACGAACCAAAGTATTCCTTCCTGACATGCAGAAAATGAATCACTTTTCATTAGAACAAGGGCTAATATGCTTAAAAGTATCCAGAAATATATGAAATAGAGCCTTACTTGCACTCTGTTACAATAAGTTTAATAGCTTTATCCCTTTGCTTACTCCTCGTAAGCAATTCTGTAGGAAATGCTTCCAGAACAACTCTGGGTAAAACCTATATCCAAAGGATATATCATTAATAATGATTAGACAATTAATCTAGGTTTTCAGAAGATTACCAACAAGTGTGGCTCATTTTTTTTCTTAATAAGTGCGTGTGGGTCAATTTTTTCAAAAAAAAAAATATTCCTCCAAATCAATTTGGAGCAGTCTTCACCAACCCATTATGTGGCAAATTAAACCAAGTGTTAATTTATTCATGTGATTTATTTGATAGCCTCATATAGATAAGTCAATGACTTATGTGATCATGGTACATGTGTATGGTCATTTAAATCATCAAGTAATAGTTTGGTGGCATTTACCTCTGAAACAGTTTGGAGGAAAATTCTATCATTTTTTTTTATATAAGTATGATGGACTATGTTATTTTAAAACTGATCAACAACTCCGTTTTTGCATGGTTAACAATCTCTCAATGAAGTCTCTCCCTTTTTTTATATAAGTAAAGGAGCCTCTCTCATTTTATAACATGGTTCACCAAATTCATTTATCATTTGTAATTATTGCAACTTCCATAATTGAATAACCTCTCAACTGAATTATATAGCAAATAAATTGGACAAAAGGCACATGCAGACTTCTTTCCTGCATTGGTAAGCTATAAGTACTCTGTTTGGTTGCTGAGAAAAATCCAGGAAATGCAGAGCTCAAAACCTAAATCACGCTATTCAACTAGACCAAAATAAATAAATAAATCCTAAAATCTATCAGAAATTAAACATAGCGTAGACATAGAAAATGAGTTTACGGGCGAAATCGATAATTAAAATTAAAATTAAAAAAAGTTTGCTTTCTCGTATTTTCTGAGGAACCAAACGGAGTAATGGGGGTACAGAGAGTGTGATGGCAGTACAGTAGTACTCACAGTGAGGATTTCTTGGAAATCGACGTTGGCTTTAACGAGGCGGAGTCGAAATCGTAGCGTATTTTATTATGTACACGAGTACGGAAATGGCGGGAGATACGATGAAGAAGAGGACGAAGATAATGACTAGCCAGCAATCCGATGGGGCCGTCGCCGAGTTCGACTTGCTGCTCTCCTCTTTATTCGAACTCGGTGCGACTTCTTGCCCATTTGCCTCACACACCGAGGCAGCCAACCTCTTCCCTTATTATTGGCATGGAATCAGGGGAGACTTTTTTTTTTTTTTGCGATTTTTTTTTATGGGATTTTTCTCTGATATTAATAATATATTTAATGAAAATATATTATTTTATTATTATTATAGGCAAAATTTAGTTACAAAATTGATTGTAACTTCAGGTTACAACCTAACTAAATATCTTTTTATTAGAGGTGAATTTTGACAAATTCATCATTAGATTACATCTTCTTCTTATATCCTCTATGCTTACAAAATTTTGAAAAAATTAAAAAATTAATAGTTATGTCATCAATAAATTGTTTAAATTGTAAGTTTTTGTAATATAAAATTATGCAAAAAATATTAGTTTATAAATTATATAGTAAATAATGACTAATACAAAACTTGGCATATATATTAAGAAAGTAAAGAACATGTAATTCAATGTTTAAATTTTCAAAATATATAGTAATGTTTATTTTATTGAGTAAAGTTGTAACCTAAGGCTACAATCAATTTTGTAGCTAAATTTTATCCTATTACTATTATGAGTCTAAAAGGCTAGAATGTCAATGAGAAATTATTAGAATAAAAAAAAACAAAACAAAAAAAGTAAATGTTGGTAATAATGAAGAAAATGTCTATAAAAAATAATTTTGCAAGGTGTTGAACATGATAATAACATTGATTTAAATGGAGTTGATTAGCCAAAATGATGAAAAGAAGACAATGTGAGGGCAAGTGTCGGGAGAAGCAAGAAAAGAAAAGGCAAGACAAGAATGAAAAAAGGCTCACCGCTCATGTACCCTCAAGAAAAAGGTAGCCCATGACGTTTTTGTTACGTCCCATTGTACGATCTCGAACAAAGCTGTTAGGACCACTGGCATAGATTGACTAGGGTAGATGGGGAGAGTCAACAGGACCACTACCAGTAGGGTTAGCCTGGTATAAGCATCGTTTTTGGATATCACTATGTGCAAAAATACAAGAAAAGAAGAACGAAGGGAAATAGAGAGAAAAAGATGCATACCTCCTAAATGAGGGCGGGCATGAGACGAGTCTCACTAAACTCGTGATACTCCATGCCATTCATGAGACGCTTAGTGTAAGGGATATCAGCACTCTGTAGCTGGTACTTGGCATCTGTGATGGAAAGCAGGGCAAGAATGAACTGCAAAGGATCCAGCGAGAACCGTAGTACGTCATCACCGACCAACTGGCAACATACCCTCTCTGCCAAATAAATAACCCTTAAATAGGCACCTTCAAAAGGCTGGGTGATTTCAAAAGAGATGATGTTAGCAGCCTCCAAGTTTGGGTTCACAACAACAGGAGTACCCGCCCATGGACACCAAATGACCTGTGACCACGCATAGGGTTAAAAGGAAAATCCTAGGAACGTGCAAGAGAAAGTAACAGAGGATAATGGATATTTAACTTACCTCCTTAAAAGAAAGTCCATCAAAGTGAGTCCTGACCGAGGAGAAACTCCTTAGATCCACCTCTACTCCACAAGCAATAAGACCGTACTTCACAGCCCAGCATTGAAAAGAGAAAACGCAGTTTGCAAGATGACAGTTTTCAAGACGATAGTTTGCAAGATGAAAGTTTGTGACATGACAATTTGTAAGATGACAGTTTGCAGGATGAATGGGTATAGTTTGCAAGATGACAGGTTGCAAGATGAATGCGTATAGTTTGCAAGATGACAGTTTGCAAGATACAGATATAGGTATAGTTTGCAAAAGTGTGAAGCACAGTTTTTAATCATAGATGACATTTGAATGAACATAATTACAAGAATTGGAAACATAGACATTGTAAGATAGGATGAGAGAATTAACCTCAAAGAGCTTCCAAGGCCCTATTGCTGACGTAAAGTCCCTCTACTGAGCGTGTCCAAAGAAGAGTATAGGTAAGCAAGATATGCTTGGCTCCAATTGGCCTCCCGAGCGTCCTCGAAATCTCGAAAGATGACAGTTTGCAAAATAACAGTTTGCAAGATGACAGTTTGTGAGACAACGGTTTGCAAGAGAACAGTTTACAAGATGAATGGGTATAGTTTGCAAGATGACAGCTTGCAAGATGGTAGTTTGCAAGATGATAGTTTATGAGACAACAGTTTGCAAGAGAATAGTTTACAAGATGGATGGGTATTGTTTACAAGATGACAGTTTGCAAGATAAATGCAGTTTGCAAGATAAATGCAATTTGCAAGATGATAGTTTTTAAGTATAGATGACATGTGGATGAACATAATTACAAAATGGAAAACACAGATATTGTACGATAGGATAAGAGAACTAACCTCAAAGAGCTTCCAAGTCCCTACCAGCTAACGTAAAGTCCCTCCACTAAGTGTGTCTAAAGACGAGTACAGGTAAGCAAGACATGACTAGCCCTAGTTGGCCTCTCAAGCCTCCTCAAAATCCCAAAAAAGGGATAGCCATCTCAGAGACACCGTCTACCCCATATTAGCAAAAAGATATGTCCCCATGATATACAGGAAAAAGGCCTTAGCCATCTGAGCACAGTTATCATGAGTCGCCTATGGGAGAGGCCTATAATCCGTCTCAGTGTCATAGTAACAGATCGTATCCATTGAGTACCTCCTCCAGAGCAAATCAATGCCTAGTTGCACACCCAAAGCACCCCCAAGTTGATGAGCATCCCATCACCTAAGGCCGATCCTCTGGTGAAAGTCATGGGGAGTCATCGTCATCTCCCAGTTAGTAATATGGAAGGTATGGATAGTATCACCACCTCTCAGACAAGCACTGAACCAAAATGGTGCTAGTAGAGGTCTCCAATAGCACGTGGATGATGGGATCAAAGCCCGCAGCATGTATGTACCCCTTGGTCTCCTCGGTCATGATCTAGTACCATGAAGCAACACGATTGGTGCTGCCCCTACTTGAGAAAGCAGGCAAGGCCTACAAAATGATGAAATAGAGCATTAAAATGATAGTCGGATGAGAAAATAAGTGAAAAAGGAGTTTGAAAAGTTAAAATAGGATTTTTGAGTGCTAGCATGTGCATGCTGGCTCGCATATGCATACGCAGGGATGCCACATGCATACGAAGTTGGAACATGCGTCCGTGTAAACTAAAGAATACATGTCTGTATGCATAACTCATGTGCATGTACGCATGGATGCAAGCTACGTACGCAAGCCGATACTTGCCTACGCATGAGCATTGACAAAAAGTTTTCTTCGATAGTTTCAGCAACACTTTGATCAAAACTCACCCTAAACATGTTTCTGCCTCTCTTAAAGTGTCAAGCTTTCACCTAGACTCATCCTACAGCAAAACCCAAGAATTAATATGTCCAAAAATAAAATAAAATGGAAGATTAAAGCAAAATGAGAAAAACTTGAAAAACTTACCAATCCAGTCCTTGCACTCTCTGAAAGATGATCATGTAGCTTGTGGGTTAACGAGGGGGCTCATTTAGCCTCACAGCCCCATTCTAATGAGTGAGGTTAAACACATCGCCGAAAAGCATGAAAGAACTTTTCTTGGACTTGGGTGCCATGAAGATGAGAGAGTTTAGGAGAGAAAGAGAGTTGTGGACGAGAAATTGTGAGAGGGAAATATCAAAGTGCAGAAATGAGAGTGCAAACACTCGATTTTACACCCATAATTTAATCTTGGAAGATGGCTAGAATGACCATTTCATATACCCAAAAAATCATAGTTGCATTACATACATTAATTCATTCATTGCATATCATAAAAATGATCTTGAGATTCTAACAGTCATGACGGTATGCCCGATTCCGGAATCGGACCGTCGGATTGAAAAATATCACATAATCAAATTTTTACGATCTGCATGCATTGTATGGGATGAAACTGATCACATGTGATTAATTGAAATTAATTTTGATTGGTTAATGATTAAAATTAATTAAATGAATTTTTGTGATTGGTTAAGTATTTTCCTTAAAGTGAGATTTGTTGCATGGGATTGAAACAAATAAGCTGATAATATTTAAAGACGGTAGATAATTAGGCTTTTGGGATAATTATATTCAAAATAATTATTTTAGAAGTCCTAATTATCACTTTGGAATGAGGTTTATCATGAAAATAACTCTTAAATTCTTCAACGTGCTAATTAAGTAGCAAATTTCAAATTCACGTTCCAAGGAACGTTTGTCATAGTAGAACTCCAAATTTCGGACTACACTATTTCTGACAAAGTTGTAGAGAATTGAATTTCCCATCATCTATCAAAATTTCAGCTTAATCCAAATTTTTAGTAAAAAGATATGATCAAAATACTGAAGCTTATTCTGATCTGAAAAATCAGCTTATGCTTATCCAAATCTCCTTTTTTTAGGATTTTTCCATACATATTTTGCTTATTTTTTTAAGTTGATTGGACTTAATTTTTAAGCAAATCTAGCTTATTTTATAAGCAACTAACACCTCTATAAACATGAGAGGCCTTCCAACATTCAAGGAGCCCCTCTTTCTGACCCTTCTTTTTCTGAATTCTCTCTCCTCTTACGTTAAAGAAATTCTGGAAGCCTTACTTTAGGAACTTCTTTTTCTTCTTTTTTGTTAAGAGGCTTCACTTAAATCCTTAAAAAAAATTGTTTCTCTTTGAGGAACTCTTTCCTTGAGGATTAAGTTCATGCGAATATAACTCTAATTTTGTTTCCATAACATGCTTTCATATATGTTTTAGTTTCCATGGACATGATGCTTTCTTTTGTGTTTAAATAATCATGTTTCTCATATGTTATCACGTGTTATCTTTTGCTTTAAAAAATTTTCACATAATTAGTTGATGAACATGTCTAGATCTAGGGTTGAATCTTGCCTTAGAATTTTAGATCTGCAATTTTTCTGTGTGTTTTTAAAAAAAAAAAAAAAAACTAAAATCAAATTTGCAAGTTTTCTTCATTTTTTTTATTAAGAGTCAAATCTGCATATTTTTTTCCTCTTTGTTTCTTTTTCAAAATAAAACCAGATTTGAATTTTATCCGTAAAGTTTAATATATATTTTAATAAAAGATCTAATCTGCATTTTTTCCAAAGAAAAATATGCCATGTTTTTAATAAAAAATTCTATCTACATGTTTTTCAAAATAAAAATCTGGTCTGTTTTGAATAAAAAAAATCTGATCTACATTTTTTCCAAATAAAAAATCTAGTTTGTTTTTAATAAAAAATTTGATCTGCATTTTAAAAAAAATTAAAATCTAACTGTTTTTTATCAAAACTAGATTTGCATCTTTCAATAAAAATTTATGTTTCCAAAATAAAAATATATTTTTCCCACATTAAAAAAATCTCAATCAGATCTGAAATTTTATTTTAAATCCATTCTTTTCTTCTGTGGAAACTCGAAGATTAAATTTTTCATTAATTATTCTTGTGGGGGGCAAAAGCGCCAAAAGGCCATATGGGCCTGGGGCAGGTCCGAAGACGAGGATTCTGCTAAAGGGGGCCGCGGGACGGGAACAGGGCCTCATAACACTAGGGCCCAAGAGCCAGCCGACTGGACCGCCAGCCCGTTGGAGATGATCCGAGGAGAGGGGCTCCTAAAGCTCGGTGAGTCATAGCAGATCCCAGAGGGGCGCCGAGGTGGGAGACAAGGGAGACGTGCATTGCATAAGGCTTCTGCCACCGCATTAAAGATCTCCCACCTACCCGCCTGGCCGCATTAATGGAGAAATGACTACTGAGAGAATGTGGAACAGCCTTAAGGGCATTGAGGAGCGTTTTCAGGGAAAAGACAGATGGGAATCAGGGATGGGGAGTATAAATAGAGAAAGAAGAATCACTAAAAAAGGGGACCTTTTTGGAAGGAGGCAAAAGAAAAGGAAGAAGGCTCTCTCTCTCTCTCTCCCTTCCTTGAAGAACAGAACGCCAGCCAGCACGGAAGCTCCTCGGCTTACGTCCGAGAAGAGAATTAGGCCATTCCATAAGCCAGCCGTCTCTCAGAAGTGGACTTGGACCTTACACCGCGTCCTTTCAAAGCACCAGGAGGTCTAGGCTTTAAGCCCATTCTCTACAAATTCTATTGTAAAGGCCACTTGAGCCGGCCCAGTCACCTATTTGGGCTCAAGGCCAATTTGTGCCCCTACAATTGGCGCCGTCTGTGGGGAAACCTTGATCGAAGGGACTGGAAGTGCCATGGAAGGTTCAGGTTCACGTCATGCGGAGTCCAGGGGGTCCCAGCGCGAGGACCATCTTGTGCGGTTAGAAAGAGAGCGCGAAGCCAGTGTCCATACGGAATGCACGCGCGGGAGGAGCCATGCGCGCGGCGGTAGTAGAGCCTCCCGCGAGAATAGTGTTGAGACCCTGCAAAGGGAGGTTGATCACCTGAAAAGGAAGCTGCGCCGGGAAAAACGGAGGCGCACGCCTTCCCCTTCAGACCGGTCTTCAACGGATGTCAGTAGTAGCTCCGACAGCTCCAGGTCGGGAACTCCACTTAGCGAGTCCTCTTCCCAGGAGGACGAGCACCATCACCCACCTAAGGACAAGAGGACGTCCTCCAGAGGCCTGGCCAACAACGCACTGAGCAGGGCGCTCCATCAGATTTCCAAGTCACCCTTCACCCGGAGGATCGAGAGGGGAAAACTTCCGAGGCGGTTCACTCAGCCAACCTTCACAGTTTACAACGGGAGAACAGACCCAGTGGAGCACGTGAGCCACTTCAGCTAGAGGATGGCGGTGCACTCAAAGAATGAGACCCTGATATGCAAGGTCTTCCCTTCCAGCCTAGGACCCGTCGCGATGAGATGGTTTAACAGCCTAAAGGCAGGCTCTGTCAACTCCTTCGCGGAGCTCGCCAAGGTGTTCAGCTCTCGGTTCATCACGTGCAGTAGGATCCCTCGGCCAATAGATTCACTGTTGTCCATGGCTATGAGAGAGGGAGAGACCCTCAGAGCTTATACCGACAGATATTGGGAGATGTACAATGAGATCGACGGAGACTTCGACGAGGTGGCCATAAGCACCTTTAAGGTCGGCCTTCCAAACGAGCATGACCTGAGGAAATCATTGACAAGGAGGCCTGTCAAGAGTGTACGTAGGCTCATGGACCGCATTGATGAGTACACGCGGGTGGAGGAGGACCAATTACAGGTGAAAGCTAGGACGAAGGTTATCCCTCAAGAGAGGAGGGATTTCAGGTCGGACGGACATAGCAACGGCAGGCAGAGGAGAGACTTTGTTGGGCAACCTCGTCGGGCACCAGCGCAAGTACTCGGCATCGCATTTCGCGAACCCATACAACGGGTGTTTGAGAAAATCCGCCACGAGCCCTATTTTCGGTGGCCCAACAAAATGATAAGCGATCCCACGAAGCGTAACCAGAACCTCCACTGCCAATACCATCAAGAGCACGGCCATACGACCGAGAACTGTAAGAGCCTACGGTTCTATCTGGAACAGCTGGCCAAGGAGGGAAAGCCGAGGCAGTTCATGCACCAGCGAGAGGGGCAGGTAGAACAAGCTAGACCGGCGAACCAAAGCCATCACGCCCCTAGGCCCCCGCTGGGAACCATCAATACCATCTTGGCCGTTCCTGGGAGGACCGGTTCGCGCCCTCCCAGGATAATGTCCGTAGCCCGGACCCCCGCCGAGGGCTCTGCCTCCGAGCCGAAGAGGATTAAGGGCAACGGGCCGCCCACTATGGCCTTCTCGGACGCCGACAAGGAAGGGACCATCCTACCCCACGATGACGCATTAGTAATAATGCTGAGAATCGGAGGATACGACGTGAAGAGGGTAATGGTGGACCAAGGGAGTGGCGCGGACATCATGTACCCCGACCTGTTTAAAGGGCTGAACTTGAGGGAAGAGGACCTTTCGGCCTACGACTCACCTCTGATAAGCTTCGAGGGGAGGACGGTGGTGCCGAAGGGACAGATCAGACTGCCTGTACAATCGGGCCCGGCAGTGGTGGAGGTGGACTTCGTCGTGGTGGACGCCTACTCTCTTTACACGGCCATTGTGGGGAGGCCTTGGCTGCACGCCCTAGGGGTTGTCTCCTCCACTCTCCATGTCAAGGTGAAGTTTCCTTTTTGCGGCCAAGTCGAGGAGATCCTGGGAAGTCAATCTGCGGCGAGACAGTGCCTGATAGCCACAATTCTGCGCAGACCAGAACCCGAGCCCTCGGCGCCCGCTGCTCTAGTCCCATAGCAATTAGCTTCTTCTGCCACGACTAGAGGGGCAGTGGCAGAAGGGCCCGGATGCGAGGGGTTGGACAAAGTTCTTGTCGACGATGACCCAGAAAGGTTCTTCCAGATTGGTGCTCAGTTGCTGACCGAAGAAAGGGAAGAGTTGGTCGCGCTCTTGAGAAGAAACCTCGATGTGTTTGCATGGGACGAGCATGAGATGCCAGGGATCGACCCAAACTTCATCTGCCACCACCTGAACGTTAACCCGGCGGCAGTGCCAAAGAAGCAACCTCCTCGGCGCTCTTCCGCGGAACACTCTGAGGCCGTAAAGGAGGAGGTCATCAAACTCAAGAGGGCAGGGGCTATCAAGGAGGTGTTCTATCCTGAATGGTTGGCGCACCCAGTCATGGTGAAGAAGAAGAACGGGAAGTGGAGAGTGTGTGTGGACTTCACAGACCTCAACAAGGCCTGTCCCAAGGACCCATTCCCGATGCCACGCATAGATCAGCTTGTAGATGCGACGGTCGGCCACCCTCGCATGAGTTTCCTGGATGCCTTTCAGGGGTACCACCAGATACCTCTGGCCTTAGAAAACCAGGAGAAGACCGCCTTCGTGACCCCCATTGGCAACTACCATTACAAGGTGATGCCCTTCGGTTTGAAAAACGCAAGGGCCACCTATCAGAGGATGATGACCCGGATGTTCGAGGCCCAGTTGGGAAAAACTGTCGAGGTATACGTGGACGACATGGTTGTGAAGAGCAGGGCCATACCGGACCATGTGGCTGACCTCGATAGGACGTTCCGGACTCTGCGGGAACATAAGTTACAACTGAACGCCACCAAATGCTCCTTCGGCGTAGGATCGGGTAAATTCCTGGGCTACATGCTGACTCAAAGGGGTATCGAGGCCAACCCTGAACAAATCTCCGCGATCTGTAACCTGCAACCACCTCGAAACCCGAAGGAGGTCCAGAATCTGGCCAGAATGACAGCTGTCCTCAGCAGGTTCATCTCTCGATCGGCGGATAGATGCCGGCCGTTCTTTCAACTGCTGAACAAATGGAAGGGATTCGAATGGACCGAGGAGTGCTCCTTGGCGTTCCAGCAGCTGAAGGAATACCTTTCTCGGCCACCCATTATGTCTCGTCTCGATCCAGACGAGGTGCTGTTCGCGTACTTGGCCGTGGCTGCCCACGCGGTTAGCCTGGTTCTGATACGGAACGACGACGGCATACAACAACCGGTCTACTACATCAGCAAGTCACTGCAGGAGGCTGAGATCCGGTACTTACCATTGGAAAAGGCAGTTCTGGCCATAGTGCACGCGACGCGCCGGCTCCCGCATTACTTCCAATCTCATACGGTCGTCGTATTAACCCAACTCCCACTCCAATCCGTGCTGCGGAGTGCGGACTACTCAAGTAGAGTCGCCAAATGGGGAACCTTCTTAGGGGCCTTCGACATCAAGTATTTACCTCGTACATCTGTAAAGGGGCAAGTCCTGGCCGACCTGGTTGCGGAGTTCACTAAGCCTTCCCCGGAAGAAAACTTGGGGGGATGGGGCACCGGCGGAAAGCCTATCGGTGCAATCTCGAGCGAAACGCCTCCGGTATGGAAGCTCTACGTGGACGGAGCGTCGAACCAGAGGGGTTCAGGCGCGAGGATAGTGTTGACGTCCCCTGAGGGGATCATCGTGGAAAAATCCTTGAGGTTAGCGTTCTCGGCCACAAACAATGAAGCCGAGTACGAGGCTTTACTGACAGGAATGTACATGGCACAACAAATGGGGGCAAAAGCGGTGCTAGCATTCTCGGATTCACAGCTGGTGGTTGGCCAGATGGAAGGGAAATTGGAGGCTAGGGAGCCAAGGATGCGGAACTATCTAGCCCGCGCGAAGCACTCACAGGCCAAGTTCAAGTCCTTCGGGTTGTCACATGTTTCCAGGAGCAGAAACACGCACGCTGACTCGCTCGCCACTCTCGCTACCACCTCAGCCCAGGGGCTCCCTCGGGTCATTCTCGTTGAAGACATGCTCAAGCCAACTAGGCAAGAAAGTCACACCTCTCGGATCCAGCAAGTTAGAGTTGGGGGTAGTTGGATGGACCCCATTGCGTCCTTCCTTAAGCACGGCATACTGCCGGAGGATAAGTCTGAAGCCAACAAGATCCGCCGGAAGGCTCCGCGGTTTTGGCTGTCCGAGGACCAAAAGCTTTATAAACACTCCTTCTCGGGGCCCTACCTATTGTGTGTACATCCAGAAGAGACGGAGCAGCTCTTGGAAGAACTACATGAGGGAATTTGCAGTAGCCACACGGGCGAAAGGTCGTTGGCTCACAGGGCCCTCACGCAGGGGTACTGGTGGCCGAACATGCAAAGAGAGGCGCAAGAGTACGCGAGGAAGTGTGACCAATGTCAGAGGTATGCTCCCAACATCCACCAACCTGGTGGCGTTCTCAATCCATTGATCAGCCCCTGGCCGTTTGCATAGTGGGGCTTGGACATAGTGGGACCGTTTCCAAGAGTGGTAGGCAACAAGCGATGGCTGCTTGTCGGAACAGACTACTTCACCAAGTGGGTAGAAGCCGAACCCCTCTCGAATATCCGGGACGTGGATGCGAAGAGATTTGTTTGGAAGAACATCGTTACCAGGTTCGGGATCCCGTGCATTCTAATCTCGGACAATGGACTGCAGTTCTACAGTAAGGCCTTCAAAAAGTACTGTGGGGACCTCGGCATCACGAACAGGTACTCCACTCCGGCCTACCCGCAGGGGAACGGCCAGGCCGAGGCGACCAACAAGTCGATAGTCAACGGACTCAAGAAAAGATTAGATAATGCGAAGGGCAGATGGGTGGATGAAGTACCCCATGTGTTGTGGACTTACCGAACCACGCCACGGAGGTCCACAGGGGAGACTCCCTTCGCGATGACGTACGGCGCTGAGGCCATAATACCTGTAGAGATGGGGTTCCCGACGATGAGGGCGCAGTCATTCGCCCCAGACGCCAATGATGGCATGCTACTGAAGGAGCTGGACTTGGTGGAAGAAAGAAGGGAAAACGCCATGGTCCGACTGGCTTGCTATCAACAGAAGCTCAAACAAGGATATGACTCTCACGTACGGTCTAGACCTCTCGCTCCAGGAGACCTTGTCCTGAAAAAGGTCATGGGGACAGCAAAGGACCCATCGTGGGGGAAGTTGGGGCCGAATTGGGAAGGACCCTACTGGATAACCTCAGTAGCCGATATGGGGGCATATTATCTGGCCGACCTGGATGACAAACTTGTAAAGCGACCTTTTAATGTAAATAACCTCCGAAGGTATTACTACTGATGAAAGGCGTGTCCGCCATGTTTTCAGATATCATTGTCTTGCGTCAATTGTCAAATACTATCATCTTTATCGGTGCGATTAATTCGTCTTTTTAAGTGTTAAATGTCAACCGGGGCTAAGCCAGGTCCTTAGACCTTCTGCCTTGGGAAAATTCTAACACACATACAATTCATGGTTGAAATTAAGTGTTAATGTCAACCTAGGTTATGCCAGGTCCTCGGACCTTCTGCCTTGGGAAAATTTAACACGGTTCAATTTTAATTAAGTGTTAATGTCAACCTAGGTTATGCCAGGTCCTCGGACTTTCTGCCTTGGGAAAATTTAACACGGTTCCATTTTTACATGTTAATGTCAACCTCGGCTAAGCCAGGTCCTCGGACCTTTTGCCTTGGAAAAATTTAACATACGGTTTATTCTGTTTTAACGTGTTAAATGTCAACTGGGGCTAAGCCAGGTCCTTAGACCTTCTGCCTTAGGAAAATTTTAACACACACGCGATTTATGTTTAAATTACATGTTAATGTCAACCTCGGCTAAGCCAGGTCCTCGGACCTTCTGCCTTGGAAAAATTTAACACGGTTCCATTTTTACATGTTAATGTCAACCTCGGCTAAGCCAGGTCCTCGTACCTTCTGCCTCGGAAAAATTTAACATACGGTTTATTCCGTTTTAACGTGTTAAATGTCAACTGGGGCTAAGCCAGGTCCTTAGATCTTCTGCCTTAGGAAAATTTTAACACACGCGATTTATGTTTAAATTACATGTTAATGTCAACCTCGGCTAAGCCAGGTCCTTGGACCTTCTGCCTTGGGAAAATTTAACATGCGATTGGTTCCATTTTTACATGTTAATGTCAACCTCGGTTAAGCTAGGTCCTCGGACCTTCTGCCTTGGGAAAATTTAACATACGGTTTATTCCGTTTTAACGTGTTAAATGTCAACTGGGGCTAAGCCAGGTCCTTAGACCTTCTGCCTTAGGAAAATTTTAACACGCGCAATTTATGTTTAAGTTAAACGCTAATGTCAACCTCGGCTAAGCCAGGTCCTCGGACCTTCTGCCTGGGGGAAATTTAACATACAATCTATTCCACTTTTAAGCATTAAAAGCTGACTGGGGCTAAGCCAGGTCCGCGGACCTTCTGCCTTAAAAGAATTTAACTCGGCCCTATTAATTTTTATTAAGCGTGAAGCGTTAACTAGGGCTAAGCCTGGTCCTCGGACCTTCTACCTTAGGCGAATTTAACATGGTTCAACAAATTCTTATTAAGTGCTAAGATTAAAATTTGACGAACAACTTCGTTAAAGGTTGAAATTCTCTCGTGGCTAAACCGCGCATATCCTAGTTTTGGACATGCCCAAGGGCACTAAGCTGCTACCACCAATGTAAATTTGTTTAGCAACCATGTGCAGCCCGCGGTGTAACAATGTAAGCAATTACACAGTAAACGCAATACGACAAGGAGATTATGCTATGAAGGAAAGGAAACGAAATTTATAGATGATAAACTGTTCAATACAAAGTTAGAGCAAAAGGAATTACAAACAAAATGAGTAGAGCCTACATAACAACGATTCACAGAAACAGCAAAATTGCATAAAAAAAGGAAAAGGGGGCCCGACGCCGCCTATCCCTAGATCTTCAGTGGCTGCACCTTGGTCTTGCCTTCAACCTTGGTTCGCTCTGGTGCGACCTCGGACGGATCTTGAATCTCTTTTCCTTTGTCCTTGGGCTTGGGAAGAGGCAAAACCTGACCGGCTGGCTCGCCCAACCCCACCACCGGAGCACCAACCTCTTGAAGAGGCAGGGCCTGGTCCGAGGAGGAAGGGGCCAAGATAGGTGGAGCGTCATCAATGAGTCGGATATCTTCTGGATACCAGACCTTCTCTGCAGCCCTTAACTCGGAGCCGGCGGGGACACCCGCAGCATCTAGGGCCTTCACCCAAACCTGCTGGCAATATTCCCTGCACAGCTCCCCCAACTCCTCGGTCAGGCGGTTCTCAGTGTCCTCAACCCCCTTGTTGTATGCGGCCTTAGTGGCGGCATCCACGGTCTCCCTGACGGTCCGAGCCACTTCCTCCACCTGCGCAAGCTCCCTCTTCAAATCCGAGACCTCTTGCCCCGCCTTGTCAAGGGCCTCCTCCCTTTGCTGCAAAAGCTTGCGCTGAGCCTCCGCCTGCGCTGTCGCATTTTTGAGGCCTGCGTCCAGACTTCTCCTCTCGTTCTGCTCCGTGGTTAGCTTGAGGGCCAGGTCGGTCTTCTCCGCCTTGGCCCGGGTCAGCTCCCTCTCAGCCTCGGCCCTGGTCGCCTGTTCAGCGCCGACCTGGTTTTGGTAGTGGTCTACCATTACGTCGGCGGCGAAGGCCTCCTGGACGGCCTGCATAAAGGATTCCAACAGAAATACGTTAAACAGAAGTTAGCACACATGGGAATCGTGAGAACAACTATAGACTGGTCGTCTGACGCTTACCAGGGCCAGGTTCCTCTTGAGAGAAAGGAAGAGACGCGTCCGACCCATCCTCCCGAGATCCTCCATATCTCTGGGTAGGAGGAGGGGCTGCTCCAGGGCGTTGGCCAAATGTGAAGCGTGGCCCCTTTGATAGTCCCGGATGCTCGCGTTCATGGGGATTGGCGCCCCGTCCACCTGGAGGGCGGGGAACCAACTGGACTCCCCTTAGCGGACCTCGGCTTGTCCGCGGAGTTCCCCACTCTCGACGGACGAGGCCCTTACCCCACCACCGGCCACCTGCTGCTGTTGCTGCAGTTGCCTTTGGTGCTTTCGCTTTTTCTCCCTCTCCTTATCGGCCTCCTCGTTCTCGTTTCTCCTCTTCTTTGGGACGTTAGGAGGAGGAGGGAGTGGGTCAGTCGGAGGTGGAGGCGGAGGCGGGAGTATCTTCGGCTGGGACCCGGAAGCGTCATCCTTGGGAACTTGGGTCCCCCTCTTCTTGGCAAAAAGCTCCCTTAAGGACGACATGTTGTCGTCTCCACTAAAAGATACCTCCGGTACTACAACGACAAAGCCCGGAATACCGGAATGCCTATCTGAGGCGCTCTCTTCCTCGTCCGAGATGTCGACCACGTTGCCCCCTAATGGCCTCTCGGCTTCCCCTAGGTGGAACCGATCAATCTCTTCTCCGAGGGACAGGACGAAGGCTGCAAGCTCTTCCTGGACGATCTCGTCCTCTCGCTGTGTGGCTAAGGGGAGGGCTGCCACGGGCTGGCTGTATAAGATGGTGGAGGGTGCGTCCGGTAATGCGCGAGGAGCAAGAAACTCCGCGTAGCGAACGTCTATCCGCGCTTGCCTCTTGTGGCCGGCAAGAATGGCGTCCTCAACCTCGCCGAAAGCCCTCGAAATGGGTTCGTACCCCAAGATTAGGTGGGCAGCCCTCACTTGCAGGTCGTCGTTCACGAAGACCTCAGACCTCAGAACCTTGTTAAGATCTGAGATGTTCACGTTTCCCAGATGGGGAGAGGTGTGTTGCTTATCTGCAAGAAAAGAACAGGGGAATCAAACGGAGTTAGGTATACGCCGCGGAACAGGCAAGAATGACAGTAAATAAAGGCAAAACTACCAAGGGAATTGAAATAGGGCAGAACTTCGCAAACTAAAACTCCTAAATCCTAGGGAGTCACACCTGGTTGTCCCTCCCTCACTGGGTAATATAGACCGTCGTGCCACCTCCCGGTAACGAGGAGGTAATCATCCTTCATGCCCTTATTGGATTTTGGCAGACAGGAGATGAGCCGGACCTCGCTAGACCTCGACTTGAGGTAGTAGCCTGCGTCTCTCAGCCGGTGGCACTCATACATGTAGACAACATCGTGCCATGTGAGGTGGAGGCCCATCTGCTCGTTCAGAGCATCGACAGAACCTAAAATCCTAAACATATTGGGTGTGCACTGATCCGGACATAACCTATGGTTACGGAGGTACTCCCTAGTCACCTCCTTCATAGGGAGTGTCATCCCGCCCTCCAAGAAGGCAATTATGGGGATGACAAATTGCCCCGCTTTCCTAGAGTTCGCTACGGCCCCGGGGGGACAGTACTCCAGGCCCACATCTGAAGGGATGTGATACTTGGCCCGGAATCCTTCCATGCCGGAGGGCGTATCCACCAAACACTTAAACCTACCCATGGAATTGAAGCTAGAGACGTAGAATCGTAAAGAGAGGAAAGAAAAGTTGACAGCCGAGGAGAAACTTACACAGGGAAGGACGAGCGCACTTTGGGAGCTTGTTGGAAGAAAGTAAGAAGTTGGATGGTTCTGCAGTAAATTCGCTCTTTGTAGGAAATGATGAATATCGCGTCTACCGAAGTGTTTTAGGTGATTGGGAGGCTGCGGTACGTGGGAAGCCTCCCGCTCAAATTTTCGGGAGCGAATCCAGGCCGTTGGATTCCCATCGCACCATAGAACGTGTGCGACAGGGAGTTACTCAGTGCATTTAATGCGGGCGTTGCATGTTACGAAGCGTCAGGAAGGCGTCCAGTAGGCGCAGGCGTGCTCCGCACGTGTGACCATTTAAATGTCACGTGAAGGGAAGATTCGTGGATCAAAAGAAAACCATCCGACTCCTCAGACCGAAGTCAAATGATTTTCCTTTTGAGGGGCTATTGTGGGGGGCAAAAGCGCCAAAAGGCCATATGGGCCTAGGGCAGGTTCGAAGACGAGGATTCTGCTAAAGGGGGCCATGGGACGGGAACAGGGCCTCCTAACACTAGGGCCCAAGGGCCAGTCGACTGGACCGCCAGCCCGTTGGAGATGATCCAAGGAGAAGGCCTCCTCGGACGCTGTATCGGGAACAGAACACGGTGGCAAAACGCCCGACAGAGGGGCTCCTAAAGCTCGGTGAGTCATAGCAGATCCCAGAGGGGCGCCGAGGTGGGAGACAAGGGAGACGTTCATTGCATAAGGCTTCTGCCACCGCATTAAAGATCTCCCACCTACCCGCCTGGCTGCATTAATGGAGAAATGACTACTAAGAGGATGGGGAACAGCCTTAAGGGCATTGGGGAGCGTTTTCAGGGAAAAGACAGATGGGAATCAGGGATGGGGAGTATAAATAGAGAAAGAAGAATCACTAAAAAAGGGGACCTTTTTGGAAGGAGGCAAAAGAAAAGGAAGAAGGCTCTCTCTCTCTCTCTCCCTTCCTTGAAGAACAGAACGCCAGCCAGCACGGAAGCTCCTCGGCTTACGTCCGAGAAGAGAATTAGGTCATTCCATAAGCCAGCCGTCTCTCAGAAGTGGACTTGGACCTTACACCACGTCCTTCCAAAGCACCAAGAGGTCTAGGCTTTAAGCCCATTCTATACAAATTCTATTGTAAAGGCCACTTGGGCCGGCCCAGTCACCCATTTGGGCTCAAGGCCAATTTGTGCCCTTACAATTCTCATCAAATTTTTTGACACAAAAAAATGGCAGATCTAAGGTTTTTGAATAAAAGTTTAACCCTAGATCTAGGATTTCACATAGCACCTGTTGCATAACATTTCATACTTCGAATATGGGTATTTAATAGTCATTTAGAGTCTAGAAGACCAAACTCCACCTGGGTGAAATGGGTACCTAACACCTTCCCATTCTGTAAACTAGCCCCCGAACTTAGGTTTTTGGATAGTAGACTAGTGTTTTATCTTTTGTTTTGGTAGATTGTAACTAGGATCAAAGTTTTGTAATTTTTACATAGATTGCATTTAGGACCAAAGCCTTGTAAAGTTATTCTATCAATTTGTATTTGTATAATCAATTAATGACATTTGAGGTATTTTTGGACATGTGAATTGTACTTTATATATATATATATATATATATATATATATATTTGTATAAAAAATGAGGATGCAAGGAAAATCAATAGGTTGCATGCTTTGGGCTTCAAAGGGCTAGCGCCTCATTAGAATGCCTAAAAAAGAAAAATGCATGATCAATGGTGACCAGGGTGGACCGGCCAAGAACCCTCCAATGCCAAAGTTAGTTTCTTTCTCAAATTCTATAAAGTTCCAACTTTTTAGGGGTTTTGTATATAGAAACACTTGCCTTTGTTTGATGAGGATAAGTCCTTATATACCAAGTCTCGGGGCGGTTACTCGGTTTGTAACTTCCCCAATATTTAATCTTATCTTCTGTAACTGCCACGGGGAGTTGTGTAGGAGGTTAGCGAGAAAATCATGTTAATGCCACCAGATAATACAACGTGGTCCAATTCATAAGATTTGGTAAAGAAATCCGCATTTAGGAATTTCCTAAGGATCGGGGAGTCGTCTTGGGATTTTCTAGATGGACAGCTCCTACACCCATGGACGACCATCCTAAAAAGGGCGACCATCCAATGTTGGGGATAGTCATTTTGCTTTGGACTACCCCTATGGACGAGTTGTCTATTTTTTCTCACCATCAGTTGCCCCCTTGTCCAAGGGTTATCCAATGCATCATAGAATTCATTGTTGTCCTTGGACACATGCCTTAATGTTGATAGTTACACGTTATGTCACATGTCATCATTTTATCGGAGGCCTGCTGTGTCAATTTATTTTTCCAAGGAAAATGCCATGTGGTGTCTTCTGATTGGTTGTGTCGTTTTAGATGCCAAATTTTAAGGCCTATAAATAGCATAATTCCCCTCCTACGCTTTACATTTCTTAAATTTTCCTCCTTGACATTCGTCGTCTAGAGCCTCGTCTTAGAAGTATTTCTGCATCCTTAGTCCTCCGTCTAAAGCCAGGTACTCTCTTTATCCTCGTTCTCAGGTTTCCCTTAGATTTCAAAATGCCTGAAATTGTTTCTTCGTCAAGTAATAGTACTGAAAAAGGCTATAGACGAGTATTACAACTCCACTAGTTACAATGACTCTAGTAGTTGGAACAGTAATAGCAATAGTAGTAGTGGGGGTAACATGGACGAGGAATACACATCTGGTGTGGTTGGAGTTCCCTTAGAGATTTTCCAAGAACATCTTAGGATGAGGGCAGCTTCTGGATCTCAAGCTGGTACCTCGACAAGTGTTCCTTTATCTACTCCTTTAGACGAGATAGAGACTATGTAAAGTTGTGCTGTAGGCATTCCTTCCAAAACGGATGAAAAAAGGCTTACTTCACTTAGGAGTTGGTACTAGATCCCAGACAATCTTAACCCTAGGTTAGCCGTCTGTGGGGAGTGGTGTTGTAACCCTCATTTTGGGATAGGCGTCTATGACGCTTACCTTCTTGGGGGACGTTACCCCTTAATGCTTTTGCCAGTGAATTGCTTACTAGGTTAAGTTTAGGTGTGCGTCAATTCAACCCAAATGCATGGAGACTAGTTGTTTCTATGCAAGTTTTGTGGAGGGAAGCATTTGAAGGGGATCGTCCTCTCACCGTGGACAAGTTCCTCTTTTGCTACAAACCCTCAGAAATTAACCAATCCCTTGGCTTTTATCAATTTATAGCCATGGGCAAAGATTACAGGTTAATAAAGTCACTTGTGACGTCTAATAGAAACTGGAAGACGGAGTTTTTCTTCATCTCTGGTTTTTGGTCTGGGCACCCTGTGTAGGTTGGTAGGGATACATTTGCCCCCTACACAGGAGAGTTAGGGAACTTTTGTCCTGAAGGTAAGCGTTTTTTTGTTTTTGTTGTTGTTGTTGTTGTTGTTGTTTTTTTTTTTTTTTTTTTTTTTGTATAATGTTGTCTTTTGCTTATAATCGTTTAACCCTTCTCTTCTTTTTTCCTTTGCAGCTATTAGACCACTGTCTCTAAGCAACTTTTATCTTGATCGCGTCCACAAAGCATGTCTATACCTTGATAGGAGTTACCATTCCTTGGTCACCCTTCAACGTCTTGCAACGTGGGGACTTGGCCCTGAGCCCTTTACTAAAGTTATAGCCCACGAGCTCACAGTTCGTAGACGTGAGTTTTCATTTAAAGAATCTGTTTTGATATCATCTTTTAAATGATTCTAATATTTTTCCTTTCAGGGATGGCTGCTATGAAGAAGAACAAAGGAAAAGAGGTAATGGGCAAAGGCACCAGGCCAAAGGCTCAGTCTCAGCCTCGTCCTTCTATTGGAGACAAAAGGAAGAGTTTTTCCAAGACGTTGGACTTGGGAAACCTCCACAGTCGTCGAGGGCATAAAAAGTCAAAACATGGGTCGTCCAAGCCTGAAGTTATCAAGCTAGGCACCGTCCCTTCTACCTCCTTAGTGCCATCCATCCAAGTTCTTGATGTGGATGCGCCTGAAGTTGCTGGTGTTACCCTGTCCAAGACCACTACTCCTGCCTCGTCTTAGTCTTTTCCAAAAGTTCCTATGAACATTATTGAGATTGAGGACTTGGCTTGGGAAAGGTTTGAAAAGTCTGTGACTGAAGAGGATGCGGCGGCGTGCTATGACATGTCCTTGAAAAAGTTTGAACACTCTGCTGTTCATGACCTCTTCAAGGTGTGTAACCTTACCTTTACCTCATCTTGTCATTCTATTATTGTTATTATTTTTTTAATAGGACTTTTAACCATTCGCGTAGGCAATGTCAAGGTTCATCACGACGTCTAGGCAAGTCACAAAGATAGATAAGGAGCGGGCCAAGCTTGAGACGAGACTCCGGCAGGTTAAGGATGATTGTAGAGGCTGGGCTGAAGCAGCGGGCAAGGCTAAGGATGAGGTTAAGGAGCTAAAGATTCTCGTCGAGAAGCTGAAGGCTGACATTGTTGAGAAGGATACTCGTCTTGATCATTTTCAAAAGAGGAATGATGAGCTAAGTACCATTCTTAAGGATGCCAAAAAGGTTGCTGTGGAGGAGTTCAAAGCTTTCAGCTAGTTCACTGACTTTCCAGACACGAACTATCTGCTGGCTTTGAAGATTTTCACATGGACGCTATTGAACACTTCTTTGAAGTTGATTTTAGCTCCATCAAACTTTAGCTTGGTGGCGCTACCAGCTCCCTCCTCCAGACGAGTTCTGAAGATGTCAACGTTGAGGACGATGCCCCCACACAACCAGTCCAAGACGAGCCCAACATTGGAGAGAACCCCTTAGAAAAAGTATAAAAATTTGATCAGTTTACTTTTTTTTTTTTTTTTTAATTAGGAGGTCTGTTGTTTTGGACCATTCAAATCTATTGAAGTACATTTATCTTGTCTATAGTCTTTGTGACGAGCTTTCAAACAATTGCCTTCAAGGCTTAAACTTATATGGGTTTTTGGACGGTGATCGTCTACCATTTTTTAAACTTTTATAAACAAATGTTTATCTTCATTGCTTTATTTACTACTGAACATGTTTTTGTATGGAAGAACCTTTTCTACGTTACACTGGTTTTTTAAGTGTGGTCCATCCACTTGTGGTGTTTAACTCGTCCTTGCTCAAGAATTCCCTCATGTTCAACATTTTTGCCATTCTTTAAATTTTACAAGTCTAACTCGTCTTATAAATGGTGTTGCCTTTACTAGCTTTGTTCGTCCACACATTTGACTTAGCCAGCTCTTTTTCCTCGTCCGTGAATGTAATGGCTTGCTCGTCCATTCCTCTCATTCGTGGAGATCGTCCAGACAGTTGGACATTTTGGACCACCTTTAGGTAAGTCTTTCTTGACTTGAAAGATTGTCCTGTCGAAGTTCCTCCTATAATAACTCTTATCTCTCTAGGTGGAGGTCATGACGACTTTTCTACCTTCACCTTCAACTTCTCGTCCTTGTTATCTCGTCCAAGAAAATTTCTCAATTTTCCTTGTTTGATGAGATTCTCTATCTGCTACTTCAAATCAAAACACTCGTCCGTGTCATGCCCATGGTCTCTATGGAAGCGGCAATACTTGTTCTTATTGTGCTTGTTGGGATCTCCTTTCATTTTATGTGGCCACTTCAAGGATGGGTCATCCTTGATTTGCATAAGCATTTGTTCAAGTGGCATATTCAATGGCGTATATTGCTGACTCCTTGCTGAAGAACCTACCTTTTAGCTGTCTCTGTGATGGAAATATGCATGTTTGCATCATATACAAAACATACGCAGCAGAAAATTAACTGATCTACTTCATTCGCAATTGATAACATGTTCTATGTAAATTTCAAAATTTAAGAACAAGATAGCGTACCTTGGTGCGATGAAATTCAAAACAAGAATCAGAAGTACTTGGGAATACTTTTAATCTTCACTCCAATTCCACTTTATGCCTAAGAAGTGTGGTCTCTCAATCAGCTTTTAAAGGAGAATGATAGAGTGTCTCACTCTTACATACACACCATTTCACTATGATGTCTCTCTTTTTCATACGTATAAATTCTGTATGTTTTTCCTTATAGTTGGTTATCTAATTGGGCTGGCCTATTAAGCTTTTCTTATTGAGCTTTAGTATGTGGCTTGAAATGAAACCAAAATGGACCAATAAGACACTAGCTCCAATGGACCTTGGGCTTTTTTGTCAACTCTTGACAAGTCCAAAGTTACCATTAACTATATTTAATACCACTATATAAATATAGTTGCACTCTAGGCCTTATTTATAAATTATATCCTAGGACTTTATTATACATGCAACCCTTTCCAAAAATATTCGTAGTAATATAAAGTCATGAATGCAGACTGCTACTTTGAAAATTACTACATCTTATTCTTAAGTACCCAGTTTAATCCTTTAAAGCTATTTATCATATTTTTATGAAATCCAATTTCATAGATATATACTTTAGTAACTTCTTACCAAAGTAGTTAGGCCTAACTCTTTGAATAACTGAACCAATTAAACTTATCTCAAGGGAATATTTTATATTTCCATTAAGAGACTATGAATTCCATCTTGAGAATATATGTTCCATCAACATTAAATGTAGTTGCCCAACATACTAAGGTTTTAACCATTACTTTAGATTTCACTCCTGATATATCAAAGTAACTACATTTCATGATCAAGTCTATTATCCTCTCAGGATTAAGAGTTCATGTAAATAGTAGTCGTGAGATTTATTATTAATTTGACATTCGTTAAGAGAATAATAAATATCACAGCAGTGCAGTTCAATACGTCTTAATCTTAAAACATATCAACATATCAATTTTTCTTTTTAGGTTTCAGCAAAACCTAGAGGTGTGAACTACTTTGCCTTAGGAAAATTTCTTTCCCTACTCAGACAGTAGAAACTGAATCTCAATTTAAATAGAGTCAATCACAAACAAGTGTGCGAATCTCAAGCTCTTGGAGAGGGAAGGAAGCGAAGTTGACATAGCCCTCTTTAGAGAGTGGACCAAAGTCTTATTTCTGTTTCAGGATAAGGAGGACTTGGATAGGGTTTTATGGCAAGGGCCATGGTCCTTTGATAAGTATATTCTCCTACTGCATAAGTTAGAGCCAGGTGAGTTTGCCACATCTTTACCCATTCACAAAGCAGTATTCTGGGTTCAGATTCATGGCTTACCAACCTTGAGTCAGAATAAGGATGCGAGTTTATGTATTGATGGGATAGGCAAGGTCGAAAGAGTGGATGTGGGTGATAAAGGCTTTAGCACGGGCTGTTATTTGATGATTAGAGTAAACATGGATATCTTGCAGGCATTATATAGGGGAAGGATGGTACACATGGGTGGTTCAGAGTCACGATGGGTGGAATTCAAGTATGAGCGACTGCCTGTATTTTGTTATTTATACGGAAAAGTTGATCATGATGAGAAGGATTGCATTGAATGGATTTAAAGCGTAGACTCGATAAATCCAGATGATAAACCGTACGGACCATGGCTACTTGCAGCGCCGAATCAGCTTCAGAAGCAGCACGTGGTGATTGCATAGCAAGCTAGGGAGAGAGACAGTTCTAGGCAGACGGGGGTGAAACAGGTAAAACAGGAGCCGCTACTTCCGTCGCATATGGTAGCCTCAACCAAATGCTTTAAAGCCTCTATCAAACTGGCGACAAACATTGGAATGACTAAAATGAAAGGCCTGGTTTTGGGAAGTGCTAGAATCACGGAGGAAAAGACCGGTAATATAGATAGATGCGATTTTGAGAATCAGCTGAGAGAGATTGACGCTAAGATTTTCGGTAAGAATGATATGGGGAGTACCATGGATATTGTTGAATCAGAATGGTTAAAGAAGAATCTTGAACCTGGAGATATTGCAATGGGCCACAGGCAATAATGGGCCACTTTGAAGATCATGTAAGCCCAGTTGACCCAAAAGTTACACTTACACAGGTGCAAAATTTACAATTCTTTCAGGTTGGGCCTACGAAGTTAGTTTTGAATGGAAAAGAAATTAATAAAAAAAAGCAAGAGCCCAGCCCGACGTAAACCACATGCACATGCAACAAAGCCTAGGAAGGAAAATGTGGGTATATGTCCTTTTACCGTGCCGAAGGAGAGTGCCATGGATGAAGTAAACCGAATGGAAATGGAGGTGGGGGATGAGGGACATAAATGGAAGGTACGTGCTCCTTTATCAGAAGCTATAAATAACAAGGAGGTTGGAAAGAAAATCAAATTAGATGAGGAAGCTGTTGCTCTTAGAAAGTTGCTGGCCATAAAAATGGTATCGGTGGCAGTTGTTGGGCAGCTCCGCTGGGAGCAATGAATGCCAAAGGATGGAACTGTCGAGGGCTTGGGAACCTTCGAACAATTGGCACTCTCCAAAAAGTAGTTTTAGAGGAAGATCCCACCTTGGTTTTCCTCATGGAAACCAAATTTAACGTTGAGGAAATGGTTGAGATTAAATGTACGTTGGAAAGAAGACAAGGTTTGATTGTTCCTAGTGTGAGCCGGAGTGGGGGTTTGGCTCTTTTGTGGAAGGATTCGATGGTAGTGGATGTGCAAATGTGTTCTCATAGTCACATAGATGTGGTCATTACGAAGGACAATGAGAACAAGAAATGGCGTTTCATTGGGTTCTATGGCCATCCCGAAACTAGCAAAAGAGAGGAATCTTGGAGGTTGTTAGTGAACTTGAGCACAAGGAGTGATCTACCATGGGTTTACTTGGGAGATTTCCATGAGATTAGAAATAGGGGAGAAAAAGAAGGTGGTGCAGAGAGACCTAAATGACAGTTGAGGGTAACAAAAGCAAGCTTAGAAACATGGGTTGCGTGGGTCCAGAATTCACTTGAAGCAGGCAGGTGGGTGCACGTGGATGGGTTCGTGAGAGATTGGACCGGGCTTTGGTCTCCACAAATTGGGCTTCCTTGTTCCCAAGGGTAAGGCTATATAATGTGGCCACTTGCTCATCAGACCACAATATGTTGATCCTTAAGGCCCTTCTAACTTAATGTAGGAATAAAGGAAGGAAGTGATTATTTAGATTTGAAGAAATGTGGCTTAAGGAGAGCGAATGTGATGGGGTAGTGAAAGAAGCTTGGGAGAGAGGCCAAATTTTGGGGGGTCAAGACCAATTTGGGAGGTGCATGGAGGAGTGCCGAACCTCCTTGCAAAGCTAGAACAGTAATACTTTTGGCCATGTAGGCTAAAAGATATCATCACTAAACAAGAAACTTCAATGGCTTGAAAGCTTACCTGGGATTAGGGCAAATATGGAAGAGGTACATGCTACAAAGGTGGAGCTTAACAAGATGCTTATGATGAGGAGGAGATGTGGAAGCAGCGGTCAAGGAATTGTTGGCTGAGATCAGGGGATAGGAACACTTCTTTCTTTCATGAGAAAGCCTAAAAAAGGCACCAAAGGAACACCATTACTTGGCTTCTAGACTCTAATGGTCATTGGTAGGAGGAGGAAGATGTCATGGGTCAGATTTTTGTAAATTATTTCCAAAATCTTTTTACATCTTCCTGTCCAACAGTGAGTGAAGAATTGTTGGAAGCTATACATCCTAAAGTGACTAACAGGATGAATGAGGTTTTATTGTAGGAGTTTCGAGAGCAGAGGTTGAGAAAGCTCTGAAGCAGATGCACCTATTGAAGGTGCTGGTTCCTAATGGTATACCTCCTTTATTTTTTCAACATTATTGGCCTGTTGATAATTCTGTTGTCACATAAATTGTAATAGATTTTCTCAATCATGGTGTAGCTCCCCCTAAATTTCATGAAACCCACATTGTACTAATTCCAAAGACAAAAAACCCATATAGAGTCACTAATTACAGGCTTACAAGTTTGTGTAATGTGGCATATAAGCTTGCTTCCAAAGTAATGGCTATTCGCATGAAGGTTGTTTTGAAGGATATTGTATGTGAAAACCAAAGTGCTTTTGTTTCAGAGAGGCTGATCATAGACAATGTTCTTGTGGCCCACGAATTAATGACTCATATTAAAAGGAGGAGAAAAGGCAAAGATGGAGAGATGGCATTGAAACTTGACATGAGTAAAGCTTATGATTGGGTAGAATGGAAGTGTTTGTAGAAAATAACGGACAAGCTTGGGTTTCATGACAGGTGGATTGGCATTGTTATGGCATGTGTGTCCTCTATTACATATGCTATTAGACTCAATGGCCAATCTTGGGGAAGGATCACTCCAACCCGAGGTTTGAGACAAGGAGATCCTCTATCACCCTACCTTTTCCTACTCTATTCTGAAGGGTTATTGGCTTTGCTGCATAAGGCATCACTGAGGAAGGATTTGAACGGGGTGGCTGCATAGGCTGGGGGACCAAGAATTTTACACTTATTCTTTGCAGATGATAGCTTGATATTTTGTAAAGCAACAAAGAAGGAAAGGCCTGAAGTACAAAGAATTTTACAAGTTTATGAGTCCTCCTAGGGCTAACAACTAAATAGAAACAAAACGGCACTATTCTTTAGCAATAGTACCCCCACTCGTACACAAGAAGCCATTAAGTCCATGTTTGGTGCTCAAGTCATCAAACCTCATGAGTCCTACCTAGGACTACCCTCCTTGATTGGGAAATCAAAGAAGAATACATTTGCCCAATTGAAACAAAAACTAGCATCCAAGCTTTGCAAGTTGGAAGGAAAAGTTGTTGTCAAATGCGGGGAAGGAAATATTAATTAAAGCGGTTGCACAGGCTATTCCCTCTTATACAATAAGTTGTTTCAAGCTCCCCAACGCTCAATATGAGGAGATGACCGGAATGGTGAGGCAGTTTTGGTGGGGGCAAGTGAAGAATGAGAAAAAGGTTGCTTGGATGAGCTGGGACAGAATGTGCTTACTGAAGGATATTGGAGGGCTGGGGTTTAGAGATTTGAAGTTGTTCAATCTCGCTTTATTAGCCAAACAGGGATGGAGACTTCAAACTAATTCTTCCTCCCTCTTCTATCGGGTTTATAAGGCTAAATACTTTCCTAAGGGTGAATTTGTGGATGCTATAACAGGCAAGAATGCTTCCTTTGCATGGAGGAGCATAATGGCAGCCCGACCCCTGGTCAAACGTGGCGTGAGATGGCAAGTAGGAGATGGCTATAGCATATAGGTTTGGCAAGACCAGTGGCTCACTACCCGTACCACGTATAAGGTGGTTACTCTTGAAATTCATGGGAATTGTGTTAAAATGGTGAGAGACTTGATGAAAGAAGGAGAAAGGGAGTGGGACATAGAGCTAGTGAAAAGTTTATTTTTTATCCAGGATGGTGATGCGATCCTAAGTATCTCTCTCAATAATTTGGCAACAAGAGACAGACTAGTATGGGTTGAAGATAAAAAAGGCATATTTACAGTGAGAAGTGCTTACAAGCTTGCTTGGGAAATGGTGGCTAATGATTATAATGCAAGTTGCTCAAACCCGATGAAAATACAGAGTGTCTGGCGTGGGGTATAGAGTATGAATTTCCCAAATAAAATCAAGCATTTTGTTTGGAAGGCATGCAACGGTATTTTGGCCACTAAAGAATCATTTTTTAGGAGGAAAAACATGGCTAATAATTTATGTGAAGCGTGTGGAAAGCATGTGGAAACAATTTTGCACATGCTCTGTTTTTTGTAGCAAAGGAACAGAGGTGTGGAGCTCTAGAAAAATCTCTTTGCCTTTCTCTGTACAGGAGTCTTGGAGCTTTGTGGATACATTTAGCAAACTACGAAACAGTTGGGAAACACAACCCGGGATGATTGAGAAGTGGGTCACGATTTGCTGGGGAATTTGGAAAAGTATGAATGAGGCTGGGCATGGAGTTAAAAGGAGCATAGGTCAGATGGTAGTGCGAGCTCCTTGAAATTTTTGGAGGAGTTCCAAACTATCAGTGAAGCACTGAACCGGATTAGCCCTGTTCACAGAGACATGGCAGTTTGGAAGCCACCACCTTCGAGTTGGTTCAAGGTTAACGTGGATGGCGCAATCTTCTCGAATGCAAAATAATCTGGCATTGGAGTGATAGTGTGAGATGAGGAAGGTAACTTGATAGCAACTTTGTGCAGGAAGCTGGACTTACCTCTAGGAGTGTTTAAGATTGAGGCGAAGGCACTAGAGGCAGGGGTTCAATTTGCTGAGAAGGTGGGGCTCGGGAATGTGGTGTTTGAAAATGATTCGCTGCACTTAGTCAATGCGATCCATGGTGTTGAGGAGGCAGTGGCATTGGATCAGACCATCATCCATAGTGTTCTAAGGAAAGTTCAGAGCTTCAGAGTGTTTGATTTTTTACATGTTAAAAGGCAGGGAAATGTCCCTGTCCATTTGCTTGCACAACATGCTAAAAATGTTGAGAACGAGGTTGTCTGGCTAGAAGGATGTCCTGGTTTAGTGGCACAAGCATGTGCTAAGGATGTATTTTCTTTCCATAGTATTTGAATAAAGTGCCAAGTCTTTCCTATCAAAAAAAAAATATATATATCAACATATCAACTAGAAGTCTCCACTTCCATGATCAAGATAAATCATCTTAGTTGATATGTTATAGTCTTCACAGATGAAATGCCCAATTTCATCACCAAGTACGAACTAAAATTCTGAGTTTATAAAGAACTTGTGATTTATATCTTCTGTGACTTTTCACATAAATCACATACTATGCATCTCATGGACTATATGATAATGTCTCATATGCATGTTACCATTATTTTAGATAATAATAAAAAAACTTTATTAATCACAACATTAAGTCATACATTATGTCATACATAATGTTATACATAATAGGATTTAAGGACACTAATCCTAACAATCTCTCACTTGCCCTAAAGACTATTGTGCACTAATCTAACTCCCATCTCCTCCAAATGCGACTCGAAAGTCCTTTGGGGCAAGGTTTTGGTAAAGGGATCTGCTAGATTCTTTGCACTTTCAATCTTTGCTACTACTACATCTCCACTAGCAACAATGTCTCAAATGATGTGGTACTTTCTCTTAATGTGTTTTCCTTTCTTATGATTTCTTGGATCTTTGGATTGTGTAACCGCTCCACTATTGTCATAAAACAATGTGATGGGAACTTGCTCCATTCTCACAACACCAAAATCAGAAAGGAATTTCTTAAGCCAAATAGCTTTCTTTGCCGCCACACAAGCAGCAACATATTCAGCTTCCATGGTGGAGTTCGCAATTCAAGATTGCTTAAGACTCTTCCAACTTATGGCTCCACTTCCCAAGGTGAACACACAACCTGAAATGGACTTTCTAAAATCAAGATCTGATTGAAAATATAAATCTGTATAGTCAATAGGTAACAAATCCTCACACTGGTAAACAAGCATATAATCTCTTGTTCTCCTAAGATACTTGAGAATATGCTTTACAGCTTACCAATGTTTTGGTCCTAGATTTAATTGATATCGGCTGACCATATCAACTGAATAACAGATATCTGGTGTAGTACAAAGCATGGCATACATGAGACTTCCCACTGCAGAAGCATAAGGTACTTGTCTCATCATATTTTCTTCCTCTTGAGTTTTAGGTCTTTAGTCGTCAGACAGAGGAACTCCATGTCTAAAAAGAAGTAATCCGTTCTTGGAATTTTGCATGCTAAATCATTCTAGAACTTTATCTATATATCAAGTTTGTGATAAGCCTAACATCTTATTCTTGCAATCTCGCCAAAGCTTAATCCCTAGAATAAAGTTAGCCTTACCCAAATCTTTAATATCAAATTGATTTGACAACCAAACATTTACCAATGACATTACCCCTACATCATTTTCAATGAGTAAAATATCATCAACATAAAGTATTAAAAACATTACTACTTTGTCTCGATGTCTTTTGAACACACATGGTTCATCAATATTTTGTTCAAAACCAAATTATTTGATTGCTTAATCAAATCTGATGTTCCATGACCTAAGTGCTTGCTTAAGTCCATAAATGGACCTTTTCAACTTGCATACCATATGATTTTGGTTCTTTGCTATGAAACCTTCCAGTTGCATCATATATATTTCTTCTTTAAGATTGCCATTAAGAAATGCAGTCTTGACATCTATTTGCCAAATCTCATAATCATAACGAGCAGTAATGGATAAGAGAATTTTGATAGATTTAAGCATTGCTACAGGTGAAAAGGTTTCTTCATAATCAATACCATCTTTTGTGTATACCTTTTCACCACTAGCCTTGCTTTAAAGGTTTCAACCTTTCCGTCTATCACTCTCTTCCTCTTATAAATCCATTTGCAACTAAGAGGTTTAATGCCATTAGGTGTCTCTACAAGATTCCAAACTTGATTGGAATACATCGAATCTAATTCAGATTTCATAGCTTGAACCAAATGAAGTGCATCTATATCATTCATCGCTTCTTCATAAGTGTATGGATCCAATTAAGCCTTTTCTAAGATAGCTTCATAAGTTTCTCCCAAACTTATATATCTTATAGGAGGCCAAACAATTCTCTTACTACGACAAGGCACATGAGTACTAGACATCTCATGAGTAGTATCTTGTGGTGTATCTAATATAGCCACATCATTCTTAATTTCATCCATTGGTTGTTCAACTACAGGTTCTTTCATTTCAACCAATACAACTCTACTTCTAGGAGTAAAATTATTCATGTAGTCATTTTTCAAGAATTTGACATTTGTGCTAACAAACACTTTATTATCCTTATGACTAAAGAATAAACCTTCAACAGTTCCTTTTGGATACCCTACAAAAAATACTCCATCTGTTTTAGACTGTAACTTGTCAGACTTTCCTTTTGACACATGTGCTGGACAACCCCAAATATGGGGATGTCTCATACTAGGCTTACACCTATTCCATAATTCTGCAGGTGTTTTAGGAACAGACTTCGAAGAAACTATAATTAGAAGATACATTGCAATACTTAAGGCATATCTCCAAAAGGAAATTGGTAGAGTCGAATAACTCAACATGGATCTAGCCATATCTAAAAGAGTACTGTTCCTTCTTTTTGCTACACCATTTTGTTGTGGAGTTCCAGGTGCAGTCAACTGGCATATAATCCTATTTTCAGTCAAGTAATCCTTGAAATCCCAAAGAAGGTATTCGTCACCTCAATCAGATCGAATGACCTTTATGTGTTTACCTAATTGATTCTCAACTTCAACCCTAAACTCTTTGAACTTTTCAAAAGTTTCAGACTTCCATTCCATTAGGTACACATAACCAAATCTAGAGTAATCATCAGTGAAAATAATAAAATACTCATAGCCACCTTTTACCTGGATTAACATAGGACCACATACATCTGAATGTACTAGTTCTAACAAATCTTGAGCTCTTCTACCTTTTACATTAAAATGTCATTTGGTTATTTTAACTTCCAAATAAAATTCGCAAACTGGAAAACCATTAAAGTCTATAGGCCCTAAGAGTGCATCTCTGATAAGTCTTTGAATTCTGTTTGAATTAATATGACCCAAACGCAAGTGCCAAAGATATGCTTCACTAATAAAAGAAAACTTTCTCTTTAATGATTTCACATGTGAATTATTATCTAATTCAGAATTATATAATTCATGCTTATCAGGAGTTAAAATATAAAGACTATCAATAATATTGCCTAAACAGATAAACACTTTACCCTTCTTTATTACAATATTGTCTTTCAAGATAGCATAATATCCATGTTTACTTAAATAAGTTGTAGAAATTAAATTCCTATGAATATTAGGTACATACAGACAGTCTTCCAATATTAATACTCTAGAATTAAAGCATAAATTAAACACTCCAACAGCTACAATCAGAATCCTACTCCCATCAGCCAAAGTAAGAAACAATTCCTCTTCATTTAGTTTTCTAGTCTCCTGAAACCGCTAGAAAGAATTGCAGATATGATTAGTACAACTTGAATCCACACACCAGAAATTCGTGGGATTCTGTACCAAACATATTTCAAGAAGAAAGGAACTTTTCATACCCTTATTCTTGGTAGCTTTGAACTTTGAACAATTCCTCTTCTAATGTCATTTCTCACCACAATCAGCCCCTAAGGCAATTTGTTTACCATCTTGCTTAGTGAAGTCCTTCTTCTTCTTCTTTTTCTTCTTCTTCTTCTTCTTCTTCTTCTTCTTTTTCTTCTTTTTACCCTTGCCTTTCGACTTAGGTTGAAAAGTAGAAGCTTCACCCATATTGACTTCAACACTAGAAGTACCAAGGATGCCTTCTACTGCTACCAACTCATTCATTAATTCAGAAAATGAATAAATATTTTTTTTCATATTATAATTGAATCTGAATTCCTTGAATGATTCTGATAGTAACTGGAGTATCATATCCACTCAGGATTCTCCATCAATATCGACACCTAAAACCTTCAATGTATTCAGATTAGAGATCATTGTAAGACAATGCTGCCTCAATGAACTACCTTCAGTCATTTTGGTATTATAAATTTGCCTCATGATTTTTTTCCTTGCAGAACGGCCTTGCTCACCAAACATCTCATTCAGATTTAGCCTGATGTCCAAAGTTAGTTCTACATCTTGCATTTGATGTTGTAGAACATTTGAGATAGATGCTAGGATATAGCACTTGACTATCTCATTAGATTTCTGCCAACGATCATATCGCTGTTTTTCTTCAGGAGGAGCATCTAATGAAGGAAAGCTCAGACACAGTTGAGTAAGCACATATTTGTGCTCTTCAGCTGTAAAAACAATGTCCAAATTTCTTTTCTAGTCAACATAGTTAGATCCAGTCAATTTGTTTTAATTAAGAATAGTAACAAGTGGACTAAATGATGTCATGATCAAATCTAAAAATAATAAACATGAATATAATAAATAAACTGGACATTATCAATTTAGCATATAAACATATAGTATGGAACCTTAATAAAATCATAACATAATATATGCAACGACAACCCAATCTCATATTCAATATCCCTCAGCATAGAGTGAACATTAAATACTATGATTGATTGAGAACTTTTCTCATTATTAGTGCTAAATGATAACTCTTATCAAACACTAATAATATGCCGTTTTAAATTTAGGCTCTAAGAAATAACAGTAAGAATTCAGCATAGAGGATACTATAATACTTAGTCTAGTATATACCATTGTCTAGAATCTTGTGTAGTCACATTTCATCCCTTTAACAGGCTTATTTTGTAGTACTATGATAAAAACACCCTTTCGCATGGAATGCAAAACTCGAAACTAAAACAAGGTGTTTGATAAAACCACTATAAACCAGGAAATTCAATCTTGTAAGACTATGAAATAAATACTCTCTGCATGGAATGTTAAGCTCGAGGCAAAGATAAAATATATATTTCACACTACTATGAACCAACAATGGAGGCTGTAAGATCCAACCCTTGTATCTCTCTCCCACTAGATGTTTCAAATTAAATGTTTTTAATTTGTAAATATGTGTAATCTAATCACATACAGCCTTGCGTTTTATACATTTGAAAACAATTGGAAAAGTTTAAAATTCCCTTCAGTGGCATTTTCACGAGTATCTTGCAACTAAACTCTTCCCATGAAAATGAATTAAGGCAAAAAAATGAAAACACAAAATTCAGATAAAGACTTTTGCAACTGTCTCGCGACTGTTTTGCTAGTAGAGCTTACCAGCGAAAATTTTTGTGAAAACACAAAATTCAAATAGAAGCTTTCGCAACTGTCTCACGACTATTTCGCGAGTAAAGCTTACTCGTGAAAAACCCATGTTTTCAGTTTTTAACGGGAAGATCTGAACATTTTTCAACGGTTTTCCATGAACAAACAATCACCATATGAACATAATAAATGGAATTTGATATATAAACTGAATTCTATTGATGCTATAGCCTTAAAGATCAATTTAACATACTTAAATTCAAATCTAAACAATATCATAACATCAATATCAGTTTTTATCAAAACATAGTTTCAACAACCATGCAGAAAATTAAATACATATATAATCTTCTAACATCATGAAATTATTATCTCAAATTCCAAAACTCACAAAACATGTTATACAAATTTGAATTGAAGACCGCTCTGATACCATTTGATGGAAATATGCATGTTTGCATCACATACAAAACATACGCAGCGAAAAATTAATAGATCTACTTCATTCGCAATTGACAACATGTATTATGTAAATTTCAGAATTCAAGAACAAAAGAGCATACCTTGGTGCAGTAAAATTCAAAACAAGAATTAGAAGTACTCGGGAATACTTTTAATCTTCACTTCGATTCCACTTTATACCCAAGAAGTGTAGTCTCTCAATCAGTTTCCAAAGGAGAATGATAGAGTGTCTCACTCTTACATACGCACCATTTCATAATGATATCTTTCTTTTTCACACGTATAAATTCTGTATGTTTCTCTCCTTATAGCTGATTGTCAAATTGAGCTAGCCTATTGGACCTTTCCAATTGGGCTTTAGTATGTGACTTGGAGTGGGACCAAAATGGACCAATAAGACATTGACTCCAATGGACCTTGGGCTTTTCTGTCAACTTTTGACAAGTTCAAAGTTACCATTAATTATATTTAATACCACTATATAAATATAATTGCACTCCAGGCCTTATTTATAAATTATATCCCAAAACTTTATTATACATACAACACTTTCACAAAATATTCATAGTAATATAAAGTAATGAATGTAAACGGCCACTTTGTAAAATACAACTTATCCTTGAGTATCCGGTTTAATCCTTTAAAGTTATTGATCATATATTTATGAAATCCAACTTCATAAATATATATTTTAGTAACTTCTTGCCAAGGAAATAATTGAACCCATTAAACTTATCTCAAGGAAATATTTTATATTTCCATTAAGAGACTATGAATTCCATCTTGAGAATATATGTTCCATCAACACTAAATATAGCTGCCCAACATATTGAGGTTTTGACCTTTATTTTAGATCTCACTCCTAATATATCAAAGTAACATACATTTCATGATCAGGCTCATTATCCTCTTAGGATTAAGAGTTTATGTAAATAGAAGTCGTGATATTTATTATTCATTTGTCAGTTGTTAGGAGAATAATAAATCTCATAGCGGTCCAGTTCAATATGTCTTAACTTTTAAAACATATCAACATATCAACTAGAAGTCTCCACTTCCATGATCAAGACAAATCATCTTAGTTAATATGTTATAATCTTCACAAATGAAATGCCCAATTTCATCACCGACTACGAACTGAAATTCTGAATTTACAAAGAACTTGTGATTTATATCTTTTATGACTTTTCACATAAATCACATACTATGCATCTTATGGACTATATGATAATGTCTTATATTCATGTTACCATTATTTTAGATAATAATAAAACAACTTTATTAATCACAACATTAAGTCATACATCATGTCATATATAATGTCATACATAATATTATACAATAGGATTTAAGGGCACTAATCCTAACACTCTGTCCTTCTTCTCCCCTGACGAACCTTCTTTGGACAAAGACCCTACTCAGGATGGGGTGGGAGATCTGCTTCCATGTGCTCTACTCTCTTTCTCGTCTTGGCTATGATTGCATCCTCCATATTCATGAAATTTTGAGCTGAATAGATGAGTTTGACCATGATTTGTGGCTCTTACTCATAAAGCTTATGAATGAATAAGTTGGAGTTAACTCCGTTATGGAAAACTACCAATAACAACTTGTCATCCATTTCGTCCACTGTCAGGGCTTCCTTGTTGAAATAGGTAATGAAGGACCACATGTAGGAATCATACATGCGCAGCGGAAGAATAAATGTAATGATGTAAACGGATCTACTTCATACATAAGAGTTAACATGGGCTATTTAAATTTCAGAATTAGAGAACAAGAGAGTGTACCTTGGAGCGGTGAATTTCAAAACTTGAAGAACGGAAGCACTTGGGAATACTTTCAATCTTCACTCCAATTCCACTAACGCCCAAGATGTGTGGTCTCTCAATCAGTTCCAAAGGGAGAATGAAAATGTGTCTCACACTCTCTCTTCTTCTCTATGAAATCTCTACAGAAAAATTCTGTGTGTTTCTCCCTTTGTATCTAACTGATTATCTAATTGGGCCGGCTTTTGGGCCTTTCCAATTGGGCTTAAGTGTGTGGCTTGGAGTGGGACCAAAAGGGACCAATAAGACACTAGCTCCAATGGGCCTTGGGCTTTTCTGTCAACTCTTGACAAGTCCAAAGTTACCATTAACTATATTTAATACCACTATATAAATATAGTTGCACTCTAGGCCTTATTAATAAATTATATCCCAAGACTTTATTATACATGCAACCCCTTCATAAAATATTCATAGTAATACAAAGTCATGAAAGAAGACTGCCACTTTGTATATTACTACATCTTAATTCCTTGAGTACCCGGTTTAATCCTTTAAGTTATTCATCATATATTTATGAAATCCAATTCCATAAATATATACTTTAGTAACTCCTTACTAAAGTGGTTAGGCCCAACTCTCTGAATAACAGACACATTAAACTTATCTCAAGGGAATATTTTATATCTCCGTTAAGAGACTATGAATTCCATCTTGAGAATATATGTTCCATCAACACTAAATGTGGCTGCCCAACATACTGAGATTTTGACCTTAACCATAGATCTCACTCCTGATATATCAAAGCAACATACACTTCATGATCAGGTCCATTATCCTCTCAGGATTAAGAGTTCATGCAAATATAAGTCGTGAGTTTATTATTCTATTGACAGTCTTTAGGAGAATAATAAATCTCACACCGGTCCAGTTCAATATGTCTTAACTCTTAAAACATATCAACATATCAACTAGAAATCTCCATTTCCATGATCAAGACAAATCATCTTAGTTGATATGTTATAGCCTTCGCAGATGAAATGCCCAATTTCATCACCGACTACGAACTATAATTCTGAGTTTACAAAGAACTTGTGATTTATATCTTCTGTGACTAAATCACATAAATCACATACTATTGCATCTCATGGACTATATGATAATGTCCCAATATTCATGTTACCATTATTTTCAAATAATAATACAACTTTATTAACCAAAACATTAAGTCATACATAATGTCTTACATAATAAAATACATAGCATCATACAATAGGATTTAAGGACAAATATCCCAACAATCTCCCACTTGGCCTAAAGACTATTGTGCACTAATCTAACTCCCATCTCCTCCAAATGTGACTCGAAAGTCCTTTGAGGCAAGGCTTTGGTGAAGGGATCCGCTAGATTCTTTGCACCATCAATCTTTGCTACAATCACATCTCCACGAGCAACAATGTCTCGAATGATGTGGTACTTTCTTTCTATGTGTTTTCCTTTCTTGTGATTCCTTGGATCCTTGGATTGTGCAACCGCTCCACTATTGTCACAAAACAATGTAATAGGAACTTGCTCAATTCTTATCACACCAAGATCACAAAGGAATTTCTTGAGCCAAACAGCCTCCTTTGCTGCCTCACAAGCAGCAACATATTCGGCTTCCATGGTGGAGTCCGCAATACAAGATTGCTTAACACTCCTCCAACTTATGGCTCCACCTCCCAAGGTGAAAACACAACCCGACGTGGATTTTCTGAAATCTAGATCCGACTGAAAATCTGAATCTGTATAGCCAATGGGAATCAAATCCTCACAACGGTAAACAAGCATATAATTTCTCGTTCTCCGAAGATACTTGAGAATATGCTTTACAGCTTGCCAATGTTTAAGTCCTGGATTTGATTGATATCGGCTGACCATGCCAACTGAATAACAAATATCCGGTCTAGTACAAAGCATGGCATACATGAGACTTCCCACTGCAGAAGCATAAGGAACTTGTCTCATCGTATTTTCTTCCTCTTGAGTCTTAGGCCTTTGGTCATCAGACAGAGGAACTCCATGTCTAAAAGGAAGTAATCCTTTCTTGGAGTTTTGCATGCTAAACCGTTCTAGAACCTTATCTATATATCCAGCTTGTGACAAACCTAACATCCTATTCTTTCGATCTCGCCAAAGCTTGATCCCTAGAATATAGTTAGCTTCGCCCAAGTCCTTCATATTAAATTGGCTTGACAACCAAACTTTAACCGATGACATTACTCCTACATCGTTTCCAATGAGTAGAATGTCATCAACATAAAGCACTAGGAACATTACTACTTTGTCTTGATGTCTCTTGTACACACATGGTTCATCAAGATTTTGCTCAAAACCAAATGATTTGATTGCTTGATCAAATCTGATGTTCCATGACCTAGATGCTTGCTTAAGTCCATAAATGGACCTATTCAACTTGCATACCATATGCACTTGGTTCTTTGCTATGAAACCTTCTGGTTGCATCATATAGATTTCTTCTTCAAGATTGCCATTTAGAAATGCAGTCTTGACATCCATTTGCCAAATCTCATAATCATAATGAGCAGCAATGGATAAGAGAATTCTGATAGATTTAAGCATGGCTACTGGCGAAAAGGTTTCATCATAATCGATACCTTCTTTTTGTGTATACCCTTTAGCCACTAGCCTTGCTTTAAAGGTTTCAACATTTCCATCTATCCCTCTCTTCCTCTTGTAAACCCATTTGCAACCAACAGGTTTAATGCCGTTAGGCGCCTCTACAAGACTCCAAACTTGATTGGAATACATAGAATCTAATTCAGATTTCATAGCTTGGACCCAATGATGTGCATCTATGTCATTCATTGCCTCCTCATAAGTGTAAGGATCAGATTCAGCCTCTTCTGAGATAGCCTCATAAGTTTCTCCTAAACCTATAAATCTCACAGGAGGCCGAACAACTCTCCCACTACGACGAGGCACTTGTGTACTAGACATTTCATGAGTAGTATCTTGTGGTGTATCTAATACAACCACATCATCTCTAGATTCATCCATTGGTTGTTGATTTACAGACTCATTCATTTCAGCCAACACAACTCTACTCCTAGGAGTAAAATTATTCATATAGTCATTTTCCAAAAATTTAGCATTTGTACTAACAAAAACTTTGTTATCATTTCGACTATAGAATAAATAACCCCTAGTTTCTTTTGGATAACCAACAAGCAAACACACTTCCGATTTTGGTTCCAACTTATCAGGCTTCCCCTTTAGCACATGTGCTGGACAACCCCAAATGTGGAGATACCTTATACTAGGCTTACGCCCACTCCACAATTCTATGGGTGTTTTGGGGACAGATTTTGATGGAACTAAATTCAAAAGATGTATTGCTGTATCTAAGGCATATCCCCAAAAAGAAATTGGTAAAGTTGAATAACTCATCATGGACCTAACCATTTCCAAAAGAGTCCTATTCCTTCTCTCCGCTACACCATTTTGTTGAGGTGTTCTAGGTGCAGTCAATTGAGATATAATCCCATTTTGAATTAGGTAATCCTTGAAAATCCCAAGAAGGTATTCGCCACCTCGATCAGATCGAATGGCCTTTATGCGTTTGCCTAATTGATTCTCAACTTCAGCCCTAAACTCTTTGAACTTGTCAAAGGCTTCGGACTTCCGTCTCATTAGGTACACATAACCATATCTTGAGTAATCATCCGTAAAAGTGATGAAATACTCATAACCTCCTTTTGCTTGGGTTGACATAGGACCACATACATCTGTATGAACTAATTCAAGCAACTCTTGGGCTCTTCTACCTTTTGCATTAAAAGGTCGTTTGGTCATTTTACCTTCCAAACAAGATTCACAAACTGGAAATTCATCAAAGTCCATGGGCTCTAAGAGTCCATCTTTGATCAGCCTTTGAATTCTGTTTGAATTAATATGACCTAAACGCAAGTGCCAAAGATATGCATCATTTGAAGGAAACTTTCTCTTTAATGATTTTACATGTGAGTTAGTATCTAATTCAGAATTATGTAGTTCATGCTTAATAGGAGTTAAAATATAAAGACCATCCACAATATTGCCAGAACAGATAAACATTTTATCCTTCTTTATTACAACATTGTCTTTTAGGATAACACAATATCCTTGTTTACCCAAATAAGTTGCAGAAATTAAATTCCTACGCACATTAGGTACAAACAGACAGTCTTGCAATATTAAAACCCTAGTCTCAAAGCACAAATGAACAACACTAACAGCTTCAACCGGAATCCTGCTCCCATCAGCCAAAGTTAGAAACAATTCCCCTTCACTCAGTTTTGGTCTCCTGAAACCCCTGCAAAGAATTGCAGATATGATTAGTACAACCTGAATCCACACACCAGGAATCAGTGGGATTCTGTACCAAACATATTTCAAGTAGAAAGGAAGTTTTCATACCCTTGTTCTTGGCAGCTTTAAACTTTGGACAATTCCTCTTCCAATGTCCTTTCTCACCACAATGGAAACACTTTCCTTTGAGCTTCTTTCCTTTATCGGCAACCCCTAAGGCAATTTGCTTACCCTCTTTCTTAGTGAAGTCCTTCTTCTTCTTCTTACCCTTACCTTTCGGCTTAGGTTGTGAAGTAGAAGCTTCACCAACATTGGCTTCAACACTAGAAGTACCTAGGATGCCTTCTGCCGCCACTAACTCATTCATTAATTCAGACAAAGAATAAACCTTTTTGTTCATATTATAATTTAGTCTGAATTCCTTGAATGATTCCGGTAGTGACTGGAGTATCATGTCCACTTGGGACTCTCCATCAATGTCGGCACCTAAAACTTCCAATGTATTCAGATTAGAGATCATTGTAAGACAATGTTCTCTCACTGAACTACCTTCAGCCATCTTGGTATTGTAAATTTGCCTCATGGTTTCTTGCCTTGCTGAACGGCCTTGCTCACCAAACATCTCCTTCAGACTTAGTATAATGTCCGAAGCTAGTTCTACATCCTGCATTTGATGCTGTAGAACATTTGAGATGGACGCTAGGATATAGCACTTGGCCATTTCATTAGATTTCTGCCAACGATCATATCGTTGTTTTTCCTCAAGAGGAGCATCTAATGAAGGAAAGTTAGGACATGGTTTAGTAAGCACATATTTGTGCTCTTCAGCAGTTAAAACAATGTCCAAGTTTCTTTTCCAGTCAACATAGTTGGATCCAGTCAGTTTGTTTTGATTAAGAATAGAAACAAGTGGGCTAAATGATGCCATGTTCAAATCTGAAAATAATAGACATGAATATAATAAGTAAAATGGACATTATCAATTTAGCATATAAGCATATAATATGGAACCTTAATAAAACCATAAAATAATATATGCAACGACAACCCAATCACATGTTTAAAATTCCTTGGAAGCAAGTAAATTATAAACACTATGATTGATTGAGAACTATTCTCATTATTAATGCTATCATGATAACTCTTATCAAACACTAATAATATGCCGTTTCTACTTTAGCCTCTAAGTAATAATGACATAGCTCCGAAGGGAGATTAACATTAAACTTAGTCTAGTGTACACCATTGACTGAATTATATGTGAGTCATAAAGTAACTCCACGGAAGCGTGGTCGTTCTTTATCTAAAAAACACATATTATTCATCATAAAGAAGTTTAACCTGTAGTACCATGAATTAAACACCCTCCGAAGGGAGCAAGGCATATACGCCAAGGCGAGGTGCTTAATCACACTACAATAAACCGACAATGGAGGCCGTGAGATGCAACCCTTGTATCTCTCTCCCACTAGATATTTTAAAATAAAGGTTTTTACATATAAAACATGCATAATATAATTACACATAGCCTTGATCTTTTATATATGGAAAAACACTTAGAAAAAATTCTGGATCTGCAGTTCTCGATCGATCCTCGACAGATTCTCGATCGATCCAGAAAAGTTCCGCGAAGCTCGACAGATCCTCGATAGATCCTCGATCGATCGAGAAACTTTCTGTTTGCTCGATAGATTCTCGACAGATTCTCGATCGATCGAGCTTCGTGAATTTTGAATTTTCCAGAATTTTCTAAAAACAGTTTTTCAACGTTTTCATGTACAAAACTACTTTCATACGATCATTATGAACATGAATTGATATCTAAACTGAATATCATTGATGTTATAGCCTTAAAATTCAGTTTAACATACTTAAACTAAAAATTAAACAACATCATAACATCAAAAAACAGTTTTCATCAAAAACAATGATTTCAACAACCATGCAGAAAACTATTTTCTAACAATCATGAAATCATTATCACTAATTCCAAAACTCAAAAACATGTTAAACAGATATGTAATGAAGACCGCTCTGATACCAATTGTAAGAATCATACATGCGCAGCGGAAGAATAAATGTAATGATGTAAACGGATCTACTTCATACATAAGAGTTAACATGGGCTATTTAAATTTCAGAATTAGAGAACAAGAGAGTGTACCTTGGAGCGGTGAATTTCAAAACTTGAAGAACGGAAGCACTTGGGAATACTTTCAATCTTCACTCCAATTCCACTAACGCCCAAGATGTGTGGTCTCTCAATCAGTTCCAAAGGGAGAATGAAAATGTGTCTCACACTCTCTCTTCTTCTCTATGAAATCTCTACAGAAAAATTCTGTGTGTTTCTCCCTTTGTATCTAACTGATTATCTAATTGGGCCGGCTTTTAGGCCTTTCCAATTGGGCTTAAGTGTGTGGCTTGGAGTGGGACCAAAAGGGACCAATAAGACACTAGCTCCAATGGGCCTTGGGCTTTTCTGTCAACTCTTGACAAGTCCAAAGTTACCATTAACTATATTTAATACCACTATATAAATATAGTTGCACTCTAGGCCTTATTAATAAATTATATCCCAAGACTTTATTATACATGCAACCCCTTCATAAAATATTCATAGTAATACAAAGTCATGAAAGAAGACTGCCACTTTGTATATTACTACATCTTAATTCCTTGAGTACCCGGTTTAATCCTTTAAGTTATTCATCATATATTTATGAAATCCAATTCCATAAATATATACTTTAGTAACTCCTTACTAAAGTGGTTAGGCCCAACTCTCTGAATAACAAACACATTAAACTTATCTCAAGGGAATATTTTATATCTCCGTTAAGAGACTATGAATTCCATCTTGAGAATATATGTTCCATCAACACTAAATGTGGCTGCCCAACATACTGAGATTTTGACCTTAACCATAGATCTCACTCCTGATATATCAAAGCAACATACACTTCATGATCAGGTCCATTATCCTCTCAGGATTAAGAGTTCATGCAAATATAAGTCGTGAGTTTATTATTCTATTGACAGTCTTTAGGAGAATAATAAATCTCACACCGGTCCAGTTCAATATGTCTTAACTCTTAAAACATATCAACATATCAACTAGAAATCTCCATTTCCATGATCAAGACAAATCATCTTAGTTGATATGTTATAGCCTTCGCAGATGAAATGCCCAATTTCATCACCGACTACGAACTATAATTCTGAGTTTACAAAGAACTTGTGATTTATATCTTCTGTGACTAAATCACATAAATCACATACTATTGCATCTCATGGACTATATGATAATGTCCCAATATTCATGTTACCATTATTTTCAAATAATAATACAACTTTATTAACCAAAACATTAAGTCATACATAATGTCTTACATAATAAAATACATAGCATCATACAATAGGATTTAAGAACAAATATCCCAACACCACAAGCTTTCATTTTTCCTTTGCTCTATAGTTAACAGGTTGGACGAGGAACGCTTGTGCCATTGTCCTCCGATAAAATTGTTAACAAACAACTTACTCAATTCTTCGAATGAGCCCATAGTGTTTGGAGGTACTTTGTTAAATCATACTCGTGCTGGCCCCTTGAGAGTGGTAGGAAAAACCCTACACATAATCTCATCCAGAACCCCTTGGAGGTGCATGGTAATCTTGTAGGTGGTGATATGATCACATGGATCGCGTGTTCCATCATATGAATCCAAAGAAGACATATTGAACTTTGGAGTCAAGGGATGATTGTTGATGAAAGCGGTGACTGTTGATGGAAGCGGTGAAAGGGGAGTTTGTTCGATGAACTAAATCATCCATGGGATTTGCCTTTCTCATATTCTCCCTCATTTGGTCCATAGCCTTCCTCATTTGGTCCATCTTCCTTTCCAAGTATGGCACCTTTCGTGAAGTGGTTCCCCTTGACTAGTTCTTGGGCTCAGCATTTTCTCCTCTATCTTCTTGACTCTAGCTTGTCCTTTCATGTGTCTTTCATGGTGTTGCCTTCTTAAACCAATCTCTCTGGTTAACTCTCGATTTTGGTGGGTTAGTTCCGCCATGACGGCTGCCATGGACTGTATGTGTTGGATGAAAGGCGACTGTACGACAAGTGTTGATGACGGTCACGGTGGGGATTACTTGAAGCATCCCTACTTTCCTGGTGGCTTGGGCTAGTGGCCCTTGATCTTGTCTGAACCATGCAGCCTTTCGTTGAGGAAAGATAAATTGCAAAACACAATTAATAATTTCCCATAGACGACGCCAGCTGATGATGCAAGGAAAATTAGTAGGCTGGATGCTTTGGGCATCAAAGGGCTAGTGACTGATCAGAATGCCTAAAAAAAGAAAAACACACGATCAAAGGTGACCAAGATGGACCGGCCAAGAACCCTTCAATGCCAAAATTAGTTTCTTTCTTAAATTCTATGGAGTTTCAACTTTTTAGGAGTTATGTATATAGAAACACTTGCCTTTGTTTGATGAGGATGAGTCCTTATATACCAAGTCCTGTGGCAGTTACTCGGTTTGTAACTTCCCCAATGTTTGTGGAAGCTTTAAGTTCTATCTACTACCATACAAGTTTGGAATATTTAATTTTATCTTCTGTAACTGCCACAGGGAGTTAAGTAGGAGGTTAGCGAGAAAATCCTGTTGATGCCACTAGATAATACCACGTGGTCTGATTCATAAGATTTGGTAAAGAAATCTGTAATTGGGAATTTCCTAAGGATCGGGGAGTCGTCTTGGGATTTTTCAGATGGACAGCTCCTGCACCCATGGACGATCGTCCTAAGAGGGGTGACCATCCAATGTTGGGGATAGTCATTCTGCTTTGGATGACCCCTATGGACAAGTTGGAGTTGTCTATTTTTGCTCACCATCAAAAAATAAGTGGCGACTCCACATAATTACCCAAAAGAGAGGTACTCTAAGCACATAAATTTCTTTTTGAGAGCACCCCTCAAAGAAGCGTAGTCTTTCATAGAGAGAGAGGCAAAAAGTATTTATAGAGAGGAAATGTGGAAGTTGAAGAGGTAGAGAGAAAATGAAAGGGTGAAGAAGATGAAGAGGAATGAAAACAAAAAGAAACGGATGGTAACTGTTGGAAAATTTTGAAGAGAGGGGAATGCATTTGGTGGCTAAACAACATGTAGTTTAGGCCCACCCACTAAACTATGTGTAGTTTAGTAAAAAATAAAAATTTTAAAAAAAATTTAAATATCCCCAGTAGGTTCTAGGAAGGTAGGAAGTGCAAAAGAAAATTCAAGAGTACACTTAAAAATTCAAAAATACCCTTATTAGGGTAAAAGACACAAGGATCCTCAAAACATTCCCCAGTGGATTAGAAGCATCAAGAGCATCCCTCAGTGGATCGGAAATCACTAAAGAAACTCCCTCTTGAGTTGAGACCGTCAACCAAATCCATAGTAAAGTACAATATCATGGAAGGATTCCCCGCGGGTCCAAGGCATAAAGGCAACCCCCTTAGAGTTGTGATGGAGTTGATAGAACCCCCTTGTGAATGGAATCAACACAAGTTCCCCAATGAGTCATGAAAGAAAAGAAGAGGACTTTTCCCTAGCAGACTACACCCAATCAAAAACTTCCTTCTACAAAGTCACCAACAAACTCCACAGAGTTATCTTATCCCTAGCAAATTACACACCATTAAAGACTTCCTCGTAGGTCAAAACCACAAGAAGGCTCTTCAATGGGTCGCCGACACACTCATCAGCAAAGTTATTTTCCTTAGTAGATCACACACCAAAGACTTCCTTGTAGGTCGAAATCACCAAGAAGGCTCCTTTGCGAGTCACCAATACACTCCTCATCTAGTCATTCTCCCCAATGGATATTTCACCAAAGACTTCTTTGAAAGTTAGAACACCAAGAACTTGTGCACATATCCTTCGAGAATTAAATATGCAGGCACAGATCCCATACAAGTCAAAAGAGAAAGTACAGAATTTGTGCACATATCCTTCGAGAATTAAATATGCAAGCACAAACCCTATGCAAGCCAGAATTTGTGTACATATCATAAGGGAATTGAATATGCAGGCACACTAAAAGAGAAAGAACGGTAGAGACCAAGGTCACCCTAAGGCGAGAGCCTTACTAGAATAGGTAAAGATAGAGATGGAAGATAAGAGGCGCAAGCCACCCGAAGAAGTTTAAGACCAAAGTCCCAGATGGGCACCACATATATGTATCCTTTTAAGCTTGTAAGAGCACCTTGTTTATTTGGTTGATGGTTGCGATTGTTGGCTATATTTTTTTTCCATTTTTGTGACTCTAAGATAGTGAGTCATTTGCCTTTTGCTTGTAACTGGAAAAATAGATTCTGGGATAGTAAACTATCGTTGCTTGTTTTTCGAGCGTCAAAACATAATGTCTTGTCTCTTATTCTTTTGATTCCATCAGCGGAGCTCACTAATCAAAAGAACGGCATCTGTGAACATCGCATTTTGTATGTCTTACGACTTGGGCCCCTATTCCCTAATGATGGTAAAACTCTAAAGTCCAAGGTTGGTTTAGGGCCTAGTTAGACTTAATTTGACTCAAGGAAGGTTTTTATGAAAGATATAACTCTTTTATAAGCTAAATAAATCTATTTCTGGAAAATGGGGTCACGAAAATTCTAGGGCATGCATGCACAAACATGTGTATGCGTAAGCATGCTTTAGATCCATGTACGTAAACTTCATGCATGTGTACGCATACACAGGCACGTGTGCGTATGATAGGGTTCTAGAAACTATGAAAGACAAGTTTTCTGCATTAAAGTTGAGGTTTAGAACTAATTCCATATTATCTAGGAGCCGCTCCAAACCCCCGCTTTCTTAATATAAAAAGCTATACATGGTACCTTGTCAAAACACACAAAAAATCCAAAGGGAAACCCTAAATTTCACTAGAAATAGTGAATTAAAGAGGGTGTTTTTCACAAAACATCCTTAAGTTAATTTTCTTTTGATTGGGATTTTTCCTGGACTTGATCTTCGAGTTTTCAAGTTTACTAATCAATTTTGTTTAGTTGTGAATAGATTTGACTGAGAGGAATAATCAAAATCAAGCCGAAGAGCTTTTTGTTTTGAGGTATTAGTTCTAAATTTTTTATTTTTTTTTTGCTTTTTCTTGCTTTAAACTTCTTGTCTTCCTTGTTTCTTTTATTCGTTTATGTTATAATGTGCCTATTTAGTTTAGGTGTTCTCTATTTTATATTTTAAAGCATCTTAGGTTGTTAGAATTATCATTTTAAGTTTCTGCTTTGCTTTTCTGGTTTAAGGTTTTTGGGCATGTATGCGTATACATGCTCTCTATCCTAGAGTCACTAAAAAGAAAAACAAACATGGGCAATGGCTGCAACCATTAACCAAACAAACAAGGTGTGCTTACGAGCTTAAAAGGATATATATATATATATATATATATATATATATATGGTGTCTATCTAGGGCTTTTGCCTCAAACTTATTTGAGTGGCCTGCGCCTCTAGGTAATACTTGTCTTCCACCTCCATCTCTACCTACTCTAATGAGGCTCTTGGCTCGAGGTGACTTTGGTGTCTGTCTCTATCTCTACATCTTCTATTGTGTCTGCATGTTCAATTCCTTTGGGATATGTGCACAAATTCTGGCTTGTATAGGGTCTGTGCCTGTATATTAAATTCCTGAAGCATATGTGCACAAGTGTTGTACTCTTCTCTTTTGACTTTGTATCGGATATGTGCCTGTATATTCAATTTTTGGAGGATATGTGCACAAGTGTTGTACTCTTCTCTTTTGATTTGTATGGGATATGTTCCTACATATTTAATTCTAGGAGGATATGCGTACAAGTTTCTTGGTAATTCTAACTCACAAAGAAGTCCTTAGTGTTAGGATTAGTGCCCTTAAATCCTATTGTATGATGCTATGTATGATATTATGTATGACATTATGTATGACATGATGTATGACTTGATATTGTGATTGATAAATTTGTTTTATTATAATCTAAAATAATGGTAACATGAATATAAGACATTATCATATAGTCCATGAGATGCATAGTATGTGGTTTATGTGAAAGGTCACAGAAGACATAAATCACAAGTTCTTTGTAAACTTAGAATTATAGTTCGTAGTCGGTGATAAAATTGGGCATTTCATCTATGAAGACTATAACGTATCAACTAAGATGATTTGTCTCGATCATGGAAATAGAGATTTCTAGTTGATATGTTGATATGTTTTAAGGGTTAAGACATATTGAACTGGACCGTTGTGAGATTTATTATTCTCCTAACTACTGTCAAATGAATAATATATCTCACGACCTGTATTTATATGAACTCTTAATCTTGAAAGGATAATGAACCTGATCATGAAGTGTAGGTTGCTTTGATATATCAGGAGTGAGATTTAAAGTAACAGTCAAAACTTCAGTATGTTGGGCAGCTACATTTAATGTTGATGGAGTATATATTCCCAAGATAGAATTCATAGTCTCTTAATGGAGATATAAAATATTCCCTTGAGATAAATTTAATGGATTCTGTTATTCAGAGAGTTAAGTCTAACCACTTTGGTAAGAAAATACTAAAGTATATATTTATGAAATTGGATTTCATAAATATATTTTTTATAAATATATGATGAATAACTTTAAAGGATTAAACCGGATTCTTAAGGATAAGACGTAGTAATTTATAAAGTGGCAGTCCACATTCATGATTTTGTATTATTACAAATATTTTATGAAGGGGTTGCATGTATAATAAAGTTTTGAGATATAATTTATAAGTAAGGCCTAGAGTGCAACTATATTTATATAATGGTATTAAATATAATTAATGATAATTTTGAACTTGTCAAGAGTTGACAGAAAAACCCAAGGCCCATTGGAACTAATGTCTTATTGGTCCCTTTTGGTCCCACTCCAAGCCACATATTAAAGCTCAATTGGAAAGGCTCAAAAGGCTAGCCTAATTAGATAATTAGTTATAAGGAGAAAAACATATAGAATTTTAATGTATGAAAAAGAGAGACATGATTGTGAAATAGTGTGTATGTGAGAGTGAGATACACTTTCATTCTCCTTGGAAAACTGATTGAGAGACCACACTTCTTGGGCATTAGTGGAATTAGAAATTAGAAGTATTTTTGAGTACTTCAATCTTTGGTTTTGATTTTCACCGCACCAAGGTACGCTCTCTTATTCTTGATTTCTGAAATTTCACAAACCAATGAAGTAGATCTGTTAATTTTCTGCTGCGTATGTTTTGTATGCGATACAAACTTGTAATTTTTCCATCACTTAGTGTAATTCTGACTCTTCTCTTGAGGGCATCGCTTTGCTCTTCTATTACTTTAAATATCTTTTGTGCGGTTGTGTCATCAATTGGAGCAGCCACTTCTTCTTGAGATACTTCCTCTTGAAATGCCTCTTCTTGAAATACCTCTTCTTTGATATTTTTCTTCAATTTTGACCAAATGTCTTCTGTTCTTCTTGGACCCAAATTGGAGTGGGGACATGCTTACTTGATCTTGGTGGTGCAATAGTGCCTAAAAAGAAGTCCCATTTTATTAAGCTCATGTCCCAATTAAAAGGTTCTTTTCATTAACTTAGATGTTTTTAGAAAGTCTTTAAGTTCATTTTAGTGAAAGTCTGATTACAAAATCACTCTCTTTCCTCTCACGAACCTTGCCCCTTGTTTCACTGGGCTTTAGTTCATGTACAATAAAGCTCTCATCTTTCTCTCGTGGGCTTTCATTAGAATGTTCTTAGAGATTTTCTATCCTTTGTCTCATATATGGGCTAACAATATAGTTGTCACCTTTGGGCTCCTTTTTTTTTTCATTCATTATTATAATTTTTTTTTTTTTTGAAATAGCCCTCTAGCTAGAATATATTGTAGCCCTCCATTTAAAGTCCATGAATTTCTCATCATTTTGGGCCTAGGCATGCAACAAGGAGGCCTAAGATTAGGGAATTTCATATTGGCTTTGTAGGATGTTGGATGCTAAGTTCATAGCATATTTGTTACCTTAAGCCCAAGGTTTTCCTTTTCAAGAGGCCTTTTGATTTAGGCTTATGATAGCAACTAAGTTATGGTCTTATGAACTTTAGAATTTTGGGACAAACCTTTACATTTGAGAACTTCTTTTTGTTTATCTCAACATCCATAACTTTTGGGTCATCCTCAAATTTTTAAATCTTTTATTTGTCCTTTAGAATCAAGTGAACACAAAATATCTGGTTGACAAACAAAAGATAAAAAAAGAGGACCCTTTTATTGCTAGGATCTAGGATCTCTCTAAGTTTGGGTAGGCTCCCTAGAGCTAAAGGGGTAGATTAGTAGATCACTCACAACTAGGTGGGCCATGATTCCAACATTGGGCCTAAATGGACCGTAGTGAATTGGTGACAAACTGTTAACGAACTCAAAGTTGCTCATAGGCAATGACATAGATTGTGAGTTGGTGGGATGAACTCTAGAAGACTTTGGCCCAAATGGAGCATACTCATCTTCCCACTTATCACCAACTAGGGTGAAGGGACAAAAGAACCAAGTGAAGTGTATGCAAACAAATATTAAATAGGCCTTTATTAAGATTAAGAAATAAGACACATTGGAATCAAACTCTCTATCCCTAGTGGAGTCACCATTATGGGTGCAATTGGGGGAGGGGGGGAGTACACCTCTTCTGAGTGGATTGAGGCAGAGAAAAGATGGAGTCGCCACCTAAATTAGGTCTAGGAACAATATATATAGTGCCCTTCATGGAAGAACTGATCTACTACCAAAGCAAATGTCCAGAGTTTAGGTATGAGGATGGGAAGGAGTTAGGCACCTAACCCCACCCAATGTGTGGGTTAGCTTCCACTCATTGTGTCTTGCATCTTAATCTCATTAAAGGCACATTCAATATTGGCATTCTAGACTCACACACACACTAGCATACATCTTGCAATCCACACGAAAGTTTATTCACCAAACCCTAACATACATCTATCATACATATCACATCTCAAATCTAGCATACATCTATCATGCATCTCATATCAAACCATATCCAACGCAGCAAACAAACGAGCATATATCATTAAGATAGGAAATTAGGCATGGTACCAAACAAGCATGCGATAGGTATCTAAACATCTAACTAAGCATGTTCATACTTATTATCAAGGTAAATCCAAATGCATGTCCATGTGAATGCATAACTTACCTCACTCACATTTTTGCATCACTGCACCTATGCATGATCATGTTATATGCATGTTCATGGCACATCAAAGAAAACATTAGAGACAAACTCTAATCTAAAATGTGAAGAAAAAACATCAAACAAAACATAGAGGCAGAGACTCAAGAGCATGAAACAAGATAAGGTAGAAGCATATGGTATAAATAAAATAAAGAAACAGAGGTGAAAATGTTTAGATTAGGGTTCTAGACATGAGTATGTGTGCGCATATATGGGGCCTGCGTACTTATTCCAGTTGTATGCGTACGCATATTTCGAGTATGCGTGCGCATGCAATAAGCATGCGTATGCATACACATCCTGTTAGGACATATGTGATTTGATGTCAGAACATATGTCAATATTTAATGTAATTGACTAATCCTTTGACAAAACGCACTTTACTTGTAATTGGGTAGATCTAGGATGTGCTTAATACTTCAAGGAACAAGAGTTCAAGTCTAGTATTGAAGCCATGCAAATATGTTTAAGAAATAAGTGAAGAAATGCTTATTCATTAAATCTCGATAACTCTCGATAACTCGCAAGTGAAGCTCAACAGATAGCTATCTATCAAGAATTACGAAAATCAGTTTTTTAGATTTGATTTTTGGCCTATGCTTATGTATATGTCAATATTTAATGTAATTGACTAATCCTTTGATAAAATGCACTTTACTTGTAATTGGGTAGATCTAGGATGTGCTTAATACTTCAAGGAACAAGATTTCAAGTCTAGTATTGAAGCTATGCAAATTTGTTTAAGAAATAAGTGAAGAAATGCTTATTCATTAAATCTCAATAACTCTCGATAACTCGCAAGTGAAGCTCAACAGATAGCTATCTATTGAGAATTACGAAAATCAGTTTTTTAGATTTGATTTTTGGCCTATGCTTATGTATTTGTGTAGGGTTTTTTTTCTCACAACCCTAGAAATATATAAGGCTTATTTTAGAGGTTGTCACATAAGAGAATACAAGGAGAATATATGAAAAAGGTGACTGATGCCTTATTTTATCTAAAAGAAGCTACTGCGTCTTTTGCACCTTAGAGTTTTGTAACCAAGTGTTTCTTGATTTTGTAACCAAGTGTTTCTTGATTTTGCGTCTTCAAGGAACAAGATTTCAAGTGTTTATTGTTGATGAAGAGAAGAACTTTGCAGCCAACATTCTTCTTCCCTAATTTGGTAAGTGAGTCACGTACTGAGATTCGTGTAAGAGAGTTAGTCACATACTAGGATCCGTGCATCAAAAGGGTGGCATTCATATATTGAAGAGTTCAAAAGTTCTGAAGCGGTAGAAGGTTTCTATTGTAAGTTCATCTACAGGGATTGTAGAGTCTAGGGATAAAGGTTTTGTACTAGATCTAAAACTTCTCTTTACTATAGTGAATTGCTTTTTGAGAAAGTTTCCCCCCATGTTTTTTACTGTGAAACTAGCTTGTTTCATTGGTTTTCCTGGGTCATCACATCTTGTCTTATTTAATTTTTCACTGTGCATGATATTGACATGATATTGATGTTTGTTTGATTTAACAAGGTTTATTCGATTTAACAAAGTTTATTCATAATAAATCTAATTAACAACTTGGGTTTTAAATTTGTTAATTCTATCAATCGGGGTCTAAATTTCCTAACACACCCTAAACCCTAACCCAGAAAAGCATGAACGCTAAATAGAGTAGAAACAAATTTTAGCAACCTATCATAATATTACAGAGAAACAAAATAAAGTTAAACTAAATAGACATATTAAAACACATACTAAGCAAATAAACAAGAGAAAAACATAATTAAACAAAGAAAAGGAGGCAAGAAGTGCTAGAACCTTTACCTCCAAAACAAAGGCTCCTTAGCTTGATTTTAACTGTTTCCCTTAGTCAATCTATTCACAATCAAATAAGGAAGTGATTAATAATCTTAAAACTCCAAGATCAAGGCCAGAAGAGGCCAGAGAGGCCTCAAGTAGAAAAATATTGACTTGAGGATTTTTCGTAAAAAACTCCCTCTTTGATTCACTATTTCTAGTAGATCTTATATTTTCCCTTAGGATTCTGTGTGTTTTGAAAAGCTACTACTATGTATGATCTTTTATAATTTGAAAATGGGGGTTTGGAACGGCTCCTAGACAATGTGAGATTCATTTCAAAACCCAAACTTTAATGCAAAAAACTTACATTTCATTGTTTCTAGAACCCTAATATGCGTTCGCATGCCCGTGTATGCGTATGCATGCGTGAAGCATGCATACGCAGAGCTTGAGCATGCATGCACATGAACGTGTATGCATACGCATGCCTTAGAGTTTCTGTGGTCTTTATATTCCAAAAATATCTTATTTTATTCATAAAAGAGTTATATTTTTCCTAAAACATTTTCCTTGAGTCAATTTCAATCGGATCGGGGTCTAAACCAACATTGGGCTTTAGAATTTCAACATTATTGGGAAATAGAAGCCCAAGTCGTAAGGGGTACAAAATGTGGGATCTACACCAACTACACAATTTGTTAGCCACGTAAGCATTTCCCATTAATTAGTTGACAATAAGAACCAATTTAATTGCAAGTTAAAAATAACATGACCAAATTAACTGCTACAACATGTAAGGACTAAATTAACTATAATCCTTAAATGTAAGAACCAAAGTGTTTTTGCCTTTTTGTTTATGATTTTTTTTTTTTTTTTGGTTTTTGTGAGAATTTAAGTCTAACTTTGTTTAAAAAGAAAAAAAAAAAAAAAAAAACAAAAAAACAAAAAACAATGAGACTACCCAAATAAACGACAATGTGTTGGTGGGCGCTTCCCTATTCTCGCTTTCATATTTTGGCACAGAAAAGTAATTCTCAAACCCTTTTTGTCTGTTGTCTCACAGCCTCTTATTTCGTTTTAAAACCCTAAAACATTGACTCTTCTTCAACTTCTTATCCGGCAGCCACAAACTGGAAACCGGAGAATCGAGGTTGTAAAATGCCCGTTAAGCTCTTCCCACAGCTCCGTCTCCTCAAGCCCACTCTTCCGGTCACCCGTTTCCCTCTGACTATGAAACCCGGAGCTTGGGTCCAACCCTCTCATCGGGTCATACCCGTTTTCTCTCGCGTATTCCCATTGAGGCTTAGATACTCTGGTGGTCGTGCTCTCCATCTACTTCGCAATGAAAATGGAGAACTGGGTGTTCGAAGATTCTCAACTCGGCACTTGGGAAAGGAGGCTCGAAGGGCATCATCGTCATCTAAGAGCTTGATTGAAGACGAGGCTGAACTCAGTGATTGGGTTAGTGATTTGAGGACCGACTCGTTCCGAGGCCAACTCACTAGCGAAGACGAAGCGTCCGATGTAAATAGAGTTAGGAATAGAGCGAGAGACCGGGATAGTAAGGGTGGTAGGGTGTCAATTTCAATGATGAACAATGACATCAACAACAACAAGAGGAGGGGGAGGTCGAAGGAGTCGTTTGATGAGTCGAATCGGAATTCGAGGGTGAGTAGGCGGTTTGGGAGTGTATTGGAAGACAATGAGAATGAGAATGAGAGGGAAGGTGTGTCGTGGAGAGCAAGTGGCAGGTTTCGAAGTGGGAATGAGATGGGAAGGAAAGGTGGGAGAGAGATGGATAAAGGGTTTGAGAGAAATAGGAATGTGATGGGAAGAAGAGAGGTGGATAAGGGGTATGTGAGAAATAGAAATGTAAATAGAGGTAGTGATGGTTTAAGGAAAGGCATGAAGGATTCGATAAAGCAACCGCGATGGATGGATGATGATGATGTGAATGTGCGAAGTAGAAATGTAAATAGAGGTACCGAAGGGTTAAGAAAAGGTGTGAAGGATTCAATGAAGCAGGATTCGATAAAGGAACCACGTTGGATGAATGATGAGGATGGAGAGAAGTTATTGCCTACTATAGGGGATTTGCTTAGTGAGGAAGATAGTGATAGTCAAGATGAAGATGATGATAATGGTGATGAATTATTGAAGAAGAGTGCGGTCTCTATGTTTGGATTAGATGATGAAGTGAGTGCAAGGGTGTTACCAAGGCCTTCATCCTCACAGTCTGACACTCAATCTTATTTAAGCGAAACTCGGTATGGTTTAAAAGTGCAATTTCTATTATTGGTTTCCTCTAGTCTAGGCTTTAATTGAACTTGTTTTCACTTTTTTATTTAATTTTTGCTTTTTTCTCTGTTAGTGTTTGTTGTGGCTATGTTTTGGTAATGTCTAGGTTGTTCCAAAGTAAGGAAATAGAACTCACATTTGAGGCCACAACATTTTGTGTTATATGGTTTACATAGGTTGTGTTTTTCTGCATAATTGAGGATTACGTAGTAACTGTAGCAACTATCGCAGCTTATCAAAAAAAAAAAAAACTGTAGCATTATATAGTGCATATGGCTAAACATATTTATGTACTATATTCCCTTTTTGCAATCAACTCATTGGTTGTTCTACACGGTTAAAATTTTCTACATGAGCATGTTCTCACAACCACCTCACAGCTCTATATTGTAAATATAGACAAGAAATAACTCGAGCCCTGTGAGATTTCTGCTAATGTGTTCCTGCCAAAAGTGTGTGGAAGTGTTTCATCACATTTGAAACCATGATGACAGTGGAACATCCTTCTCTCTAGTGGGAGCATTAAACTTGTCCGAAATTGCAGAATCAATAATGGGAATCATCATTGCAAGTGACACACCCTTAGCTTGATGCAGATGTTGAAGCATTGGAACATTATTCTCCATCACTTTTATCTGTTCATTCATCATGCTGTCTACCTTTTCTTCAATTTTAGCTTGTTGTAGAAGAACACATGTTGGCTGAGATGTAATAGGCACAGAAATATACTAAATAGTAGCTGTTTTGTCCATTTCTTTTTCTATAATAAGCAAATTCAACTTATTTTTGTTGGCTTTCTTGTTCTTGCTCAAAATTTGCCTCATGCAATTCAAGAGTTCTCTTCTATTAAAAGTTTCCTGCATGAATTTTTCAGGTTGCTGTCCACAATTCTATAATCTTGTTTTGCTCTGAACTCTTTACTGTTTTCATCATCTATGTATGCAAACTATTATCACCACTGGGTAATGGTCTTTTAGCTCCATGGCCAAGCTCACTACCGCTTTATTGCTACAGCATTTTGTTAACATCTTACTTCTGTGAATGCCTGCAGATTTGATCAATGTTCAGTATCTCCTTTGTCATTAAAAGGAATCAAAGATGCTGGGTATGAGAAAATGACCGTGGTACAAGAGGCAACTCTTCCAGTAATACTGAAAGGTTTGTTTTCAACTGTGCCCCTTAGGGTGCTACCAACCATCAACTCTATTATGCACTCCTCAAATGATCATAAACATGGTGCCTTGCATTTTTATAGTATCATCATTTGTGAATCTGTTGATTTTATTGTCTTGCATTTCCATACGAGGGTGCTTACTCTAGTTGATTTTGTTTTCTAGGCAAGGATGTTCTGGCCAAGGCTAGAACAGGCACTGGAAAAACTGTAGCATTTTTGGTAAGTTCCCTAATTTTGTGTCTGCATGGATGCATGTTGGCCTGTTAATCAAGGCAGAACTCCCATCTAAAAGCAGAGCACATTATTCTACTTCTAAAGTCTCGATGACTTATCCATGTATTTGCATTGTGAATATCATCAAAGTCGTCCTTTCCCTTTTTTTCTTGGTGATAAGCCATCAAAGAGTTCTTTCTTAAGAATAATGTTAAATAAGAAAAGAATAAATGGTATACTTGGTAAGGAATTACATTTGAGTTGAAATTTTTAATATTGGTTTATAAGATAAAATTAAAATGTGTATTTTCAGTTTGAAAGTCTAAGCATGGTAAAACGTGTTCTAGCCATCCAATGAGTCTGCAATCAATTTGTTTGTATGTAGCTGTATTAAAATCTCCAAAGAACAGAAATTCTATGAATTTTGACTTTATTTGGTCTGATGGTATCCAGAACTATAGGTTCGAGGGAGTTTACACGCGCACACACACGTGTAGCATTGTTCGAGTGAGTTTTCACTCACTATTTTAAGTTCTTTCTTTCAGCTTCCATCAATCGAGGTTGTTGTAAAGTCACCTCCTATTGGCCGTGACCAAAAGTGGCCCCCTATTCTTGTGCTTGTAATATGCCCAACTCGAGAGCTTGCAAGCCAAGCTGCTGCAGAGGCCAATATCCTGTTGAAGTATCATCCTTCTATTGGTGTTCAAGTTGTAATAGGAGGAACAAGACTTGCTCTGGAACAGAAACGGATGCAAGCAAACCCTTGCCAGGTGAGTGTTTTTATTATTTTCCAAAGGACTGTCATTTATGTACTCTCGTGATATTCACTAGGCAAACATTGATGGAATGTTAGTATGTCATGGGATGGGTACAGGGTGGGAGTGGTAAAGTATGCTAGTAGATCGGATTTTAGGTTATTTTGACTCTATCCTCTTGTTTTTTACTTGATCGCAAGCTACCAGCTAATCAATACTAGGTCCTCACTGAGTTTCTGTTAAATATATACTGTTGCAAAGCTTACTGATACAGGTTAATATCTTTGTCTCAAAATAGTTAATTGGACTTGTTTTTATAGTTCCCACATTCGTAACTTACAGATTCTTGTTGCTACACCTGGAAGGCTCAGAGATCATATTGAGAATACTGCAGGTTTTGCAACTAGGCTGATGGGTGTTAAAGTCCTTGTACTTGATGAAGCTGATCATTTACTAGACATGGGATTTCGTAAAGACATTGAAAAGATCATTGCTGCTGTTCCTAAACAACGACAGACACTTTTGTTTTCTGCCACAGTTCCTGAAGAGGTTTCTATTACAATTATTAGTCTGTGCTGATATTTCATGTAAAATAACAATTCAAATTGCTAACTTGCTTTTTGGTATGAAGGTCCGTCAAATCAGTCACATTGCCTTGAATAGAGATCATGAATTTATCAATACAGTTCAAGAAGGCACTGAGGAGACGCATTCACAGGCAAATCCTTTATCCAACTCTGTTTCTTTGTTGATTCTGTAAATTTAATGAATTTGTTTATTTCTCAATTCTTTAAATGCTAAATCATTTCAGGTCAGACAGATGCATTTAGTGGCTCCTTTAGACAAGCATTTTTCCCTACTGTATGTTCTTCTAAAAGACCATATTGCAGATGATGTCGACTATAAGGTATGCATTGTAATCTACAAGCCTACGCCATAGACTCTTTATTAGAGTAGTTATTGTCAAGATGTTTCTGAGGAGGCTCACAAACATTATTGAACATCTTTCAAGGTTGTCACGAGTATTTTATTCAATTCGGACCTCAGGTTTTCGGTGTCAGTATCTGAATTGTTTTCTTGAACTGTCTCTGATGCCAATAGTTTTTGTTTTAAAGCAATTTCATGGTTGTCCAAAATATGTTATTCAGCATTTGGTTTGTGCAGGTTCTTGTATTCTGCACAACTGCCATGGTCACACGGTTGGTTGCTGACCTTCTTGGGGAGCTGAACTTGAATGTCAGAGAGATCCATTCTAGAAAGCCACAGAGCTACAGAACCAGGATATCTGATGAATTCAGGAAGTCAAAGGGTCTTATCCTTGTGACATCTGATGTATCTGCACGTGGAGTAGATTATCCAGATGTTACCCTCGTCATACAGGTAATGGATTGTTAGTTTCTGGTCATGTGGACTTGAACTTGGTGCAAATCATTTATAGCTGTGGCTATTTGTGGAGTATTCACTTACCTTTTGCAATTGAGAAGCATTTTATGCACAAATCATAGACAGCAAAGTTTAATGTCAATTTGTCACTTCTTATAAACCCTTTTTACCTTGCATTTCTGAGTCCTTGCTTTGATTTTTAGGCAAGACTAGTTTATTCACTCAAATTGAATTTAGCCTCTTTTTTTTTTTTTCAATATCCAAACCTTTTGAATATTCAGTACACTTTGTTCAGTTATCAATTTCACCATCTTTTTTGTTTGATGGATGCAATTATAGGTGGGTTTGCCTTCTGACAGAGAACAGTATATACATAGACTTGGTAGAACTGGGCGTAAAGGTAAAGAAGGGCAAGGCATATTGTTACTAGCACCTTGGGAGGAATTCTTTTTATCTACTATCAAGGATTTGCCATTATCGAAGGCTCCAGTACATTTGATTGATCCAGACACAAAGAAAAAGGTAAACTTACAAAGATTTTCTTCTCTCTCGGTCACCCTCTGTCTTCGAGTTTTTCTTTCTACTATATGTCAGCACACACGACAGATGACACGTGTTAACTATTTTAATCTTTTTTTTTTTTAATAAAATATTTAAAAACATATGTAGTGTAGTTATAATCCTAAAGACCTTCCTTGGTGAGGTCCCATGTCATAAAAAATAAGTTGTAATCCTAAGGAGCAAAAATGTAGAGATGAAGTTGTGTGAATAAATATTGAGAGAGTATCTTGGATTAATAATTCATAAGGATGAAGAGATTGAGGAGGATGTGATAATAGAAGGCTGGATGAAGTGAAGCACATAAAAAATAGTGCGATTATAGGTACCTATTATGTTGAAGAGAAAATTTTATTAGACTACTAAAAAGCAATATGTTTATAATATTAGTGTAGCTGAAATGTAAATGTCAAAATAATATCAATATAAGCAGTAAAAAAGAACATGTCAATTGATGATGTCACAAGTTTTTTTTTTCTTTAGAACTTTATTTGATTGGTTGTCTGTATTGCAAAACCAATCATTCTCTTCTCTTCCTGTTTTTCTTGATTCTTGTAATTTTTATTCTTGATTGTTGACCCCCTGTACACTCCTTGTGCGCTAGGGCATCATTTTTTTGATATCAATAAAGCTTATTTCTTATCAAAAAAAAGAAAAAAAAGAATGACAAAAATGAAGGCTTAGTTGTTGGAGAGAGAGAGAGAGAGAAAAACTAAAGTAGAAAGTGGTGAGGTAGAGAACATGAATTGGAAATTGAGTGATGGTGATTTAGTAAATTTAATTTCTATTTGGTAGTTGGAGTACTAGATAAATTTAAATGGTTCAATTTACTAATATTTCTTGATTATTTTTCCTTAAAACACTTTTTAAACTATTTTGTAGTATAGATTCCCACAAACATTTTCTAATGCACATTTGATGAAACAGGTTGAACGAGCACTATCCCAAGTGGAGATGAAGAACAAGGAAACAGCATACCAGGCCTGGCTTGGTTATTACAATTCCAATAAGAAAGTGGGCAGAGACAAGCAGAGGCTTGTGGAGCTTGCTAATGAATTCAGCCGAAGCATGGGGCTTGACAACCCTCCTGCAATTCCCAAGCTTGTCCTTGGCAAGATGGGCCTAAGAAATATCTCTGGTTTGCGCTCCAAATAATTCCAAAGCTCCGCCTTTTTGTTTTCTACCTATTTAACTAATTAACCGCTGAACCCACCAACAAACCCCCCGGCCAACAAACACCCCCCCCCCCCCCCCCCCCCCCCCCCCAAAACCCAAAACAAAAAAAAGAATATATATATATATATATATATCTTACTGTGAGTTGATTATTTTTTGGGAAATACCCCTGGAATATTTTGTTATTATCAAATAGTTTATGATGAATGTAATCTTTGATATTTCTTTTGCTATATATAGTTTGGTATTTTTAAATTCGTAAAATTTCTAAGACCACAACTAGTTTTACATCTATTTTCACAACTATTTGATGTGGCTAACTGTAAAAGGCAAAACAAAAAAAAAAAGTGATGGGTTCATGTGAAAATGATAGACAGTTAGTCACTTTCTGTCACATAGAATAGTTGTGAAAATAAGGGTGGAACTGGTTTGTCCTAGAATAACTCAATATAAAAACAAAGATTTCAAAGACTTTCCTTTGAATGGTAAAATCGTTTGCATCAGTCTTATCAATTTTAAATTTCAGCAAAAACTTGTCTAAGCCCAACCAAAACGTGCGTTTAGCAGTCTCTCTAAATTGGCAAAAGCGTTAAGCAATGCATAGTATCCTCACTACCATTATCATCACTACATTAAAATTTTTTTTATTCAATTTTAATTTTCATACTCTCTCTCTCTCTTTCTCTCTTAATCTTCTCCCTTCCTCACTCTCTTTGTCAAATTCTCTCTCATCTCCCTCTCTCTCTCCTATTTTGACGGCCTCTCTTCTCTCTTTTCTCCTTTGTTGTCTTCTCTGTGTCTATTCTCCTCTCTCTTCTTGGTCATATAAAAATCACCACCAAATAGGTGGAGTTTCTGGTGGGCGAGGTGTTTGTGTGGTTGTGGTGCGGTAATGGATTTATGGTGGTGTGATCTGATTTTGTGGAGATGCAATTTGGTCTGCCTCTTTTCTCTCTCTTCATCAAATCTGATGTTTTTGGTATTTTTAGTGGTGGTGCAATGGTGTGATTTGGTGGTTCTAGTGGCAATAAGATCTAGTTCTAGTTAGGAGTGGCAATTCATGTTCGCGTTTCGGGTTTGTGTCGTGTCAACTCATAAGTATTCGATTATATAGGTCAACATTAACTCGACATGTTTATTAAATGGGTCAAGATTCTTCAACCCTAGCACGACTTATTTATTAAACGGGTTAGTTGTGTCGACCTGTTTAAATTTTATCAAAATGAAAAAAAAAAAATTATGAAAAAACAAAAAAATAAATATTTTTAATATAAAATTTAGAACTAATGAGTAACTATACATCATAAATAATCATTCAAAACTAAAGTATATCTCAATATCACAAATAGCCAGTCACAATATGTCTAAGAAAATAAATCACAACAACTAATAAGATTATATACCTAGAGTTTGAAGGGTATATTGGTAACATTTAATTAAATAAGTCAAACGGATCAAACGGGTTTTATGTGTTCAACACTAACTCAACCTGTTTATTAAATGGGTCAACTGTGTCAACCCGAATATGACACGAACCCGTTAAGCCTTAACTTATAACCTGCTAATTTCGTGTCGTATCGTGTCGGGTTCGCAGGTCATGTTCAATTTTGCTACCCCTAGTTCTAGTGGTTCTTATGATTTGGGTTCTTCGTGGAAGTTGAATAATATTGATAAAGTATTGAGGCTTATGTATGCCTATGAAAAACAAAAGATAGCTAAACTAGTAAAAGTAGAGTTTTTAAAATTAGTTTAGCTAAACATTTAAGGAGACTAATTTAAATGCTCTAATATAACATTATTCACATCCAGCCTTCTAAAATTTATTAAAATCTAAAATAGGGAATATTGTACACAAAATACTGTAAACACTAACATCTAATTCTTTATAGTTCAATTTTTTGTAAAAAATGAATGCTACAATATCCTTCAAATTTAGAGAATAGCTGCTCTTGTATTTCTTAAATATACTATTTTTTATTTGCTTTTCTCTCTCTCTCTCTCTCTCTCTCTCTCTCTCTCTGTGCCGCTCACCACCAAGACAGTTGCGGTGTTGCCACCCTTCTCTCTCCATCTCACCCTTCCTCCATTGCCTCTTTCACCTTCTTAATCCCTAGTGGACTTAGCTAATCCAAACTCAAGCTTAAGACCTAGTCTAGATCAAGTCCGATTTTGAGAGCTTGGTTCAAACCAAGCATAATATTGGACTAATTTGGTCTCTCTCTCTCTCAGAGGCTTTTTCTATCTAATGAATTTCGTTCAATTTCTCACTTCCCAACTTCATTTGCAAGAGAAATTTTAGAGCTAAAGGTTGCAATTTACTTGGTATGGTTTTTGCTTTACAATGCTAGAAAAATCTCATGATGTTAGAGCTAAAAATAGCAATTTACTTAGGGAAAGCTTCAATATCTTTTTATTGGATGTGAATTTGGACAAATCCACCATTAGATTGCATTTTCTTATTATATCTTCCATGAATACAAAATTTCAAGAAAATCAAAGATCCATAGATATGTCATCAGTTAAATGTTTCAATTTTAAGTTTTTGTTATCAGATCTTTGAGTTTTAGCGACAATAGTGTGTACGGTTTAGTGTTTTGGCTACACAGTGGGTTTTATTTTTAACTTAGAAAACATGAATATATTATTTAATCTATAAAATAATCAAATAATCTAAATTCTACATGATTCAAATATAAACAAGAATCTCAAATGACTAAAAAACAAGAGAATTCTCAAAATAAATGTAAGTTTTAACACAAGAATAATTCTTCAAGAACAATTTACTGATTTTTTTTCTTCAAAGCAGAGTAAGAATAATTTTCTACTTGAAACCCTAATTATAGTCCATATTTAGCAAAGAAAAAACATCCTAGCAAAGAAGAAAAATCCCAATTAAGTGCTAATTCATGATAGAATTAAGGGTAGCACAATAAAATATATTAGGTTTGTATGGAGCAAGGGAGTAATGATCAGCCAGATGTGTGCCCAAAAGGATAGGACAAAGATCGGATTTTGTAACACCCAAATGGTGAATGGTAGCCTTTGGAAAAGCTAATATCCAAAACATGCTAGCTATACCCTGGTCCAACCTCTCCCTTATGACATTCCTTCCCCATCTTTTTTTTTTCCACTAGGTGAATCTACTTCGAGAGAACCCTAGATCAATAGCTCCCAACTGAAAAAAAATGTCCTTCAAAACGTTTGGTGACATCGAGCTCTCAGGTCTTCCACCATCATTTTCTTCACTATCCAAGACAATGTTAAAGTCTCCAAAGCAAATCCAAGGCCCTTGAATTGATTCCAGTAAAGCACACAAATTCTCCGAAGCCATTCTTCTTAGCTGCATAAGGTGGTCCATAGAAGCCAACCAAATACCAATCTCCACTAGGATCCCTAATTTTGACCGAATACCAATCTCCATCAATTGACTTTTCAAGTTGTTCTTCCACATTAAACATAATCCTCTTGCTTTACCTTTTTCCTCAATTACCACCTTTTCATTAAAACCAATCCTTTTCTTTACAAACTTCATATGGCCTTTGATGAGGGAAAATTTCGACTAACCCTCGAAAGGGATGACAAACCCTGAAAGGGAAGATCAACCCCCAAGAGGGAAGATCAACCTCAAAAGGGAAGAACAACCTGTGCAAGGGAAGATCAACCCCTGAAAAAGGAAGACCACCCTCAAAAGGGAAGATTAGCCCCTGAAAGGGACGACCAACCCAGGGCCAACGGATCAGGTAATCCCTGATCCAGACAACCCATCCCCTAGGGTTTCCATGGGGCTTGCGTAGGGCTCACTCACACATTCATACATGGAAATTGCTTCTATATCACAACCAAAGGCCTTACCATGCAATCAGATCTCTTATATATAGAGAGAAGGATCCCAAGTATTCAATGGATCAGGTAATCCCTAATCAGGATGACCTATCCCTTAGGGTTTCTATGGGGCTTATGTGGGGCTCACTCACACATCCGTCCATGGAAATTTCTTGTATATCACGACCAAAGGCCCTACCACACAATTAGATCTCTTATATAGGGAAATATGATCTCGAGTATCTTGGGATCCTTCTTTCTACAAAGAAATTCCCCTTGTCAAGGGATTCGGGTAAGCTTTCTACCACTTTATAAGCCATAAACCTTACCTTTCTTGAGGTACGCGAATTCTCCCTAGCCCTTGCACTTTGAGTTCTTGGAGATTCTTCTATCACTAACTTAACTTTTGGAGGGTCTTTGGTTGGTACCCTACCAGTGCTTTTTGATTTGTTCTTCTCTTTTGGTTTTCAGGTACACCCATTGGTACGTGTGTGGATGATCAACTCACTGATGATTTTTGTGCATTATCAATTGGCGTCGTCTGTGGGAATGAGTGATAAGCCACATCGCCGTTTCAAAGACAAAGAGTTGTATGGTTATGATGCAATCAATGGCCACCACCAACCCAGAAACCGGGAACCCACCTAATGCATTGGAGAGGCAGGTGCAAACCCTGGTCGCAGCGGTTGAACGGCTTACTCAACGGAACCACGAGCTGGAACAATAGTTGGAGCAGCAAAACGATTAGGAGCCGAATGATCAAAACAATGGACATAATAAGGATGAACGCAACAACAATCGTCCCCCGACAAATGATCACCAGGAAAGGGATGACCAAGAGGAAAGCAATGTCGTGAGTAGTTGGGACCAGTAGGATACCAGTCGTCCCTCTGAGCTGGAAGTCGACATGTTGCACATGGCGCAAGAGATGCAGACGATGAAAGAGAAGATGGATATGATGATGAATGCCCTGAAGGGTTGGGTGTCCACTAGCTTGGACGAACTAGTCCATCATACCGATTCTCCTTTCACTGCACCGATCACATCCTTCCCTCTTCCAGGCAAGTTCAGAATGCCACAGGTGGAAGCGTACAATGGATCGAAGGACCCCCTCAACCACCTGGAGTCATTCAAAAGTCTCATGTATCTACAAGGGGTTCTGAACGAGATCATGTGCAGAGCCTTCCCCACTACACTCAAAGGACCAGCCCGAGTATGGTTCAACAAGATAGCCCCCAATTCCGTCTCGACCTTTAAGTAATTAAGTGGGCTCTTCGTCACATATTTAATTGGAGGTCAGCGATACAAGAGGTCCTTGGCAAGCATCCTAAACATCAAACAGTGGGATGACGAGAGCTTGAGGTCGTATGTCACTTGGTTCAACAAGGAGGCACTACTAATCGACGAAGCCGACAATAAGGTCCTGGTCACAACCTTTACCAATGGACTCCAATCCGGAAAGTTCTTATTCTCTATTTACAAGAACTACTTGAAGACCATGGTTGACATGCTATATCGAGCCATGAAGTATATGAACAGCGAGGATGCCGTGATCGCCAAAGGGGCCGAACCAAAGAAGCGAGAGAAGCATAAGGGTCCCTGTCCGGACAGGGGAAGGAAGGTAGCCCGAACGGGTGATAGAAGTTACAAATGAAGGACAATACCCCCCGCCAAGATGAATGACCAACTTCACTCCACTTAACACCCCACTTAATCAAGTCCTAATGCAGATCAGGGACGACCCTGCCTTGGCATGACCCAGTAAGCTAATGGGCAACACAAACAGAAGGCCGAGGAATAAGTATTGTCACTTCCATCGTGACCATAGGCATAAAACCTCAAATTTTTATGACCTAAAGCAATAGGAAAAAGCCTTCATTAGACAAGGAAAATGGCTATCGTTTGTAGGGCGAGAAAGGGCAGGAGAAAACCCACCAAGGGACCAAAAGCTGAATCAACGAGTCGAGGAGTGACCCAGGGCTCCACTTGGAGAGATAAGAGTGATCTTCAGGGGAACCACAATGATTGGTTCCTTAAGGAAGGCAAGGAAAACCTACCTATGGATGGTGCAAAATGTCTAACTTGCCTGTTGTCCGCCCAAGCTCACTCGAATGGATGACCTAGTGATGAGCTTCATTGATGAGGATGCTCGTTGAGTCCATCACCTCTATGACGATGCCTTGGTGATCAATCTGACCATTGCAGACTTTAATACCCGATGGGTCCTAATGGACAACGGAAGCTCAGCCGACATCCTTTATTATCTAGCCTTCCAACAGATGAGGATCGAAAGGGAACGGCTCACGCCATCAGACGCCCCTCTAGTAGGCCTCAACAGAATGAAGGTCATGCCCGTCGGATCCGTCATGCTGCTAGTCACCATCAGCATCTATCCTCAACAAATCCCCAAGGATGTCGCCTTCTGGGTAGTGGATTGCTCGTCTGCCTATAATGCCATCATTGGGCGACCGATGCTCAACGCATGGAGAGCAGCCACATCCACATATCACCTACTATTAAAGTTCCCAATGGAGTATGGGATAAGAAAAGCCTGAGGAGATCAAGTGGCAACTCGAGAATGCTACGTGGCCATGCTAGAGATGGACGAACAAATGACCACCATGAACATTGAAGAGCAATGAGTAAATGTAAAGCCAACAAAGAGATTAGAGACCATCTCCCTGGATGAAGGACACCTAGATCGGGTCACTTGCATCGGCACGCAAGCTAGCCCTTCGATCCAGAATGGACTGGTCATTTTCCTAAAAAGCAACCTAGACAAGGATTTGCTTGGAATTGATCCAAGCATCATGGTCCATCAGCTCAATGTTTCCCCATCCTTTCCACCCGTCCTTCAAAGGAAGAGGGTCTTCGCTCAAGAAAGGGAAAATGCCATAGCCGAAGAGGTTTGTAAACTTTTGGACGCAGGCTTCATTGGAGACGTCTAGTACCCCGAATGGTTGGCCAACATGGTCATGGTTAAGAAAACAAATGGGACGTGGAGAATGTGTATGGACTTCACCGACCTAAACAAAGCTTGTCCAAAGGATAGCTATCCCCTCCCACGAATTGACTCCTTGTGGATTCTACAGTAGGGCACCAGTTGTTGAGCTTTAATGGATGCTTTCTCTAATAACAACCAGATCAAGCTTGAGGAATCTGACCAAGAGAAGACATCATTTGTCATAAGCTAAGGCATTTTTTGCCACAAGGTCATGCCATTCAGATTGAAGAATGCGGGGGCAACGTACCAAAGGCTTGTAAACAAGATGTTCGTCCAACTGATTGGAAGGAACGTTGAAGTATACGTAGATGACATGTTAGTGAAGAGCAAAAAAGAGGACTATCACCTGAATGATCTTAGAGAGACGTTCGGAACTCTTCGTCTCTATGGAATGAAGCTCAATCCTAGCAAATGTGTGTTCGGGGTATCATTGGGAAAATTCCTTGACTTCATGATATCCCAACGGAGTGTCGAAGCTAACCACGATAAGATCCAAGCAATCCTAGAGATGAGCCCCTTAAAGAATGTTAAAGAGGTATAAAGCCTAAACGGAAGAGTCCCGGCACTTAACAGATTCATCTCACGGGCAACAGAAAAATGCTTGCCATTCTTCAAAATTATGAACAAAGCTTTTGAATGGACCGACGAATGTCAAAATGCATTCGAGGAGTTAAAGGCATACCCGACGTCCCCACCACTCCTTAATCCATCCAAACTCGATGAAGAGCTTTTTCTATACCTAGCCATATCCCCCATAGTCGTTACTTCAACCCTGATTTGAGAAGAAGATCGCGTATAATTGCTCGTGTACTACACCAATGGAGCGCTAAGGGGGGCAGAAGAGAGATTATTCCCCATTGAAAAGTTAGCCTTCACTTTGATCACAGCAGCTCGCAAGTTTAGGCCATACTTCCAAGCATATACCATAGTGGTTCAAACGGACAAGCCTCTTTGGAAAACAATGGATAATCCAAAGGCTGTCAGACGACTGGGCTTATGGGCAATAGAGCTGAGTGAATTCAACATATGGTACCGCCCGAGAACCACAATCAAGGCCTAGGCCTTAGTTGACTTCATTGCAGAATTCACGATGGGCAAAACTGATGACTAGGGGGCAACCTCTTAGAAGGTTCAATTGGATGGGTCGTCCAATAAATGTGTTGGAAGGATCGGAGTGGTCCTTCAATACCCTGACGTGGACATCATTGAATGTGCTATCCGACTCCAATTCCTGACGACTAATAATGGGGCCGAATGTGAAGCCAATCTCACAGGGCAAAGATTTGGCCAAAGTAGCTAGGGCCTTATCAGTCGTCCTTCATAGCGACTCCGAGGTTGTCATTGGGCATATTAATGGGGATTATGAAGCCAAGAGTGAAAGAATGAAAAAGTATCTTGAATTTATTAGAAGACAGACGTATCAAACCTTTGCGATAAAATTCTTACAAGTTTCGAGAGAAGAAAATGAGCACACCGATCGATTGGCCAAAGCTACATTTGTGGAACATAATACAGTCGATCGATAGGTCCTATCCTTCGTTTAGCAGTCCCCTGCCATTGAGGAATTAAAGATACAAATGATTCCAAAGGGCACTGATTGGACAGCTTCGATCATCTCTTACCTTATGAATGGGACACTTCCCAAAGACCGCGATGAATCCTGACAATTGAAAGTTTGGGCAACACGCTTCATGCCGATAGCGGATGTGTTATACAAGAGAGGTTTCTCCTAACCATACCTAAGGTGTTTAATCCCCAACGAAGCAGACTACGTCATGAGGGAATTCCATGAAGGGGTGTGCGAAAACCACTCAAGGGCGCAATCATTGGTCCATAAGCTCATACAAGCAGGGTTCTATTGGCCTATAATGCAGAAGGATGCCCAATCCTATGTGAAGGCATGTGACAAGTGCCAACACTTCAGCAATGTTGTAAGGTAAGCGTTCGAACCATTCACCTTGATGAACGCCCCATGACCTTTTGCTTAATGGGGGCTGGACATCATGGGACCCTTCCCAATGGCAATGTGACAACGTAAATTCCTTATTGTGGGAATTGACTACTTCACCAAATGGGTAGAAACAAAACCATTGGCAACCATCATGGAGAAAAATTTCCTAAACTTCGTCTAGAAGAGCATTATCTGTCGATTCAGGACCCTAGGGTCCTCATCTCTGATAATGGAAAACAATTTGACAACGATGCGTTTAGAGACTTTTGCAAGCAATTGGGGATCAAGAACTATTATTCTTCACCCACCCACCCAAAAGCCAATGAACAAGTTGAGGTTACCAACTAATCCTTGCTCAAACTAATCAAGACTCGGTTGGAGGGGGCAAAGGGAATATGGCCAGACGAGCTACCAAGCACCTTATGGGCGTATAGGATGATCGCTCGAACACCCACAGGAGAAACACCATTTTGACTAGCATTGGGGAGTGAGGTTGTCATCCCCATGGAAGTGGGAATAGCAAGCCACAAGATAGCCCACCATGGTGAAGGGAAGAATGAAGAAGGGATCCATCTACATTTGGATTTGTTGGACGAGGTCAGGGCGTCGCTGAGCAGTGAATGGTTTGATACCAAGGCCTCATGGCCAAACACTATAACACCAATATAAAGCCTCGACACTTCAGCATTAGGGAACTTGTCTTGAGGAAAATGACCATGGCCACTCAAGACCCCATGCAAGGGAAATTAAGACCTAACTGGGAGAGTCCATGCATAATCCTTTATTATAACAGGAAGGGTACCTACCACTTAGAAACGCTTGATGGGTAGAGGCTACACAACCCTTGGAACGTTGATCACCTCAGAAGATACTATTGGTAGTACACCAGCAACAACTTATGTTATTGCTTTCCTATAAGTTTTGTTTAAGTCGACCGGTTTTGTTTGGCTGATCAAATAGCAAGTTATTAACATTTTTATTTAGTTATTTTCAAATGAAGCTATTATTATCTACAATGAGGAAAGACTTATAAAAAGAAAAGCTTTGTCCCAAAGGCAAACAAAAGATCAAGGATGCCCTTGTGACTTGATCAAATCCTATGTCCTACCAAATGGATGGACAGATGATCAAGGATGCCATCACACACCTGATCAAATCCTAAGTCCTACCTAAGGATGGACAAACGATCAAGGATACCCTCGTGCACCTGATCAAATCCTAAGTCCTGCCTAAGGGGTGGACAAACAATCAAAAATTCCCTCGTGCACTTGATCAAATCCTAAGTCCTACCTAAGGGGTGGACAAATGATCAAGGATGTCCTCGAGCACTTGATCAGATCCTAAGTCCTACCTAAGGGGTGGACAGATGATTAAGGATGCCCTCGTGCATCTAATCAAATCCTAAATCCTACCTAAGGGATGGATGTGGGTACACCTAATCCTTGTCAAAGCCCGAAAAAGGGTAAATCAACAACTCAAGAAAAAAAGGGGTTGAGGCGAAGTAATCAACAAGTCATCACCCTTAGTGCCTAACAATGAAATAAAACCTCTTAAACCTACGATTCAATAATGACCGATGCAAATTGACGATTCAATAATGATTGATGCAAATCAACGTGTCATCACCCCAACAATGAGATAAAACCCGAAAAATCGATGATTCAATAATAATTGACGCAAACCGACGAGAATTAACACTTGCGCAAAATACATTATAAAGTAAAGCTTTAAAATGTCAACCCAAAACCATGGGCAAAGATAAAGTAAAAAAAAACAACAAGGTACCATCATTGTCTTCAAATTACAAATAAAAGGCTGACAAACAAAAGAAAGAAAATCTCTAAGGGTTAATAGGAAGGTTGCCAGTTTGCTCTTGAGGGTTTACAGGATCGTCGGTCACATCACTGGGCCTATTTATCACTAGGACCTCCTCCTCAATCTCCTCATCGTTGGGAATGGGCTTAGTAGCAGAAGTTGTTGAGGCACCGAGGTTGATCTGGATCGAGGAGAACTCTAAGTCTGGGAACATAAGGACGGCTTGCTTGCGAAAGTCCTCAAAGCCGTCCCCATAGTAACCCCCCATATTATTAAAATAGGGTTGGGACCCTTGGTACTCCTCAATGGCCTCCTTCTTCAACTTTTCCATACGCTCATGGAGTGCCGCCACCTCAGACTTCAAGTTGGCATTCTCCTTGGTCAGTTTGTCAGTCTGATGGGCCATCTCATTAAGTTTGACCCTTAAGTCAACCACCTCCTGACCAAGGGTTAGAGAAGATTCTTTGAACTTCTTCAAAGCATCTGCTTTAGACCCCAGATGATCCTTCAAGCATCTGATCGACGCCTCATGAGATTTATAGTGAATTTGCAAAGCTCGCATCCTCACTAGGCCCTGAGGAAAAAAAGGATGATCAAATAGTGAGTCTACAAAAAGGGGCGAGTCTATTAAAAGGGACAAGTCCAGGAGGGATAATAAAAAATGCTATGTCATCATGTCATGAAGACCAAAGTCACCCAAAGGGCCAGTCTCATGCTTTAAGCACTCGTCCAGATCAGCATCACGGACAATGGAATGAGTAGTATCCACTGCGTACCCCTTGTCTTTCACCAACAAAGGAAGTCATGAGTCCTTTCCCAATCCCATGGCGAAGGACATCAGTAGTAACCTCGTGGGCCTTTGGATGAGTGGACGAGCCACTAGCACCTTTACCCATCGACTGAACGTCGAAAGTGTACTTCCTTTTTATGGTCTCTATCTCTGAAACTGATGAATGGGTTAGAAGTTGAATAGAATAAAAGAAAAAGTGATGATAAAAAATACATACGAACTTTAGAGATGCAGTCTAATTGTTGTGCTTCCTTAGAAGGGACAAGTCCACCACAAAAGGCGTGAAGTGTGTCTAAGTTAACAAGCCTCGTCTAAGACCTCTCTTTAAGAGGTATCTCAAAGACCCTTTCCAAGAATGCTTCTTGCTTAGAAGGGATTGTTGGGCACACTGTTGCTGAAACGAAACAAAAAGGATACATTATTAAAAAAAAATGTGTAAACCAACGACCTATACAATCTTGAAAACTCACCAGATTTGTTCAGAAGCCTCCATGAGTGGTCATAAAAAGACCTTATGCTACTCCACTCATTAGGACGACACACCTAATTGGCCCCTTGCACACAAAAAAACCTAGCTTTCCATTGACGATTAAAATCTAGCATGGCAGATATCAACCTCAGGGTTGATGGACGACACATAAAATTATAAAAATCTTTAGATTAAGGGATCGCTTGAGGTTTATAACAGTAAAAGAACTCTAAAGTTAAGGAGCAAAGTCCTTCACTAAGCTAACCCTACAGCACCCTAGCCAAAATAAGGATCCCCTAAGCATTGGGGGCTACCTAGCTGACAGACACACCCATGAAGGAGGCCAACTTACGATGCAAAGAAGAAAGAGGCAGACGCTACTATAAGGGCAGCCTCATAAAAACCCACATCAGAGGACCTTCCATCATAGCACTTCTCCTTTATGTCACCCTTCCTAATGGGCACGTTGTCAAGTATTTGGAAACAGGGTCTCAACCTACCAAAGAACTCGTCGCTCATATCAACTGGGAAGTCATGGATAGACCAGCTGTCGAGAGGGATAACCTCCCTTGGTTGTCGCCCTGAAGGGCTGGCTTCCCCCGAAGAGGGATTTGATGCTGACTCCCTATCAGAGATCGACGAGTCGTCTGATGAATACCTAAGCCTAGAATGACTAGAAAAATCGTCTTCTGAACCTATGTGGACTGACGAGGTATGATCACTCGTTGCTTCACTATCTCCAGACATCTCTCACCTATAAGCGACAAATGAAAGCTAAGATTCTACTTTACTTCCTAAGTGTGCAACTAACAAACAAGATGGAAGTGGGAAAAGGAAAAGATAGATTGACAGAGCATACCTAAAGAACGAACGAACAGCAAAATGATGAAGCAAAAGAATCAACGATTGAGCTCTAGGATTGAAATGGAAAACTTTTAGGTAATGAGGAAAATAACGGCATTGAACTATTTATAGGATGGTTTGGCACAAAAAACAAAGCGTTGTGATGTTTGGTTCCACGAGCTAGACGGTGCCGCGTGTCTCAAGCCCTGTCAGAAGGACATGATTATCCCTATTTATGACGCATGTCATTAAGGCAAGGCATTTATGACAACTCTGCGACTCGTCGGCCATCCCAATAACTCACGAAGTGGGGGGTAGCTGATAAAGGAAAATTTCGACCAACATTCGAAAAGGATGACTAACCCTAAAAAGGGGAGATCAAATCTTGAAAGGGAAGATCAATTCCTAAAAGGAAAGGTTAACCTCAAAAGGGAAAAACAACCCGTGAAAGGGAAGATCAACTCGTGAAAAGGAAGACCACACTCAAAAGGGAAGATCAACCCCTAAAAGGAAATATCAACCTCAAAAGGGAAGACCACCCTTAAAAGGGATGATTAGCCCCTGAAAGGGATGATCAACTTGAGGCCAACAGATCAGGTAATCCCTAATTCGAATGACCTATCCCCTAGGGTTTCCGTGGGGCTTGCATTGGGCTCACTCACACATTCGTACGTGGAAATCGCTTGTATATCACGACCAAAGGCCCTACCATGCAATTAGATCTCTTATATATGGAAAGATGATCCCAAGTATCTTTGGAACCTTCTCTCTACAAGGAAATTCCCCTTGTCAAGGGATTCAGGTCCGCTCTCTACCACTATATAAGCCACAAACCTTACCCTTCTTAAGGTATGTGAATTCTCCCTAGCTTTTGCACACTTGATTTCTTGGAGATTCTTCTATCATTGACTTACCTTCGGAGGGTTTTTGGCCGGTATGCCACCTGTGCCCTTTAATTGCTTCTTATCTTTTGGTTTTCAGGTAAACCCATCAATACATGTGTGGATGATCAACTCACTGAAGATTTTTGTGCGTCATTAGTCTTCATTTGCTTTCGTTTCACATAGAAAAATTACATATGGATTATGACCTATTTGATGGGAAAGACTAGAAAATCTTAAGAGAAAGGCATAAATAACCATTCCACCACTGTTTCCTGCCAATCATGAAATGACATCGGTATGCTTCGGCATAGAAAAAGTGCAATGTCAAAAAACTTAACATCATTGGGTATTTCTTTTTTCTCTCTTATATGCCCATGCATGATATGCTTAATAAAAAAAAAATATACAAAGAAAATTAAAGCAAATAAATTAAAATGCTTTAAAATATGATTGCAAATGTGTATTCTAGGAGATGTGGGAGTTATAGGATGTACCTTGAAGGTGACAGTCCCTATTAAGCAGTTATGATTGTGTGTGAGTTAAATTGATTTACTCATATCTCAAATCGTCATAACATGTAGACACTTATACAATCTTACTATTTTTCCACACAACGCGCAATATTCTTTGCTATTTTTGATATATGTGCAAGTACAATGTGATTTGGCCATCACAAGGTTTACATTTGTTAATAGATGTTCACTAAACCATCTTATTTTTGAAATATAAAATTGGTTAGACTTGTTTAGTGTGTGCGTGTGTTTTGGATCTATGTGCTTCCATTTTTCATGATTGAGAGATGATTTTGGGAGCTTAAAATGTTGGTTGGATCGTTGGTTGAGTTGCATGTTTGATTGCATTCATGTCTGTGTTTTTCTCTTCTTTGAAAAACTGGTTTTAAGCAATCTCGACAGCTCCTCGACATCTCTTAACAGCTAGGCTATCTATCGAGCTCTTCAGCTTCCTCTTATCGCAATTTTGATAGCTTCTCGATAGCTCCTTGATCCATCAAGAAAGTTTTTGTGTCCTCGATAGATTCTCGATAGATTCTCGATAGCTTCTCTATCCATCGAGCTTTTTTTGCTGTGGACACCTCTGGACAGCTCCTCGATAGCTGCATTGTCGAAGTTTAAAACTCGACACCTCGATAGCTGCATTCCCGATCTGTCAAGAATTAAGAGGTTCTATATATAGGATCCTAGCGATACCAGGTTCACTTCTCTCGATCTCTCTCGACTGTTGTTGACTCTTCACCACCCAAAATCTCTCTCTTGCACTCCAAACTTCATCCTCAAAGGTGTTTCGGCCTAGATCAAGTATTTCTTCACTGGTAAGGGTCCTAAATCCTTCATTCTTCATGCATTTCATGAATATGACTTAACTTTTTTGGGATTTTTGAAAATTTTGGGGTTTTTCAAAATTGATGAGTTTTTGTGAAATTTTTGGGATATGTCTTGCTTAAATGGCTTTAAACCATCATGCATTGCATCACATTTGAATTATAACATTGTCTCACGCATTTTAAATGTGTGTTTACTTTGTTGGAATGTTGTGTGCTAGTAGGTTTGGATTGGGCTGAGCCCATGATGGTTTTCAATTTTGCATGTCACATGTTCATGCATTCTCATGCATACGTACTTGAATTCTTTATATTCTTATATATTGATTTTGTTGGTTCTTTTCTGCCTCTCTCTCTCTCTCTCTCTCTCTCTCTCTCTCTCTCTCTCGGTTAGTTGCTCTATGACACCCAAATGAAAATCTACTCCATCTCAGAACCCTCTTCGTTTCGGGGCTTCCTCTTTTGAATCTACCTCTCTCACATGCGGTTCAGTGATGATAAAGCCCGACAAGACATTTTAGAGAACTTTTCTACATGAGGCATTCATTTGGAATGCCAAGTCATTTTATCGGACTTCTCTGATATTGACCTACCCACTGTCATTCACAGCAAGGGTTGGAAGTCACTGTGTGGCATTTCGATCACTTGCCCATCCGTAATTATTCAAGAGTTCTACTCCAACACGCATGAATTTGATTATTCAATACCTCTCTTTATTACTCGTGTTCGAGGTACGCACATCGTGGTCATTTCAGATATTGTATCCGAGGTGCTCCATGTCCCGAGGGTAGCGCATCTTGACTACCCTAGCTGTGATTGTCTTAAGTCTGTGTCTAAAGACGAGCTCATGTCTTCTTTTTGTGAGCGACCTTCTGATTGGGGTGATCGTTTGTTCACTCCTTGATCGGCCTTTGCTAAAGTTCCAAGATTCATTAACATGGTGATGAATTTTTTTTTTGCATCCTTTGTCTCACTATAACTCCATTATAGAGCCCCGTGCTCGATTTTTTCTTTCCCTCTTAGAGCATCTCACTATAGACTTTCCTTTTCATTTCATTCTATCCCTCATAGATGTATATAGGGATATGGCAGCCTGAGATAAGCTCATCTTTCCTTCAGCTATCAGGAGGATTCTTCGCCATTTTTCTGTCTCCTTTTCTGTTTTCGACCATTTCTCCGTTATGTGTGCCATAGGCACCGCTACCGTTAAGCGGAACGAGGCACAGCTACGATCAAGACGGCTAAGGACGGCGATTCCTCCATATTCTACCACTCCATCCACCTCCGTTCCTTCTTCTTCCACGGGTGGGGTGTCTCCTGAAGACATTATGGCACAGCTTATGCGCATGGATACTCACCTCAACACTCTCAGTGATGAGTTATGTCAGGTGAAGACCTGTGTTGGTCGTATCGCACAACGATAGGATGTCATGGGTGGTTTCGTTGCTTCGTCTCCATTTCCACCGGCTTTAGAGGCTGAGAGTGATGATAGCTCCGACAGCGATGATGCTGATGCTGATGCCGATGCTGAGGCTAATGAGGATGATGGTGCTAGCTTGCCTAGTGATGATGAGATATCTACTTGATGTACTTACCCATTGTCACTCATGACAAAAAGCGGGAATAGTTTTGGATATGAGAGTAGTCATACTCATAGAGGGATGGTTGGTATAGGAGATTGGGGGAGTGTTTATATTTTTGAGGGATGTAGTGGGGACTTTATGTATCTTTTTCTTTTCTTTCTATTTTAGATACATTGTTCATGTACCTTAGGTCTTGTGACCACTTTGTGATAGCAAACCTTGTACTTGTTGATGATATATATATATATATATATACATTTGAGGTTGTTATTGTAGTTCTTTCACCTATCTCTTCATTTGTTGTTTCTTTTCTCTTTTTATGGACATGCTTCTTATATATTGTATGCAATCTTTTATTTTTATCTCACACTAAGATGCCTTGATGAGTTTTTTTTTTTTTTTTTAAGTGTTTCAGAAATACAGGTTGTCTAAGTTTTCTTGCCATGAACTCTCTTCTTGCAAAGTTTTTCAAGAGTTTGTGATAGGATAGATTTTATTGTATTCAATAAGTGAGTATGAGTTGAGTGCTTTATGAATTCTCTTATATGTTCATTTGTTTGTTGTGGTTTTGTCAGAGATTGCCAAAGGGGGAGATTGTTAGGACATATGTGATTCATGTTATGAACATATGTTAACATTTTATGTAATTGGCTAATCCTTTGACAAAACTCACTTTACTTGTATTTGGATAGATCTAGGATGTTTTTAATGCTTCAAGAAACAAGGTTTCAAGTTCAAGTGTTAAAACCATGCAAGTCTGTCTAAGAATCAAGTGAAGAAGTGCTATTCATTAAAGCTCGACAGCTATCTCGACAGCTAGCTTGACAGCTAGTATCTTTTGAGGTTTTTTAAAAAAAGCTGCTTCAGTTCGAGGCTTGACAACTGCTCAATAGATAAGGTATCAGTCGAGGTTTATGAAAAAATAGATTTCCAGTTCTGATTTTCATCCAATTCTTGGATGTATGTTTAGGATTTCTTTTCTCACAACCCTAAACATATATAAGGATTATTTTAAGGGTCATTACGTGGAGCACAGTTGCTGTTAAGGACATATTTTATGTAGTTGGCTAATCTTTTAACAAAACGTATTTTACTTGTATTTGGGTAGATCTAGGATGTGTTTAATATTTCAAAGAACATGTTGTTCAAGTCTAGTATTAAAGTCATGAAGATTAGACCAAGAAACAAGTGAAGAAAAGGTGTTCACTAAAACTGGACAGATAGCTGGATAGCTGTGGACAGCTGCTCGATAGTTGCTCGATAGATAGCTATCTATCGAGGTTTAATGAGGCTCGACACTTGCTATCTGTCGTGGTCTCTATCGAGGTTACAGAATTCAAATTTTCAGATCTAATTTTCGGCCCATATTTGTGTATTTGTGTAAGGTTTCTTTTCTCACAACCCTAGACATATATAAGGTTTATTTTAAAGGCCGTCACATAAGAGAATACAATGAGAACATATGCAAAAGGTGACCGAAGCCTTATTCTCTCTGAAAGAAGCTACTACGTCTTTACACCTTAGGGTTTTGTAATCAAGTGCTTCTTGATCTTCATTGTTGATGAAGTGGAGAACTTTGCAGCCAACATTCTTCTTTCTCAAGTTGGTGAGTGAGTTACGTACTGGGATTCATGCAAAGGAGTGAGTCATGTACTGTGATCCGTGCATCAAAAGGTGGCGTTCATATATTGAAAAGTTCAGAGGTTCTGAAGCGGTAGAAGGTTTCTGCTGTAAGTTCATCTATGGGGATTTTAGAGTCTAAGGACAAAGGTTTTGTACTAGATCTGAAACTTCTTTTTTCTATAAGGGATTTCTTTTCGGGAAGGTTTTCCCCCAGGTTTTTCACTGTGAAACTGGTTGGTTTCATTGATTTTATTAAGTTATCATATCTTGTCTTATTTATTTTTCCGCTGCATTATTTGTGACGTGATATTGATGTTTGCTTGTTTTAACAAGTTTTATTTATAATAAATCTAATTAACAACTTGGGTTTAAAACTTGTTAATTCTATTAACCGGGGTCTAAATTTTCCATCAAGTGGTATCAGAGTGGGCACACTCTAATTATGGTTAAATCATTGTGTGTGTGATCCATTGACCCTTGCTTGTCATGGATAGAGGACAATCTCTTATTATTCCTCCTTCATTTGATGGAACTAACTATGCATACTGAAAAGTACGCATGAGAGCTTTTTTGCAGTCTCTAGATGAGAAGGTGTGGCAAGCTATAAAGATTGGCTGGACCAAGCCAAAGGAAGCGCCTACCGATTGAGATGAAGCTAAGATCATAGTGGCAAATTTCAACAGTTGGGCCTTGAATGCTTTTTTTTTGTGGGGTGACCAATGAGGAATTCAAGAAAATATCATCCACAGAAGTTGCTAGGGAAGCATGGACCATTATGGAGACCACCTATGAAGGTACCAAGGCAGTGAAGACTGTGAAACTTCATAGACTCACTAGTAGTTTTGAAGAAAAAAGGATGGAGGAGGATGAGACCTTTGATGAATTCTATGCTAAAATCAAGGATATTGTAAATTCTACCTTCAACCTTGGAGAGTCTATAGCAGAATTCAAATTGTTAGGAAAGTCCTTAGGTCTTTACCCGAAAGATTCCATGCTAAGATCACTGCCATTGAAGAAGCAAAGGACATTGATCAAATTTCTTTAACTGAGCTTGTAAGGAACCTTCAAACCTATGAGATGGGATTAGGCTCAATGGGAACAGGTGGAAAGAGTAAAAACTTGGCTCTTAAGGGTATAGAGGAAGAGATTGAGGACTCTGAAGATGAAGATGAAAGTAAAGATGAAGATGATGATGAGGATGAGGATCTAACTTTCATAACTGATGAAATTATCAATCTTCTTCAATTTAGGAAAAAGGATAAGGGCAAACCTCCTAGGAAATCGAAATCCTCTAGGAAGGGTAAGAATGAGAAGCCCTTCATCCAATGCCACGAGTGCAAGGGTTTTGGTCATATGAGAATAGAGTGCCCAAATTACCTTATGAGGGAAAAGGCCAAGAAGTTAGAAGAGAAAGGGTTGGTTGCTACTTGGAGTGACACTGAGAATGACTCTTCTGATGAGTATGTGGATGAATGTAGTCACATTATGGCCTTTGTTGCCTCAACTGATAAGGTGATTGTGGAGAGTGCAAATGACAATGAAGATTCTTCTGTTGAGGAAGTATCCAAGAAGTTAACCCTTCAGGAAGCCTATGATAAGCTTTGCACTGAATTCATAAAATCTAAAAAGATTTCTCATCTTTGTAGAAAAGAGCTTAATGAGGTAAAGACTAAAAAAGCTGAATTGTTAGTCAAATTAGATGAGACTACAAAGTTAGTTGAAACTCTTATTGTGGAGGACACCTCATTAGGAGAGAAGATCAAGAATCTTGAGGTTGAGCTAAGTCAAGCTAGAACTCAAATAGAGAGGATGTCTAGTGCAAAGCTTGATGAAGTCTTGAGTGCTCAAAAACCTAAATCTGATAAGACTAGCTTAGGATATGCTGTCTCCTTCGGCCCCTCTTCTTCCATGGCTTCTAGATCAAGGACTGTCATTTTGCCTCAATCTGAGAAAGGTAATAAAGGTATGAAACCCAAAACTAATTCGGCTAATTCTAAATCCTTTGTTAGATCTCATGTTTGTCACCATTGTGGTGTTTCTGGACACATTCGTCCTAATTGCTTTAAGTTGTATCATAAAAAGCAAGTGTCCAAACAGTCACAAGTTTCTTCTTAAGGACCTATACCTTTGTTTGGAGAGTTATTAAAAGTTTTGATGTTTTTAACTCAATTTCAGGAGAATTTTAACTCTTCTATGTCCTTAAGTAGGCATACTAGGATACGTACTATTAGGATATGTGCCCTTAAATCCTATTGTATGATGCTATGTATGACATTATGTATGACTTAATGTTGTATTTAATAAAGTTGTTTATTTTTTATCTAAAATAATGGTAACATGAATAGTTGGACATTATCATGTAGTCCATGAGATGCATAGTATGTGATTTATGTGATTTAGTCACAGAAGATATAAATCACAAGTTCTTTGTAAACTCAGAATTTATAGTTCGTAGTCGGTGATGAAATTGGGCATTTCATCTGCGAAGACTCTAACGTATCAACTAAGATGATTTGTCTTGATCATGGAAGTGGTGACTTCTAGTTGATACGTTGATATGTTTTAAGAATTAAGACATATTGAACTGGACCGCTGTGAGATTTATTATTCTCCTAACGACTGTCAAATGAATAATAAATCTCACGACTTCTATTTGCATGAACTCTTAATCTTGAGAGAATAATGGACTTGATCATGAGGTGTAAGTTACTTTGATATATCAGGAGTGAGATCTAATGTAACGGTCAAAATCTCAGTATGTTGGGCAGCCACATTTAGTGTTGATGGAACATATATTCTCAAGATGGAATTCATGGTCTCTTGATGGAGATATAAAATATTCCCTTGAGATAAGTTTAATGGGTTCAGTTATTTAGAGAGTTAGGCCTAACCACTTTGGTAAGAAATTACTAAAGTATATATTTATGAAATTAGATTTCATAAATATATGATGAATAACTTTAAAGGATTAAACCGAGTACTCAAGGATAAGATGTAGTAATTTCAAAGTGACAGTCTATATTTATGACTTTGTATTACTACGAATATTTTATGAAGAGGTTGCGTGTAAAATAAAGTCTTGGGATATAATTTATTAATAAGACCTAGAGTGCAATTATATTTATATAGTGGTATTAGATATAATTAATGGTAAGTTTGGACTTGTCAAGAGTTGACAGAAAAGCCCAAGGCCCATTGGAGCTAGTGTCTTATTGGTCCCTTTTGGTCTCATTCCAAGCCACACACTAAAGCCCAATTGGAAAGGCCCAATAGGCCGGCCCAATTAGATAATCAGTTAATTATAAAGGGAGAAACATACAGAATTTTTATGTGATTTTTAAGAAAAGAATTGTAGAGAAAAAGAGAGAGTGTGAAACACACTTTCGTTCTCCCTTTTAGAAACTGATTGAGAGACCACACATCTTGGGCGTAAAGTGGAATTGGAGTGAAGATTAAAAATTTTCCCAAGTGCTTCTAATCTTTGTTTTGAATTTCTCCATACCAAGGTATGCTATCTTGTTCTTAAATTCTGAAATTTATATAGTGCATGTTGTTAATCATGAATGAAATAGATCCTTATTTGTTGCTTCCGCTGTGTATTTTGTATGAGATACAAAACCAGATTTTACCCAACACGTACCTTTTCATCTTCACGGTCAAAGACTCGTGTTGTGTGGGTGAGAAAGGAGCCTAAGACTTAATTGTCTTTACTGTTTGTCCTCTACTTTAATTCTTTCTATCTTAAGTATGACTCTCTTTGCTTGATTTCTTATCTGCTTTTGGAATCATGCTATCATGCTTTTGCATCCTTATATCATGTTTTAATGCATTTGCATATTTCTGTCATGCTTTCATGTTGTTTGTCTATTTTTGTTTGGTTGTTTAGTTTTTATTTTGTTTAGTTTTCAAAAAAAAAAAAAAAAGGAAAAATCAGAAAAATACAAAAACAGCGTGTGTTTGTATACATCGGTTCTTGTGAACCTTAAAATGGCCATTGAAATAGAGTTTTCCAAACTTTGTATCTTTTATAGCTAAGATGAGCATATTTATGCACAACTAAGTAAGTGAGCTTTGTAGCTCTTTGTTTGTGATGAGTTAGGATAAGTGATCTCTTGTACTTAACACTCATATCACTCTTTTTGACGGAAAGGGCTAAAAAATCTTAAGAGAAAGGCATAGATAACCATCTCACCATTGTTATCCGCCAATCATGAAATGACATTTGTATGTTTTGGCAGAGTAAATGTGCAATGTCAAAAGGCTTAACATAATTGGGTATTTCTTCGCTCTCTTTTATATACCCATGCATGGTTTGCTCAATAAAAGAAAATATGCAAAGAAATAAAAGCAAAAAGAACAAAATACTTTAAAATATGATTACAAGCGTGTTTTCTAGGAGATGTGAGAGTTATAGGATGTACCTCAAAGGTGATAGTCCCCATCAAACAGTTATGATTGTGTGTGAGTTAAAGTGATTTTCTCATATCTCAAATCATCATAACAATGAGACACTTATGTAATCTTACAATGTTTTTTCACACACAACACGCAATATTCTTTGCTACTTTTAATACATGCGCAAGTACAATATGATTTGGCCATTACAAGGTTTACATGCGTTGATGTATGCTCACTAAACTGTCTTAACTTGTTTTTAAAATAAAAATTGGTTAGACTTGTTTAGTGTGTGTGTGTGTTTTGGGATCTATATCCTTAACTTTTTACGTTGAGAGATGTTTTTAAGAGGTTAAAATGTTGTTTGGATCTTTAACTGAGTTGCATACTTGATTGCATTCATATCTGTGTTTTTCCCTCCTTGAAAAATTGTTTTTAAAGCATCTCGACATCTCCTCAATACCTCTTGATACCTGGCTTATCTATCAAGATCTTTTGTTGCATCTTATTGCAATCTCAATAGCTTCTTGACAGCTGGTGAATCGATCAAGAATGTTCCTATCCCCTCGATAGCTTCTCGATAGCTATTCGATCCATTGAGGTATTCTCGATAGCTTCTCGACACCTCTCGATCCATCAAGATCCTTTGCATGCATTGTTTTTCACATGTTTTGCATGTTTCTCTTATTTTGTCATCCATAACATCTTGTTTCATTACATTCATGCATTTATATGGATTCTTTGTGCCCCCTTAATCATTATGTGATCATCTTTATGTTTCTCAAGCGAGGCTTTATAGCTTCTTGTACCCTTTGTCAATCATGACAAAAAGGGGGAGAAAATGTGGTAATATGTGGTTTCTTTTTTAAGATTCTACATGTTAAGGAGAAAAATACATTCCTTTGTAAGGGGGAGATGTGTTTCATCTTGTTAGGGGGAGTGATTACCTCCTTGTTGTTGTAGGAGCTACTTTTAGCTTCTTTTTCTTGTACCTTAAGTCTTGTGACCATATTTATATACATTGTGCTTATCTTTGATATATATATGATGATGTATGTTTTCTTCACCTACCTCTACATGTGTTGTTTCTTTTCTATCTTTATACACATGTTTCTTTATTTATATGCAATCTTTTAATTTCTGTTTCAGACTAAGATGCCTTTATGAGTTTTGTTTAAAGTGTTTCAGAAATACAGGTTGTCAAAGTCTTCCATGCCATGAACTCTCATCTTGCAAAGTTTTTTAAGAGTTTGTGTTAAGATAGATTTTATTGTATTCAACAAGTGAGTATAAGTTAAGTGATTTATGACTTTTCTCATATGTTCATTTATTTGTTGTGGTTTTGTCATAGATTGCCAAAGGAAGAGATTGTTAAGGACATATTTTATGTAGTTGGCTAATCCTTTGACAAAACGCACTTTACTTGTATTTGGGTAGATCTAGGATGTGTTTAATACTTCAAAGAACATGTTGTTCAAGTCTAGTATTAAAGCCATGAAGATTGGACCGAGAAACAAGTGAAGAAAAGGTGTTCACTAAAGCTGGATAGATAGCTCGACACTTGTAGACAGCTGCTCGACACTTGCAGACAGCTGCTCGATAACTGCTCGATAGCTACTCGACAGATAGCTATCTATCGAGGTTTAATGAGGCTCGACACCTGCTATCTATCGAGGTATCTATCGAGGTTACAGAATTAAAATTTTCAGATTTGATTTTCGGCCCATGTTTATGTATTTGTGTAGGGTTTCTTTTCTCACAACCCTAGACATATATAAGGCTTATTTTAAAGGCCGTCACATAAGAGAATACAAGGAAAACATATGCAAAAGGTGATCGAAGCCTTATTCTCTCTGAAAGAAGTTACTGCATCTTTACGCCTTAGGGTTTTGTAACTAAGTGTTTCTTGATCTTCATTGTTGATGAAGTGAAGAACTTTGAAGCCAACATTCTTCTTTCTCTAGTTGGTGAGTGAGTTATGTATTGGGATTTGTGCAAAAGAGTGAGTTACGTACTGGGATTCATGCATCAAAAGGTGGCGTTCATATATTGAAGAGTTCAGAGGTTTTGAAGCAATAGAAGGTTTCTACTATGAGTTCATCTACGGAGATTGTAGAGTTTAGGGACAAAGGTTTTGTACTAGATCTGAAACTTCTCCTTACTATAGTGGATTGCTTTTCGGAAAAGTTTCTCCCTAGGGTTTTTACTGTGAAACTGGTTGGTTTCATTGGTTTTCCTAGGTCATCATATCTTGTCTTATTTATTTTTCCGCTGCAATATTTGTGACATGATATTGTTGTTTGTTTTTTTTAACAAGTTTTATTCATAATAAATCTAATTAACATCTTGGGTTTAAAACTTGTTAATTCTATCAATCGGGGTCTAAATTTTCTATCTATTGTAGAGGAGCGCAATTGTAGATGAGCATAGTTACATAAGAGCACAATTGCACAAGTGTGACCAAAAACCTAGTTTGCCCTAGTTCATCTTAAAGAAGAAGCTGTTTGTACACCGTAGGGTTTTGTGACCAAGCAACTTCGTGATCTTCATCGTGTGATGAACTAAAGAACTTTGTAGCCAACATCCTTCTCAAGTTGGTGATAAAGTTGCGTGCTGGGATCCGTGCATTTTTGGTTAGTCACGTACTAGGAGCTGTGCAATACAAGGAGAGATTGTCACTATAGAATAAGTCCTATTGGGTATTGGGGTAAGAGTTCAACTGTAAGTTGGTATAAGGTATTGAGATTTCTTTACTTGTAACCGCTTGTTTTGATAATAGTGGATTCTCAAGAGTGGTGATCTTAAAATCACCCGATGAGGTTTTTTCCTTGGAGGTTTTATCCATTCACCATGTCAACTTTATTTTTCGCTGCATTATACTTTAGTTGGTGATTTGTTTGTGCTACCACATACATTGCATGTTAATTTAATTAATTAATAAACCTGGGTAATCAATTAATTTATCACAAGATGGTCAATACATTCTTGGCCTATCACATCCCAAGTCTTTTTACAGCATCCCCAACACAACCAGAAACTTGAAAACAAATACCCACAACAAATATAGAAAGAAGTCCAGTAGACAACGATTACCTTACAAATAGATTATGCATTGATTATTGAAGCAGATTTGAGTAGGATAAAGAAAGGAGAGAGGAATCGACTTTATGGATCCCCCTCCTAAAAACTATATAAAATTGAATGTGGATGTTGTTGTCTTACAGGATTTCACCTCCTTAGCTGTGGTGGCTAGAAATGAGAATGGAGAGGTGTTAAAGGTATGACTAAAATTCATGACTTATGTACTCCTACCTAAACTGAAGCAACTGTGATTTTTTGGGTATTAAACTTGGCTATCTCTAAAAATTGGTGCAACATCATAGTGGAAGGGGATGCAAAAATATGTTGTGATGCCTTGTCTTAAGAGTCAGAAACCAATTGATTAGTCTATCTCCTCTATCATTCATAATGCTTTTGATTTTACTTTATCTTTTATTAGTTGTGAGTTTTGTTGGGTTAGAAGATCTTTAAACTCAGCAACTCATTTTGCTACTAACTATGCTGTTGCTTTTAAAGTAGGCTTATCTTGTAATAACCGTAATTTGCCTCCTATTTTGAAAGCTTGTAGGCAAGATTTTTGTACAATTTTTTTTTTTTGTTTAGTCTTTAATAAAATGGAAGTTTATCAACCAAAAAAAAAAGAAGTAAAATGAATATCAACAATGGTGGTTAATAATAAATAAATTCAATAGATCCCAACATAAAATTTAGGGAAAACAAAAGAGTAGGATAATTGTGTAAAAAAAAATGATTGCTCGAATAAGAACAATGTTAGAAAAACGATACTTAAATTGTCATGTAATGTTCATTTCCTATGCAAGAGAGGTCATGGCCACATATTGTCTACATGGGTTGGGTTGAGTCACTAGACAATAACAAATCATTAACCAAAATCATGACACCTTAACTCCATGTCAACAATTACATAATCCAAAATCAAATCATAGCCTCCGTATATTCCTTATGAATTGGATTGGATCACTAAAATGATCTTATAGCAACGTGTGGGGGGGTTCGAGGACCAAGGAGCCCTAGCCAAGGATAGATTTGCCCAATCGAGGCTAAGATAGGGTAAAGTAGATTTCAAGGACTGCGCCTATCTGAGGAGAGAAAGAGAATCAGGATTACTATTATTCCATAAAGGCCCGAGGGTAGGAGAGGAGCAGTGGATGAAATAGGATTGGTGGGAGGAAGTTTCTTAAAAGAGATACCTCCCACCTCCACATTGAATTCTCTACACCAACCTTATCAGCTGCATTAATGTAGAAATGACCCATGAATAGTAACTTCATGGCTAGCAACTTCATCTACCGCCTCTAGAAGTGTCCTAATGGGACAAGTGTCCTAAGAAATGCCCTGGAATGTACAATTGGAGGGCTAGGATGTACAGGAGGGGACCATAAAAGGAAGGAGACCATCTAGAATAGGGGGATGGATAATTTCAAAGTGACAAAGAGGCCAATAAAGAAAATACAAGATGACATTGTAAAGAACCTGAACCAATCTTATATATAAGAGACTAATCTTTAAAATTTCCCGAGGAGGAGGTTAACCTTAATTGCTGTTCCAACTACACTTATTTGTTGCTTTGGACTCTTCAATTTGAGACTTGACCATAACCTTATCTTGCAATTGATACATATTCACACTCTCTTACAAATTTTTGTTGTTTGGGGTGGATTTGAGGGGTAAGGTAACACAGTTCTAAGTGGGCTTGGGCTCATACTTTCAAAGACCTTACAATTGATGCCGTTTATGAGAATCATTTGCAATTTTCTTTGTCTAAATTATGGCAAACTCCAGACAGAATAGAGAGGAATCTGTTACCTCACAGCATGACAATCACTTTGTTAATCTAGAGTGAAGAAGAGATAGGGAGCAAAATTCGACCCAAGTGTTAGGGTGGAAACACAGTTTACAGAGCATACTAGCAGGAGCCACTCAAGAACTGGAAGTCATGTGTCACATGAGCAAGAGACCCGAAATCTCATGTTACAGATTGATCATTTGTGAAAAAAGCTGCGTTGAAGGGCACATGTTGGGGGAGATCCAACACCCCCATCAAGTTCAAGATCTAATAAGGATGGAGACCATAGCTACAGACTGAGATCAAGGACTCCCCTAGTGAATCTTTTTCTGCATCTTCATGCCTGGATAGGATGGAGAAACATGGAAGAAGGAGAGGGGAGTGCTCAGCCCCTAGAAACATGGGAAATGATGCAATGAGCAAAGCCCTACGCCAGATTTTTAAGTCACCCTTCACACAAAGAATTGAAAGAGCCGAGCTTCCCTATTGCTTTGCTCAGCCTACATTTACTATTTATAATAGGGGGACTGGCCTCGTGGAGCATGTGAGTCATTTCAACCAGAGGATGGCCATTCACTCGAGGAATAAGGCGCTTATATGCAAGGTTTTTCCCTCCAGCCTCAGGCCTGTTGCCATGAGATGGTTCGACTGGTTGGAAGAAAGTTCAATAAGTTCTTATGAAGAATTGACCAGAGCCTTTGAAGCAAGATTCGTGATGTCTAGCAGGTGATGGTCAAATACAGGTTTATATCGTATACAAAACATATGCAATGGAAGTGGGGAAACTGAAGTGGGGAAACTGAAGTAGTTCATGCACCAACATTTGGGACAAGCAAGTCGGGCCAAAGCAAGGTACCAAAAAGAAGTTACTGCTTGGCCATCCTTGGGAACAATTAATGTGATCTTCGTTGCCCTTATCTACAACACTAGTTTGTCTTTGGGAATTATGTCTATGGCTTTGAAACTAAAGTTAGAGGGGTGAGTTCAAGAAGCTAAAAGGATTAGGTCTGAAGTGCTACCAACCTTAGGCTTCTCGAAGAAGGATAATGTTGGGACTATCCAACCCCATGATGATGCCTTGGTTGTGACCCTTTGTATTGGGGGATATGATGTAAAAAAAGTCCTAGTTGATTAAGGAAGTGGGTCTAAAATTATGTACCCAGACTTGTATAAGGGGCTGAACCTCAAGCCTGAGGATTTGAGCAAGCACGACTCCCCCTTGGTTGGGTTTGACGGGAGAACTGTGGTCCCACGAGGAATAATTAGGTTATCTCTGCAAACAGGGAATGAAGTGGTAGAGGTGGATTTTATAGTGATTGAAGCTTATTCCCCCTATACGGTTATTTTGGTGAGGCCATAACTCCATGCCATAGGAGCCGTATCATCTACCCTACATATGAAAGTTAAATATCCTACTAGGAGAGTGGGAGAGCTTGTTGGGAGTTAGACAATGGCCAGGCAGTGCCTAGTGCCCGCAATCAGACAACAGACATTATATAAGACCTCTTCTACATTAGAAGAGGCCCTATAGCAATTAGCTAGCCTTGAAGGCAAACTCAGTATTAAGCCACATGGTTTACTTTGTGAGGAATTGGAGGAAGTGGTTCTTGAATCAGATGAATATAGGTCAGATGAATATAGGTACTTTCAAGTGGGGGCTCAATTGCCCCCTATTAAAAGGGAGGAGCTTATAGGTTTTTTGAAGGAGAACGTGGATGTTTTTGCGTGGAATGCTTATGAGGCATCGGGAAGTGACCCAGACTTTATATGTCATCACCTCAATCTAAATCCTGCAACTGTACCAAAAAAGCAACCACCTCGGCGCTCTTTAAGGGAACATGCCAAAGCAATAAAAGAAGAGGTGAATAAACTCAAGCGAGTAGGAGTGATTAAGGAAGCCTTTTACCCTGAATGGCTGGCGAACGTTGTGGTGGTGAAGAAGAAGTGGGAAAAATAGAGGGTTTATGTGGATTTTTCAGATTTAAACAAAGCCTATCCAGAAGATTCTTTTCCTATTCCTCGGATTGATCAACTAATGGATGCCACAGTTGGACATCCTCGAATGAGTTTTCTAGATGCCTTCCAAGGCTATTACCAAATACCTTTGGCTATCTTCGACCAAGTGAAGATAGCTTTCTTGACCTTTACTTGGAATTATCACTATCATATAATGCCTTTCGGCCTAAAGAATGTTGGATCTACATATCAGAGAATGGTGATGAGGTTGTTTGAGTTTTAAGTTGGGTAGAATATTGAAGCATACATTGATGATATGGTGGTAAAAAGTAAGCAAACCTCAGAGAACTTAAATGACTTGGGAAGTGTGTTCTTGGTTCCTAGGAAGCATAAGTTACCTCTTAATGCCTTTAAGTGCTCCTTTGGAGTTAGTTCAACGAAGTTTTCAAGAAACATGATCACTCATCGGGGAATAGAGGTCAACCCTGATCAAATCAAAGCCATAAATGAATTGCACCTGCCTCCGAACCCTAAAGAGGTACAGAAGTTAATAGGAATGATAGCTGCCCTGAATAGATTTATTTCCCGGGTCGCAAACTGATGACAGTGAAGGAAAAATACATGTTTGTATCGCATACAAAACATATGCAACGAAAAATTAACGGATCTACTTCATTCGCAATTGATAACATGTACTATATAAATTTCAGAATTCAAGAATAAGAGAGTGTACCTTGGTGCAGTGAATTTCAAAAACAAAGATCAGAAGTTCTTAAGAACAGTTTTAATCTTCACTCCAATTCCACTTTACGCCCAAGAAGTGTGGTCTCTTAATCAATTTCCAAGGATTTTCTTAAGGGAGAATAAGAGAGTATCCAACCCTCAGATACAAACCAGTTCATGTTATTTCAAAAATTCTATATGTTTCTCTCCTTATAACTAATTATCTAATTGGGCTAGCCTTTTGGGCCTTTCCAATTGGGCTTTAGTATGTGGCTTGGAGTTGGGACAAAAATGGAACAAATAAGACTCTAGTTCCAATGGGTCTTGGGCTTTTTTATCAACTCTTGACAAGTCCAAAGTTACCATTAATTAAATTTAATACCACAATATAAATACAATTGCACTCTAAGTCTTATTAATAAATTATATCTCAAGACTTTATTGTACATGCAACCCCTTCATAAAATATTCGTAGTAATAAAAAGTCATGAATGTAGACTGCCACTTTGTAAATTACTACATCTTAATCCTTGAGTACCCAATTTAATCCTCTATGTTATTCATCATATATTTATGAAATCCAATTTCATAAATATATAATTTAGTTATTTGATAAATATATACTTTAGTTGCTCCTTACTAAAGTGGTTAGGCCTAGCCCTCTGAATAACCATAACCATTAAACTTATTTCAAGGAAATATTTTGTATCTCCGTTAAGAGACTATGAATTCCATCTTGAGAATATATGTTCCATCAATACTAAATGTGGCTGCCCAATATACTGAGGTTTTGACCGTTACTTTAGATCTCACTCCTGATATATCAAAGCAAACTACACTTCCTAATCGGGTCCATTATTCTCCCAGGATTAAGAGTTTATGTAAAATGTAAATAGAAGTCGTGAGATTTATTATTTATTTGACAGTCATTAGGAGAGTAATAAATCTTATAGCGGTCTAGTTCAATATGTCTTAACTCTTAAAACATACCAACATATCAACTAGAAGTCTCCACTTCCATGATCAAGACAAATCATCTTAGTTGATATGTTATAGTCTTCGCAGATGAAATGCTCAATTTCATCACCGACTACGAACTATAATTCTAACTTTACAAAGAACTTGTGATTTATATCTTCTTTGACTTTTCACATAAATCACATAGTATGCATCTCATTGACTATATGATAATGTCCAATATTCATGTTACCATTATTTTAGATTATAATAAAATAACTTTATTAATTACAACATTAAGTCATATATAATGTCATACAATAGGATTTAAGGGCACACATCCTAACAGTCAACCATTCTTCCAGCTCCTCCACAAATGGAAAAACTTCGAGTGGACTGAGGAATGTGTTGTTGCTTTCAAGGAGTTGAAGCAATATTTATCACACCCTCTTGTCCTTTCCTGACCAGAGAAGTAGGAGGTCTTATACACTTATATAGCGGTCAATGATCATGCAGTAAGCCTGGTTCTAATCAGAATAGAGGTTAGGGTACAAAGACCCATCTACTGTGTTAGTAAGTCTTTACAGGAAGCAGAGATTCGTTACTTACCCTTGGTGAAGGCAGTTTTGGCCATCATACATGTGATGAGGAAACTTCCCCATATTTTACCAAGTGCATATTATTGTGGTTCTCACCCAACTCCCTTTGCAGGCATTGCTTCGGAAATCTGACTATACAAGGAGGATTTCCAAGTGGGGGACAATGCTTTGGGCTTTTGATATTAAATATATGCCCCATACAGTCGTAAAGGGATAAGTCTTGGTAGACTTGGTTGTTGAGTTTACTGAGGGAGCTGAGGAAGGCAAGAGGTCAGGTCCCGAGATCTTGATGCTCTCCACATCCTCTTCTTTAGCTTGGGAAGTTTACACTGACAGTGCAGCTAATCAGAAAGGATCTGGTATAGGGATTTTCCTAGTATCCCTTAAGAAGATAACAGTGGAAAAATCTTTGAGATTAGGTTTTCCCACCACAAATAATGAAGCAGAGTATAAAGCCTTGTTGGCTGGGACGGTGATGGTTAGCATGCTAAGAGCAAAAGCCGTAGAGGTCTTCTCGGACTCAAGGCTAGAGGCTGGAAAATTAATGGAGAATTTGAGGCCAAGGACCAATGAATGCAAGGGTATCTTATTAGTTAGGTAGGATCAGTCCAACTTTGAAGCTTTCTCCATAAAGTAAATCCCAAGAAGCCAGAACTCTCATGCTGATTCATTGGCTATGATGGCCACATCTTTGGGATCAGGCCTTACTCGAGTTATAATCATTGAGGATCTGGTGGTTCCTAGCCAAAGTGACCAAGCCTCGATTGGAATGCATAGCATACAAGTCGGTCTGAACTGGATGGACCCATTAGTTTCACTTTTAAGGGACGGGACACTTCCTGAAGATAGAGTTGAGGTCGAGAAGATTCAAAGAAAAGCTTTGCTATATTGGCTCATCGAGGAGTGGAAGCTATATAAGCGCTCCTATTCAGGTCTGTATTTACTATGCGTCCATCCCGAGGCTGTGGAGCCCTTATTGGAGGAGTTGCATAAGGGAATTTGTGGTAGTCATATTGGAAGAAGGTCCCTATCACATAGAGCTCTCACCTAATGGTGTTGGTGGCCTAGCATGCAAAAGGCTGCTTAAGACTATGTTAAGAAGTATGATTAGTGTCAGAAATCCACTCCAAATATCCATCAACCTGGAGGAATCTTGAATCCACTCTCCAGTTGTAATGACCTAAGGAAAAGCGCTAGCCACGTTTGCGCTATACCTCAAAAGGATTAGTCACAATTGAGGCTCCTTGCAGTTGTTAATAAAGCCCAGATCTACCCAGTAAATACCCGATGTGGGCTGGCTCTGATACCATTAAAATTGTCACGCCCCGAACCCAAATAAGAGCTAGGCACATGACAACAGCCACACACTTATAAAGTTTACACCCTACAAGTGTGTAAGGCCCTCTTAACAATTAAAGAATTATCCTCAAAGAAAATTTCATCAATAAATTTAAAAGTATCCTTAATAATGCAATTCTCAAAAGATCTCCAAATAATAACTATCCAACATCAAAATAAAAATAATCTAAATCCTTTAAATCTAAAGGACTACACAAATGGTAATCTTAAACATAAAAGTTCAAATCTTATTCCATTAATTTCCTAAACTTCACTCATGCACACATCTCAGCGGAAGCCCAAACATATGCTACTCTTCCTAATCAAAATTTGAAAGGAGAAAGAGGGGGGGGGGGGTGAGTTGACAACTCAATAGGTAATCAAAATCCTAATAAGTTCTATCCAACAATAGATTTGTAAAGTAATAAGATGTAATATGAATCTTCAAAAGTCATAATATGTTAGGATATATGCCCTTAAATCCTATTGTATGATGCTTTGTATGACATTATGTATGACTTAATGTTGTGTTTAATAAAGTTGTTTATTTCTTATTTAAAATAATGATAACATGAATATTTGGACATTATCATATAGTCCATGAGATGCATAGTATGTGATTTATGTGAAAAGTCACAGAAGATATAAATCACAAGTTCTTTGTAAACTCAGAATTTATAGTTCGTAGTCGGTGATGAAATTGGGCATTTCATCTGCGAAGACTATAACGTATCAACTAAGATGATTTGTCTTGATCATGGAAGTGGTGACTTCTAGTTGATATGTTGATATGTTTTAAGAGTTAAGACATATTGAACTGGACCGCTGTGAGATTTATTATTCTCCTAACGATTGTCAAATGAATAATAAATCTCACGGCTTTTATTTGCATGAACTCTTAATCCTGAGAGAATAATGGACCTGATCATGACGTGTAGGTTGCTTTGATATATCAGGAGTGAGATCTAATGTAACGGTCAAAACCTCAGTATGTTGGGCAACCATATTTAGTGTTGATGGAACATATATTCTCAAGATGGAATTCATAGTCTCTTGATGGAGATATAAAATATTCCCTTGAGATAAGTTTAATGGGTTTGGTTATTCAGAGAGTTAGGCCTAACCACTTTGGTAAGAAATTACTAAAGTATATATTTATGAAATTGGATTTCATAAATATATGATGAATAACTTTAAAGGATTAAACCGGGTACTCAAGGATAAGATGTAGTAATTTACAAAGTGGCAGTCTATATTTATGACTTTGTATTACTACGAATATTTTATGAAGGGGTTGCGTGTAAAATAAAGTCTTGAGATATAATTTATTAATAAGGCCTAGAGTGCAATTATATTTATATAGTGGTATTAAATATAATTAATGGTAACTTTGGACTTGTCAAGAGTTGACGGAAAAGCCCAAGGCCCATTGGAGCTAGTGTCTTATTGGTCCCTTTTGGTCCCATTCTAAGCCACACACTAAAGCCCAATTGGAAAGGCCCAATAGGCCGGCCCAATTAGATAATCAGTTAGTTATAAAGGGAGAAACATACAGAATTTTTTAAATGATTTTTCGTAGAGAAAAAGAGAGAGTGTGAGACACACTTTCGTTCTCCCTTTGGAAACTGATTGAGAGACCACACATCTTGGGCGTAAAGTGGAATTGGAGTGAAGATTAAAAGTTTTCCCAAGTGCTTCTAATCTTTGTTTTGAAATTCTCCACACCAAGGTACGCTATCTTGTTCTTAAATTCTGAAATTCATAGAGTGCATGTTGTCAATCATGAATGAAATAGATCCTTGTTTGTTGCTTCCGCTGTGTGTTTTGTATGAGATACAAAACCAGATTTTTATCCAACAGTAATTTACAAAGTGGCAGTCTATATTTATGATTTTGTATTACTATGAATATTTTATGAAGGGGTTGTGTGTAAAATAAAGTCTTGGGATATAATTTATTAATAAGGCCTAGAGTGCAATTATATTTATATAGTGGTATTAAATATAATTAATGCTAACTTTGGACTTGTCAAGAGTTAACGGAAAAACCCAAGGCCCATTGGAGCTTGTGTCTTATTGGTCCCTTTTGGTCCCATTCCAAGCCACACATTAAAGCCCAATTGGAAAGGCCCAATAGGCCGGCCCAATTAGATAATCAGTTAATTATAAAGGGAGAAACATACAGAATTTTTTAAAAAAGTGATTTTTATCGTAGAGAAAAGAAAGAGTGTGAGACACACTTTCATTCTCCCTTTGGTAACTGATTGAGAGACCACACATCTTGGGCGTAAAGTGAAATTGGAGTGAAGATTAAAAGTTTTCCCAAGTGCTTCTAATCTTTGTTTTGAATTTCTCCACACCAAGGTACGCTATCTTGTTCTTAAATTCTAAAATTTACAGAGTGCATGTTGTCAATCATGAATGAAATAGATCCTTGTTTGTTGCTTCCGCTGTGTGTTTTGTATGAGATACAAAACCAGATTTTATTCCAACAATTGGTATCAGAGCCAGGTTTTCATATCATGATTGTATAATATGTGATTAAATTTTTAGAATTTAAGAAAACCGTTATCTATGTGTTACAATTTTCTGCATCAAATTGTGGTACTGTGCCATGATTTTTAATTTCCATGAAATCCGTGTATATATACTGCAACTGAGATTGAATGGAGATTCAATAGTGCGGCAATATTTGCTTCACGGTACGCAGATTGCAAAATTTTTCTTTGGTAGTTATTGCTCTATGATGTAACTGCCATATGCCTTTTCATGATAATTGCACCGTTTCGTACTTAATGCATGTTTTGGCTTAGTTTCCCCACGGCTTGGACTTAATACATTCCTTGTTTTTGGTGCTTGGGTTGACTATTCAACTTGCTGGCCCACGGTTTTGATGTATTTGTCCATTGCATGAATGATCAACCTTTTTGGAAAAGTAGAATCCGTACTAAAGGATTCTAAGCAAACATAATTATATTATATTATATAATATAATATAGTTTTATAACGTAATATATATATTATGTTATATATATAATATAATATAGGTTTATATTACGTTATATATATTTATATATATATTAATGCTAGTTTAATGAAATTTATTCTTAATGAGATTAGGATTGTGTTTTTCATGTATCTAGCATTATTATGATTCTTGACGTTAAAAACCTTTATTTTAAAATTTCTAGTGGGAGAGAGATACAAGGGTTGGATCTCACAGCCTCCATTATCGGTTCAAAGTAGTGTGGGTAAACACCTCGTCTTGGCGTATATGCCTCGCGATCCCAAAGGAGAGTGTTTACTTCATAGTACTACAAGTTTGAATTTACCCGTTTAAAGTAGTGTGGACAAACACCTCGTCTTGGCGCATATGCCTCGCGATCCCAAAGGAGGGTGTTTTGTTTCATGGTACTACAAGTTTAAACACTATAAAAGGGAGATGAAATGTGGCTACACATGACTCTAGATAATGGTGTACACTAGACTAAGTGTAATGTTAACCTCCCAAAGGAGCTATGTCATTATTACTTAGAGGCTAAAGGTAATACGGCATATTGTTAGTGTTTGATAAGAGGTATCATGATAGCACTAATAATGAGAATAGTTCTCAACCAATTAATGTGTTTATAATAAACTTGCTACCAACGAATTATAAACATGGATTGGGTTGTCGTTGCATATATTATTTTATGGTTTTATTAAGGTTCCATATTATATGCTTATATGCTAAATTGATAATGTCCAGTTTACTTATTGTATTCATGTTTATTATTTTCAGATTTAAATCATGGCATCATTTAGCCCACTTGTTGCTATTCTTAATCAAAACAAACTGACTGGATCCAACTATGTTGACTGGAAAAGGAATTTGGACATTGTTCTTACTGCTGAAGAGCATAAATATGTGCTTACTCAACCATGTTCTAACTTTCCTTCATTAGATGCTCCTCTTAAGGGAAAAACAACGATATGATCGTTGGCAGAAATCTAATGAGATGGCCAAGTGCTACATCCTAGCATCTATTTCAAATGTTCTACAGCATCAAATGCAAGATGTAGAACATGCTTCGGACATCATGCTAAGTCTGAAGGAGATGTTTGGTGAGCAAGGCCGTTCTGCAAGGCAAGAAACCATGAGGCAAATTTATAATACCAAAATGGCTGCAGGAAGTTCAGTAAGGGAGCATTGTCTTAGGATGATTGCTAATCTGAACACATTAGAAGTTTTAGGTGCCGACATTGATGGAGAATCCCAAGTGGATATGATACTCCAGTCACTACCAGATTCATTCAAGGAATTCAGACTCAATTATAATATGAACAAAAAGATTTACTCTTTGTCTGAATTAATGAATGAGTTAGTGGCGGCGGAAGGCATCCTTGGTACTTCTAGTGTTGAAACCAATGTGGGTGAAGCTTCTACTTCTTAACCTAAGTCGAAAGGCAAGGGTAAGAAGAAGAAGAAGGACTTCACTAAGAAAATTGGTAAACAAATTGCTTTAGGGGTTGCCGACAAAGGAAAGAAAAGCAAAGGAAAGTGTTTCCATTGTGGTGAGAAAGGACATTGGAAGAGGAATTGTCCAATATTCAAGGCTGCCAAAACTAAGGGTAATAAAAGTTCCTTTCTTCTTGAAATATGTTTGGTACAGAATCCAACAGATTCCTGGTGTTTGGATTCAGGTTGTACTAATCATATCTGCAATTCTTTGCAGGGGTTCCAGGAGACCAGAAAGTTGAATGAGGGAGAACTATTTCTTACTTTGGCTGATGGGAGCAAGATTCTGGTTGTAGCTGTTGAAGTGTATAATTTGTGTTTTAAGTCTAGAGTGTTAATATTGGAAGACTGTTTGTATGTACCTAATGTTCGTAGGAATTTAATTTCTGCAACTTATTTAGGTAAACATGGATATTGTGTTATCCTGAAAGACAATGTTGTAATAAAGAAGGATAAAGTGTTTATCTGTTCTGGCAATATTGTGGATGGTCTTTATATTTTAACTCCTGACATGCATGAATTATACAATTCTGAAATAGATAGTAGCTCTCATGTAAAATCATTAAAGAGAAAGTTTCCTTCTACTAGTGATGCATATCTATGGCACTTGCGTTTGGTCATATTAATTCAAATAGGATTCAAAGACTAGTCAAAGATGGACTTTTACAGCCCATGGACTTTGATGGATTTCCAGTTTGTGAATCTTGTTTGGAAGGTAAAATGACCAAACGACCTTTTAATGCAAAAGGTAGAAGAGCCCAAGAGTTGCTTGAATTAGTTCATACAGATGTATGTGGTCCTATGTCAACCCAAGCAAAAGGAGGTTATGAGTATTTCATCACTTTTACGGATGATTACTCAAGATATGGTTATGTGTACCTAATGAGACGGAAGTCCGAAACCTTTGACAAGTTCAAAGAGTTTAGGGCTGAAGTTGAAAATCAATTGGGTAAACGCATAAAGGCCATTCGATCTGATCGAGGTGGCGAATACCTTCTTGGGGATTTCAAGGATTATCTAATTCAGAATGGGATTGTATCCCAATTGACTGCACCTGGAACTCCCCAACAAAATGGTGTAGCAGAAAGAAGGAATAGGACTCTTTTGGAAATGGTTAGGTCCATGATGAGTTACTCAACTTTACCAGTTTCTTTTTGGGGATATGCACTAAAAACTGCTATGCATGTTTTGAATTTAGTTCCATCAAAATCTGTTCCCAACACACCTAAGGAATTGTGGAGTGGGCGTAAGCCTAGTATAAAATATCTCCACATTTGGGGATGTCCAGCACATGTGTTGAAAGGGAAGTCTGATAAGTTGGAAACTAAAACTGAAGTATGCATGTTTTTAGGGTATTCAAAAGAAACCAAGGGTTATTTATTCTATAATCATAAGGATAACAAAGTGTTTGTTAGCACCCATGCCAAATTTTTGGAAGATGATTATATGAATAATTTTAATCCTAGAAGTAAAGTTGTCTTGGCTGAAATGAATGAACCTGTAGTTGAACAACCAATGGATGAAACTAGGGATGATGTGGCTGTATTAGATACACCACAAGATATTACTCATGAGATGTCTAGTACACAGGTGCCTCGTCGTAGTGGGAGAATTATTCGGCCTCCTATGAGATTTAGAGGTTTGGGAGAAACTTATATAGCTATCTCAGAAGAGGCTGAATCGGATCCCTACACTTATGAAGAGGCAATGAATGATATAGATGCACATCATTGGGTCTTAGCTATGAAATCTGAATTGGATTCTATGTATTCCAATCATGTATGGGATCTTGTAAAGGCGCCTAACGGCATTAAACCTGTTGGTTGCAAATGGGTTTACAAGAGGAAGAGAGGGATAGATGGAAAGGTTGAAACCTTTAAAGCAAGACTAGTGGCAAAAGGGTATACACAAAAAGAATGCATTGATTATGATGAAACTTTTTCGCCAGTAGCCATGCTTAAGTCTATCAGAATTCTCTTATCCATTGCTGCTCATTGTGATTATGAGATTTGGAAAATGGATGTCAAGACTGCATTTTTTAATGGCAATCTTGAAGAAGAAATATACATGATGCAACCAGAAGGATTCATAGCAAAGAACCAAGAGCATATGGTATGCAAGTTGAATAGGTCCATTTATGGACTTAAACAAGCATCTAGGTCATGGAACATCAGATTTGATTAAGCAATCAAGTCATTTGGTTTTGAACAAAATCTTGATGAGCCATGTGTGTACAAAAGACATCGAGACAAAGTAGTAATGTTCCTAGTGCTTTATGTTGATGATATTCTACTCATTGGAAATAATATAGGGGTAATGTCATCGGTTAAAGTTTGGTTGTCTAGCCAATTTGATATGAAGGACTTGGGTGAGGCTAACTTTATTCTAGGGATCAAGCTTTGGCGAGATCGTAAGAATAAGATGTTAGGCTTATCACAAGCTGGATATATAGATAAGGTTCTAGAACGGTTTAGCATGCAAAACTCCAAGAAAGGATTGCTTCCTTTTAGACATGGAGTTCCTCTATCTGATGACCAACGGCCTAAGACTCAAGAGGAAGAAAATATGATGAGACAAGTTCCTTATGCTTCTGCAGTAGGAAGTCTCATGTATGCCATGCTTTGTACTAGACCAGATATTTGTTATTCAATTGGCATGGTCAGCCGATATCAATCAAATCCAGGACTAAAACATTGGCAAGCTGTAAAGCACATTCTCAAGTATCTTAGGAGAACGAGAGATTATATGCTTGTTTACCATTGTGAGGATTTGATTCCCATTGGCTATACAGATTCAGATTTTCAATCGGATCTAGATTTCAGAAAATCCACTTCAGGATGTGTTTTCACCTTGGGAGGTGGAGCCATAAGTTGGAGGAGTGTTAAGCAATCTTGCATTGTGGACTCCACCATGGAAGCCGAGTACGTTGCTGCTTGTGAAGCAGCAAAGGAGGCTGTTTGGCTCAAGAAATTTCTTTCTGATCTTGGTGTTGTAAGAATGGAGCAAGTTCCCATCACATTGTTTTGTGACAATAGTGGAGCGGTTGCACAATCCAAAGATCCAAGAAATCACAAGAAAGGAAAGCACATTGAGAGGAAGTATCACATCATTCGAGACATTGTTGCTCGTGGAGATGTCGTGGTATCAAAGATTAAAAGTGCAAATAATCTAGCAGATCCTTTTACCAAAACTTTGCCTCAAAGGACTTTCGAGTCACATTTGGAGGGAATGGGAGTTAGATTAGTGCACAATAGTCTTTAAGGCAAGTGGGAGATTGTTAGGATATATGCCCTTAAATCCTATTGTATGATGCTATGTATGACATTATGTATGACTTAATGTTGTGTTTAATAAAGTTGTTTATTTCTTATCTAAAATAATGGTAACATGAATATTTGGACATTATCATATAGTCCATGAGATGCATAGTATGTGATTTATGTGATTTAGTCACAGAAGATATAAATCACAAGTTCTTTGTAAATTCAGAATTTATAGTTCGTAGTCGGTGATGAAATTGGGCATTTCATCTGCGAAGACTATAACGTATCAACTAAGATGATTTGTCTTGATCATGGAAGTGGTGACTTCTAGTTGATATGTTGATATGTTGATATGTTTTAAGAGTTAAGACATATTGAACTGGACCGCTGTGAGATTTATTATTCTCCTAACGACTGTCAAATGAATAATAAATCTCACGACTTCTATTTGCATGAACTCTTAATCCTGAGAGAGTAATGGACCTGATCATGAGGTGTAGGTTGCTTTGATATATCAGGAGTGAGATCTAAAGTAACGGTCAAAACCTCAGTATGTTGGGCAACCACATTTAGTGTTGATGGAACATATATTCTCAAGATGAAATTCATAGTCTCTTAATGGAGATACAAAATATTCCCTTGAGATAAGTTTAATGGGTATGGTTATTCAGAGAGTTAGGCCTAACCACTTTGGTAAGAAATTACTAAAGTATATATTTATGAAATTGGATTTCATAAATATATGATGAATAACTTTAAAGGATTAAACCGGGTACTCAAGGATAAGATGTAGTAATTTACAAAGTGGTAGTCTATATTTATGACTTTGTATTACTACGAATATTTTATGAAGGGGTTGTGTGTAAAATAAAGTCTTGGGATATAATTTATTAATAAGGCCTAGAGTGCAATTATATTTATATAGTGGTATTAAATATAATTAATGGTAACTTTGGACTTGTCAAGAGTTGACGGAAAAGCCCAAGACCCATTGGAGCTAGTGTCTTATTGGTCCCTTTTGGTCCCATTCCAAGCCACACATTAAAGCCCAATTGGAAAGGTCCAATAGGCCGGCCCAATTAGATAATCAGTTAATTATAAAGGGAGAAACATACAGAATTTTTTAAAAAAGTGATTTTTATCGTAGAGAAAAGAAAGAGTGTGAGACACACTTTCATTCTCCCTTTGGCGTAAAGTGGAATTGGAGTGAAGACCACACATCCTTTACATCTTGGGCGTAAAGTGGAATTGGAGTGAAGATTAAAAGTTTTCCCAAGTGCTTCTAATCTTTGTTTTGAATTTCTCCACACCAAGGTACGCTATCTTGTTCTTAAATTCTGAAATTTACAGAGTGCATGTTGTCAATCATGAATGAAATAGATCCTTGTTTGTTGCTTCCGCTGTGTGTTTTGTATGAGATACAAAACCAAATTTTATTCCAACATAATATGCTATGGTTTTTCAAAAATAACTAAAAAAGTTTCATAATCTTAAAATAATACGTTGCAAATAGACCACATACTTTAATCTTACAATTATATATTAGATGGCCTAGAAAGTAGTTAGTTTTCCATATATCAAAAGCTATAACTTACACTAGGTTCCAAAAATACATAAGTAGTTTTATTGACTCAAAAATAGTTAAATATACAAACATAATTCATATTCTTAACAGTCTTATGATTATGGTCGCGCTATATCCCCGTGGCTGGGTATTAGAGTACCAAAGAATAACTCCCATTGGCTGGGTATCAGAGTACCAATGAATAACCCCATTGGTTTGGGTATCAGACTACCAATGAATACCCCCCATTGGTTTGGGTATCAGAATCAATTCCTAGACAAATTGTCCATAATCATATATATGAAATCATAGTCTCTAACAAAATATATCTTATTCAAATACACATATTTATATATATAATCATATATTCATTATTCAAATATATTTGTAATTTTTCTATATTCTTTATTTTAAATCAATATAGCTAAAAAAGCAGTTAAATAAAATAAATCTTATCTTCAATGCTCATATATATTTGTGGAAATTCTTTGTTCTTTACTTTGAATCAGTATAGCTAAAAACAATTAAATAAAATACATCATATATTCGGTAATCAGATATATTTGTGATAATTATTTACTTGAAATTAGTAATACAATAAAAATAAAATTGTAACAATTGTAAACAATTTTCAGTAGTTATAATACGCAAAATAAAACCAATTAGGATACGGTTACTAACCTCAGCTAGCTCACCATAAGAACTTCTCCCTAACACTTTCTCTAAAATCCTTAGATCTCACCTAACAATTTACAAGCACCATTTACTCAGTAATCATATAATTCAAGAAAGACTTATAACGGTTCCTGACCGAAAGAAAGACTATTGAAAAAAAAAATCTCATAATTGTCTATTTATCTCACACCAAAATTCCACCAAATCATAACATCTTTTCGTTATATATATATATATATATATATATATATATCTGCCACCATCTATGCCTTAAAAGATAAGGCTAGCACCTAGTACTAGTACTATGTCACACTAGACAAGGACATGTGCTACACTTACTTTATAGCTTTCCTCTTCTTCATTTTTTTTTTAATAACTTGTCAAACCTCAAAGCCCATGCTTATTAGACTTTTTGTTTTTTTTTTCCCCAATTCCATCAATTCGGGCACAGTTTCTTAAACAACCAAACTGTGCAAGAAATTAACCTTTAGATCCATCATGCCTAAAATCTACAACTTTCAGCTACGCTTATCACAACAAAGCGTATATATAAATATATAAAAAAATTTAAAATGCTGAGCATCGAAAAATCTATAGGTAATAGCGTCCAATTAACCAAAATATAAATCTAAAATTTTCTTCGTTTGCATAATTAAAACTCTTGAATAATTAAATAATTTCATTACTGGTCAAAATATCCATATAAAAAAAAAAATACTCTAATTCCAAGTAAAGCTTAAATTTGACAAGAAAGAGATTCTTAGGCTCTTACCTCAATTGTTCAGTCAAACCTTCTCTACTTCAGTCCTTTGGGTAATCTTCCCTCTCAAAATATCTCATACGTTGACTTAATAAGCTTATATATATAGCTAGGGTTTCAACTTTATTTTCTAAAAATCCCTTATAATTATAAATTATAAAAATTGGCCCCACAAAAAAATTTACTTAAATACCCCTCCTTTTAAATCCTTTTTTTCCCCCCGAGTATTACACTAGCCCTTGGCCATTTACTCAGTCGGGCTTGGAAATACTTGGACCATTCCCAAGGGCAATAGGGAATTGAAGATGGCATCTTGTCGGGACAGACTACTTCACAAAGTGGGTAGAAGCTGAACCACTGTCTAATATTAGCGATGTGGATGCAAAGGAGTTCATTGGGAGGAATATTGTCACCAGATTTGGAATCCCTCATACATTGATCTCAGATAATGGACTCCAATTTGACAGTAAGGTTTTTAGAAGATATTGTGGAGAGCTAGGTATCAGAAATACATATTCCACTCCTACTTACCTATTGAAAAAATACATATTTGTATCACATACAAAACATATGCAGGGAAAAATTAACAGCTCTACTTCATTTGCAATTGATAACATGTACTATGTAAGTTTCAGAATTTAAGAACAAGAAAGAGTACCTTGGTGCGATGAAATTCAAAACAAAGATCAGAAGTTCTTGAGAATACTTTTAATTTTCACTCTAATTCCACTTTATGCCCAAGAAGTGTGGTCTCAATCAATTTCCAAGGAGAGAATAAGAGAGTGTCCAACACTCACATACAAACCATTTCATTCCTTGTATGTTCTTAATGAAAACACTTATGAAATTCTATATGTTTACTCTCCTTATATATAACTGATTATCTAATTGGGCTAGCCTTTTGGGCCATTCCAATTGGGCTCTACTATGTGGCTTGGAGTATGACCAAAAGGGACTAATAAGACATTAGCTTCAATAGGCCTTGGACTTTTCTGTCAACTCTTGACAAGTCCAAAGTTACCATTAATTATATTCAATACCACTATATGAATATAATTGCACTCTAAGCCTTATTTATAAATTATATCCCAAGACTTTATTATACATGCAACTCCTTCATTAAAATATTCGTAGTAATACAAAGTCATGAATGTAGACTGCCACTTTGAAGATTGCTACATCTTAATCCTTGAGTACCCGGTTTAATCCTTTATGTTATTCATCATGTATTTATGAAATCTAGTTTCATTAATATATACTTTAGTAACTCCTTACTAAAGTGGTTGAGCCCAATACTCTGAATAACCAAATCCATTAAACTTATCTCAAGGGAATATTTTATATCTCCGTTAAGAGATTATGAATTCCATCTAGAGAATATATGTTCCATCAACACTATATGCAGCTGCCCAATATACTGAGGTTTTGACCGTGACTAATAGATCTCACTCTTGATATATCAAAGTAACTTACATCTCATGATCAGGTCCATTATTCTATCAGGATTTAGAGTTGATGTAAATAGAAGTCGTGAGATTTATTATTCATTTGACAATCGTTAGGAGAATAATAAATCTCATAGCGGTCCAGTTCAATATATCTTAACTCTTAAAACATATTAACATATTAACATATCAACTAGAAGTCTCCACTTCAATGATCAAGACAAATCATTTTAGTTGATATGTTATAGTCTTCGCAGATGAAATACCCAATTTCATCACCGACTACGAACTAAAATTCTAAGTTTACAAAGAACTTGTGATTTATATCTTCTGTGACTTTTCACATAAATCACATATTATGCATCTTATAGACTAAGACAATATCCCATTAGTTCATTTATAGATAGTCTTGTATGATTAAACAAATTACTTATTTATGACATGCCAATAAATTGGATTTTTAGGGCATAAACCCCAACATTACCTGCAGGGGAACAGACAAGCCAAAGCTGTCAATAAAGTCATAGTTAATGGGTTAAAGAAGAGGCTTGATGAAGCTAAAGGGAGATGGGTGGATGAGTTGCCACTTGTACTGTGAACATATAGTACCACACCTTGAAGATCAACTGGGGAAACTCCATTCTTAATGACCTATGGATCTAAAGCAGTCTTCCCTCTTGAGATAGGGTTCTCGACATTAAGGACTAGCCAATTCAGTACTGCAGAGAACAAGCGTTTGTTCTCGGCAAGCTTGGACTTAATTGATGAAAGAAGAGAAGTGGCCATGGTTAGAATGGCACATTATCAGCAGAAACTCAGGCAAGGGTATGACAAAGGAGTCAAGGTAAGGCCACTGGCTCCTAGAGATCTGGTCTTAAGGAAAGTAGTAGGAATTGCCAAGAATCCATCATGGGGAAAATTTGGACTTAATTGGGAAGGTCCATATTGTATCACATCTGTAGCTGAGATTGGAGCTTATTACCTACAAGATTTGGACGAGAATGTTGTTTTGCATCCTTGGAATGTAAACAATCTACGTAGATATTATTATTAATAATGCCCCTGATTTGTTCAACTCTAGTTTGTTATTAAATGGCCGTTTCTCTGAAATTATGCTTTTTGTCATAGCTTATGAAAATTTAGTTAAGTGTTAAATAGAACCTCGGCCAAATTCGACTCCTCGGGTCACAAGCCTTGAGTAAATTAACTTTTATGAAAAATTAATTAAGTGTTAAATGAAACCTCAACCATGTTCGGCTCCTCAGGTCACAGGCCTTGGGTAAATTAACTCTTATGTGAAATCAACTAAGTACTAAATAGAGCCTTGGCCATATTCAACCTCACGAGTCACAATCCCCGAGGAGGTTAACCATTATGTAAGCATGGTGAGTATTGCTATGACTTAGTTATAAGTTGGATGACTTAGCTTTTTTTAGTCATGCTTCTCAGGCAACGTAATGATGAAGAGAAAGTGAGATTAGTATGAAAAGATAGTAATATTTAAATGCAAAAAGATTTTAAAGTGGAAAAGAAATGTGTAATTAAGGCAAATAAGACATAAAAGTAAGGATCTGTTCATTCAAGATAAAAAATATGTATACAGATGGGGCCAACAAAAAAAAAAAAAAAAAGAAAGAGGAAAATGGCTACAAAGTTTAGGCCATTACAAAATTCTCGTAAGTATCAATCCTATGGAACTATGTTGTAGCCTTCTTCTAATTTTCCTTGCTCTTCCTCTTAAGCTGTTCAACATCCTTAACTTCTTTTGATTCCAACTCAACCACTTGGACTAGCTCCTGTTTATCCTTTTCTGTGAAGGACTTTGGCGCCGAGGAGGTTGAGCTCAGGTCCGGTGAAGGAAGGGAAGAGCTGGAAGCAAGGTGAAGGGCTAAGGGTAGTAAACTTTGTCAGGCCCTTTGAGTTCAGACTCGACATCCGCCCTAGTAGCATTAAAGGCTTCTCCCAACACTTAGAGGCAGAAGGTTCGAGCAACATCCTGCAATTAGGCAGTAAGACTTTGAGTGGTCTTGTTCATACCCGCATCATAGGCCACTTGCTCAACCTTCTCCCTCTCAGCGTCCTTTTTACCAAGCTCCTTGGTTTGAAGCTTGATTTGCTCTTTGACCAAGGAAAGCTGTTCATTTTACTTCCTCAAGAGGACCATTAGCTTTTCGGCCTGCCTTTTTGCCCTATCCAAGGCAGCCTTGGCACTATTCCTCCCACTTCTGGCTTCAGCAAGGCAAATGAGGGATTCCTTGTATTTCTTTTTAGCCTCGCCTAGAGCCTTGTCTGAGGTAGCCAGCTCGCTTTCAGCATCTCAGGATTTGGATAGGGTGTAGTCAACCCATTCCTTAGCCACAAAGGAAGCATGTACCACCTGCAAAAGGAAAATAACAAAGTGTAAGAATTTTAATAAAAAATAAGAAGGGTGAGTGAGTCAAGTGTTAGATCCAGAAGAAAGAGCCTAACCTTAGCCAAATCCCTTTTTAGGGGGATGAACACTTCATGTTTCCTCATGTCCTTCAACTCCTGCATGTAGCTAGGAAGGAGCAGGACCTATTCAAGGCACTTAGACACTAACCTCGACTTGCACTTCTGCATCCCTCAAGGTTGCCTCAGATGTGAAGGGGTCCCCCTGTGCTAACCGGGATCTAGATAACGGCCTTAATGTGCTGCTCCCCTTCAGCACTTTTACCAACCCCTTCAGAAGGGCTCTTCTTTTGTTGCACCCTTGTAATCCTTAGCTCCTTGGAGGACGGCTGTTGAGTGGACGTGGGTATCTCCCCCTCTTCGGAACTTTCTTTTCCGATCTGTTTCCCCCTTTTCCTTTTCTTCTCAGCTGCTTCTATGGCAGAAGGATGAGGAATAGCAGGAGCAAGAGGTCAAGGGATGACTGATACTGCGAGAGCATTCCCCCTGGCATGAATAAGAAGGAAAGCCAACAAGTTGGGCATTTTTTCCTCAAGCACCATGGCTTCAGGAATGTTATCAGCTTCTTGGCTGGTGTTGACTTGAGCAGTGACAAGAGACAGTGATTGGGCTCTAGAGGATCTTTAGAGTCAGCTTGATAGAAAATCTTGAAGTCTTTATCTATATTGTCTTAGGTGGATTCGGAGGTTGGCTCTTCTCACTCCTTGTCAAAAGGAATTATTTGTTCATGTGAATAAAGGAGCTTGGCCACAAGTGGAGTAGGTAGCCTAGCGTCCTGGGTACCGAATGGGGGAGGTTTAGTCAAGAATACAGGGATAGCTACGTCAATCAGAACAAGCCTTTGATCTTTGGCTTTAATTACATGTTTTGGAGACTAGAAACACCTGGAGATAGGCTTGAACCCAAGAATTACGTGTACTACCCAAAATTGTCTGTCTCGGTAGAGAAAAATCTTGAATTGAAAAATCCAGTTAGGGTTTGCAAAGTTCACTAGGTTGCAGCTTGGGGTAGTGTGAAACTCATTTATATAGGAAAAAAAAGAGTCAGTTAAACAAAGGTAGAAAACAACTATAGATAAAGTAAAAAGGAAGGGTACACTAAGTTATTTTAGATCCTCGGGCACCCCACCTGGTTCCCTATCTTGGGTAGGGTAGTGCAAACCATCGTGCCATTCACTTGAGAAGACAAAGAAGTCTTCGTCCATACCCTTATTGGACTCGGGAATACAAGAAATCAACCTAACTGCGGAAACCCTACATTTAAGTGGTAACTCGTTTTCTTCCTTTTTTGACTATTGTAAACCCATTTTACATCATGGCGGGTAAGGCTGGTCCCCATTTTTTGATTTAGCATGTCTACACTACTGAGGACCCTAAATATGTTGGGAGAGCATTGGGTAGGGCAAAGTCTGAAGTTAACAAGGAAGTCCCTAGTTACTCTACCCATGGGAATCTGCACTCCGCCTTCAATAAAGGCAATCATGGGAATGAAAACTACCTTAGGTGGTTTACTAACTAACCATTCTCCTAACTCACAACATTTAAGTTCTACATTGTCAAGGATTCTACACTTTTCCCTAAAGGTGGCCATACCTTTAGGAGTGTTAACTAACTTAGCAAACCTACACATGTGTTCCAATCAAGTAAAAAATAAGAAAGGAAGAAAGAAAAAGCTCCTTTATAAAGGGTAAGAGGCCAAAGGCACTTATGAGCACTTAAGGGAGATCTCTTTAGACTGCTACTTCAAAGAAAAATTGCATAGAGTGTGTAAATGAGAAAAATTACTCACACACCTCCTTTATATAGGGATAGGAAATGAGTGGTAAATTTCCCACTCATTAATTCCAAGAAATTTGAACAATTGGATCTCCATCGCACCATAGAACGTGGGGGACAGGCAGCCACTTGATGCAATAACTGTTGCAATGTGGATACTAAAGAGTCAGAAGCATTCATAAGACAGGTGAAGTGATGTACCCAAGTGGGAACAAGTTTGGCACATAACAGACCTCCCACTATTACTAAAACCTTACTCTCAGAGTATCTCCTGGGGGTAATGTTTTAGAGGGCTATTGTGAGGGGTCCAAGGACCAAGGAGCCCCAGCTGAGGATAGATTCGACCAATCGGGCCTAAGTTGGGTAAAGTGGATTTCAAGGACCGCACCTATTCGAGGAAAGCAAGAGAATAAGGATAACTATCATTCCATAAAGGCCCGAGGACAGGAGAGGAGCAGCGGTTGAAATAGGGTTGGTGGGAGGAAGTTTCTTAAAAGAGATATCTCCCACCTCCGTATTGAATGTTCTACACCAACCTCATCAGTTGCATTAATGTGGAAATGACCCCTGAATAGTAACTTCACAGCTGGCAACTTCATCTACCACCTCTAGAAGGGTCCTAATGGGACAAGTATCCTAAGAAGTGTCTTGGAATGTATAGCTGGAGGGCTGGGATGTAAAGGATGGGACCACTACAACAAAATGTATTTTCAGTGATGAATTTTAGTGATGGAAATTTGTTTGTCACAAAAAAGTACCATACAGTGACGATCGCTATTTATAAAAAAAATTAGTAACATTTGGAGATGAAAACTAGATTTTGTCGCTATATATTGTGCTGAATTAAGGGTGCCAAATGAAAGCATAGGCAAGAAACTAAATTCATCTACAGCGACGAATTTGTTCGTCGCTAAAAGTGTAAGTTTTTTGCGACAAAAACTTTCGTCGCTAAAGGTGTTGGTCACTCTATTAGTGATGAAATCGATTTCGTCACTGAATGTGAGAAATAGCAACGAAAAGAAGTCATCGCTGAAACTGAGGTTGTATTTTTTGTAACGTTATTAGCAATGAAACCCGATTTCCTCACTACAGTTATGCAACAGTAACGAATCCAATTTCATCACTAAAAACTTGTACATATACCATCAGGTCTCTCATTTTTTTTTTCTCATTTCCCCAAACTTATACCCATATCTTTCCCTCACTCTCTCCCTCACCAAGCCGCCGACCCACTAAGAAGCTCCCCTACCCAGCCCGCTGATGAGCACACCGGCACCGACCCTTCCTCTCCCCTTTGTCCTTCCCTCTCTCCTTCGCCCTCCCTTTCTTATTCGCCCCTCCTTCTCTCCTCCACCACTACCCCTCCATTCTCTCCCCTTTCCTTTGTTGGGATATTTGTCCTTAAATCCTATTGTATGATGCTATGTATTTTATTATGTAAGACATTATGTATGACTTAATGTTTTGGTTAATAAAGTTATATTATTATTTGAAAATAATGGTAACATGAATATTGGGACATTATCATATAGTCCATGAGATGCAATAGTATGTGATTTATGTGATTTAGTCACAGAAGATATAAATCACAAGTTCTTTGTAAACTCAGAATTATAGTTCGTAGTCGGTGATGAAATTGGGCATTTCATCTGCGAAGGCTATAACATATCAACTAAGATGATTTGTCTTGATCATGGAAATGGAGATTTCTAGTTGATATGTTGATATGTTTTAAGAGTTAAGACATATTGAACTGGACCGGTGTGAGATTTATTATTCTCCTAAAGACTGTCAATAGAATAATAAACTCACGACTTATATTTGCATGAACTCTTAATCCTGAGAGGATAATGGACCTGATCATGAAGTGTAGGTTGCTTTGATATATCAGGAGTGAGATCTATGGTTAAGGTCAAAATCTCAGTATGTTGGGCAGCCACATTTAGTGTTGATGGAACATATATTCTCAAGATGGAATTCATAGTCTCTTAACGGAGATATAAAATATTCCCTTAAGATAAGTTTAATGTGTTTGTTATTCAAAGAGTTGGGCCTAACCACTTTAGTAAGGAGTTACTAAAGTATATATTTATGGAATTGGATTTCATAAATATATGATGAATAACTTAAAGGATTAAACCGGGTACTCAAGGAATTAAGATGTAGTAATAAACAAAGTGGCAGTCTCCTTTCATGACTTTGTGTTACTATGAATATTTTATGAAGGGGTTGCATGTATAATAAAGTCTTGGGATATAATTTATTAATAAGGCCTAGAGTGCAACTATATTTATATAGTGGTATTAAATATAGTTAATGGTAACTTTGGACTTGTCAAGAGTTGACAGAAAAGCCCAAGACCCATTGGAGCTAGTGTCTTATTGGTCCCTTTTGGTCCCACTCCAAGCCACACACTTAAGCCCAATTGGAAAGGCCCAAAAGGCCAGCCCAATTAGATAATCAGTTAGATACAAAGGGAGAAACATACAGAATTTTCTGTAGAGATTCTAGAGGTAGAGATTTTCATAGAGAAAAAGAGAGAGTGTGAGACACACTTTCATTCTCCCTTTGGAACTAATTGAGAGACCACACATCTTGGGCGTCAGTGGAATTGGAGTGAAGATTGAAAGTATTCCCAAGTGCTTCCGTTCTTCAAGTTTTGAAATTCACCGCTCCAAGGTACACTCTCTTGTCTCTAATTCTGAAACTTAAATAGCCCATGTTAACCTTTATGTATGAAGTAGATCCGTTTACACATTACTTATTTTATTCTTCCGTTGCGCATGTATGATTCCAACATCCTTCCCCCTTTTCTTCCCCCTTTTCCTCCATTACATCCTCTCTTCCTTCCCTCTATCTCCTCATTCCCTTGGCTTCTCCTTCCACTGATTTGAACAATGTAAGTTTTTATTTTTTTGTAAAATTTGGTTTGGATTTGTATAAATGATATGGGTTTTGAGTAATTTTAAGATTTGTAAGTGTAAGTATGAATTTATAGTATTTAGTTACTTGTAATGGGTTTTTGTTTTAGTTTCTTGTAATGGGTTTTTTGTTAGTTTCTTGTAATGGGTTGGATTTTTTTGGTTTGGTGATGTTTCTTTGTTGGGATTTTGTAGACATGTTAAAGTGGCCAAGGCAAGAATGCTTTGTGGTTGTTTCTCCTCAATTTTTGGTTGGTTGAGTTGATATTAATCACTGTTGTTGTTATTGTTGTTATCATTACCTTTTTATTGAAAAAGTTTGTTGGCATTCATTTAACTTAACATTGGCAATTTGGCATAATATATGGGGGTTTTCTATAAGATGGCCTCTTTATGCTCTTCTAAAATATAGTTTGGCACTTTCAGAAATTTTAGCTTAGAGTTACATGATTGAAGAATGAAGATTGATAGAATTCTTATTGTTTTGCATAATAATGCAAGGTGCTATTGTTCGTGTACAAGAAGATGAGTTCTGGCATATGACTAAGGTGAATGAATTGTGAATTAATATTGTGAGTGAATTGGGAGTTTTTTTTTTTTTTTTTTTGGAATTGTGAATGAATATTGTTGATTTATATGTGATGGATGCTATTTAATTGTTTTTAATATTTGTAAGCATTATATATCGTGTTGTTGATTATTGTTTTTGTGGTGGGCTATTATGTTGGAGCAAGTGGGTGGCTTGCATAGAGTTATAAGGTAGTTTACATTCATATTATTGGGAGTGTTTATATAGCTTTTTTTTTAATGTGAAATTTTTAATGCTTTTTTTAAATAGAAGTGTTCACTGCTCATAAATATAATCTACATTTCATACACACTAAATTATTATAAGGATTATCTCAAAAACATAATTATAAGAAAGAATTTCTTTTAAGTGATCCCAAGGTATTTTGATTAAGAGACTTAAACTAACCTTATTGATCACGAGTCTTGAAAAAATTTACACCAACCCTTTGGAGTTTTTCATAATGCCAAATTGACTTTATATAGAAGTTTTAGAAAAAGAGTATGACTCATGACAATTTGCATCTTTTATTTTATTTTACTTTTTCTAATATGCAACATGATACATTTTACCTTGCCTATTGTTTGGTTTAAAGAGTGAATCTTTCAACTTTGTCAAGTAAAAAACAAAAATATGTCTTAAGATTTAAGGAATTGGTATTGTCCATACATCACATCTATTAAGTTCAAGCTAAGAATTCTAAGTAGTGTGCATTAGGTAGGTGTAGTGGACACACCATTTGTGTAATAATGCCAAAACTTCTATAAATATATATATATATATATATATATATATACATATATACACACACACACATATATAATCAAGAATTTGTGATTAATAGATGTAAAGTTATATGATTATAGGAGTAATGTATAATAGAAGTGTAGTACACCCATATTTAGGTCTTAAAAATACCATCAAGCCAGTTATCTAAATTTGCAACCTTTATTCAATGTAGAGTAATCAATCATTTGATTGGATAGAAACTATACACATTCAAAAGATTAATCAAGTGTTCCAAAAATCTTGAATACTCACAAATAAAGAGTTGATTGATCAAAAGGAAATACTAATTAGGAGTGTTCGATAGAACAAAAAGGATGAAGCTTTATGATATATTTAATAATTCTAGCTTCATAACCAAGTATTAATTAAGCCATAATTGGACTATGTTCTTTTATTTATGTACTGTAGAAGAAATTTAATGGTTTTTTGTTGAATATGATGACAAGGTTAGTGATTGTTTAGGTTGCTGTGGGGGAATATAAAGGGGCTTCGATCTGTGAAAGTCAAAGACCAAAGCTTGCCAACAAATCAAACTTGTACGCTTAGCTTGATCATAGTAAGTAAAATCTATTTAAATACCTATAAAAGACATTGTACTTGTGATGTTTGTGATTGGTTTTGTGGTGGGTTGTTGTGTTGGAGTAAGCAGGTGGCTTGCATGGTGTTATAAGGTGATTTAAATTCATATTGGAAATGTTTTTAATTTCTTGCAAATGTGAATGGACCTTGTTGATTAAATGTGATGAATAGTACTTTAATTGATTTCAATACTTATAAACACTCTATACTTGTGATATTTGTAATTTGTTTTGTGGTTAGTTGTTGTGTTGGAGTAAGCGAGTGGCTTGCATAGTGTTATAACGTGATTTAAATTAATATTGGGAGTGTTTTTAGTTTCTTGCAAATATGAATGGAACTTGTTAATTAGATGTGATGAATATTACTTTATTCGATTTCAATACTTGTAGGCATTGTACTTGTGATGTTTGTGATTGGTTTTATGGTGGGTTGTTGTGAGCAAGCAGGTGGCTTGCATGTTGTTATAAGGTGGTGTAAATTCATATTGGGAGTGTTTTTAGTTTCTTGCAAATGTGAATGAAACTTGTTAATTAGATGTGATGAATATTACTTTATTCGACTTCAATACTTGTAAGCATTGTACTTGTGATGTTTGTGATTGGTTTTGTGGTGGGTTGTTGTGTTGTAGCACATGGGTGGCTTGCATGGTGTTATAAGGTGGTTTAAATTTATATTGGGAGTATTTTTAATTTCTTGCAAATGTGAATGAACCTTGTTGATTAGATGTGATGAATAGTACTTTAATTGATTTCAATACTTGTAAACAATCTATACTTGTGATGTTTGTAATTGGTTTTGTGGTGGGTTGTTGCGTTGGAGTAAGTGGGTGACTTGGATGGTGTTATAAGGTGGTGTAAATTCATATTGGGAGTGTTTTTAGTTTCTTACAAATGTGAATGAAACTTGCTAATTAGATGTGATAAATATTACTTTATTCAATTTCAATACTTGTAAGCATTGTACTTGTGATGTTTGTGATTGGTTTGTCGTTGTGTTGGAGCAAGCAGGTGGCTTTCATGGTTATAATGCCGCTCTTACCTATGGGGGTGGTTCATCACATCTGTGACTTATTGGTTAGTACTTTATTTTAGCAATTGACCCACACTACATGGTGTGACTACCTTTTTTGATGCATTATTTGAAACTAATTATATTATATTACACTTGAAAATCTATATTTGCTTTCTACAACTCTTACATTAGGAGTTGTGATTTTAATTCATTGGTGTAGCTACTCTTGATGCATTGTTAGAAATGTGTCTTATAACATAGTTAATGTTTTTACTTTACGATTTTAATATAGTATTGTTTTTATATTTGTGCAGATTTCTTATTGGTGGCTTTTAGAGGATTTACTTTTGGCATTACTTGAAGACATATGAGGACATCTTCCGTTGGTTCTAATTATATTATGATATATGTTACTGGTTAATATCAAAGCCATGAAAAAAATAAAAACAGAAAATAAGTTTTAGCAACGAATATTTTCTGTCACGAATATTGCAACAAAAAATTGTTTTAATGACGAAATATTTTGTCACTAAATGTAGTAGAATTTTGTAAGAAATGGTTTTAGTGATGAAAATTTTCGTCGTTATATGTTCTTGGATTTTCTTAAAAATAGTTTTAGTGACAGTTTTTCGTCACTATATGTACCCAAAAATAGTTTTAGTGACGAAATTATTCGCCACTAAATATGATTTAATAAACAAAAGTGTTTTTAGCGATGAAATATTTTTGTTGCTGAATAGTGTTTTTAGCGAGGAAAACATTTAGCGACGAAACATTTTCGTCACTAAAAGTTTTTTTTTTTTTTAAACAAATTGGACTTTTAGTGACAGAATTTTTCGTTACCAGGACTTTCAGCGACAGGGTTTCAATGACGAAATGAGTTTCGTTACTAATTAGTAGATTATATTGCTAAGGTCCTTAGCAACGAAGAACTGGACTTTTAGTGACAAATATTTTCGTCACTAAAAATACATTTTGTTGTAGTGGACTATAAAAGGAAGGAGACCCTCCAGAAAAGGGGATGGATAATTTCTAAGTGAAAAAGAGGCCAGTAAAGAAAATACAAGATGGCATTGTAAAGAATCTGAACCAATCTTATTTACAAGAGATTAATCTTCAGAATTTCACGAGGAGGAGGTTAACCTTAATTGCTGTTCCAGTTACACTTATTTGTTGCTTTGGACTCTTCAGTCTGAGACTTAACCATAACCTTATCTTACAATTGATACATATTCCCACTCGCTTACAAACTCCATTGTTTGGGCTGTATTTGAAGGGTAAGGTACCACTATTCTAAGTGGACTTGGACCCTTACTTTCAAAGACCTTACACAAGGAATTCAAGCAAGGTTGTCATACAAACTTGACCATATTGATATCACAAATAGAAATAACTCAAGAGATATAAGAATGTAATATAAGATGAAAAAGGGTCACAAGTATAAACAAAATAACATGTAAAGAGAATGGAGGAATTTTGCCATTTAACATGATTTTAGTAACTATTTCATTAGTTGACATGTTTTCAAAACATTTTAATAAACTAGCACCTGGAGCCTTAGAGGCTCAAGTTCAGTAAAGAAACTTGAGTCTCTAATGCTTAAGTTCCAAGCTGATGTGGATATACAATCCATGTGGAACTTGAGTTCCATAGAGCGCATAAAAAGAAACAGGCCGAGGAGGAGAAGAAGAAGAAGAAGAAGAAGAAGAAGAAGAAGATCCAAAGATTTGAAGAAGAAGAACCTACAACACGCACATACCCATATCCAACAGCAAAGACTCAAGTTTCACTTGAATATTTTCTTCCACATCTTGCCACTACTTGGAACTTGAGGCTTAGAGACTTGAGTTTCTTTACCAAACTTGAGTTTTAGAGCCTTGAGATATTAGTTTACAAAATAGTTTTGCAAACTTGACAACTAACTAAATTGTTCCGAAAATTGTGTAAAATGCCAAAAAATTCCAAGAGGATGTCAATGAGTTGCTAGGACATGTTCGCTTTGCCATAGAGGTACTACTATTGGTGTTATCAAACCCTTATTGGATGTTCCTAATATATTATTTCATCCAATTTGGTTGAATCGTTATTAGATTAAAAAATATTAATTTTCATTATAAATTGAATAACTAATAAAACCCCTTCTTTTTTCGGGTCTCTTCATTCCACTCAACCTTTGACCAAATTTGGGGTTCAAACCTTTAATTGTGACCTCATTTTATAATCTTGAGTAATCAATTTAATAGTTTGATAATGATAGCTGAAGAGGAAAAAATATGGATATGACAGATATAAGGAGGACGGACCCTTTGTGGACTAACAAATGTGACACGTGGTAGGTGTTTTTATTAGTTTGGCTCCAAGGTCTCCTAAAGGAAATTAACTTGCGGTTCACGTTAGGACTGTCATGGTTTCGCTTGACCTATACGCCTAGCCCTAACTAAGAAGACTCCTATAAGAAAAAGGACTAAAGGGGATAGGCAAAATCCACGAGTTACTCTCCTAGAAGGAAAGGACTTCTTGACCAAGGCATGAATTTTGGCTCTACACTACTTTAAATATTCCAAGACCCTCATAAATTAAGGTACGCATAATTAACTCAACTCTAGCACTCTAGGGTTGCAAAAAGGTTTCTAACTTTACCTTCGAAGGGTTTTTGGCCGTCACCACACTGGTGCACTCTGTTAGGTCCTTTCTTTTTGTTGTGTAGGTTTTATTTCAATCTCGTAAGGACCACGTAGCTTACTAGTGTTTTTCGGCATCATTATTTGGCACCATCTGTGGGAAACAGGTGATTAAACATTGCCTTATTCCTGAGACAAAAAGTTACATGGTGCTCACTAGATCGATGGCAACAACCAATAACCAGGGCGACAAACTGCATGCTACAGCGCTAGAGAGACAAGTCCAAATGCTCGCAGCGGTGGTCAAACACCTGACCAAGCAGAATCATGATTTGGAGGAATAGTTGCGTCAAAAGAATGCACATCCTGGAACGCAAGAGGAAGACTAGAGAGGAACAAGTGTTGAAAGGAGGAATCTTGAAGGACCCGAGGGTAGCAACGCTCTGAGCAGACCGGAGAGGCGAGATACCAATCGGCCAGCTATTTCTGAGACTCTCCCACCCCACATCGCCGCAGAGATGCAGGAGATGCGAGAACGAATGGACATGATGATGAACGCCCTCAGAGGGCGAGTATCTAGCGACCTTGACGACCTAGTCCAGTGAACTGATTCACCTTTCACGACACATGTCACTTCATGTCCTCTTCCCCCAAAGTTTCATATGCCTCAGGTGGAGAGCTACGACGAGTCCAAGGACCCCCTGGACCATTTAGAATCCTTTAAGACTATAATGCACCTTCAAGGAGTTCCGAATGAGATTATGTGCAGGGCCTTCCCTACTACATTGAAGGGATCTGCGAGGGTCTGGTATAGCAGGTTGACACCTATTTCGATTAGCACCTTTAAGGAATTAGGCGCTCAATTCATGTCACATTTCATCGGGGGTCACCGGTACAAGAAGTCCACAGCATGTCTGATGAGCATAAGACAATGGAAAGGCGAGACACTGAAGTCGTATATAACATGATTCAACAAAGAGGCTCTTTCGATAGACGAGGCGGACAATAAGATACTAGTAGCAACATTTACCAACGGGCTGCGAAAGGGTAAGTTCCTCTTCTCTCTGTATAAGAATGATCCAAAGACTATGTTCGAAGTGCTTTACAGGGCGACGAAGTACATGAACACGGAAGACGCACTGATGGCAAGGGAAGATAAGCCTAAGAAAAGCGAAAGGCAGGAGGATGCACGATCAGAGGGGGGACGGAAGATGGCCAGAACAGAAGAACGAAGGGAGGATAGATGTCCGGAACCGCCCACAGAAAAATTCACGAGCTTCACCCCTTTGACGTCCCCGATCGACCAAGTGTTAATGCAGATAAAGGATGAAGAAGCCCTGACATTCCCTGGTAAGTTGAAGGGGGATCCCAATAAAAGGTCAAGGAGTAAGTATTGCCGCTTCCATCGTGACCATGGCCACGATACATCTGACTGCTACGGCCTGAAGCAACAAATCGAGGCGCTAATAAGGCAAAGGAAGCTGCAGAGATTTGTCAGTAAAGAAGGGATGAATCCGCCACAAGATCAGCCCCCCTGACGAGAGAACGAGTGCCCCAGACCACCAATTGTAGACATACGAATGATTGTCGGAGGTACCGTTAATGCAGGATCGTCCAAAAAAGCTCGAAAAACTTACCTATGAATGGTTTAAAACATCCAGATGACGGGCTCAGCACCAAAGGTGGCGCGAATAGATGTCCCAACCATCGAATTTTCAGAAGAGGATGCTCGACGTCTTCACCATCTACACGACGACGCACTTGTCGTCAGCATACAAGCAAGAGATTACAATATGCATCGAGTACTTGTTGATAACAAAAGCTCAGCAGACATTCTATATTACCCCACGTTTCAACAAATGGGAATTAGTAGAAAACAACTGGTTCCAACCAACTCCCCACTCATCGAATTCGGAGGGACCCGAGTCTACCCCCTCGGTGCCATCACATTGTCCGTAATAGTGGGAGATCACCCCCAACAAATTACTAAGGATGTGGTTTTTCTTGTAGTCGATTGCTTGTCTGCCTATAATGCGATCATCGGACGACCTACGCTTAATGCATGGAGAGCTGTAACTTTGACCTACCATTTGATGATCAACTTCCCTACCGACTATAGAGTTGGAGAGTTGCGTGGAAATCAGGTTACGGCACGGGAATGCTATGTTGCCATGATGGAGATGGACGACCACTTACAAACACTAAACGTCGAAGGACAGCGAGCTATAGCAGAAGCAGTGGAAGAATTGGAAGAAGTATCACTTAAAGACTCAAGGCCCGAACGGACCACGAGGATTGGTACAATGGCCAGCCCATCAGTACGGTAAACCCTTACAACGTTCCTAAGGGAGCATCGAGACGTGTTTGCATGGAGTCATGAGGACATGCAGGGGATCGATCCATCAGTGATAGTACATAAGCTGAATGTGTCACCTTCATTCTCTCCAATCTGACAGAATAAGCGAGTATTCGCTCCTGAAAAGGACCGAGCCATCACCGAGGAAGTCCAAAAGTTGCAAGAAGCAGGTTTCATACGTGAAGTACACTATCCAGATTGGTTAGCAAATGTAGTGATGGTCAAGAAGGCGAATGGGAAATGGAGAATGTGCATTGACTTCACGGATCTAAACAGGGCTTGCCTAAAAGATAGTTATCCTCTACCGCGTATTGATACCCTAGTAGATTCGACTACAAGACATGAACTTTTAAATTTCATGGATGCATTCTTCGGCTACAATCAGATCAAGCTGGACGAAGTTGATCAAGAGAAAACATCATTTGTTATAAGTCAAGGGCTTTTTTGCTATAAAGTAATGCCTTTCGGACTCAAAAATGCTGGGGCCACGTACCAAAGGTTGATGAATAAGATGTTCACGCATCAGATTGGAAGGAATGTGCAAGTTTATGTGGACGACATGCTAGTAAAGAGTGTTCACGAATGCGACCATTTGGGCAACCTCCAAGAGACTTTCAACACCCTTCGGTCCTACAACATGATACTAAACCCCAACATATGCGTATTTGGGGTCACGGCAGGAAAGTTCTTGGGTTTTATGGTGTCCCAAAGAGGTATCGAGGTCAACCCAGAAAAGGTGAAGGCAATAATGGACTTAGCTTCCCCAAAGATGCTAAAGGAGGTCCAAAGCTTGAATGGCAAGATAGCCGCCCTAAACAGGTTCGTTACATGGGCAACGAAAAAATGCCTCCCATTCTTTTGCACATTAAGGAAATCATTTGAATGGACGGACGAATGCCAGAAGGCTTTCGAAGATTTGAAGACATACCTCTCCTCTCCGCCATTACTTAGCCCGTCCATGCCAGAGGAAGAACTGTTTCTGTATGTAGCCGTCTCCCCAGCAGCTGGTAGCGCAGCTCTTATTAGAGAAGAAGATAGAGTACAGAGACCTATATACTTTATAAGCCGAGCGCTCAGAGGGGCAGAAGAAAGGTACCCACCAATGGAAAAATTAGCCTTCGCATTGATGACTGCTGCATGAAAACTCAAACCGTACTTTCAAGCGCACATCATAAACGTCATGACAAACCAGCCCTTAAGAAGAGTGATGAGTAATCCCGAAGCAGCAGGACGAATGGCACTGTCGGCAATCGAGCTGAGTGAGGTCAACATTCGCTATCGACCTCGACCCGCAGTAAAAGGACAAATCCTAGCGGACTTCATTCCGGAGTTTACCAATGTGGAGGACCAGGGGGCAAATGAACTTCCTGTATGGAGTGTTCACACAGAAGGATCCTCTAACAAACATGCAGGTGGAGTCGGTGTGGTAATTCACACACCAGAGGGGGACAAGATCAAGTGCATGATCCGTTTGTGCTTTTCGACAACAAATAATGAAGCAGAATATGAAGCCCTAGTAGCAAGATTGGACCTCGCAATAGTTGCAAGAGCTGAAAGTGTGGTTGTCTACTCTGATTCCCAAGTCATCACCAGCCAAATTAGAGGAAGTTATGAGTGCAGGAGTGAAAGAATGAAGAGGTATCTTGACGAAGTAAAAAGTCAAATAAGTAACCTCTAAATCCAATTGGTCTAAGTTCCTAGGGAGCAAAACCAAGAGGCTGATCAACTTGCAAAGGTTGCTTCCGCGGAACTGATGACAATTCTCAACCAGGTATTATCCTTCATTCAATACTCATCGTTACTAGATGGCTCTAGCATGCAGGGGGTAAGTGGTGAGCATTGTTGGATGACTCCTATAGCTACATATTTAAAGAACGGCAATCTACCGGACGAAGGAAGTTAAGAGTTAAAGCATCCCGGTTCGTCATGATTAAAATTTTCTATACAAGAGGGGCTTCTCTCGGCCCTACCTTAGATGTCTAGCTCCTGAAGAATCGGATTATGTCATGAGAGAGGTCCATGAGGGGATTTGTGGAAATCATTCAGGATCAAGGTTTTTAGTGCACAAGCTTCTCAGGGCAGGGTACTACTGGCCGACGATGCAGAAGGATACCAACACATACGTCAAAACGTGTGACAAATGCCAATGATTTAGCAATCTCATAAGACAGCCAACGGAAGAACTCGCACCCATGACGGCCCTATGGCCGTTCGCACAGTGGGGTTTAGACATCATGGGCCCATTCCCAACAGCAGTAAGGCAACTGAAATTCTTGGTAGTTGGCATTGACTACTTCACCAAATAGGTGGAAGCAGAGGCTTTGGCCACTATCACGGAGAAAAATATTCGTAGCTTTGTTTAGAGAAATATTGTTTACAGGTAAGGCATACCAAGGATGCTGGTTTCAGATAATGAAAAGCAATTCGACAACGACGCATTCAAGGATTTTTGCTCCCAGCTGGGGATAAAAAACCACTACTCGTCACTTGCCCATCCACAAGCCAACGGACAATTTGAGGTCACAAATCGATCCTTGCTCAAAATCATCAAGACTCGTCTTTAGGGGGTAAAGGGTATATGGCCAAACGAGTTACCAAGTGTCTTGTGGGCGTACAAAACAACGGCAAGGACACCAACGGGAGAAACACCGTTCCGTTTGGCATATGGTAGTGAGGTGGTCATACCGGCAGAAGTTGGGCTTACAAGCTACCGTGTTGGAAACCACAATGAGCACAGGAATGATGAAACCATGCGCATACAGCTTGATCTAGTGGACGAAGTCAAGGCAGCCGCAGAACAAAGATTAGCATGGTACCAGGATCTGATGGCGAAGCATTACAACTCTAAGGTTAGGCACAAGGACTTCCAGGTTGGAGATCTTGTCCTGAGGAAAGTACTCGGTGCTACAAAGGATGCCTCCCAGGGGAAGCTTGGACCTAACTGGGAAGGACCATACAGGATCACATCATGGCATAGGAAGGAAATATACTACCTAGAGACGCTGAGTGAGAAAAAGCTAAGTCACCCGTGAAACGCAGAGCACCTGAAGAAGTACTATCAATAGAAGATGGATGAAGACAACAGCAGCAGCATCACCCTCTTCATTTCCAATTTATCTTTCCCAGCAGATAGTTTAGTTTTTATTTTCTACAGTACTTTTAGAGCCTGAAGGGCAATTTTCTAATTCTTTTTATGGACAAAATTCTACCTATCCACTATAATAAAAGGATTTTATTCAGAATATACACAATGTATTCAAATAGGGCTCGCTAAGTCCACAAGATGGATGGATCATCTAAAAGAAGGATGAAACTTACAGGTCCACAAAAGTGGACGGATCATCCAAAAGAAGGATGAAACTTACAGGTCCACAAAAGTGGATGGATCATCCAAAAGGATGAATTCTATTAAGTCCACAAAATGGACGGATCATCTAAAAGAAGGATGAAACTTACAGGTCCACAAAATGGACGGATCATCCAAAAGAAGGATGAAACACACAAAGTCTAAAAAGCGGACGGATCATCCAAACGGACCGAAATCAATAGTCCACACAACGGACGGATATAATAAATAAGAAATTGATATCAGAAACAATGAAAAGTAATGCAAACAAATTGTAATGAAAAAGCATGCGACGGATGGTATTACTTGAATAAATTGTTTACAAAATAGAAAACTACGACGGTTAAAATTACATTATAAATTGTTCCCCCAAACACTTCAAAAAAAAAAAAAAAAAGCTACTCTTCAGCTTGGGCAACAAGATCATGCTAACGGGTGTTGTCTGGGACGAGTCCTATCTCACCGTCCTTCGAGGCCTCGTCGTCACCAGGGACTTCGCCAAATAGCTCGTCGATCCCTTTAGAGTCGACAGGGTGAGCAGGGGTCTGGCCTTCAGCATCAATATTGATGTGAACGAGGTTCAAGTCAGGGAAGGATGCCTTTACCTGACGGAGACAATCATCAAAGCCGTCAGCGAAAGAGGTGCCCAGTTCCGTCAGAAAAAGCATCAGAATCTCGATACTCCTGGACAGCCTCAACCTTGGCTCGACGGGTATTCTCTTCATTGGCCTTCACCGTCTCCCTCAACCAGACTTTCACGTGCTTGATCTGACATTTTTAGCTTCTCCTCGTGATGGAGCTTCCAAAGCTTCAGCTCGTCAAGCTCCTCTCCCGTCGCCCTTGACTTGGCACGAACACGCTCTAAGGACTTCTCGCAAGCCAGGCAACAGTCCATCAGTCCTTTCGCCATTAGGACCGTCTGTATCAATAACGACAAGTTAGTATAAGCGTAAAGAATACGACGGAGCAATAATACGACGGGTATTACCTGAGCAAGGCTGAATAAGGCCGTCTCCCCCATGGCTTCCGTCGCATGATTTCCAAGGTCCTCGTAGTTCTCGTCTTTGATGATAGAAGTCAATTGAGTAAGGGTGTACTGAGAGTCCTCTCTAAGCAGGACAGGAGCTTTCTCCTTAACGGGGTCAGGGTTGGTCATGAGACCTTTACCCTTACCTACGCCCAGCTTGGAGGGCAGCTTCGTTGTGCCTTGGACGGCTGGAAGACTCGTCACCAGCCTTTGTTTTTTGCTAGGACGATCAGCCTTCTCTGGACCTCTTTTTGTAGATGGGTGGGATAAACCCGTCTTGAGTGGAAGATCACCCCCAAGCTTTTTCTTGGTTGTGGCTTGTTATTTGATAAGGGCCTTCCTCCTAGCGTCGTCCATTTCTGCAGACAGATGACGGGTAAGAATATAGTAAGAATATAAAAAGGTCAACAACTCTTGGTCAAAAGAGACTTACGTTTGCATATTCCCGAGTCGTATTGACGAGCAGCAGCTATAGGCTTAGGACCGTCACAGTACCAATAGAGGGTGTCCAAAGTGACGAGCTTTATCCACGTCCTCTCCAACAAGTCGATTTTCTGGAAAATTCTTTCAAGGAACCCAAACTACTTGGTGGTAATTTGTGGACGGCTACACGCTGCCAAAAATGGACGGTTAGAATGACATCAACAATTGAAAAGCAAAGTAGGACGGACATATACCAGACGGTGACAATATGCCCCATGTCTTATCGACAGGCATGTACTCGTGGTCATCAGGACGACTCATCTAATCATCCCCTTAAAAGACGAAATATCGTCCTTTCCAGTTACGGTTGGAGTTTGGGGTCTCGGACACTAGCCTAAGCACCAGACTCTTCGGCACGAAGCTATACATACCCCTTGACTTGACGATCTCGGACGGACGGTAACAATTAAAGAACTCCTCCACTGTTAACCATCTCGCCCCATGAGACATGAAGCCATACAAAACCTCAACGCTCAGGAAAACTCTCCAGGCGTTTGGTGAAATCTGGGTGATGGCCAAACCCAAGTATTGAAGAAGGCGACAGTGCAAGGCACTTAACGGAAAGTGAAGGCCCGCTTTAAGCATCTGCTCATACACACCAACATCTTCAAGACCCCTGTAGTAGCATCTCTCGGACTTAAATGGTAGACTGATGGGTATGGTGTCAGGTATTTGGTATTTCTCCCTAAGTGTGTTGAAATGTAGTGGTTTGATAGAAGAAGTGAAGTCGTTCACCGTCCACAAAGGGAGCAAGACGAATTCTTTAAACCCATCCTTACCTATTACAGACTGGATGGGAGGATCTACACCATCTACGTCATCATTAGAGTCATACTCTGAACCATCTTCATCTCGCCCTTCATCTTCCATATAGGAAGGAGAGCTGGATGACGGTTCCCTCTTCTCAACGGAGGTGCTCGGGTCTGCCTGACCTGACGGGTAAACCTCCTTGTAGCCCTCTCCCTCACGGATAAAAGACTGACCGCTCGAAGCGTCACTAGACATCGGACACCTACAAATGACGGGTAAAGGAAACGTAAGACTCTAGTTCTACATGGACGACAAACCAACATACAAAGTAAAAGGGAAAGAAAAGAACGAAGAAGATACTCACAGTTAGACGGTGCGAAGAAGCAACGAGAGAACTGAGTAAATGGTAGAGCAATAGCTTCATGAGGTGACGGTCACACAAAGAGGACGGTTGCGCTCTGGTCAGCCAAAATTCTTTCCAAAACGTAAAAATGAAAAGGATGGGTGATATATATATAGGGAGAACGGTGCAAAAAACGAAGGGACGCCTCGATTCCAGTAAACCATCAATCAAGTCTCGCCACATGTCCTCAGTGCATTTATGATCCTAATCCAGCTTGGTAATATGCACCCATAGAGAATACATGACGGATTCATGGGGTCTAAACAAATTGTCATTCCATGAGCCCGGCAAGAATAGGTGACGGATTCATGGAATGAGGGGGCAACTGAAGAGGAAAAAATATGGATATGACGGATATAAGGAAGACGGACCCTTTGTGGACGAACAAATGTGACACGTGGCAGGTGTTTTTATTGGTTTGGCTCCAAGGTCTCCTAAAGGAAATTAACTTGAGGTTTACATTAGGACTATCATGGTTTCGCTTGACCTACACACCTAGCCCTAACTAAGAAGACTCCTATAAGGAAAAAGACTAAAGGGGATAGGCAAAATCCACGAGTTACTCTCCTAGAAGGAAAGGACTTCTTGACCAAGGCATGAATTTTGGCTCTACACTACTATAAATACTCCAAGACCCTCACAAATCAAGGTACGCATAATTAACTCAACTCTAGCACTCTAGGGTTGCAAAAAGGTTTCTAACTTGACCTTCGGAAGATTTTTGGCCGGCACCACACCGATACACTCTGTTAGGTCCTTTCTTTTTGTTGTGCAGGTTTTATTTCAATCTCGTGAGGACCACGTAGCTTACTGGTATTTTTCGGCATCATCAATAGCTGAAACACAAAATCCCCCGATTTTCAAGCATAAATCCCCCAATTTGCAATAGAACTAGAATGGGTCAAGAAGATGAATTTTTGTCGAAATCTAATGGTGGCAACACTTGGGAAGACATGAAGGTTGGGCTGAGAGCAAGGGACATCAACTATCCCTGGTGAGTTCTTAGTTTGGTCTTAGAAAGGCTTGGTTTACGGTGTTTTAATTGCTAATAAAGTTTTCCAACAAAATTTTTCTATTTTTCGGTGACTTTCCGGTGACGATGTTGTTTAGAACTTTAGAGAACGAAGAGATTCGTGGGTTTTTGGTGGCAAGTAGAATTATTGGGGTCTATGTATCCTCTAGAGTGCATTATACAAGGACATTTTTCTTTCATACTAATTCAATACCTTTTAAATACAAAAAGTAAAAAATAAAATAAAATAAAATCAGTACCTCCACTAAATGGAAGAGCATTCTAATTCCAAGTGGTTGGGGTCTAGTAATTTTCAAGAATTATGTAATTTATAAGATCCGTCTTATTTTTTGTACCTTCTAGTCCTCCTCAATGGATGACTCATTGCAACAACTAGCGTGTAATACACTAACGCATCCAAGAGCAACACTAATATACAAATAAATTGAAAAGCAAAAAAAAAACAAAAGGTAACCCTCTCCCTCTTGGATTTCAACAAGATTACTGTTAGAGCACTTGCATATCTTGTCCAATTTTGACCAACCAACCCAAAAAATTACTCATCAGTTTGTCTAAAATTATGCATGACTTTTCCACAGTTCATGTATAAATTTTTATTTTATTCATTTCTCAATTAACTATTCCAGTTGATGTGACTGTTTTAAAAAAATGATCATATAAATAAAAAATGATTTTTTTTTTTAAATAGCTTTTAGAATAGATAATTTGATGCAGATGATTTAAAAATAGTTGTGTAAAATACAAAATTTAAAAAAAAAAAAAGTTTATTTTCAAATTGAAATAGGTGGTAGTGCCATTCTGAATTTTGAACTTCTCCATTGTTTCCTTAATTAGGCAAAGCACCATTGTTTCATACCAGTACCACACAAAATGATTTTCAGTAACCATGACAGTACAAGTGAAGTAAATTGAAAAGCAAAAAAAACAAAAGGTAACCCTCTCCCTCTTGGATTTCAACAAAATTACTGTTAGAGCACTTGCATATCTTGTCCAATTTTGACCAACCAACCCAAAAAAATTACTCATCAGTTTGTCTAAAATTATGCATAACTTGTCCGCAGTTCATGTATAAATTCTTATTTTATTCATTTCTCAATTAACTATTCCGGTTGATCCGTGGAACTGATGTGACTATTTTAAAAAAGTGATCATATAAATGAAAAATAATTTTTTTTTTATTAAAATAGCTTTTAGAATAAATAATTTGATGTGGATGATTTAAAAATAGTTTTGCAAAATACAAAATTAAAAAAAAAAAAAAAGTTTATTTTCAAATTGAAATAGGCGGTAGTGCCATTCTGAATTTTGAACTTCTCTATTGTTTCCTTAATTAGGTAAAGCACCATTGTTTCATACCACACAAAATGATTTTAAGTAACAATGACAGTACAAGTGAAGTAAACAACTAAATATATCGTTTTTTTCAGAGCTGTTGTTGGCATCATAAGGATGGCATCCCTCCTTCCCCCCCACCCCAAAAGTATCTCTCCAAAAAATAAATAAAAAAAAAAGAGGTTAAAAGAGTAAACCAATGGGGAATCTGTCACCTAAACTGAAAATTTATCTTTTACGATGTTAATGATACACTGTTAACATCTTGGACAAGAGTTGGTAAAAAGAGATCTACTACACAGTGAGCAAATGAATCAAAAGCCCTATTACATTGTGTGAAAGAAAATCCTGACAGAACAGATTTGTAACAGAGTAAAATCCTAAGTTCTATGCCTAAGGTAGTTCCTACTTTCAGTGGGGTTACAATGTATCTAAAGCCTAAAATGAAATGCTAACCGCCGAGTCCTGCATCACCCTTCACCCTGCAGCACCCTTCACTAGCCTGTTGTGTTGTACCCTTGAAAACAGAACAAATACTTCGTATTGTAAATACAAGCACCAGGCAAGTATGCACAGATTTTCCCATCAGAAATACATTGAATATTCATCTAATCAAATAATCAAATTCTTCCTCAATCATTGCGCCCCAGGTTTGGAAATGGGAGGGTTTCTCATCATAGTTTCTATCACTATCATTCCCTCCCTGGTTCAGAAATGCAAGAGGCGGGAAATCCTCTTCTTTTAACAGATAGTTCCTCTGGGTCACCAATCTGTTAAATAATCAATTCAAAGCCCCCTGTTAAGATAATAAAATTGAGAGCATCACAAAACAATCCCAGTGAAATAATAGGAAGAAATTGATAAAAATATAAAAGAACTAGCATAAGTTATAAGACATTAATACTAAATTGCAAGCACATGATACATAATAGATATAAATATTACATATAATATCATCTAAAAATATTTTAAACATAAATTTTATCACATAATAATAAATTTAATAGGTATATAATAAATGGTTCCCCACAACCCTGATGAATTTCAGAAAATAACACCAAAAAGAAAAAAGTGGAGAGCTCCGCAAAACTAGTTGATTTAGAATGCGTTTGGTTGGGCGGAAATGTAAAAAGATGGAGGTTGGAGAGAAAATGAAAGATGAATTTAAATTTTCTCTTGTACGGTAGAGTAGAAAAGTTAAAGGAAAAAATGAGAGGTGATCGATTTGGGCCCATCATTTTTTCATGGGAGGAAAAAAGGAGAGAATGTCTTACAAAGGTGATTTGACAATCATATCTCTTTAGCTCAAAGGCATATAATACAAGATGTTTTTCAATCTTATTTACATTTTCTTTCCTCTTAACTTTTTGAATTTCCTAAAAAAGAAAAAAACCTTAAGAAAAAATTGAAAAGCATGACCCATATTGATAGGTGAACCAGAAATTAACTATATATATATAAATTTAATGCAGTTACGACTTCATGTGTTTGAGTAAGTACCATTTTAAATTGTCAGTTATTTTGGAGAAACAGACCAACTACCTCCCAAGGTGAGGTGATGAGGGTTGATCTGGTGAAGACCGTTGAGCTGAGACACCATGAATCTCAAATGCCCCACTCAGTCGGCTTCCATCATTTAGTTGTGAAACTTCATTCACACCTGAGAGGCCCACAGGTCCAAGAGACCCAAACTCAAGCTGTTCAGCATGTGATCCATAGCCAGTATTATGATCATAAGAATACACCGTGACAAGAGGTCGAATAGAAGGTCCATTTGATGCCACCCCACTGGGGTTCATGGTTTGTAGAGGATACATGCCATATGTCACATTGGAAGGACTACTCTGCGCGGAGTTTGAGCGGACTGGACCATTCTGAGACTGGTGTGAAGGAAATGAGTCTCGTCTATGTGAACCCCAAGGCCGGTCAGTTCGGCTCTCACTTGCCACCAACCGGTCTGATCTTGAGTTTGGCTTTTCAGCTTGGGTACGGCTGTGGCTGCGCCCAGCAGCGCGTGACTTTGAATTAATGTTCCAGTTCCCTTCTCTATCACCATGGTGGTCGCTTCTATCATGGTTGTAATTCCCTCGTCTGGCACCAGTCGATTGTCGGTCCCGAGCAGAAAGCTTCTGAAGTACATAAAACAACAAATTTAAATATCCACATAATAGCCATATCAAACTAAATATTATCAGAAAAATTTAAGTACATTGATATGAAATTTAAAAATTTAAGTACATTGATATGAAATTGACCCAACTGAGGATTTGTAGCCACTATTGACCACAAACAACCATTAACAGAACTAGCATTTCAAAACACACATATTCATACATAATGACTTCTGGATTATAAACTACATACAATTTCTGGGCATTAAGAATATGAGAAGAGGAACCAGTCTGTTACAGCTAATAAAAATGAAACACCTAGGATTTAAAGTCTTCACCCATGGCACCACCAACATGGAATTTGAGTGAACAAGAAAGATAGCACTAAGATAAATGATGTCAAATTAAATATGCATAAACTACTTATGTAAGGTTCTTAAACACTCCCACATTTTTATAATCCTAACCCTGACTTCATGATAAAAGGATTAGGGGACAGTACGTGTGTAGGAAAATCTCTCCAACTAGGGAGCTGCAGAAACAGTACTGTCAACATCATGTACAAAAATATCCACAAAACATGCATGTCAGGTTGAAAGGGATAAAACTCCCAAATTCCAATTCTACAGTTTTATGCCTATCTAGTTGTACTCAAAAGATCCAATATAAAGGACTGAAAATTTTAAAAACAAAGAAACTGCTTAACATTTTGTTAGGGTAGTGAAAATTATTCTCACAGGGTTTGGCAGGTAGGTCCCAGTCCCACTTCGATATCTGGGAATTTCATCACCATAACGTGGGAAAACAGCAGCAGGTCTATTTGAAACAGATTGGAGAGGAGCAACAGGAACGAAACGAGGCCCATAACTCATAAGCTGCGTGAAGAGATTCAAATTTGAAAGAGGTCTTCCTGGGCCATCCGATGGGAAACAGCCATGTAAGTAGACAGGAGGCAATGGTGAAGGATAAATCAGAGGTGCAGGATATTGTGAGTTTTGGCAAAACCGCCCACATTGCAAATTTTGCCAATGCCTAGGCAAGTTACTCTTAAGAATATCAGACTTGTGCTCCGATGGCTCAATGGGAACAGTGTTTCTCACAGAATTAGTACTTGAAACTTCACGCAAATCAAGTCCCTCAGATGGATCAAAATTTTGACTAGAATCACTGTTATCCAACCCCTCTTCCCCACTGAATTGGCTCATCGATGTATCAGAAGTTCCTGCCTCAGTAGGGAAATTGTACAGCATTGTAACAAAAGGAACTGGTGGCCCAGTGGGATAAAAGAAGGTAGGAACACCAGAACCATCCGGATTTCTTTGTCGTGAACCAGGTCCTAAAAGCATTGGACCAATGGGTATCAATGACTCTGATCCACTTGTTTGAGCTGATTCGAATCCAGGTACTTGATGCCTTGTAACATGTAAAGCAGCAGCAGATTGAGCTCCTGTGCTTCTTTCTGCCAGTTCGGAACCCATAGTGGACTGTAGATTCCAGTCCCTGTTGTCATCATCTCCTTGAGTGGAGGAATGTTCAGACGTGCTCTTACCTTTCACCACGATGGTAGATGGTAGTACAGAAGCAGCAGTTCTCCTACCCTGTTTTCCCCTGGTCAATTTTGAGACCTTTACCGATGATCCTTCAAAAGAACTCTCAGAAGAGGTTTTACTTTTCACAGAACTAGGGGTTGCAGAAGGCAAGGATCTCAAACTTGAAGTTCTGTCATCATGATAAACCTCATTCCCTCTGTTATCTTGATACTGCATAGTATCCACATGATCATCCCTCATTGAACCTTGGTTTTCTTTTGTAATCTTCTGTTGATTTCTTGTAGAGCTGCTAGAACCAACAATGCGAAATGAAGGATCAAACTTATGACTAGCTGAAGTTGATTGTAGCTTGTCATCTGACTGAAGCATTTCAAAACTTCCATTATCAAGATCGAACCCACCAGTAGAGCCCCTGTCATGCTCATGCCAGAAATCATTGTCAGACTCCCCCAGGCTCATTTCCACTGACCCAAAATTTTCATTAACAGGTTCAATTGAATCTTCAGGATTTGAGGTCAATCCCATGCCAGGGAAATAGTGAGCTATTGGGGAAGAAAATCCTTGTGGAAACTGCATATTTATGCCCCAAGGAGTCTCAATCAATGGGAAATTTGTGGGAACCATTCCACTCAGATTTCTCTGAGCATATTCCATTGATGAGATGGGAAAGTGACCTGACGCCAAATTCAATGGAAGATGAACCTGTCCATTAAAATTATGAGTTGCGGAAGATGCCATCATGTTCACAAGATCTTGCTCCTCCTGATGCATTCCCTGTGCCCCCATAACAGAAGCAAACTCCTCACCCATGGCACCCGAGCCTGTCTCTTCATGGTAACTATTGGAACCACAATTTGAATCAGCAGCAGCATCTAGACTCTGACGGGACGAGATGTGCCTAACAGATGCAGGATCCTCAGTTCTAATGCCATGGCTTGCCAAAATATCCGATTCCTGGTTTTTCCTCCTGCTATTATCAAACCTTGCAGAAGTTTGGCTTTTCCCACTTTCTAGGCCTCTGTTATGCCTTCCCTGAGAAGAAACTTCACCATATGTATCAGTAAGCTCAGGGCTAGAACGTGTCCTTGGAAAGAGAAACTTCCTCTGTATATCATTGACCAAGTTATCAGGTCTGGAAATTCTCTTAACTTTATCCACAAGTGCACCTTGATTGGAACTAATTTCCCACCTAATCTGTTCAGAGACCCTTGAGTTGTTTGGGTTGCCATAACTCTTTTGGCTTTGAGTACGAGAGACTGTAGAAACATCACTGGTTCTAGGAGAACTTTCCAGGGAATGATTACCATGCTGAGAGGAAACACTTCCTGAACCCCATGTCCCACCGACTTGAGTTTCATGACCAGAGAAAATATCATTCCTTTGGCTACTTGAATTGCTCCTTAAACACTCGGACACATGTAACTCGTCTGGGGGCGACAATCTCAAGTGCCACAAGTCATTCCTTGGTGCATCAGGACGATGGCCACTACCATGTCTGTCCCAAGTGTTCAAAAAGAACTGATTTACTTCAAAAAATAGGTCTTCTTTAGGGCAATCAAGTAATCTTGCCAGTCTTTTAGCCCCGAATGCAAAAGCACTGCGTATCCTAAAGAAATTTCCTGGATAATAATACATAAATTATCATGTTCATAAAAAGAGATAAAAGGTGTCAACCAATAAATAATAATAATCACTAACAATGCCAATCAGACAGTGCAAAATCAGCCAACAAAACAATGTAAGCAAAGAAAAAGCAGTAAAAGGAATTGATAAAATAAAATTTACACCAAGAGTTTGAACCCCATCAATGGGGTCTCTGAGTGCCTCTGAGACCTCTGAGTGTGTAACTCACTAGAAAGTGCATACATATGCAGAGCAGGCATACATAAAAATTTTCATAGTTTTATAGTCTTCTTCCATTCAGATTTACATTGTCCTACTCCTCAATCCTAATAACTTGTACTAGTAACTGCCTGCACAGTCAGATTACTTATCATATTAACTGATTCACATCTTACATATAATGCAGGTGACATCAATGAGTGTGACAAAGAGAGGAATATAGATATTAGATTATTAATCTTTTTGACAATGACAAAATTTTTCATAAATTATGGTGTTTGCAACTAGGCACACAAGTCTTGTAAGCAATGATGTAAACAGCCCAAGATAATTGTGCTGTAAACTAAAATGCAACATATTAGTACAAAATACTATGTATTTCTCAATGAAGGTATCCCTCACTAGTTGGACTACCTCCCCTGCGAATGCATACTTAGTGTTTTTTTGGAATTGGATTATAAGCCAGTTTTTTTTGTTTTTAGCTTTTATTTACAGCTTTTTAAATCCTCACTTTTTCTTACTTTTCTCACATTTTCAAATTACAAGTATATTTTAGCACACTTTTAGCAAAAAAATTTCAACTAAAAACTAAATAAGTTGTTCCCAAACGGACAGTTAGAAGATTTAGTTGAAAGAGCTGCTCCGGTGCAATTACACACCCAACAGACTAATGTGACAAGTCTGAAATCAGTGAATTATGCATGCACAGTCACTTCTAAAAGCTTCAATTTTTTAATTCTTTATTTTTCTGTTAACTTTCACGAATCCTATTTCTTTTTTTTTTGATAAGTAAGACTTAATATATATACGAAGGGCTACTCTAAGCAAAAAACAAAGAGCAACCCAAGAGAATACAAGAGAAAGAAACCAAAACCAAAAAAGGAAGAAGAACCAAACAACAGAAAATTACAAAAGCGAGAGGGAGCTAAGAAAGGAAGGGAGAGAGTCACTAGTCGTGAGTCTCCAAGCCCTAGACCAATCATAAAGAGTCCCGCTAAAAAAAGCAAGCAGCTGATCACCGGTACTTTCCATATCATCAAAAGTCCGCCGATTACGCTCCTTCCAAACACACCAAAGGATACCCAACGGAACTAAGTTCCAAATCCGAGAAGAGTGCTTCCCCAACCAATTCCACCAGCCTAACAGCACATCAGAAATCGAACTAGGAGTAACCCAAGACACACCAAAAGTTCTAAAGGCAAAACTCCATAAACGATAGGCCAACTCACAATGAATAAGTAAGTGATCTACCGTCTCTCCACAAAGACGACACATAATGCACCAATCCACAAACTCCAATCTCCTCAATCTCAAATTATCTCCCGTTAGGATCTTATTCCAAGCTGCACACCAAACAAAGAAGGAAACTCGCCTAGGGGCTTTTGCTTTCCATATAGTTTTCCAAGGAAAGACAATAGAGGGAGAATTCCTTAACTTATTATAAAACGACCGAACAGAAAATTCCCCATTAGGCTTTAACTTCCATCTCATCCGGTCTCCAACATCTATTGGAGGAGAATTAGCTCCCAATAAACGAAGGAAATGCAGCCCTTCCTCCATCTCCCAATCCTCAAAATCTCTAATAAACGAAGGAAATCCTATTTCTCCCCCAGGAGATCTATGCAAAAACACTTTTTTTATTGGGAGGATGAATGTTTTCAAAATTCAAGAGCTATGAAGGCTTTTTTTATGGTTTGTGTGATGCAACCTTCTCCTAGGTGTGACACCAAAGAACCAAGGTGTGATGATTAGGAAGTCTAGGTGGGATGCCTAGAATTTATATTTTAATTTTATTTTATTATTCACGGTTACTGTTCAGAACACTATTCATAGCAACCCAAACCTGATTCTTCTCCTTTGTTTCATCCCCAAACCCTACTAATCCTTGTCCCCTTTAGAAACCCTATAATTCCTATTATTTTCTAGCCTATTCCCCACCAAAACCTAACCCTAAACCCTCAAAACAGAAGTGTTACTAGATCTGCCCCAAGAGTTCTAAATCAGGTTTTGTTTGTTCCCCTTGTCCTACATCAACAAACATTCTACATAAAAAAACAATATTTAATAATGAAAATATCAATACAGAAAAAGGAGATTAGAAAACTTGCAACCAACTAATTCAAAAAAACGAAGTTCTTAGATGCCCATTCAAAATTGAGCCACTACACCCTTTCTTTCACTTTTTTTTTTTTTTTAAAAAAAAAATTTTAAATAAAATTAGAAAAATATCTTAAATGTAGTTTCACTCGGTTAAGTTGGTAGAACAACATATAATCATGGAAACCAACAAAAGTTAGAAATCAAGTTATCTGACAAAATCAGTATATTGCAACTACAAAGCCATATAGAAAAGAGAATCATTTAAACCCACCAACAACAGCAGACTTATTTATATATTTAAGTTCGACCTAACAAACTAATAAGATTCCACCCCAAATTTCAAAGTTCATTTTCAACTTTACATTTCCTAATACAATTTTTAAAATTAAAATAAAAATAACTAAAAGATGTGAAGTAACCATATATGAATTCACATTTCAAATACAATTGGAAAATAACTTCCATATTACAAGTTATTTATGAATCTACACTTGGATATCAAATCAAACAAATTTAAGCCCACAAGAAACCAGCCTACATGCAGCAGATGTTACATATAAACTTCTTTGCTGCTCATTCAAGTTATTTCCAAAACTCGCTAAACCACAAGCACAATTTTCCATCAATGAAACTGTTCTAAGTAGGTAGTTAGCATAGAGAGTTCATGACTAGTGGATATAATAGACCAAAATAACCTATGTCTATTTTGCATGAGCAAATCAATCAACCTTCAAAACATCTCAAAGGTCAGCGCACCACAGAATAAAGAAAGATATTAAATTCATAAATTCAACGATCCACACTCTGTTTGTTTCACCATAAATGTTTTCTGGAAAATGGTTCATTTTCCAAAGAGCCTTTTCTAAAAAACTGTATCATTTTCTAGTGTTTGGTAACGTTCTTGAAAATGAGCTTGAGAATGTTTTCTGGTGTTTGGTATGGAAATTTTTATTTTTATTTTTTATATTTTTTGTGTAATCTAAAACATGTGTATTATGTAAACCAACTAATGTAATCAATATAAATAAATTAAATAAAAAAACCAAGGATGAATTTGGTTTTCATACTAAAATTTTGACAATAGATACAATCAAAATTAGTTGTCAAATTTTCATGATCCCTACCACTCAACTTGCTCAAATATATGGACAGTAACGTCCATACATACATACATACATCCATATATATATTTACCATTTGTTTATATACACAAAATTGATATAGGAATACATCTTTAATAAGTATAAATAACAATAACTTTTAATTGTCTATTCTTTTTACTGGTACACTAATTGTCTACTATGGTCAACCACAAGTCTTTAATATTACTGGAAATTATGTATTTATGTAATGTATCTACATAGTATATTATTAATGAATAGTATCTGCATAATGTATCTACCAACAAATACATTTCGCCTAAACAATTATTATTCATTATATAACAATATTATTAATTTAATGTAAAGATTTTCCTATGTAAAAGCAATTTAGAGCCGGCACTATGTTTAAAATTTTCATCTTTTACTTCATTCATTCTTTCTTCTTCTTTTTTATTTTTTATATTGTTTTAGCACTTTTATGTGCAAAAAAGAACAACTTGGAATCCATCAAACCAAAAATTTCTTAGAGAAAAAAAAATTAAAATCAAGTTTGAAATTCAAAGTAAAGAATTGAGATTTTAGTAGAAAAAAATGAAATAATTACCGCTGCAAATATGTTCTTCTTTGCAAGTTGGTAGAGAAGAATGAAATAATTACTAAGCAATGAGAGGAGAAAAAATCTAATCAGATTACTGTGTTATAAAGGGGAAGAGAAACATGGAGAGAGAGAGAGAGAGAGAGATCTATAGAAGAGGGAGACCAGTGTTAGTGATAGTGAGGGTGTGAGAAAAAAAAAAGGAAAAGGGAAGAGAGAAAGAGAGTAAGAGAGTGTACCGTGAGAGAGATTGTTTTCCAAAAAAAAATTTTGGAAAACAACCTATAGAAAACAAGCCTTATTTTTATTAGAATTTTCCATTGACTAAAGATAGTTTTCCATTGGCCAGTTTTTTTTGTGCTACCAAATACTGGAAAATGTGAAAAACTATTTTTACAGAAGGTTTTCCAGCAAAACAAACAGAGCGCCAGCAGCAAATTATAATCAACAAACTGTAGATGTCCTACCAGAGGAATGAACAAACATAGTTTCCATACAAAAAGAAACAACTCAAAAAGACAAAGAAGACATCTTAAGAGCAGTTAATTGGATGTGTATACATAACCACTCCAAGGTTTAGAATATATCTACCTTTACTGACACTACGCCCAAGATTGTTATTTATACGCAATGGATCAATAACATTAAAATGTTTGGAAACAAAGGGTTGCCCCTGATTTTCTTGACCACCAGGGAAAACAGCATATCTTGTGATACAATAATCTAGAAACGATTTGCTGAGTAGTAACTCTCCACCATCTTTTCGAGGAGATTCAGCTGCAAATATTCCAGATAAAGATAATTTGTTGGAAAACATTGGGAAAATCTGGGTTCACTATATTGAATATTTAGAAAAGAACCTTCCAAGCAACTTAAACATACCTGTTACATCTGGAAGTGAACTAATGCGTACAGGACCCCATACGCTAACACAAAAATTGTCCCAATCAAACTTACTAAAGAACTCCAAAAAACGGTAGAGGACCTGCACATGCAAAGTATAAACTTCCAGATGGCTGGATGTAGAAATACAACAAATAAAATACAGAATCTACTCGTGGTCACCTCAAGTGGTCCAGCAAAGGAATTATTGAAGACATGAAATATGTAAAGAACCAAGGTTTCCAAGGCATAAGTTGAGATAAGCCCATGGTGAGCACCCAGGATCCGGCTTTCATAATAACACCAAGCCTTGATCAATATAATGCTACGCTTGAATAAATGATTTTGCTTTATCAAATCATCAACCTAAAGAACCAGAAACTACAAATCAGTGAAGAAACCACAAACATCATCACAGTATTTTTCATGAAGAAAAAAATTGTGCAGAGTTCTGGAAATTAAGTACTCACCTGCTCAAGGAAGCAAAGAGTGCACAACCCACCAAGCTGGTTGAATGATATGTCTACCACGATATTTTCCACAAGACATTTTATTATCTTTACCTAAAAATATTTGAAGAAACAATACCAAAAGCTAAATACTTATATGACAAAACAATCCAGAAAGCTAAACACTATGAGTAAAATCCCAGAGCAAAAATACAAAATAATAATAATAATAATAATACTAATAATGTATATTATATGTTATATGTTATAAGGAACATAATCTAAAGCTATATGGAAATAATAATAATAATAATAATAATAACAATAAATAACAACCAACGACAACACTAATTCAGGAAATAATAGCATGTACTAAGTAAGAAAGCTTACCAATTCATGAAAATCCAGAAAATAGTTTATTGGGCCAATAATCATTAACTATACATATATATACACAATCTTCAATCCATGCCATAAGAGGTCAGGCCTTAGTGGACTAGCATGTGTCTTCCATTAAAAGTGATAGGTCACAAGTTCTAGTCTAGGAATCAGCCTCTCCAAAAAAAATAATTTGAGGGTAAGCCTGTCTACCATGGCCTCTTCCAGACTCCACAAAAGTGGGACCTTTGTGCACTAGGTACAATTCTTGTTTTATTCCCAAGGAACATAAAATGATAAGCATCCTAAAACTAAAGTCAATGGGTTGGGAGGTTAAGGATTCACTGTTGACTTGGAAATTAAAAGAGAAGGCCTCAATTATATTCTCATGGTTAAATCATGTAATTATAGATATTGCGGTGAGCTGATATGTATGAAAAAGCATATCAATTGTCCTCAGGTTGTCCCAAACGTCTGAATATGCCCAATAATGATGGGTCTCCAAATATGAATCCATTCATTCCCTAGATGCTAATAAATGATAAAGTTACAGATTACCCCATCACAGGATATGGCAACATGGAAATTCTTGAAAAATCCGGACACTATACCACGGGGACATGGCAAGTGAAAAATATATTTATATATTTTTGAGAATATTTTATGTTTAATTATGGAAAAAGGAAAAATAAAGTAGAATACTAGAATATTGCAAACAATTATTGAGGTAAAAAAAGAAGCAGATTTCTCCATTTTATAGACCAGCATGTTGGGAAGAAAATGTTGGGGCCCCGCGCGGGGGGGGGGGGGGGGGGGGGGGGGTGGGTGCGGAAGCAATTTCAAATTGCCAGCACATGGCCAAGGTTGGTAACATTTGGACCGTCCATCCTCCCTCCATCATTTTACTTTTTCCACATTAGGTACATACAAACCAAAACCATAAACAAAAAGAAAGCAGCAGCCCAAAGCTACCTCCATCACTCAACTCAAAAAAGGGGAGGGGCATCCTTCCAAATACAATCAACAACAACCTCCAAGAAAACACTGGGGATCAGGGGTCCTTCAATGAGGAGTGCTTGTTGAAGAGCAGACAAGCACCAAGGAGTATACAGATAAGCTTCAAGCAAGATCAAGTGAGAGAGGGAGAGAGAAGATTGAGTGGTGGAATTTTTTTTCTTATACTTTTTTTTTTAAATTTTCGTGTTCCATGTTGAGACCATAGCCTGACGGTATCCAAAATAAAAAAAAAAAAAATTTTCCCTCCCGACATGCATGCAAGCATTTCCCTAGTATATAATGTTCAACAGACATGCTAGGAATTTTGTCATTTCTGTGCTTCTGAGTGTTCCTATTTCTCAAAATTTTGCGATTGCTAATTCCATAAGCTACGTAGCACAGATTCAGGAAGCACAAAATAAGGATTTCTTCAAAATAAGCTTCTACAAATGGATTACTTAGACTATACTACCAAACAAACATAATACAGCTTTTCTTACACTCAAAAAGAAAAAAATTTATTAATGTCATCAATAATCCTCTGCAATCAAAAATTAATCATGCATTTCACTTACCAAGAAAATGGAAAGGAAGAGCAGTTTGATTAAACATCTAAAATGTATGATTGCATCATCTCAGTGTTACACTCACACAATAAAAATGGGTAAAGATAGAACCCTATATACAAACAATGTTGGTTTTCTTAATGGTGGGAGATGGCACATTTGCTGCCACAGCTTCTGGGGCTATCGCTGATGCCTAATGGATACGTTTGAGGCTCCACTGTTTCCCCAAATAATTCTCTGCTAGTCTATAATGATTATTCCTAGAACAATTTTTTGTGTTCACTTTACATATAAATTCAGAAATCAATTCTACAAGTTTGAGTTATCATTAGAATGCAAAAATTTTATTTGCATCGATAAATTCAGATAAGCAACCACCATCACATCATTTTACACACACACAAATATATATATATATATATATGTATATATATTTACAAATATGAGTGTTATTTTCTTTTATGATTATGCACCATATTCTTTGATAAAATATGCAGGTGGACTAGGAAAATCCTTCCTTTCTATAGCCAACTTAATTTCATAAACATCTCAAATTAAAAATTATACAATACGCTTTTAATGGAATTGGCAATAAAGTCAAAACCTTAAGAAGTAGGCAATAAAAAACACGATGAGACAGAAGATCCAATAATAGTAAAGACATTAAGAATACTGAGAGGGACATACTTCTGCCTGAATGTACTGAACCTCTTTAACATGGAATTCAGCATTCTCATTCTTTTCCTCATTCTCCAGCATATCACGGACTTGATGAGCCCATGATTCCTTCATATTTTGGTTCTTACCAAAGGCTGTTAAGTCAATGTCTCCATCAGGCAAATAAGTCTTGAGGGGCACCGACCCAAAAGTGAACACCTGTAGACAAAGATCATTATTTGAAGTAACGGTAACGAGGAACAATGACAACAATATAAAAAATGAAAGCGCACGTGTTTCTACTCTGCTAAAAGAACAAACAGCAATGCATATCACACAACCACTAGCATATGTCCACGTCTACTTAAAAAGGGTTGTACCCAGTCCCACTTTTGCAGGGTTTCAGAAAGGTGATTCGTATGAGCCCTTAACCAAATTATTATTATTTATTTATTTAAAGAGACTGAATTCGAAACTAGAAAAATGTGACATTTCACCCTTTTTTTTTCCCCCACGAATTCAGTTCCACAATTGCAGTCAATCAAAAGTCAAATTAACATCCATCTCCAAATACTACTTCAGAGTCCTCAGATAAAATAATTTGATGGATTCTCTCCCCTAGTGTCTTTATTGGTCAAAATGCATTCATTACTTTTCAAATTTTATCAAATGCTAACTTATCCATCTCAAAATTCTTACTCAACCAAAAAGCATTATTAATTTACACAAAGGTAATTCACTCAATAAAAAAAAAAAAAAAAAATTTTAATAAAAAAGCTAACAAATTAGTCAACAATGCATTTGGGCAAGTAAGTAGTACCTCACAAGGGAAGCATTTACGGATGAGGCGTTGGACATAATGGGCGACAGCATTTCTGCGGCGTTCAGAAGGCAGGTTAGGCTGAATGCAAGCAATAAGCTCTGCAGTCCTCTCCTCGGCCTTCAACCATCGGTCCGAATCACCATCACCGAGCACTCGCATCACAGACCTGGCTTCATTCGGCAGCAGGCCGTTTGGCAATAGCCCACTTCCTGTCTCATCATGTTCGCCCATGCAACCAACCCTAAAGCCTTCTCTCTCTCTCTCTCTCTCTCTCTCTCTCTCTGTCTCTCTCTCAAAACCCCAGACTCTTTTGAGGAAAAAATACAATACAAATTGACAACAGGTTTTTTACTTATACAAAAACAAACAATGGTTAGTACTGTAAAGACAACCAAATATATGGGGAAAGATCGTCAAAAAAATTGAAAATCTACAAGCTAAAAATATAAACCCTAGATGATGAAGACGAAGATTGGTAATTGATAAATCGGAAGAATGGTTGCTGAGGTGTCGTCGAATCAATAATAAATATGAGAAGTTAATTAAAGGGTGGGGCGAGGGAGAGAGAGAGTGTGGAGGAGAGAGAGAGAGAGAGGTTTATTTGCGAATGTTAAAAGATTAGAAGGAGTTGGGGTGGGGGGGGGATCAAAGAATTTAGGTTTTGTTTGTTAGAGAATAAAGGTTGATTGAGGAGCGATGATACAGATACAGGTGGTGGTTTATGTGCATTTGAAGAAGAAGGGAGTAGTGTGGTGTGTTTGAATGAGAAATTTATTGGTATGGAATGAAAGGATGGATGATGGATTACAGAAGCTGTGTGTTGCCTTGAGAGAGAGAGAGGGTGCAAGGGCATTGGCAATTATTAAAAAAATTAAATATCATGAAAAATGATTTGCTCTTTCTACCTAATGGGTCTTTAATGGGCCTTTTTTTGTTTTTTTAGATATCGGGTTCATGATCTGCATGTGTATGAATTGGAAGCCTCAGTTATAATATCGTTGTTAACTGGTGGCCCTTTTCGATTGAGAGGATGGAATAGAGTAGACTAGAGTAGAGTAGAGTAAATCAAAATTAGTCTATTTTTAACCAATTTTACTTTACTTCTCTCTGCTCCTCCTCTATCTCCATTCAATCCAAACAAGCCCTAAAAGAATATATACGTCTTTTGGATTTGAAGATTTTGTTCCCATTATAAATGGAGTAATTCTGTTGCATACATTTTATTAAAAAAAAAAAAAAAGCTATTGCATTCATAATAATTTTCACTATTTGCCACATAGTTAAGTTGGCAAATTTTTTTTTTACACATTTGAACTCACAATTAACATAACTTTTTACTTGCTATTAATAACTTTCTATTTCTATAGTTTTCAATGGCCTCAAACATCAATCAAACAAACAAAATGCTCTTGCTAGCTAGAAAAGATACATATCTGTGGTGTCCACATGTGGCTCTTGCCTCAAAATTCTCTAGGTGGCTTTCGCCCTTGTCTCAATTTCTTCTAGTCTGGGTGTCTTACGCCTCTGTCTTAATCTCTTCTGTTCTAGGTGTCTAAGTGTACATGTTCAATCCCAAGAAGGATAGGTACTTAAATTCTAGTGTCCTCTCTTTTGGTATCAAAAGTTCCTAAGAACTTGTGTTTGCATGTTCAATTCCTGAAGGATATGTGCACAAAGCCTAATGTCTTCTTATGGTTATGGTAATCTCTCTATAAGCTTGGTGAAAAACTTGCTCAAGGAGTTTTCCAAACATTATGGGGCTTACTTGTAGTTTCCTATCTCCAAGGGGCAAATCTTATGCAAATTTTGGTTCACTAGGGAGTTCTATATATTCTCTAGATTTCTTGAGGGCTTCTATGTAAATTCTATCCTTCTCGACTCACTGGGAGTTTCTTGGAAGCTCATCGACTCACTAGGGAGTCGTCTTGTCATCCCTAATATTTGGGAGTAATTCTATAATTTTTAATGCCATTTGATCCATTAGGGAAGGTTCAAGATTTTTCTGATTTTATTCTTCTCTTGGGGGTCCACTTGGGATTACTTGTGATCTTCTAGACTTTTGGGGAATTTTATGTATATTCTAAGGTTTCAGGATTTTTTTTATAACTAAACTACACATAATTTAGCCACTGGGTATCTTTCCCGCCTCTTCATTTCCCAACAGTTACCAACCATTTCTTTTTCTTTTTATTCTCTTCATCTTTCTCATTTCTTCATTTCTCTCTAACTCTTCAACTCCCTCATTTTCTCCATAGAAACCTTCAGCCTCTCTCTCACTTCTGCAATTCTGCATCCATCCTTCAAATCTAAAATCTCTCTCTCTCTCTCTCTCTCTCTCTCTCTCTCTCTCTCTCTCTAAAAAATTATCTCCAAAACTCAAATGGCTTTAAAGACTTCCTACATTCTCTTCAGTGATACCTTTAATCTGACCTGCTAGATTGGGGCCATGAGGCTCCAGAAGTTTCCTCCATTGCTCTATAGGCCAGAGGAACACATCTAGCAATGTACAGCTCATATTGGTAAGTTTTTCAAAATATTTCTCATTTTCAATTTCTCCTATGATCTTCAGTTTTAATTTATTTTTGGACCTATAAATGCTCTAGTTTTGTTGTGGGAAGGGTTTAGATGAAAACATAGTGTCTTACGATAGGTAGGAACATGTCTAGGATGAGTTTTGATCTAAGGGGGGGGGGGGGGCGAGAATAGCGATGAACACATTTTGGTTTCATCCATATGTATGCATGCCTCGTGTATTCGTGTGTATGCTTTGGCCATGCGTGTGCATACAACGTGCAAGTGTGGGCGCAAATGCCTGCGATCGACTTTTTGGTGAGTACGCCAAGGGTAGACCATGGCGGAGGGTGTAAATGGAGTAGTCACCTAGTTTAGGTTTAAGAGCCATAAATATATCGGCTTTTGTGGAAGGACTAATCTTTGCTCGAGCATGTGTCTGGAGTTTAGGTATAGCAATGGGAAGGTGTTATGCACCCAACCCTAACTGACCTGTGGGTCGGTTTCCACTCATTGTGTTCCTAGTCTTAATCTCATTAAAGGCAAATTTAGCATGTTATTCTAACTCACACACACTTTAACATGCATCGAAAGGCAAACAATCATAGCATAATCACCCTCAAGCCTAGCATTCATCTATCATGGCATCAAGCATATACTACCAAGGGCAGAAACATCACAAGGCAGATCTGGATAAGACATCTAAACATTCAAATCAACAAAACTAAATACGTGTTCATGTGATTATGCATGACTTACCTCATTGCATTACAACACTTATGCATCAATGCATGTTCATGGCTTTCAAGCAATCTAAAACCCTAATAAATATCAAAGAGATAAAACAAACAAGACAAAACAAAAACAAAGAAACTTAAAGATATATAAACTTATGTTAAACAGAGGCTAAAAGGTATAAAGAAAACAAGAAAAGACCAAACAGAAATTGATGATGCGAAGAAAATCAGTAGGCTAGATGCTTTGGATTAGAGAGGGCTCACGGTTGCCTTGATAGCCTGAAAAAGAAAGAAAAGTGATCGAAGGTGACCGGGGTTGCCGGCCAATAACCCTCCAATGACAAAGTCAGTTTTTCTCTCAATTATTTTCTAAGTTCCAACTTTTTAGGAATGATTTCACCTACCTTTTCTTGGTCTGAACCAACGTTTATATAGTGTTTTAAGAGTGGTTATTGGATTTGTAACCTCCCCTTGATTTGAGGAGGTTTGTATTTGAATATAACTTCCTCAATTGTTTAGGAGTTACCCTTTTGTGCGCAACGGTCACTAGGGGTTACTCGTATAATACGGAGACATTTTACATATTCATAAATTTTTCAAGTGCTCACGTATCGTCCATAATTCCTCGTCTTGAGCACGTCAAGGCAGCTTACCTCGTCTTGAGCACGTCAAGACAGCTTACCTCGTCTTGAGCACGTCAAGACAGCTTACCTCGTCTTGAGCACATCAAGACAGCTTACCTCGTCTTCAGCACCTTGCTCGTCCTAGACGATCTCCATGGACAAAATTGGAGTTATATTTTATCATACCACATCAGTTGCCCCCTTGTCCATAGGTCGTCTAGGATTCACATCCACTAACGCCGTTAATTGGACAGGCGTCCTTATGTCAGCTATTGTAGGTGCCACTTGTCATGATTTAACTAGAGACCAATCATGTTAGCTCGTTTTCCGAGAGACGTGTCATTTGTCGCTTATTGGCTAGTTGCGTCGCTTCTTGTACTGGGGTCAATGCCTATAAATAGTAGAATTCCTTCGCTACCCTCCTCATTTTCTCAAATTTTCTTCCTCGACCTCCCTCGTCTTAGCGCCTCGTCTTAGCGCCTCGTCTAGAAGTTTCCTGCGTCAATAGTCTTCTCTCGTCTAGTTCCAGGTATTTTCTTGAATCTTCGTCCTCAGGTTTTAAGTTTCTTCCTTAAACATGTCTAAGGTAGTCCTTTCCTCGTCTAGCGATAATACTGTCAAAGCTATAGACGAGTACCAAGATCCAAGTAGTTTTAGTGGTTCCAGTGATAGTTCTAGGAGTAGCTATAGCAGTAGTGGTGGGAATACCATAGACGAGTATACGTCTGATGTCCCAGGGGTTCCTTTAGAGGTATTTAGGGAACAACATAGGACGAGGGTCAAGTCTGGTTCTAGGGCTGGCACAAGTGCTCCCTCATCTTCTGCTCCAGACGAGGAGGAGGAGGTAGTTTACACTTGTGTTGTAGGGTTGGACCTTCTCACGACGAGGTACCAAATCCCTGATAGCTTAAACCCTAGGCTACCTGTCCGTGACGAGTGGTGTTGTCAACCCCGTTTTGGTGTTGGCATTTACGAGGCCTACCTCCTAGGGGGTTTGAGGTTGCCTCTCAATGCCTTCGCCAGGGAGTTGCTTTCTAGATTAGGTTTAGGTATATGTCAATATAACCCCAATGCATAGAGGTTGATAGTAGCCATGCAAATTTTGTGGAGGGAGGTTTTTGAGGGGAACCGTCCTCTTACCGTGGACGAGTTCCTCTTCAGTTATAAACCCTCCGAAATTAACCAGTCTCTTGGTTTTTATCAATTCACAGCCAAAGGGAAAGATTGTAGATTGATTAAGTCATTAGTCACGTTAGACAGAAACTGGAAGACGAAGTTTTTCTTCATCTCTGGTTTCTGGGCTAGACGTCCTAGTGACATTGACAAGGATCCGTTCCCTCCTTATACAGGAGAGATAGGGAACCTTCGTCCTGAAGGTATGTGTTTGTCTTTATATTTGTTACACTCGTCTTTGATTATGATCGTCTAACGCGCTTTTTGTTTCATTTTGTTTTGAAGGTGTTAGACGACCCCATTTGGATAGGTTCCATTAGGAACGAGTCCAAAAAGCTCGTCTTTACAGCGACAAGACTTTTCACTTTTTGGTTACCCTACAGCGTCTTGCCACTTGGGGTCTAGGTCCTAACCCTTCAGACGAGGCAATTGCCCACAAAGTTACTATCAGAAGACGTAAGTTTTCTCCCTTTCGTCTTCTCTTTTGTTTTTTTTTTTTTTTTACTGACGTCTTTACTTGTAGGGATGGCGACGATGAAGCAAAACAAAGGCAAGGACGCGGTGGACGAGGGAACTGGGCCTAGAGCTAAGTCCCATCCTCGTCCAGCTTCTGGCGATAAGAGGAAGAGCCTTTCTTTAAGCGTAGACTTGGGAAACCTCCCAAGTAGGTGCAAAGATAAGAAGGCCAAGCACAAGTCGTCCAAGCCTTAAGAAGTCCAAGCTAAGGATCCTGGCTCTCTTCTCGTCCCTCCCAGCCATCCTGTTCAGATCTTAAATGTTGAGCCTGAACTTCCTCCACCTGTCCCGTCTAAAGTTGAAGTCCCAACCTTGTCTCAACCTTCTTACCAAGTTCCTCACAATCTTCTTGAGAACGAGGACTTGGCTTGGGAGAAGTTTGAGAAGGTTGTAACAGACAAGGATGTGACGGCGTGCTACAACATGTCGTTGAAGGACTTTGAGCGTTCTGGCGTTCACGATCTTTTCAAGGTATGTAGGTTTTATATGTTTGTCTCATTTTACTATTAGCTTATGTATGCATTATAATAAAGCTTTGATTTATGCAGGCAATGTCTAAGTTCATCGCCGCGTCTAGGCAGGCAACTGAACTAGACAAGACAAGGGTGCTGTTGGAGAAAACGGTCCAAAAAGGAAGGGACGAGTCCAAGAGGTGGGCAGAGGTAGCAGCTAAGGCCAAGGACGATGCGGATAACTTGCAAATCCGCGTCGTTGAGCTGGAGACTGAAGTCCATGAGAAGGACGATCGTCTTTCCTTCCTTCAAAAGAGGAATGACGAGCTAGAAGCCCTTCTGGAGAAAGCTAAAGGAGATGCCATCGCAGAGTTCAAGGCGTCCAAAGAATTCACTGATTCAATGGACGCCAACTATGCAGCTGGCTTCGAAGATTTTAGGATGGATGCCGTGGAAAAATTCCCCAATGTGGACTTCAGTTCTATCAAGCTCAACCTTGGTAGGGCATCCACAAGCTCCCTCGTCCAGACCAGCTCTGAAGATATTAACGTGGAGGACGACGCTACCACCTTGCCACCTTAAGACGAGCCCAATGCCAACACTCCATCCGTTTGAGATGTCTCTGCTTTGATGTAATTTGCTTTGTTGTTGTTGTTTTGTTTTGTTTTTTTTTTTTTTTTATATTGAAATGTATTTGAGTACAATCATCTCGTCTAGAGTGTTATAGACGAGTTCATTAACAATTGTCTTAAGGCTTAATTTATGTAAGGGTTTTTGGACGATGGTCGTCTACCCTTTTTCTCTATTTCAATAAATGTTTATTTTTATTCATTATTTGTTTTTGTATGGACGTGCTTGCCCTTTTTATTATTGTCGTGATTGAAATTTGCATATTTCTTAAGTATTAAAGGATCGTCCTTATACTTTTCTCATGGACGATATTATTGGCTCATCTATATGTGTTTCTATGGACGAAGTGATGATAGCTTTGTCAGACGTTTCTTTCATCCATAGGCTTGGCATATTTGCCCCGTCCATAGGCTTGGTTTTCGCCTCGTCCATAAGCTTTTCTTTGGCCTTTTATCAAGGACGTTTTCTAGCGTTTGACTCGTCCTAGAGCACCTATGTCTTGGTCAGATGCTCGTCCATGGACTTGTAATTTTTGTGCCTTAGCTTCACTTTATCCTCGTCTTGAGGAAAGCTTGTGAACGTTACATCCCTACGTCCAAGGATTTTTCATTTGTCTTAAGATTTTGCCCCCCTCGTGGGTTTTACCATGGGAGTTAGATTCTATGTATTAAATACATTGCAAATCCAAACTATATCATTACATAAGCATTGTTCACAAACATGGCACCTGCTTAGAAGCTAGTGCATTATGAAAGTACTTAGGAAAATACTTAAAATACATAACCTCGTCTTTCACAATTTGTCCGTAGACGGTGCAAAAGTTTAAGAACTAGTGCACCTTTATTCTTAGTACACACCATAGCAGTAATAAGAACACAATAGTAGATATTATTGAACACAGTAGTAGAGTTGTCCATCATTGTAACCTCGTCCTTGATTAGCTTCGTCCAAGACCATTACTGATAGTACCTTCGCAGGTGCTCCACATTCCAAGGATGCTCCAGCTTTCGTCCGTCCAGAGCTTCCAAGTAATATGACCCCTACCTCTTGCAATTGACTACCCTGTATGGTCCTTCCCAATTGGGTCTCAATTTTCCATGAGCTGGGTTCCTAGTTGCCAATGATACTTTTTTGAGAACGAGGTCCTCTACGCTGAAGCGCGTGGGTTTCACCATGGCATCATGCTGCCTGGCCATAAGATTCTTGTATTTTGCTGTCCTTTGCTCCGCATCCATCCTTACCTCATCAATAAGATCGAGGTCAAGACGAAGCAGTTCTTCATTTTCCTTCTCCTGATATTTTATCACTCGATGGTTAGCCATATGAACTTCTGCCGGTATGACCACTTCACTTCCATAAGCTAACTTGAAGGGAGTTTCTCCTATAGGGGTTCGCACAGCTGTTCTGTAGGCCCAAAGAACGCCTGGTAACTCGTCTGGCCATATCTCCTTTGCCCCCTCAAGCCAAGTCTTGATGATTTTCAGTAAGGAACGGTTTGCTACCTCTGCTTGTCCATTTACTTGTGGGTGGGAGGGTGAGGAGTAATGATTTTTTATTCCAAAATGCTCACAGAAGTCCCTGAACGGTGTGTTGTCAAATTGTCGTCCATTGTCCTATACCAGCACCCTAGGTACTTCGAATCTACACAGAATATTCTTCCAAACAAAATTCTTAATGTTTTGTTATGTAATTCTTGCAAGGGGTTCAGCCTCCACCCACTTAGTAAAATAGTCAATCCCTACTACCAAAAACTTCATTTGTCTGGTTCTTGAGGGGGAAGGACCTAGGATATCCAGTCCCCATTGCGCAAAAGGCCACGGGGCCATCATCGGGGTCTGGTACTCCGACGGCTGTCTAGGAACGTTGCTGTAGCGCTGACATTGGTCGCACACCTTGACATAAGCCTTAGCATCTGCCTGAACCATGGGCCAGTAGTAGCCAGCACGAATGATCTTATGGACGAGTGATCTTGCCCCTAAGTGATTCCCACATGCTCCTTCATAAACCTCCCTCAAAACATAATTAGCTTCGTCCGGAGCTAGGCACCTTAGGTAGGGTTGAGATAAGCCTCGCTTGTAAAGCACTTCATTTATAAGGACGTACTTTGCAGCCCTAACCCTTAGCTTCCTAGCTTCGTTTTTGTCTTCCGGAAGCTTCCCATCCTTTAGATAGATTACAATTGGACTCAGCCAATTTTCTTCTCCTCTAATTTGCTGTATTTCCGAGAGGTCTATGCTCGGCATGTATTGGACTTTGCCATACTCGTCCATAACTCCGCCTACCGATGCCGCTCTCGCCAACGCATCTGCTTACATGTTTTCCTTTCTCGGGAGTTGAACAAAACTCACTTTTGAAAACTTTTTCACAAGCCTCCTCACTTTGCTGAGGTATCTCTTCATTCGATCTTCCTTGGCATCACACATTCCATTCACTTGGTTGATGACTAGCTGAGAATCTCCTCTGACTATTACCGACTCTGCTCCTAAGGACTTAGCCAATTCCAACTCTTTGAGTAGTGCTTCATATTCAGCTTCATTGTTGGTAGTTTGGTACTGTAGACGGGCTGCATACTCCAACTTATCACCCTTTGGGGACTTAAGTATGACTCCAATCCCTCCTACGTACATCGTTGATGACCCATCCACGTTGATAATCCACCTTCTTGTTCGCTCGTCCTTGACCAGCTCGTCTTGGCTTGGAGTGAACTCCGCAATGAAGTCTGTCAGCGCCTGCACCTTGATTGCATTTCTTGGCTAGTACCTGACATCAAATTCACTGAGTTCCACTGCCCATTGGACTAGTCGTCCTGCAGCTTCCAATTTGTTCATTGCTTTCCTTAGGGGATGATCCGTTAAGACAATGATGACATGAGCTTGAAAGTAGTGTCTCAGCTTCCTTGAAGCCGTGACCAAGGCAAAGGCTAACTTCTCCATCATTGGGTACCGTCCCTCCGTTCCTCTAAGTGCCCGGCTGGTATAGTATACCGGTTTCTGCACTCGTTCTTCTTCCCTTACCAGCGTGGAACTTATGGCATGCGGGGATACTGCCAAATACAAATACAGCTCTTCGCCAGTTACGGATGGACTTAGCAACGATGCCTTTGTGAGGTAAGTCTTCAAATCTTGGAAGGCCCTTTGACACTCGTCCGTCCATTCAAACACCTTCTTGAGGACTTTAAAGAACGGTAAACACTTGTTAGTAGCTTTCGAAACAAACTTGTTGAGGGCTGTAACTCGTCCTGTAAGGGACTAGACTTCTTTGATGTTTTTCTGCAGTTCCATGTTAAGTATTTCTTGGATCTTATCTGGATTTGCCTCAATGCCTCTATGTGAAACCATGAACCCCAAGAATTTCCCTGATGAAACCTCGAAGGCACACTTGCTTGGATTAAGTTTCATGTTGTACCGTCGTAGTGTGTCGAAGGTCTCTTGAAGGTCGTCCAGATGTTTTTCCTCGTCCAAACTTTTTACCAGCATATCATCAACGTAGACCTCTACATTTCTTCCAATTTGAGGATGAAACATTTGGTTCACCAGCCTCTGGTAAGTTGCCCCTACGTTCTTCAAACCAAAAGGTATTATCTTGTAGCAAAACAATCCTTGGCTGGTGATGAATGAAGTCTTCTCTTGGTCCGCCTTGTCCATCCTTATTTGGTTGTAGCCTGAGAAAGCGTCCATGAAGCTTAGCAACCTGTGACCAGCCGTCGAGTCTACCAGCTGGTCAATGCGTGGCAGCGGATAACTGTCCTTCGGGCAAGCCTTGTTTAAGTCGGTGAAGTCTACACACATTCACCACTTACCATTGGCCTTCTTTACCATAACTACATTCGCCAACCAGTCCGGGTAGTAAACTTCCCTAATGAACTCCGCCGTAATCAACTTCTGTACTTCTTCTTTGATGGCGTTGTCTCACTCAGGAGCGAATTCCCTCTTCTTCTGACGCACGGGTTTGGAGGAGAGACATACATTTAGACGATGAGTAATAACACTCGGATCAATACCAGGCATGTCTTCATGACTCCATGCGAAGACATTAAGGCTTTTCTTTAAAAACTGGACCAGCGCATTCTTCGCCTCTTCTTCCATGCTCGCCCCTATTCTAGTAAACTTCTCAGTTCTACTATCGTCTAAGGGGACTTCTAACACCTCAATAGGCTCCGCTGTAATTCTTCCCTCGTCTATGCTCATCGTCTGTAAATGCTCGTCCATAGCCAACATAGCTAGGTAGCATTCTCTAGCAGCTAACTGATCTCCTTGCACCTGACCCACGCCATGTTCAATTGGGAACTTGACAGACAAATAGTAAGTGGATGTTACCGCCTTCCAGCTATTCAAAGTAGGCCTTCCGATAATAGCGTTATATGATGATGAACAATCAATTACGAGGAAGTTTACCTCTCTGGCTATCTGTTGCGGGTATGCTCCAATCACTACGGGCAGTGTGACGGTGCCTACCGGTTGTACTTTCATTCCCCCAAATCCTACCAAGGGCGAACTCACTAGACGAAGCTGATCTCGTCCTAGCCTCATTTGTTGGAAAGTAGGGTAATACAGAATGTCCGCCAAGCTTCCATTATCTACTAACACCCTTCTGGTCGTATAGTCGGCGATGAGTAAGGTAATGACAATCGCGTCATCGTGGGGGTGATGAATTCTTCCAGCATCCTCGTCCGTGAACGTGATGGCTTGCTCGTCAGCTTCCCTCGTCCTGGGAGATCGTCCTGACAGCTGGACGTTCTGAACCACCTTCAGGTATGTTTTCCTCGATTTGGATGACTGCGCTGCTGAGGTTCCTCCTATAATAACTCTTATTTCTCCTAGCGGGGGTCGTGAGGACTCTTCCACCTTGGTCTTCAACTTCTCGTCCTTGTGGTCTCGTCCAAGGAAATTTTTCAACTTTCCTTGCCTGATGAGGTTCTCTATCTGCTGCTTCAAATCAAAACACTCGTCCGTGTCATGCCCATGGTCCTTGTGAAAGCGGTAATACATGTTCCTATTGCGCTTGTTAGGATCTCCCTTCATTTTCTCTGGCCACTTTAAGGATGGTTCATCCTTGATTTGCATAAGAACCTGCTCTAGCGGAGTATTCAAGGGAGTGTACTGCTGACTTCTTGAGGATGAACTTGCCTTTTTACCATCCCTATCCCTTTTCTCACCTACCTGGGCCTTCTTAGGACGAGGAGCTTGATCTGAATGTCGTTGGTGACCAGCTTCCGAGTGTTCTAACCTTTTCCTCTTCTTGGCTATTATTTCGTCCTCGGCGTTCATGAAATTCGGGGCTGAATGGACGAGTTCAGCCATAGTCTGAGGTTCCTGCTCGTACAATTTATGAATGAACAAGTTAGAATTGACCCCATTATGGAAAGTGGCCAACAACAACTTGTCGTCCATTTCATCAACCGTCAATACCTCCTTATTGAAACGGGTAATGAAAGACCGCAAACTGTCATTCTCCCCTTGCTCAATAGTCAACAAACTGGAAGAAGAACGCTTGTGGCGTTGCCCTCCAATGAAGTTGTTAACAAACATCTTACTCAACTCCTCGAATGACCCGATAGAGTTTGAGGGTATCTTGCTGAACCACACCCTCGCTAGTCTCTTAAGTGTGGTAGGGAATGCTCTGCACATAATTTCGTCTGGAACTCCTTGAAGGTGCATGGTAATCTTAAAAGTAGCAATGTGATCACAGGGGTCACGATTTCCATCGTATGAATCCAAGGAAGGCATTTTGAACTTAGGGGGTAAAGGATGACTGTTGATGGAAGCCGTGAATGGGGAGTCCGTTCGGTGAACCAAATCTTCCACGGGGTTCGCCCGCCTCATATTCTCCTTCATTTCTTCCATGGCTTTTCTCATCTGGTCCATTTCTTTCTCCAGATGTGGCACCCTTCTTGAAGTAGTACCCCTTGTCTGATCCTCGGACTCAACATTTTCTCCTCTACCTTCCTGACCCTGGGGTCGTCCTTCTGCATGTCCTTCACGGTGTTGCCTCCTTATGTTGATCTCCCGGTTCAACTCCTGATTTTGGCGGGTCAGTTCCGCCATAGCAGCAGCCATGGACTGCATTTGTTGAAGGGACGGCGGCTACGCGGCAGGCGCTGACTGGCGATCGCGGTAGGGATTACTAGAAGCATCCCTACTCTCCTGGTGGCCTGGGCTGGTAGCCCTTGATCTTGTCCGAACCATTCAGCCTTTTGTCTAGGAACAAAGAATGATCGAAAGAACGAAAAGAAAACGAAAATTATTTTCTAAGTTCCCACAGACGGCGCCAACTGATGATGCGAAGAAAATCAGTAGGCTGGATGCTTCGGATTAGAGAGGGCTCACGGTTGCCTTGATAGCCTGAAAAAGAAAGAGAAGTGATCAAAGGTGACCGGGGTTGCCGGCCAATAACCCTCCGATGACAAAGTCAGTTTTTCTCTCAATTATTTTCTAAGTCCCAACTTTTTAGGAATGATTTCACCTACCTTTTCTTGGTCTGAACCAACGTTTATATAGTGTCTTAAGAGCGGTTATTGGATTTGTAACCTCCCCTTGATTTGAGGAGGTTTGTATTTGAATATAACTTCCTCAACTGTTTAGGAGTTACCCTTTTTGTGCGCAACGGTCACTGGGGGTTACTCGTATAATACGGAGACGTTTTACATATTCATAAATTTTTCAAGTGCTCACGTATCGTCCATAATTCCTCGTCTTGAGCACGTCAAGGCAGCTTACCTCGTCTTGAGCACGTCAAGACAGCTTACCTCGTCTTGAGCACATCAAGACAGCTTACCTCGTCTTGAGCACGTCAAGACAGCTTACCTCGTCTTGAACACATCAAGATAGCTTACCTCATCTTAAGCACCTTGCTCGTCCTGGACGATCTCCATGGACAAAATTGGAGTTGTATTTTATCATACCACATCAGAAACGAAGTAGGGTTTTTGGGCATGAGTATGCGTGCGCATACATAGGGTATATGTGCGCATCCTAACTATATGTGTACATGCATAAAGCACACATAGGGTATACGCACACTTCAAGTATGTGTACACATGCATGAAGCATGCGCACGCATACACACCCGAAACCTTAACCTGAAAACTCAAAACAAAAAACCAGGAAATATGAAATCTAACAACCAAGCATGCTTCAGACATAAACACTACGTAAATCTAAACTAAAAAAATATATTAAAGGATTTAAACAAAGCAAAAAAACAAAAACAAAACAAAAAAAACAAAGAAAAGGGAAAAGCCAAAGATAGAATCTTACCTCAACACTAGAACTCTTTAGAATTTGATTTTGACTATTCTCTTAAGTCAATCTATTCACAACCAAATCAAAATGAGTTAGTAAACCTTAGGATTCGAATATTAAGACCAGAAAATGTCTCATCAAACAAAATTTGACTTGAGGATGTTTTGTGAAAAGCTCCCTCGTTGATTCACTATTTTCTAGCGAATCTTGTATGTTTTACCACGATTTTCGTCTTCCTTTGAAAAAGTGCCTTTTATGGCTTTATATAGTCGAAAAACAGGGGTTTAATATGGCTTTTCCAGATGAGGGGATTCGTTCCAAACCAAGTTTAATGCAAAAAAAGCTTTCCTTATATAGTTTCTGGAATCCTAGCTACGTATGCATGCTCGTGCATGAGTGCTCATGCAATAAGCATACGTATGCATGGCTTGAGTGTGTGTGTTCATACACATGTATGTACGAGCACACTTAGATTTTCATGCAGCCTTTCTTTTCTAGAAATAATTTCATTCTTCCAAAAATAAGTTATATTTTCCAAAAATACTTTCCCTAGGTCAATTTTCATCTAATTGGGTCCTAAACTAACCTTGGGCTTTAGAGTACTACCATCATTAAGGAACGGGGGCTCGAGTCATAAGGGGTACAGAACATTTTGTTTTGAAGAATGGCTTGAGCCTAACCTGTTGGGGACATATTTTGTAATTGGCATATCCTTTGACAAAACGCACTTTACTTGTATTTTGGTAAATCTAAGTAGGTTCAAGATGATCATTACAAGTGGTTAAATTGAAGACATGAAGATTACTGAAGAACTGCTCAAGAAAAGTGCAAACTGCAGGTCTCGATACCTCCTCAACAGAATCTCGATCTGTCGAGATTCATTAAAGCTCGACAGATGTCCCGATCGATCGAGCTTACGGGTTTCAGATTATAGCCAGCAACGTTTTTATTCTAAAAGGCTAATTGTTTATGGGTTTGTATAATTCTTATTGGACTAGAAAAACCCAAGGTTTGTGTAAACCTATTTGGAATAGGAGAGCCCATTAAGCTCCTATTTAAAGGAGGTGGAAAAAGAAAAACCTAACCCTAGAGAGCTTCATAAGGTTTTCTTTTTGAAACCCTAGCCTCCTCCTACAGAAGAAAGAGTTCTTGCTGCGTTTCTTGTACGCCTTAGGGTTTTGTAACCAAGCAAAGTCTCTTGCACCAACATTGAAGATCTTATTGGTGTTTCTATGTGAAGCTGCTGCAAATCAACTACAACAATCAAAAGGTTGTTGTGGAGTTAGTCACGTATTGGGATTCGTGCAAAGGAGTAAGCCGCGTACTGGGATCCGCCCATCAAATTGGTTAGTCACGTACTTGGGAGCCGTGCATTGAAAGGAGAAACTGTCACTACAGAACAAGTCCAATTGGGTTTTTGCCGTAAGGTTTTCCCCATTCATGAACAAATCACCATGTTATTTATTTTCCGCTGCTTAACTTAGTTTGGTGATTTGTTTGTGCTACCACGTGATATTGCATGATTAATTTGATTAATTAATAATTGGGCTAATTAATTAATCTAAGTTATCACAAGGGGTTAACGCGTTTGTGGCCTGGCATAACCCACGCACATAGCAAACAACAGGCATACATTAGGCGAGGTGAAATTCTGCAGAGTTGTGTGAGATTTATATGTTCGAAGTCTCACTGGTGTTACTCGGGAAATGAGTAATTGTGGACTCAACCAAAAGTCACCACCTAGTTTCTATAGTGGCCTAGTAACCATGAATATAGCATTCTCTCGGGGAAGGACCTTTTGATCTTACTACTAGAGTATGGGTTCAGAGTTTAGGTATGTTTTTAGGAAGGTGTTAGGTACCCAAAACTGCCCAACCCTAGTGTTGGCTTCCATTTATTGTGTCTTACATCTTAATCCTATTAAAGACATATTCAATATTGTATCTATACTCCCACACATACTGGCATACATCTAAGCTTACAATCATGGCATCAATCATCCCAAAACCTAATCATTCATCTATTATGGCATATCACAACCCAAGCCTATCATACATGGCATCTCATATCAACTAAGCATTCGTCATGTCATCATATCACATCCAAGGCAAAAACATGTAAATATTAAATCAAAATAGGAGTATAGGCAGCAAACAAACTATGTTATCATTCAAAGCACTGCATATAGACTTACATATACATATTCATCAAAGAAGGGTAAAACTTTTAGAACAAACACGTGCATGTTCATATGAAAGCATGACTTACAACACTTATCTTACTGCATCACAACACCTATGGCATCAATGCATGAACATGTGGATGCATGTTAATGGCATTAAAATAAAGAAACAAAAGATAAACCCTAATTTTAACATATGGAAGACAAATAAACAATACACAATAAAGCAGAGACTTATATCTGTGAAAAAGGATTAAAACTGAGGCATAACATGTGAAATAAGTAAAGAAAATGAAACTGGAAACCTAAATTAGGGTTTCTAGGTAGCAGTATGCGTGCGCATGTAAAGGCCTACATGCGTGAACCAACTGCATGTGTACACATACTTTGACCTATGCGCTTATGTAGGATGCATGCATGCACAGGTTTGCTTAGAAACCTTAGCCCAAAAATGTAGTTAGCACAGAAACAAAGTAGAATTAAAAAACAAAAAGAAAAACTAACAACCTAACGTGCTTAAAACACAAAGGCTACCTAAAACTAAGCTATATAAACATATTATAACATAAAACAAGCAAGGAAACAAACAAAAATAAAATCAAACTAAAGAAAATAAAAGAAAAATCTTAGAACTAATACCTCAAAACAGAAGCTCTTCAAGCTTGATTTTTTACCGTTCCCCTTAGTCAAATTTATTCACAATTTGTAAAAAAGTGATTAGTAATCTTAAACTTGAATATCGAGGCCAGAAAAGGCCACAATCAAAAGAAATGACTTGAGGATGTTTTGTAAAAAACTCCTTCTTTGATTCACTATTTCTAGTGAATCTTAGTGTTTTCCCTTAGAATTTCTGTGTGTGTTTTTTTTAAAAGGTACTATGTATAGCTATTTATATTGTGAAAATAGGGGTTTGGAACGGCTCCTAGACAATGTGGATTCATTCCAAACCTCTGTCTTTTATGTAGAAAACTTGTCTTTCATAATTTCTAGAACCCTACATTTGCTTGCAAGTTTGTGCTTGCGTGCACATGCATTATGGCCACGAGCGTATGTTGGTTCTTGCGTGCACAGGTTGAGGGTTTCCTAGGATTTACTTTTCCAAAAATAGATTTATTTGCTCATTAAAAGTTATATTTTCCATTTTAACATCTCTAAAGTCAATTTAACATCTGATTGAGGCATAAACCAACCTTAAGTCTTAGAATTTTAGTATCATTGGAGAATGAAGGGCTGAGTCATAAGAGGTATAAAATGCGATGTCTATAGATGCCCTTCTTTTGATTTGTGAGCTCCATTAACGGAATCAAAAGAATAAGAGACAAAACATTTTGTTTTAACGTACGACCGGGCCCAACCCGCGCACATGACACACATTACGCATACATAGGGCAAGGTGCAACTTCGAAGAGTTATGTGGGATTCGTATGTCTGAATTTCCACCTTTGTTGCTTGGAAAATGAGCAACAACAAGTTCACCATCCCAGAACCTATTTTGCCAATTGCAAGCAAAAGGCTAGTGACTCACTCTCCTAGAGTCACTTAAAAAAGAAAAACAAACAAGGCCAATGGTTGTAACCATCAACCAACCAAACAAAGGTGCCCTTATGAGCTTAAAAAATGATACATCTATGTGGTGTCCATCTTGGGCTCTTGCCTTAAACTTCTACGGGTGGTACTTATCTTCCATCTCCATCTCTACCTGTTCTAGTAAAGCTCTTCCCTCATGATGACCTTGGTCTTTATCTCTACCTCTACCATTTCTATTGCGCCTGTATATTCAATTCCCGTAGGATATGTGCACAAATTCTGACTTGTATAGGGTCTGTGCCAACATATTTAATTCCTTCGGGATATGTGCACAAGTTCTGACTTGTATAGGATTTTTGCTTGCATATTCAATTCCCTTGGGATATGTGCATAAGGTTTGTGTTCTTCCTTTCAGTTTTGTATGGTTTGTGGTTTGTGCTTGCATATTCAATTTCCATAGGATATGTGCACAATTTCTATATTCTTCCTTTCAGATTTGTATGGTTTGTGGTTTGTGCCTACATATTCAATTCCCGTAGAATATGTTCTTCCCTTCTGATTTGTATGGTTTGTGGCTTGTGCCTGCATATTCAATTCCCGTAGGATATGTGCACACTTTCTGTATTCTGACTTACAAGGAAGTCCTTGGATGAAAGACCCATTGAGGATGCTTGTGGGACTTACTACGGATTATAATCTGCTGAGCAGTGTATTGGTGATGATTTTGACCTACCATGAAGTCTTAATGTTGTACGGTCCACTGGGGAGGGGGTAGCTTACTGGGGATTTCTTAGTCGTGTGTTGCTCACTAGGGAAAACTTTCCTCCACTAGGGAAAAACTATCTTCTTCTTTCTTATGACTCACTAGGGATTGTTGCTAATTCCACTCTTAAGGGGGTTTTGTCAACTAAATAGGAGAAATTTCATTTTGCAACTTTCTTAGGGGCTACTTCTATGTCTTGGACCTATAGGGGAGTCCTTCTATGATATTGAATTTTGCTAAGGATTTGGTTGATGATCTTGACTCACGGAGGAGCTTTTTTGATGATTTCTGATCCAATGAGTGATGTTTTTGATGATTTCAATCTACTGGGGGTGCCTTTGAGGGTCTTTGTGTTCTTTGTCTATTAAAGGCAATTTTGTCATTTTTGGATGTATTTTTGAATTTTTCTTTGCATTTCTTGCCTCTTAGGAACTCCCTACGAATATTTGAATTTTTTTTCTAAACTAAATGTAGTTTAGCGAGGAGGCTTAAGCTACATGTAGTTTGGCCACCAATTGTGTTCCCACCTCTTCATTTTTCTCTAACGGTTACCAACCATTTCTATTTTCTTTCATTTTCTTTATCTCCTTCATCTTTTCATATTCTCTCTAACTCTCTCTACAAAAACCTTCACCTTTCTCCCATTCCCTCACAATTTGGCTCTCATCGCTTCCTTTCTTCAATCTCAACTTCTCTCTTAAACCATCTCATCTCCTTCAATGGCACCTAATTCCTAGAAGAGTTCCTACATCCTCTCTACTAATGTGCTTTATCTCACCTACTGGAATGGAGCAGTAACACTGAATGCGCCTTCTTCCTTGACCTATAGATCACAAAACCATCTTTCTGAGGGTTCAATGGTCGGATTAGTGAGTTTTTCTATTTTTCCATTTTTAAGTTTTTCCTTTGATCTTCCATTTTGATTAGTTTTTAGGCTTATAGATGTTTGGGTTTTGCTGTCGGATGGGGTTAGGTGAAAACCTGACACTTTAGGAGGGGTAGGAACATGTTTAGGATGAGTTTTGGTTGAAAAAACTTGAAAATGTCAAAGAACGACCCTCTGTCTACGATCATGCATAGCCTACGTGTGCAGGAATGTTCTTGCACGCATAGCTTACACTCATGTGCACACAGGCATGTTCTTGTGCAGCATATCTATCCTTTAGTTCATGAGCACACAGGTTTCAACCTGCACATGCGTGCAGAGTGCCTGCGTACGTAGCCACAATCCTATGTATGCATGCCGCTTAGTAGAAACCCTAGTTTAAGCATTTGAACTCCTTTTCCATCTATTCTTCATCTACTTGCAATTGTAACATCATGCCTCACTATGAGATACAAAGTCATAAATGTAGATTGCCACTTTGAAAATTACTACATCGAAATCCTTGAGTACTCGATTTAATCCGTTAAGTTATTTTTCATATACCAATTTCATAAATATATACTTTAGTAACTCCTTACTAAAGTGGTTAGGTCTAACACTTTGAATAACCAAACCCATTAAATTTATCTCAAGGGAATATTTTATATCTCCGTTAAGAGATTATGAATTCCATCTTGAGAATATATGTTCTATCAACACTAAATGTGGCTGCCCAACATACTAAAGTTTTAATCGTAACTTTAGATCTCACTCTTGATATATCAAAGCAACCTACACCTTATGATCAGGTCCTTTATTCTCTAAGGATTAAGAGTTCATACAAATAAAAGTCGTGAGATTTATTATTCATTTGACAGTCGTTAGAAGAATAATAAATCTCACAGCAATCGAGTTCAATATGTCCTAACTCTTAAAACATATCAACATACCAACTAGAAGTCTCCACTTTCATGATCAAAACAGATCATCTTAGTTGATATGTTATAGTCTTCGCAGATGAAATGCCAAATTTTATCATCGACTATGAACTATAATTCTGAGTTTACAAAGAACTTGTGATTTATAACTTTTGTGACTTTTCACATAAATCACATACTATGTATTTCATGGACTATATGATAATGTCCAAATATTCATGTTACCATTATTTTAGATAATAATAAAACAACTTTATTAATCATAACATTAAGTTATACATAATATCATATATAGCATAATACAATAGGATTTAAAGGCACACATCCTAACACAACTGTATGTCCTATGTCATATTTCATCCTATTGTGAATCCAATATCACTTTCCCATCATTCTTTTCTCCTAATTGTGAATTTAATCTCACTCTTTTTTTTGCAGGTTTTACCTTCATACTCTGACAGAGGGAGTACCAATCGGGTATTGGTATGGTACAAAATCCTTACCGAGGAGACTCGGGGTCATATACGTGCTATAAGCTTTGAGCCCACATGTGTTGTTGCCTGAGAGATCTGTTAGTGTTATCTTGGTGCAGACTTTGGCTAAGAGGTGGTGGGATACCACCCATACCTTTCACATTGCTAACTGGGAGATGACCATCACTCCTCATGACTTCCACAGCAAGACGGGCTTGTGGTTTGATGGGGCCTCGATAAATTTGGAAGGTGAGTTAAGCACTTGGCTGGGCCTAGAGTTTTTTGGGAGGAGGTACGCCATAAAGATGATTTGCTATACTAAAATTGAGGCAAATTTCATGTGACGTCCACAGGTGGCAATCGAGGAATGTGTCAAGATGGCCAAGGTTTTTTTTGTTGTACCTGCTGGGGAAATACTTCTTTACCAATGGGGGACAGACGGAGTCCTTAAGGTGGCTGGCTCTTTTCTGGGACTTTGAGAGGGATCGAGATGCCAACTGGGGGCAAATGTGCTTGGCCTATTTCTATTCCTCCTTGGACACGCTTAGTCTAGGGACTTTACGCCAACTAATGGGGCCTTAGAAGCTCCTCGAGGTTAATTTCTCTTTCTATTCTCTTGTAGCTCATGCATTCTCAACCCTCGTGATTGCATATACCCACATGTCATTTTGGCTAAGAATATCATATACTTGCAAATTGCATTCATATCCACATCTTGCAAACTTTCATCTTTCAAACTGCTATATCTGTACCTTGCAAATTGTGCCATAACCTCTTGAAAATTGTGCCATAACCTCTTGCAAAATGTCATCTTGCAAACTGTCATATCTGTATCTTACAAACTGTCATGTTCTCTTGCAAACTGTACCAGAACCTCTTGCAAATTGTCATATTTATACTTACAAATTGTACCATCTTCTCTTGCAAACTGTCACCTTGCAAATTGTTGTCTTCTCAACGTTGGGCCGTGGAGTATAGTCTTACTGCTCGGGGCACTGTAGTGGATTTGAAGAGCGTTACCTCGATCTAGACCTATTTCAACAAGCTTTCTCCTGACGATGTAAGTTAGGAACATATTGCTTCCCACTGCTTTCCTTGCATGCTTCTTAGGATTTTCTTTCTAATCCTATGTTTTATCACAGGTTGTATGGAGTCTTTAGCCTGGCGTTGATCTTGTTATGGACCCGAATTTGAAGGCATTTGCTATTATCACTTTTGGGATCACCTAGCCTCTTGAGGGTGCCAAATTGAGGGTGCTTTACTTGGTAGAGAGGGTGTGCTGCCAGCTGGTGGGTGGGGATGCACCCTAGGTTCCGATGGACCCCTCTAAGTTCATGCTTGCCCCTCGTTCCATGATGACTGCGGAGTATGACCTATGGAGGCCTGGCATCCCCTACATTAAGCAAGTCACGGATGAGCTAGACTATGATGAGTTTAGTGAAACTCGCCTATGCCCTTCCTTACTAGTGTGGTATGTGTTCTTGCTTCTCTTATCTTCTTTCAATCATTCATCATTTTGCATTATTGGTGATATTCAAATGGAACACTTATGTCAGGTTGGCCCTATTGTTGGTGCTCCTATTGACCCTCCCTGTCTGCCCTAGTCAATCTTTGCTTATGGTCCTGACGGCTTTGCTTGGGAGCATTCGGTTGGCCGTAATACTAATATCATGGTTTAACCCTTTCCTAAAGGTACACGGGTAGCGAGTTTTCTTTTATTCTTCCTTTACTTTTCTTACATCTCTTAACCCTTGTCCTAATACTGTCTTCTTTCAATTTAGCTTACTTTGCAAGAGCATGAGGAGCTTATTTGGCTTGCAAGGAACCTCAAGTTGGAGGTGACTGAGTATTCCAGGAAGCTATATGGCGATGAAAGTAATGATGATGATAACGACGACAGTGGTGATGGCGATGGGGGTCAGAGTCGACTTTAAGCCATCAGCCAAGGAAGAGGTGTTCCCGATCATCCTGCAGACAAACAGACAAACATAGACACAGATAGCAAACCATAGCATATATATATATTTTTTGTTTTTATTATTTTTCTCTTTGTAGCATACATTCTTGCACTTTGGATTTGATTTAAGACATTGGATTGTATCTAAAAACATCTTTCACATTTATGCTTTTATTTGGGATATGCACTTAAATTACAAACTGTGGAAACTTTATGCAATTCTGCTATTCTTGATCTTTGATATTTAGAAATTTTGAGCTTGAATTGTGCCTTGAGTAATTTTTTTAGGCTGTGTGGACTTATAGGAGAAGCTTTTAGGGAGAAAACATACTTAAAACAGGGGAAAACTTGGTTCTACCAACCTTTATGTGTGTGCATACATGTGCCTGCGCGTGCAGCCTTTGACCCTATATATGCATGCCATGGATCAGAAAACCCTAGTTGCCCTACTTAAGTATAAATTGCCGTTAGGGCTTCCAAATCTTTTCCAAACGTATTTTGAGCTTAGAAAACATTCTTTAGGGCTCTCCAATGGCAGAATCTCTCCTTTGGAAGTCTCGGTATGCATCAAGAAGCTTGACCCTAATTTCAAAGGGTCTATCACTCCTTTTGGTCTCTCTTGCATCTTTCCATATCATCAAATCAAAGTAGATGAACCTCTCTTTTGTGTTGCTACCAACTTTTGGATCCATACTTGGCATGTTTTTCACTTCAACGGTGTAAAGATATGCCCCACTCTTGAAGAGTTTAGCGCAATCATGGGTGAACCTCGAAGTTAACACTTGTTTTCCTACCATGGGTGGGGATCTTCCTACCTTGATTTAAACTCTGTTGGGTGTTTCTCTTAACATGCAAAGCATTGGTGTGTTTTTAGCAAGTTCCACATCAGTCTAATACTTCTCCTGGCTAACTGTCCCTGTGACTGGTAAACCGCGTTCCCACTATCTTAATGCTTTCTACCTGAGCATTCTTGTAAGATACTTCTTGGTATATAGGACAAACTACATAGACCATAGAATGTGCTTGGTGGTTAGCAACCTGAGAAGTGGAAACCTTGCTGGCTGAAACTCTTAATGGCTTGGATGTGTTTCATAGGAAAGAAGCAAATTTCATTGTGGGGAGCCCTCTTCTTCTTTAGGTATAATCCCTAATTTTTGCCTAGATTCTCAACCTAGGGAAATCCCTCTAATTTTTGCATGTATTGCCTTTTGATTTGCAACCAATCGAGGCTCCTTATATTGTCTTTTCATCATTTCGCCCTCCTTTTTTCTTCACTCAGGCCCCTTCTTTATTTATTTTTCCTTTTCTCTTTCTTTTTTTAGATATGGCTATAGGAAAGGCTTTGTTTGCTCCATCCCCTATTGTTCCTCCAAGTTCATGTTAGGATTAGTGCCATTAAATCCTATTATATGATGCTATGTATGACATTATGTATGACTTAATGTTGTGATTAATAAAGTTGTTTTATTATTATCTAAAATAATGGTAACATGAATATCGAACATTGTCATATAGTCCATGAGATACATAGTATGTGATTTAGTCACAGAAAATATAGATTACAAGTTCTTTGTAAACTCAGAATTGTAGTTCATAGTCGGTGATGAAATTGGGCATTTCATTTGCGAAGACTATAACATATCAACTAAGATGATTGGTCTTGATCATGGAAATGGAGATTTCTAGTTGGTATGTTGATATGTTTTAGGAGTTAAAACATATTAAACTGGACCATTATGAGATTTATTATTCTCCTAACGATTGTCAAATGAATAATAAACTCACGATTTATATTTACACGAACTCTTAATCCTAAGAGGATAATGGATATGATCATAAAGTGTAACCTTTTTTTATATATCAGGAGTGAGATCTAAAGTTACGGTCAAAATCTCAATATATTGGGCAACCACATTTAGTATTGATAGAACATATATTCTCAAGATGGAATTCATAGTCTTTTAATAGAGATATAAAATATTCTCTTGAGATAAGTTTAATAGATTTGGTTATTTAGAGAGTTAAGCTTAACCACTTTAGTAAAGAGTTACTAAAGTGTGTATATATATATATATATATATTTATGGAATTGGATTTCATAAATATATAATGAATAACTTTAAAGGATTAAACCGGGTACTCAAATATTAGATGTAGTAATTTACAAAGTGGTATTCTACATTCATGACTTTGTATTACTACGAATATTTTATGAAGGGTTGCATGTACAATAAAGTCTTGGGATATAATTTATAAATAAAGCTTCAAATGCAACTATATTTATATAGTGGTATTAAATATAATTAATGGTAACTTTGGACTTATCAAGAGTTAATGGAAAAACCCAAGGCCCATTGGAGCTAGTGTCTTATTGGTTCGTTTTGGTCTCACTTCAAGCCACACATTTAAGCCTAATTGGAAAAGCCCAAAAGGCCAGCCCAATTAAATAATCAGTTAGATACAGAGGGAGAAATATACATAATTTTTTTGTATGAGAGAAAGAACACTATTGTGAAGTGGTGTGTATGTAAGTGTTCTACTTTGACATTCTCCCTTAGAAAACTGATTGAGAGACCACACATCTTCGGCGTTAGTGGAATTGGAGTGAAAATTGAAAGTGTTTCCAAGTACTTTTAATCTTTGGTTTTGAAATTCACCGCTCCAAGGTATACTCTCTTGTTCTTGAATTCTGAAACTTAAATAGTGCATATTAACATTTTTGAATAAAGTAGATCCGTTATTTTTCCGCTGCGTATGTTTTGTATGTGATACAAGCATGTTATTTTCCATCAAATGGTATCAGAGCGGTCTTCATTTCGTATCTGTTTAACATGTTTTGAGTTTTAGAATTATTGACAATAATTTCATGTTGTTAGAAATTAAATTTCTGCATGGTTGTTGAAATTATTGTTTGATAAAAACTGATATTGATATTATGATGATGTTTAATTTTAAGTTTAAATATGTTAAAGTAAACTTTAAGGCTATAGCATTAATAAAATTTAGTTTTGATATCAATTTCTGTCCATTAGTATCATATGATGGTTGTCTTATTTATGAAAACGTTAAAAAACTATTTTTAGATTTTTTTGAAAAATTCAAAATTCACTACGCTCGATCGATCGAGCATCTGTCGAGCATCAATCAAGCTAACAGAAGTTTTGCTCTATTAATCGAGTATCTGTTGAGCAACGATCGAGTTTCGTGGAATGTTTCTCGATCGATTGAGGAACTGTCAAGGATTGATCGAGCATCCAGAACTTTTCTCGATCGATTGAGGTACATTCTTGATCGATTGAGGACTGGGAATCCAGAATTTTCTAAAAGTGTTTTTTACATATATAAATAACAAGGCTATGTGTAATTTGTTTACGCATGTTTCAAATGATAAAAACTTTTATTTTCAAACATCTAGTGGGAGAGAGATACAAGGGTCAGATCTCACAGCCTCCATTGTTGGTTCATAGTAGTATGAAATACATACTTTGTCTTTCCCTCAAGTTTAACATTCTATGCAGAGAGTATTTATTTCATGGTCTTACAAGATTGAATTTCTTGGTTTACAGTGGTTTGATGAAACACCTTGTTTTACCCTTGAGCTTTACATTCCATGCAAAGGGTGTTTTTATCATGGTACTACAAAATAAGCCTGTTAAAGGGATGAAATATGGCTACACATGTTTCTAGACAATGGTATACACTAGACTAAGTATTATAGTATCCTCTATGTTGAGTTCTTACTATTATCACTTAGAGGCTAAATATATAACGACATATTATTAATGTTTGATAAGAGTTATCATGATAGCACTAATAATGAGAATAGTTCTCAATCAATCATAGTATTTAATATTCGTTCAATGCTAAGGGATATTAGATATAAAATTGGGTTGTCGTTGCATATATTATGTTATGTTTTTATTAAGGTTTCATACTATATGTTTATATGCTAAATTAATAATGTCCAGTTTATTTATCATATTCATGTTTATTATTTTCAAATTTGAACATGACATCATTTAGCCCACTTGTTTTTATTCTTAATCAAAATAAACTGATTGGATCCAACTATGTTGACTGGAAAAGAAATTTGGACATTATTCTTATAGCTAAAGAGCACAAATATGTGCTTACTCAACTATGTCCTAACTTTCCTTCATTAGATACTCTTCTTGAGAAAAAATAGCGATATGATCGTTGGCAGAAATCTAATGAAATGGCCAAGTGCTATATTCTAGCATTCATCTCATATGTTCTACAGTATCAAATATAGGATGTAGGATGTAGAACTAGTTTCGGACATTATGCTAAGTCTGTAGGAGATATTTAGTGAGCAAGGCCGTTCTGCAAGGCAAGAAACCATAAGACAAATTTATAATACTAAAATGGCTAAAAGTAGTTCAGTGAGAGAGCATTGTCTTACAATGATTTCTAATCTAAATACATTGGAGGTTTTAGGTGCCGATATTGATGGAGAATCCCAAGTGGATATGAAACTTCAGTTACTACCGGAATCATTCAAGAAATTCAGACTGAATTATAATATGAACAAAAAGGTTTATTCTTTGTCTGAATTGATGAATGAATTGGGGGCGGTGGAAGACATCTTTGGTACTTTTAGTGTTGAAGCCAATGTGGGTGAAGCTTCTACTTCTCAACCTAAGTTGAAAGGCAAGGGTAAGAAGAAGAAGAAGAAAGACTTCACTAAATAAAAGGGTAAGCAAATTGTCTTAGGGGTTGTCGATAAAGGAAAGAAGACCAAAGGAAAGTGTTTCCATTGTGGTGAGAAAGGACATTGGAAGAGGAATTGTCCAAAGTTTAAAGTTGCCAAGAATAAGGGTATGAAAAGTTCATTTCTTCTTGAAATATGTTTGGTACAAAATCCCACGGATTCTTAGTGTGTGGATTCAGGTTGTACTAATCATATCTGCAATTCTTTACAGGGGTTTCAGGAGACCGAAAAGCTAAATGAAGGGGAATTATTTCTTACTTTGGCTGATGGGAGCAAAATTCCAGTTGTAGCTGTTGGTATTGTCAATTTGTGCTTTGAATCTAGGGTTTTAATATTGAAAGACTGTCTTTATGTACCTAATGTTTGTAGGAAATTAATTTCTGCAACTTATTTAGGTAAAGATGGATATTGTGTTATCCTTAAAGATAATCTTGTAATAAAAAATGGTAAAGTGTTTATCTGTTCTGACAATATTGTAGATGGTTTTTATATTTTAACTCCTGATATGCATGAATTATATAATTCTGAATTAGATAATAATTCTCATGTAAAATCATTAAAGAGAAGGTTTCCTTTTACTAGTAAAGCATATCTTTGGCACTTGCGTTTGGGTCATATTAATTCAAACAGAATTCAAAGACTTATCAAAGATGGACTCTTAGGGCCCATGGATTTTGATGGTTTTCCAGTTTTTGAATCTTGCTTGGAAGGTAAAATGATCAAACGACCTTTTAATGCAAAATGTAAAAGAGCCTAAGATCTGCTAGAACTAGTACAATCAGATGTATATAGTCCTATGTCAATCCAAGCAAGAGGTGGCTATGAGTATTTCATTACTTTCACTAATGATTACTCTAGATTTGGTTATGTGTACCTAAAGAAACAGAAGTCCGAAACCTTTGAAAAGTTCAAAGAGTTTAGAGTTGAAGTTGAAAATCAATTGGGTAGACACATAAAAGCCATTCGATCTGATCATGGTGGCGAATACCTTCTTGGGGATTTTAAGGATTACTTAACTGAAAATAAGATTACATCCTAGTTAACTGCACCTGGAACTCCACAACAAAATAGTATAGCAGAAAGAAGGAATAAGACTCTTTTAGATATGGTTAAATCCATGTTGAGTTATTCGACTCTACCAATTTCTTTTTGGGGATATGCCTTAAATATTGCAATGTATCTTCTGAATTTGGTACCTTCAAAATCTGTTCCTAAAACACCTGTAGAGTTGTAGAATGGGCGTAAGCCTAGTATGAGACTTCTTCACATTTGGAGTTGTCTAGCACATGTGTTGAAAGGAAAATTTGACAAGTTACAGTCTAAAACAGAAGTGATTTTCTTTGTAGGTTATTCAAAATGAATAGTTGGAGGTTTATTCAATAGTCATAAGGATAATAAAGTGTTTGTTAGCACAAATGCCAAATTCTTAGAAAATGACTTTATGAATAATTTTACTCCTAGAAGTAGAGTTGTTTTGGCTAAAATGAAGGAACTTGTAGTTAAACAACTAATGTATGAAACTAGGGATGATGTGGCTGTATTGGATACACCACAAGATACTACTCATGAGATGTCTAGTACACAGGTGTGTTGTCGTAGTGGGAGAATTGTTCGGCCTCTTGTGAGATTTATAGGTTTGGGAGAAACTTATGAAGTTATCTTAGAAGAGGCTAAATCGGATCCTTACACTTATGATGAAGCAATAAATTATATAGATGCACATCATTAGGTCCAAGTTATGAAATCTGAATTGAATTCTATGTATTCCAAGCAAGTTTGGGATCTTGTAGAGGCACTTAACAACATTAAACCCGTTGGTTGCAAATGAGTTTACAAGAGAAAGAGAGGGATAGATGGAAAAATTGAAACCTTTAGAGTAAGACCAGTGGAGAAAGGGTATACACAAAAAGAAAGCATTGATTATTATGAATCTTTTTCTCCAGTAGCTATGCTTAAATCTATCAGAATTTTCTTATCCATTGCTGCTCATTATGATTATGAGATTTGACAAATGGATGTCAAGACTTCATTTCTTAATGGTAATCTTGAAGAAGAAATCTATATGTTGCAACTGTAAAGTTTCATAGCAAAGAATCAAAAGCATATGGTATGCAAGTTGAAGAGGTTCATTTATGGACTTAAGCAAGCATCTAGGCCATGGAACATCAGATTTGATCAAGCAATCAAGTCATTTGGTTTTAAACAAAATCTTGATGAACCATGTGTGTACATAAGACATAGTGACAAAGTAGTAATGTTCCTAGTGTTTTATATTGATGATATTCTACTCATTGAAAATGATGTAGGAGTAATGTCATAGGGTAAAAGTTTAGTTGTCAAGCCAATTTTTATGAAGGACTTAGGCAAAACTAACTATATTCTGGGAATCAAGCTTTGGTAAGATTGAAAGAATAGGATGTTAGGTTTGTCACAAGCTGTATATATAGATAAGGTTCTAGAACGGTTTAGCATGCAAAATTCCAAGAAATGATTACTTCCTTTTAGACATAGAGTTCCTCTGTCTGATGACCAAATGCCTAAGACTCAAGAGGAAGAAAATATGATGAGACAAATTCCCTATGCTTCTGCTGTGAGAAGTCTCATGTATATCATGCTTTGTACTAGATCAGATATTTGTTATTCAGTTAGTATGGTCAGTCGATATCAATCAAATCCAAGACTTAAACATTGGCAAGTTGTAAAGCATATTCTCGAGTATCTAAGGAGAACGAGGTACTATATGCTTGTTTACCGTTGTGAGGATTTGATTCCCATTGGCTATACAGATTCAGATTTTTAGTCAGATCTAGATTTCAGTAAAACCATATTGGGTTGTATATTCACCTTGGAAGGTGGAACTATAAGTTTGAGGGGTGTTAAGAAATCTTATATTGCCGACTCCACCATGAAAACCGAATATGTTGTTGATTGTAAGGAGGCAAAGGAGGCTACTTGGCTCAAGAAATTTGTTTCTGATCTTGGTGTTGTGAGAATTGAGCAAGTTCTTATTACATTGTTCTGCAACAATAGTGGAGTAGTTGCACAATCCAAAGATCCAAGGAATCACAAGAATGGAAAGTACATAGAAAGAAAGTACCACATCATTCGAGACATTATTGTTCGTGGAGATGTGGTTGTCGTAAAGATTGATGGTGCAAAAAATCTAGCGGATCCCTTTACCAAAACCTTGCCCCAAAGGATATTCGAGTCACATTTGGAGAAGATGAGAGTTAGATTATTGCATAATAGTCTTCAGGGCAAGTGGTAGATTGTTATGTATGTTATTATGTATGACATTACGTATGACTTAATGTTGTAATTAATAAAGTTATTTTATTATTATCTAAAAATAATGGTAACACGAATATTCAGACATTATCATATAGTTCATGAGATGCATAGTATGTGATTTATGTGAAAAGTCACAGAAGATATAAATCACAAGTTCTTTGTAAATTCAGAATTGTAGTTCGTAGTTGGTGATAAAATTGGGCATTTCAACTAAGATGATTTGTCTTGATCATGGAAATGAAGATTTCTAGTTGATATGTTGATATGTTTTAAGAGTTAAAATATATTGAACTGGATCACTGTGATATTTATTATTCTCCTAACGACTGTCAATGAATAATAAACTCACGACTTATATATACATGAACTCTTAATGCTGAGAGGATAATGCACCGGATCATGAAGTGTAGGTTACTTTGATATATCAGGAGTGAGATCTAAAGTTACGGTCAAAACCTCTATATGTTGGGCAATCACATTTAGTGTTGATGGAACATGTATTCTCAAGATGGAATTCATAGTCTCTTAACAGAGATACAAAATATTCCCTTAAGATAAGTTTAATAGATTTAGTTATTTAGAGAGTTAGGCCTAACCACTTTAGTAAGGAGTTAGTAAGGTGTATGTATATATATATATATATATATTTATGGAATTGGATTTCATAAATATATGATGAATAATTTTAAAGGATTAAATCGGGTACTCAAGGATTAGATGTAATAATTTACAAAGTGGCAGTCTACATTCATGACTTTGTATTACTACGAATATTTTATGAATGGTTTGCATGTACAATAAAATCTTGGGATATAATTTATAAATAAAGCTTAGAGTGCAACTATATTTATATAGTGGTATTAAATATAGTTAATGGTAACTTTGGACTTGTCAAGAGTTGACAGAAAAACTCAAGGCCCCTTGGAGCTAGTGTCTTATTGGTCCCTTTTAGTCCCACTGCAAGCCACACATTTAAGCCTAATTAGAAAGACCCAAAAGGTTAGCCCAATTAAAAAATCAGTTAGATACAAAGGGAGAAATATACAGAATTTTTTTGTATGAGAGAAAGAACACCATTGTGAAGTGGTGTGTATGTAAGTGTTAGACACTTTGACATTCTCCCTTGAAAAATTGATTGAGAGACCGCACATCTTGAGCGTTAGTGATGTTGAAAAAAAACTGGTTCTGTATTTCATACAAAACACATAGCGGAAGTAACAAATAAGGATCTAGTTCATTCATGATTGACAACATGCACTATGTAAATTTCAGAATTTAAGAACAAGATAGCGTACCTTGGTGTGGAGAAATTCAAAACAAAGATTAGAAGCACTTGAGAACACTTTTAATCTTCACTTCAATTCTACTTTACGCCTAAGATGTGTGGTCTCTCAATCAATTTCTAAATGGAGAATGAAAGTGTGCCTTACACTATTTTTTTTTTTCCTCTACGCTTCTTTAAAAAAATTATGTATGTTTCTCCTTTTATAACTAACTGATTATCTAATTGGGCTGGCCTGTTGGGCCTTTCCAATTGGGTTTTAGTGTGTGGCTTGGAGTGGGACCAAAAGGGACCAATAAAACACTAGCTCCAATGGGCTTTGAGCTTTTCCGTCAACTCTTGACAAGTCCAAAGTTACCATTAATTATATTTAATATCACTATATAAATATAATTGCACTCTAAACCTTATTAATAAATTATGTTCCAAGACTTTATTGTACACACAATCCTTTCATAAAATATTCATAGTAATATAAAGTCATAAAAATAAACTGTCACTTTGAAAATTACTACATCTTATACTCAAGTACCCGGTTTAATCTTTTAAAGTTATTCATTATATATATTTATGAAATCTAATTTCATAAATATATACTTTAGTATTTTCTTACTAAAGTGGTAGATCTAACTCTCTAAATAACTGAACTCATTAAACTTATCTCAAGGAAATATTTTATATCTCCATCAAGAGACTATGAATTCTATATTGAGAATATATGTTCTATCAACACTAAATGTGGCTGCCCAACATACTGAGGTTTTGACCGTTATTTTAGATCTCACTCCTAATATATCAAAGCAACTTACACGTCATGATCAGGTCTATTATTCTCTCAGGATTAAGAGTTCATGCAAATAAAAGTCGTTAGATTTATTATTCATTTGACAGTCATTAAGAGAATAATAAATCTTACAGCGGTCTAATTCAATATGTCTTAACTCTTAAAACATACTAACATATCAACTAGAAGTCTCCACTTCCATGATCAAGACAAATCATCTTAGTTGACACGTTATAGTCTTCGCAGATGAAATGCTCAATTTCATCACCGACTACGAGCTATAAATTCTGAGTTTACAAAAAACTTACGATTTATATCTTCTGTGACTAAATCACATAAATCACATACTATGCATCTCATGAACTATATGATAATGTCTAAATATTTATGTTACCATTATTTTAGATAAAAATAAACAATTTTATTAAACACAATATTAAGTCATATATAATGTCATACATAGTATCATACAATAGGATTTAAGGGCACAAATCCTAACAATTTCCCACTTGCCCTAAAGACTATTGTGCACTAATCTAACTCTCATTCCCTTCAAATGTAACTCGAAAGTCCTTTGAGGTAGGGCTTTGGTAAAAGGATCTGCTAGATTATTTGCGGTCTCAATCTTTGCTAACACAACATCTCCACGAGTAACAATGTCTCGAATGATGTGATACTTCCTCTCAATGTGCTTTCCTTTCTTGTGATTTCTTAGATCTTTAGATTGTGCAACCGCTCCACTATTGTCGCAAAACAATGTGATAAGAACTTACTCCATTCTTACAACACCAAGATCAGAAAGGAATTTCTTGAGCCAAACAGCCTCCTTTGCTGCTTCACAAGCAGCAACGTACTCAGCTTCCATGGTGGAGTTTGCAATACAAGATTACTTAACACTCCTCCAACTTATGGCTCCACCTTCTAAGGTAAAAACACATCCTGAATTGGATTTTTTGAAATCTAGATCTGATTAAAAATCTGAATCTGTATAGCCAACGAGAATCAAATCCTCACTATGGTAAATAAGTATATAATTTCTCGTTCTCCGTAGATACTTGAGAATATGCTTTACCACTTGCTAATGTTTTGGTCCTAGATTTGATTGATATCTGCTGAACATGCCAATTGAATAACAAATATCTGGTCTAGTACCAAGCATGGCATACATGACTCCTACTGCAGAAGCATAAGGAACTTGTCTCATCATATTTTCTTTTCTTCCTCTTGAGCCTTAGGCCTTTGGTCATCAGACAGAGGAACTCTATCTCTAAAAGGAAGCAATCCTTTTTTGGAGTTTTATATACTAAATTGTTCTAGAACCTTATCTATATATCCAGCTTGTAATAAGCCTAACATCTTATTCTTGCGATTTCGCCAAAACTTGATCCCTAGAATAAATTTAGCCTCACCCATGTCTTTCATATCAAATTGGCTAGACAACCAAACTTTAACCGATAACATTACCCTTACATCATTTCCAATGAGTAGAATATCATCAACATAAAGCACTAGGAACATTACTTCTTTGTCTCGATGTCTTTTGTACACACATGGTTCATCAAGATTTTATTCAAAACCAAATGACTTGATTGTTTGATCAAATCTGATGTTCCATGACCTGGATGCTTGTTTAAGTCCATAAATGGACCTTTTTAACTTACATACCATATGCTTTTGGTTCTTTGCTATGACCTTCTAGTTGCAACATGTAGATTTCTTCTGCAAGATTGCCATTAAGAAATGCAGTTTTGACATCCATTAGTCAAATCTCATAATCATAATAAGCAGCAATAGATAAGAGAATTCTGATAGATTTAAGCATGGCTACTGGCAAAAAGGTTTCATCTGTTGGGATATGTGTCCTTAAATCCTATTGTATGATACTAGATATTTTATTATGTATGACATTATGTATGACTTAATGTTGCGTTTAATAAATTTACTTTATTATTATTTAAAATAATGGTAACATGAATATTGGGACATTATCACATAGTTCATGAGATGCATAGTATGTGATTTATGTGATTTAGTCACAGAAGATATAAATCACAAGTTCTTTATAAACTCAGAATTATAGTTCGTAGTCAATAATGAAATTGGACATTTCATCTGCGAAGACTATAACATATCAACTAAGATAATTTGTCTTGATCATGAAAATGGAGATTTCTAGTTGATATGTTGATATGTTTTAAGAGTTAAAACATATTAAATAGAACTGGTGTGAGATTTATTATTCTCCTAACGACTGTCAATTGAATAATAAACTCACGACTTATATTTGTATGAACTCTTAATCCTGAGAGGATAATGAACCTGATCATGAAGTGTAGGTTGTTTTGATATATCAGGAGTGAGATTTGTAGTTACGGTCAAAATCTCAGTATGTTGAGCAGCCACATTTAATGTTGATGAAACGTATATTTTCAAGATGAAATTCATAGTCTCTTAACGGAGATACAAAATATTTCCTTGAGATAAGTTTAATGGGTTTGTTATTCAGAGAGTTGGGCCTAACCATTTTAGTAAGGAGTTACTAAAATATATATTTATGGAATTGGATTTCATAAATATATGATGAATAATTTAAAAGATTAAACTGGGTACTCAAGGAATAAAGATGTAGTAAAAGACAAAGTGGCAATCTATTTTCATGACTTTGTATTACTATGAATATTTTATGAAGGGGTTGCATGTATAATAAAGTCTTGGGATATAATTTATTAATAAAACCTAGAGTACAACTATATTTATATAGTGATATTAAATATAGTTAATGGTAACTTTGGACTTGTCAAGAGTTGACAGAAAAACCCAAGGCCCATTAGAGCTAGTGTCTTATTGGTCCTTTTTTGTCCCACTCTAAGCCATACACTTAAGCCCAATTAGAAAGGCCTAAAAGACCAGCCCAATTAGATAATCAGTTAGATACAAAGGGAAAAACATACAGAATTTTCAGTAGTGTATTTGGATGAACACTCTTATGAAGTGGTGTAAGAAGTGTTAGACACTTTTGGACATTCTCCCTTTGGAACTGATTGAGAGACCACACATCTTGGGCATTAGTGGAATTGAAGTGAAAATTGAAAGTGTTTCCAAGTGCTTCTAGTCTTCAAGTTTTGAAATTCATCGCTCCAAGGTGCACTCTCTTGTTCACATATTCTGAAACTTAAATAGTACATGTTAACTTTTATGAATGATGTAGATCCGTTTATTTTTTCCGCTGCATATGTTTTGTATGCGATACAAGAATTTATTTTCCATCATCATCATAGTCAATGCCTTCTTTTTGTGTATACCCTTTCCCCACTAGCCTTACTTTAAAGGTTTCAACCTTTCTATCTAACCCTCTCTTCCTCTTGTAAACCTATTTGCAACCAACAGGTTTAATGCCGTTAAGCGCCTCTATAACACTCCAAACTTGATTGGAATACATGGAATCTAATTTAGATTTCATAGCTTGGACCCAATGATATGCATTTATATCATTTATTGCCTCCTCATAAGTGTAGGGATTCGATTCAGCCTCTTCTAAGATAGCTTTATAAGTTTCTCCTAAACATATAAATTTTATAGGAGGCCGAATAATTCCCCCACTACGATGAGGCATCTTTGTACTAGACATCTCATGAGTGATATCTTGTGGTGTATTCAATACAGCCATATCATTCCTAGTTTCATCCATTGGTAGTTCACTACAGGTTCATTCATTTCAGCCAAGACAACTCTACTTCTAGGAGTATAATCAATCATATAGTCATTTTCCAAGAATTTGGCATTTGTGGTAATAAACACTTTATTATTCTTATGACTATAGAATAAACCTCTAACAGTTCCTTTTGGATACCTTACAAAGAAAACCACTTCTGTTTTAAACTGTAACTTGTCAGACTTTTTTTTCAACATGTGTTAAACAACCCCAAATGTGGAGATGACTCATACTAGGCTTACGCCCATTCCACAACTCTATAGGTGATTTAGAAATAGACTTCGAAGGTACGAAATTCAGAAGATACATTACAGTACTTAAGGTATATCCCCAAAAGAAAATTGGTAGAGTTGAATAACTCAACATGGACCTAACCATATCCAAAAGAGTTCTATTCCTTCTTTCTGCTACATCATTTTGTTGTGGAGTTTCAAGTGTAGTCAATTGGGATATAATCCCATTTTCAATCGAGTAATCCTTGAAGTCACCAAGAAGGTATTTGCCACCTCGATCAGATCGAATGGCCTTTATGCGTTTACCCAATTGATTCTCAACTTCAACCCTAAACTCTTTGAACTTTTCAAAGGCTTCAGACTTCTATTTTATTAGGTACACATAACCAAATCTAGAGTAATCATCAGTGAAAGTAATGAAATACTCATAGCCACCTCTTGCTTGGACTGACATAGGATCACATACATCTAAATGTACTAGTTCTAGTAAATCTTGGGCTCTTCTACCTTTTGTATTAAAAGGCCGTTTGATCATTTTACCTTCTAAACAAGATTCGCAAACTGGAAAACCATTAAAGTCCATGGGCTGCAAAAGTCCATCTTTGATTAGTCTTTGAATCCTACTTGAATTAATATGACCCAAACGCAAGTGCCAAAGATATGTTTCCCTAGTAGAAGGAAACTTTATCTTTAATGATATTACATGTGAATTATTATCTAATTCAGAATTATACAATTCATGCTTATCAAGAGTTAAAATATAAAGACCATCCACAATATTGCCAGAATAGATAAACATTTTATCTTTCTTTATTATAACATTATCTTTCAGGATAACACAATATCCATGCTTACCTAAATAAGTTACAGAAATTAAATTCCTACGAACATTAGGTTCATACAAACAGTCTTCTAATATAAGACTCTAGACTTAAACCATAAATTAAACACTCCAACAGTTACAACTGGAATCCTGCTCCCATCAGCCAAAGTAAGAAATAGTTCTCTCTCATTCAACTTTTTGGTCTCTTGGAACCCCTGTAAAGAATTGCAGATATGATTAGTACAACCTGAATCCACACACCAAGAATCTGTGGGATTTTGTACCAAACATATTTCAAGAAGAAATGAACTTTACATACATTTATTCTTGGCAGCTTTGAATGTTGGACAATTCCTCTTCCAATGTCCTTTCTTACCACAATGGAAATACTTTCCTTTGGTTTTCTTTCCTTTATTGGCAACTCCTAAGGCAATTTGTTTACCATCTTTCTTAGCGAAGTCCTTCTTCTTCTTCTTCTTCTTCTTCTTCTTCTTCTTCTTACCCTTGTTTTTTGACTTAAGTTGAGAAGTAGAAACTTCACCTACATTGGCTTCAACACTAGAAGTACCAAGGATGTCTTCCGCCGCCACTAACTCATTCATTAATTTAGACAAATAATAAATCTTTTTGTTCATATTATAATTGAGTTTGAATTCCTTGAATAATTCCGGTAGTGACTGGAGTATCATATCCACTTGAGATTCTCCATCAATGTCGGCACCTAAAACTTCTAATGTGTTCAGATTAGCAATCATCTTAAGACAATGCTCCCTCACTGAACTTGTTGCAGCCATTTTGGTATTGTAAATTTGCCTCATAGTTTCTTGCCTTGTAGAACAGCCTTACTCACCAAACATCTCCTTTAGACTTAACATGATATCTAAAGCTAGTTCTACATCTTGCATTTAATACTGTAGAACATTTGAGATAGATACTAGGATGTAGCACTTGACCATTTCATTAGATTTTTGCCAACGATCATGTCGTTAATTTTTCTCAAGAGAAGTATCTAATGAAGGAAAGCTAGGACACGGTTGAGTAAGCACATATTTGTGCCCTTCAGCTGTAAGAATAATGTCCAAATTTCTTTTCAATCGATATAGTTGGATCCAATCAGTTTGTTTTGGTTAAGAATAGCAACAAGTGGGCTAAATGATGCCATGATTTAAATCAGAAAATAATAAACATGAATACAATAAGTAAACTGGACATTATCAATTTAGCATATAAGCATATAATATAGAACTTTAATAAAATCATAAAATAATATATGCAACGACAACTCAATTCCATATTCAATATCCCTCAGCATAGAGTGAACATTAAATACTATGATTGATTGAGAACTATTCTCATTATTAGTGTTATCATGATAACTCTTATCAAATACTAATAATATGTCGTTTTACATTTAGCCTCTAAGTAATAATAGCAAGAACTCAGCATAGAGGATACGATAAAACTTAGTCTAGTGTATACCATTGTCTAGAATTATGCGTAGTCACATTTCATCCTTTTAATAGGCTTATTTTGTAGTATGATAAAAACACCCTCCGCATGGAATGCAAAGCTTGAAACTAAGACAAGGTGTTTATCAAACCACTATAAACTAGGAAATTCAATCTTGTAAGACCATGAAATAAATACTCACCGCATGGAATACTAAACTCGAAGCAAAGACAAAGTATATATTTCACGCTACTATGAACCAACAATGGAAGCCGTGGGATGCAACCCTTGCATCTCTCTCCCACTAGATATTTTAAATTAAAGATTTTTTTAAAATCAAGAACCATAATAATGCTAGACACTTTGAAAATATAATCCTAATCTCATTATGAATAAATTTCATAATCCTATCATCAATATATATAAATATATATAACGTAACGTAAACCCATATATATTTATAAAACTATATTATATTATATATATAATATATGATTATTATATTATATATATATATATATAGCTTTTAGATTGTTGAAATTCGTATATAAAGGATTTCAACTTTTCCACGGCCATAATATATGCAAGACAAAGAATCTTTGAATAGTCAAGCCATGCATGTTATGCAAGAATACACCAAACCGTAAGCCATGCAAGAATACACCAAACCATGCAATTGAATTCCAAACAGTGCAAGCATATATACAGTTATTTCAGCAATCAATAACCACCAATAATCAATGCTACCCGTACAACACTCAATCTTATTCATATCCAAGCATTTACAATAAGGCATGGCATAAAGAACTTCCATTAATATCCAGTCCGTGCACTCTTTTTGTTATGCAAAACAATATATTGCATATATTGATCAATGCACACAAGGTTTATGGAACAAGTTCTTTATGCAGAAATTTGAAAACATAAAGATAACGGTTTTCTGAAATTCTAAAATCCAATCACACGCTATACAATCATGATATGAAAACCTAGCTCTGATACCAATTATTGGAAAAAAAACTGGTTTTGTAGCTCATACAAAACACATAGCGGAAGCAACAAACAAAGATCTATTTCATTCATGATTGACAACATGCACTATGTAAATTTCAAAATTTAAGAACAAGATAGCGTACCTTGGTGTGGAGAAATTCAAAACAAAGATTAGAAGCACTTGGGAACACTTTTAATCTTCACTCCAATTCCACTTTATGCCCAAGATGTGTGGTCTCTCAATCAGTTTCCAAAAGGAGAATGAAAGTGTGCCTCACACTCTCTCTTTTTCTTTTTCTCTACGCTTCTTTAAAAGAATTATGTATGCTTCTTCCTTTATAACTAACTAATTATCTAATTGGGCTGGCCTGTTGGGCCTTTCCAATTGCGTTTTAGTGTGTGGCTTGGAGTGGGACCAAAAGGGACCAATAAAACACTAGCTCCAATGGGCCTTGAGCTTTTCCATTAACTCCTGACAAGTCCAAAGTTACCATTAATTATATTTAATACCACTATATAAATATAATTGTACTCTAGGACTTATTAATAAATTATATTCCAAGACTTTATTGTACACGCAACCCCATCATAAAATATTCGTAGTAATACAAAATCATGAAAATAGGCTGTCACTTTGAAAATTATTACATCTTATCCTTGAGTACTCGGTTTAATCCTTTAAAATTATTCATTATATATTTTTGAAATCCAATTTCATAAATATATACTTTAGTAATTTCTTACTAAAGTGGGTAGGCTAAACTCTCTGAATAACTGAACCCATTAAACTTATTTCAAAAGAATATTTTATATCTCCATTAAGAGACTATGAATTCTATCTTGAGAATATATGTTTCATCAACAATAAATGTGGCTACCCAACATACTGAGATTTTGACCGTTACTTTAGATCTCATTCCTGATATATCAAAGTAACCTACACATCTTGGTCAGATTCATTATTCTCTCAGGATTAAGAGTTCATGCAAATAAAAGTCGTGAGATTTATTATTTATTTGACAGTCATTAGGAGAATAATAAATCTCACAGGTCCAGTTCAATATGTCTTAACTCTTAAAACATACCAACATATCAACTAGAATTTTTCACTTCCATGATCAAAACAAATCATCTTCATTGACACATTATAGTCTTCATATATGAAATGCCCAATTTCATTACTGACTACGAACTATAAATTCTGAGTTTACAAAGAACTTACGATTTATATCTTCTGTGACTAAATCACATAAATCACATACTATCCATCTCATGGACTATATGATAATGTCTAAATATTCATGTTACCATTATTTTAGATAAAAATAAACAATTTTATTAAACACAATATTAAGTCATACATAATGTCATACATAGCATCATACAATAGGATTTAAGAACACACATCCTAACAAGTGGAATTAGATTGAAAATTAAAAGTGTTCTCAAGTACTTCTGATCTTTGGTTTTGAAATTCATCGCTCCAAGGTACACTCTCTTGTTCTTGAATTCTGAGACTTAGATAGTGTATGTTAACATTTATGAATGAAGTAGATCCGTTATTTTTCCGCTGCGTATATTTTATATGTGATACAAACATGTTATTTTCCTTCATCCTTTTAGTCACACTCCAAGCTACATGCTAAAACCCAATTGGATTGGTCTAAAAGGTTAGTCCAATTAGATAATCAATTAGATACAAATGGAGAAACATACAGAATTCTAACCATTCATATAAGAGACACTATTGTGAAATGGTGTGTATGTGAGTGAAAACCACTCTCTTATTCTCCCTTAAACTGATTGAGAGACCACACTTCTTGGGTGTTAGTGGAATTGGAATGAAAATTAGAAGTGTTCCTAAGTACTTCTGATATTTGGTTTTGAATTTCACCGCACTAAGGCACGCTCTCTTATTCTTGAATTATGAAATTTACATAGTATATGTTAATAATTGCGAACGAAGTAGATCTGCTAGTTTTTCGTTGCGTATGTTTTGTATACGATATAAACATGTATTTTTCTAGCATTACATATCTCCCTAAGCATTATTGCGATCGTAGACCTAAACGTCTTGAGATGAGTTTTGATGAGTTCACTGAGTTCATGGACTACATTAAAGCCACAGATATCCAATGGGTAGTGGAATGGTGGCGCATCTCAAGCATGGTTCATCATAACCTTAAGGATAAGTGTGTGCCCTTGGTTGGGCTTCCCTGTTGTTCTTACTACTCTATCGATTGCTTTGCAAGGCAATTTGGTAATTGCTAAGGAGTTTCTAGTGATGATGGTTCCTACCATACCTTGGCTTTTAGTAATAGGACCTTTGGTAGAATCCGTGAGTCTTGGCCACGACGGAGGGTGACCAATGGCATCCGTCCTCCTTAGTTCCTTCATCCTACTTCGGGGTACAATAGCTACAGAATGACATTAAATGGGTTCCCATAGACAAAAAACCTTACATGAAGTCCAACAAAAGGAAGTGGACTAAATGACAACCTTGATATGGCCCAAATTTTACTTTTCTATACTTTATGATTATCATGTTTTTTCTTTTGAATTTAATAAAGGATTGAGATGTTCCAAATTCCTTATGGAAACAATTTATTATCTCTTAAGTTGAGCAATGAGAGAATCATCCATGTATTATCTTTGCTTACTGTCATTATTCTTCTTTTTCTTTTTCTTTTCTTTTTTCCATGCCATGTAATTTTTTCCCATGACATCCTTTGAGGAATTTTCTCCATGCCCATGGTCTTTGCTCCTATATTTTGCCTGCCTTTTTGGGTTTTTAATTTAGCGGGCTTCTTTTGCCTCAATTTTTGCCTAGGTCACCCTTTTGGGTTTTTAACCTAGTAGGCTTTTTTTTCTCTTTTTTTCAAATGTTTTATCTTCAAAGTATATCCATGTTGATTAGATGAAACATCTCTTCTCGATCCAAATCTGTAATTCTTATAGCACCTCCTGGAATAATCTTCTTGATAATAAAAGGCCCAGACCATCTTGGCTTCTGTTTGGAAATTTAGACTCCAATTAATAGAAAAAAAAAAATTTAAACCCAAGTTGTTAATTAGATTTATTATGAATAAACCTTGTTAAAACAAACAAACATCAATATCATGCACAGCGGAAAAGTAAATAAGACAAGATATGATGACTCAAGAAAACCAATGAAACAAACTAGTTTTACAGTAAAAAACCTAGGGGGAAACCTACCTATAAAGAAATTCACTATAGTAAAGAGAAGTTTCAGATCTAGTACAAAACCTTTGTCCCTAGACTTTACAATTCTTGTAGATGAACTTACAGCAGAAACCTTCTACCGTTTCAGAACCTCTAAACTCTCTAATATATAAACACCACTAATGATGCACGAATCCTAGTACATGACTAACTCCTTTGTACGAATCCCAATACGTGACTAACTCCAGCAACTTGAAGAAGATGTTGTTGGCTGCAAAGTTCTTCACTTCATCAACAATGAAAATCAAGAAGCACTTGGTTACAAAGCCCTAAGGCTTAAAGACACAATAACTTCTTGCAGAAAGAGAATAAGGCACTAGGTCACTTTTTGCATGTGTTCTTTGTACGTGACGGCCTTTAAAAAAAACTTTATATATGTCTAGGGTTGTGAGAAAAGAAATCCTACACAAATATACAAGCATGGGCTGAAAATCAGATCTGAAAATTCTGATTTTGTTAGTCTCGATAGATTCAGCTTTTGTCGAGTTTCGTTCTTAAGTCTCAATAGATACTATTTCTATCAAGCTTTAATAAACACTTTTCTTTACTTGTTTCTTGGTCCAATCTTCATGGCTTTAATACTTGGCTTGAACAGTATATTTTTTGAAGTACTAAACTTATCCTAAATCTATCCAATTCCAAGTTAAATGCATTTTGTCAAAGGATTAGCCAATTACATAAAATGTGTCCTTAACAATCTCACCCTTTGGCAATCCGGGACAAAACCACAACAAAATAAATAATCATGAGAGAAGTCTTAAATTACTAAACTCATAACCACTTGTTGTATTACAAAATAAATTTATCCCCACGACAAACTCTTGAAAAACTTTGCAAGAATAGAGTTCATGGCAAGATAGACTTTCACAACTTGTCTTTCTGAAATACTTAAACAAAACTCATCAAGGCATCATGTGTGAAATAGAAATAAATATTGCGTAAATAAAGAAACATGTGTTTAAAGAGAGAAAAGAAACAATATATGTAGAGGTAGGTGAAGAAAACATACATCATCATCATATATATAAAAATAAATTACAATGTATGTAATAATATGGTCACAAGACTGGTGTGCAAGAAGCTAAAAAAAGCTCTTATAACAAACAAAAGAGGTAAAAACTCCCCCTAAAAAGATGAAACACAACTCCCCCTTACAAATTCATGTATTTGTCCCCCTAACATGTTAAATCTAAAACAAAAACCAATTTTTCTCTTCCTTTTTGTCATGATTGATAAAGAGTACAAGAAGTTATAAAACTTCGCCCGAGAAACATAAAGATTATCAAAGATGATCAAGAGGGCACAAGAAATCCATATAAATGCATGAATGTAATGAAATAAGATGTTATGGATGACAAGATAAAAAAAGATGCAAAAAATGTGAAAAACAATCCATGCAAAAGGGTTTCAACAGATAGAGATGCTGTCAAGCTAAAAACCCAGAAATCTCGATGGATCGAGGATCTGTTGAGAATCTATCGAGTTGATAGAGAGTTCAGAAATTTTGGCTCGATAGATCGAGCTGCTGTCGAGATTTTGTCAAGAAGAAATCCAGAAATCTCGATCGATCGAAGATCTATTGAGATTCTATCGAGACCGAACGAAAAGAGCTCGATAGAAATTCAATCTGTCGAGGATCTGTAAAGAAGCAGTCGAGCTTGAAAAAAAGGATTTTTTCAAGGAACAAAAATATATAAAGATGAATGCAATAAGCAAGCTACTCAAACAAAGATCCAAGTAGCATATTAAGCTCTCAAAACATATATCAATATATAAACATAGTATCCATAAATCCAGAAACACGTACACACACACACACACACAAAAAATCTAACCAATTTTATATTTCAAAAACAAGTTAAAACAGTTTAGTGAGCATATAATAACACATGTATTTCTTGTGATGACCAAATCACATTGTACTTGCACATGTATCAAAAGTAGCAAAGAAATTTTACGTGTTGTGTGTGAAAACATAATAAGTGTGCACAAGTTTCTCATATTGTGACGATTTGACATCATAATTTTACTATGCCAAAGCACACAGATGTTATACATGATTGGTAGGCTTTTCTAGTCCTTCCTGTAAAAAAGAGTGATCTGAGTATTAAATGTAAAAGAGACAAACTTAATCGTACTCATCACAAATATGAGCCACAAAGCTCACTTGCTTAGTTGTACATTAAAGTGTTCATCTAAACTACAAGAGATACAAAGTTTAGAAAACTTTGTTTCAATGACCATCCAAGGTACACAAGTACCAATATACACAAGCATACATTATTTTTGTATTTTTCTGATTTTTCTCTTTTTATTTTGAAAAACCTACAAAAAAAAAAAAAAAAAAAAAACTAAACAACCAGATAAAAACAAACAACATGAAAGCATGAAAGAAAGATGCAGATTTATGAAAGCAAGATTCCGAAAGTAGATAAGAAATCAAGAAAAGAGAGTTCTACTTTAAATAGAAAAAATTAAAGCAGAGGACAACAGAAATGACAACTAATCTTAGGCTCCTTTCTTACCCATAAAGCACGAGTCTTTGGTCGTAAAGATGAAAAGACATGTATCCTAGTATGTCTACTAAAGGACATAGAAGAATTAAAATTCTCCTAAAATTGAGTTAAAAACTCAAAACTTTTAATTACTCTCCGTACAAATGTGTAGTTCCTTGAAAGGAAACCTTTGTCTGTTTGGACACTTGCTTTTGAGAATACAACTTAAAGCAATTAGGGCGAATGTGTCCAGAAACACCACAATGGTGACAAACATGAGCAATTTTAGGAATACTAGACTTCCTAGAGTGAGGTCAAACAAAGGATTTAGAATTAGACAAATTAGTTATGGATTTTATGCCTTTATCACCTTTCTCAAATTGGGCACAAAGACAGTCTTTGATTCAGAAGCCGCGGAAGAGGAGGGACCAGAGAAGTCTATTGGATAAATACATATTTGTATCTCATACAAAGTATATGCAGTGAAAAGTTAATGGGTCTACTTCATTCATAAATGTTAACATGTACTATGTAAGTTTTAGAATTTAAGAATAAAAAGTGTACCTTGGTGTGGTGAATTTCAAAACCAAAGATTAGAAGCGCTTAGGGACACTTTTAATTTTCACTCCAATTCTACTAACGCCCAAGAAGTGTTGTCTCTCAATCAGTTTTCTAAGGGAGAATGTTAAAGTGTCTAACACTTACTCATACATCATTTCACAATAGTGTTATATTTTTCACACAAAAAATTCTGTATGTTTCTCCCTTTATATCTAACTGATTATCTAATTGGGCTGGTCTTTTGGACCTTTCCAATTAAATTTAAGTGCGTGGCTTGGAGTGGAACCAAAAAAGACCAATAAGATACTAGTTCCAATGAGCCTTGGACTTTTCTGTCAACTCTTGACAAGTTCAAAGTTACTATTAATTATATTTAATATCACTATATAAATATAGTTGCACTCTAGGTCTTATTTATAAATTATATCCCAAGACTTTATTGTACATGCAACCCCTTTACAAAATATTCGTAGTAATACAAAGTCATAAATATAGACTACCACTTTGAAGATTACTACATCTTAATTTCTTGAGTACCTGGTTTAATCTTTTAACGTTATTCATCATATATTTACAAAATCCAATTCTATAAATATATACTTTAGTAATTTCTTACTAAAGTAGTTAGGCCTAACACTCTGAATAACCAAATTCATTAAACTTATCTCAAGGGAATATTTTGTATCTCCGATGAGAGATTATGAATTCCATCTTGAGAATATATGTTCCATCAACACTAAATGTGGCTGTCCAACATACTAAAGTTTTGATTGTTTCTTTAGACCTCACTCTTGATATATCAAAGTAACCTACATCTCATAATCACGTCCATTATTCTCTCAAGATTAAAAGTTCATGCAAATAGAAGTCGTGAGTTTATTATTCATTTGGCAGTCATTAAGAGAATAATAAATTTTACAGCGGTCCAGTTCAATATTATTTAACTCTTAAAACATATCAACATACCAACTAGAAATCTTTATTTTCATGATCAAGACAAATCATCTTAGTTGATATGTTATAGTCTTTGTAGATGAAATGCCTAATTTCATGATCGACTACGAACAAAAAATCTAAGTTTACAAAAAACTTGTGATTGATATCTTTTATGACTAAATCACATACTATGCATATCATGGACCATATGATAATGTCCCAATATTCATGTTACCATTATTTTTAGATAAAAATAAAAACAACTTTATTAATCACAATATAATGTCATACATAGTATCATGCAATAGGATTTAAGGGCACACATCCTAACAATCTCCTACTTGCCCTAAAGACTATTGTGCGCTAATCTAACTCCCGTCTCCTTCAAATGTGACTCGAAAGTTCTTGAGGGCAAGGTTTTGGTAAAGGGATTTGCTAGATTCTTTGCACCATCAATCTTTGATACAACCACATCTCCTTAAGCAACAATGTCTCGAATGATATGGTATTTTCTTGTGATTTCTTGGATCCTTGGATTGTGCAACCGCTCCACTATTATCGTAGAACAATGTAATAGGAACTTGCTCAATTCTCACAACACCAATATCAGAAAGAAATTTCTTGAGCCAAATAGCTACCTTTGCTGATTCACAAGCAGCAACATATTCAGCTTCCATGCTGGAGTTGGCAATACGAGATTGCTTAACACTCCTCCAACTTATGGCCCCACCTCCCAAGGTAAGTACACAACCTAACGTGGATTTTCTGAAATCAAGATTCGAATGAAAATCTGAATCTGTATAGCCAATGGGAATCAAATTCTCATACTGATAAACAAGCATATAACTTCTCGTTCTCCTTAGATACTTAAGAATATGTTTTACAACGTGCCAATGTTTTGGTCCTGGATTTGATTGATATCGGCTGACCATGCCAACTGAATAACAAATATCCGGTCTAGTACAAAGCATGACATACATGAGACTTTCCACTACAGAAGCATAAGGAACTTGTTTCATCATATTTTCTTCCTCTTGAGTTTTAGGCCTTTGGTCATCTGACAGAGGAACTCTATGTCTGAAAGGAAGTAATAATTTCTTGAAATTTTGCATGCTAAACTGTTCTAAAACCTTATTTATATATCCAGCTTGTGATAAGCCTAACATCTTATTTTTGCGATCTCACCAAAGCTTGATCCCTAGAATAAAGTTAGCCTCACCCGAGTCTTTCAAATTGGCTAGATAACCAAACTTTAACCGATGACATTATCCCTACATCATTTACAATGAGTAGAATATCATCAACATAAAGTACTAGAAACATTACTACTTTGTCTCGATGTTTTTTGTACACACACGATTCATCAAGATTTTGTTCAAAACCAAATAACTTGATTGCTTGATCCAATTTAATGTTCTATGACCTAGATGCTTGTTTAAGTCCATAAATAGACTTTTTCAACTTACATACCATATGCTCTTGGTTCTTTGCTATGAAACCTTCTAGTTGCAACATGTATATTTCTTCTTCAAGATTGCCATTAAGAAATGTAGTCTTGATATCCATTTGCTGAATCTTATAATCATAATGAGTAGCAATGGATAAGAGAATTTTAATAGACTTAAGCATGGCTACTGGTGAAAAAGTTTAATCATAGTCAATGCCTTTTTTTTTATGTATACCCTTTCCCCGCTAGTCTTGCTTTAAAGGTTTCAAACTTTCCATCTATCCATCTCTTCCTCTTGTAAACCTATTTGCAATCAATAGGTTTAATGCCGTTAGGCGCCTTTACAAGATCCTATACAAAATTGGAATACATAGAATCCAATTCAGATTTTATAACTTGAACCCAATGATGTACATCTATATCATTCATTGCTTCCTCATAAGTGTAGGAATTTGATTTAGCCTCTTCTGAGATAGTTTTATAAGTTTTTTCCAAACCTGTAAATCTTATAGGAGGCCGAACAATTCTCCCACTACGACGAGGCACCTGTGTACTAGATATTTCATGAGGAATATCATGTGGTGTATCCGATACAACCACATCTTCTCTAGTTTCATCCATTGGTTGTTCAACTACAGGTTCTTTCATTTCAGTCAATACAACTCTACTTCTAAGAGTAAAATTATTCATGTAGCTATTTTCCAAGAATTTGGTATTTGTGTTAATAAATACTTTATTATCCTTATGACTATAGAACAAACCTCCAACAGTTCCTTTTGGATACCCTATAAAAAATACCACATCTGTTTTAGACTGTAACTTGTCAGACTTTCTTTTTAACACATGTACTGGACAACTCTAAATATGGAGATGTCTCATACTAGGCTTACACCCATTCCATAACTCTACAAGTGTTTTAGGAACAGACTTCTAAGGTACTAAATTTAGAAGATGCATTACAGTACTTAAGGCATATCCTCAAAAGGAAATTGGTAGAGTCGAATAACTCAACATGGATCTAACCATATCTAAAAGAGTCCAATTCCTACTTTCTGCTACATCATTTTGTTGTGGAGTTCCAAGTGCAGTCAACTGGGATATAATCCTACTTTCAATCAAGTAATCCTTGAAATCTCTAAGAAGGTATTTGCTATCTAGATCAGATCAAATGGCCTTTATGTGTCTACCCAATTGATTCTCAACTTCAGCCCTAAACTCTTTGAACTTGTCAAAGGCTTCGAACTTCCATCTTATTAGGTACACATAACCAAATCTAGAGTAATCATCAGTGAATGAAATACTCATAGCCACCTTTTGCTTGGATTAACATAGGACCACATATATCTGAATGTACTAGTTCTAGCAAACCTTGGGTTCTTCTACCTTTTACATTAAAAGGTCATTTGGTCATTTTTCCTTCTAAAAAAAATTCACAAACTGGAAAACCATCAAAGTCCATGGGCCCTAAGAGTCCATCTTTAATAAGTCTTTGAATTAATAGTCTATCTTTAAATGCAAGTATTAAAGATATGCTTCGCTAGGAGAAGGAAACTTTCTCTTTAATGATTTCACATGTGAATTATCGTCTAATTCGGAATTATATAATTCATGCTTATCATGAGTTAAAATATAAAGATCATCCACAATATTGCTAGAACAGATAAACACTTTACCCTTCTTCATTACAACATTGTCTTTCAGGAAAACACAATACCCATGTTTACCTAAATAAGTTGCAGAAATTAAATTCCAAGGAACATTAAGTACATAAAGATAGTCTTCCAATATTAAAACCCTAGACTCAATGCATAAATTAACAACTCCAACAGCTACAACCTGAATCCTTCTCCCATCGGCTAAGGTAAGAAACAATTCTCCTTCATTCAACTTTCTGGTCTCTTAAAACCTCTGTAAAGAATTGCAGATATGATGAATACAACCTGAATCCACACATTAGGAATCCGTGGGATTCTGTACCAAACATATTTAAGAAGAAATGAACTTGTCATACCCTTATTCTTGGCAAGTTTGAACTTTGGACAATTCCTCTTCTAATGTCATTTCTTACCACAATGGAAACATTTTCCTTTGATCTTCTTTCCTTTGTCGGCAACTCTTAAGGCAATTTGCTTACTCTCTTGCTTAGTGAAGACCTTCTTCTTCTTCTTCTTACATTTGCCTTTCGAATTAGGTTGAGAAGTATAAGCTTTACCCACATTGGCTTCAACACTAGAAGTACCAAAGATGCATTCCGTTGCCACGAATTCATTCAGTAATTTAGACAAAGAATAAATCTTTTTATTCATATTATAATTAAGTCTGAATTCCTTGAATGATTCTGGCAGTGACTGGAATATCATATCCACTTGGGATTCTCTATCAATGTTGGCACCTAAAACCTCCAATGTATTCAGATTAGATATCATTGTAAGACAATGTTCCCTCACTGAACTGCCTTCAACCATTATGGTATTATAAATTTGCCTCATGGTTTCTTGCCTTGCAGAACGGCCTTGCTTACCAAACATCTCCTTTAGATTTAGCATAATGTTTGAAGCTAGTTCTACATCTTGCATTTGATGCTGTAGAACATTTGAAATAGATGTTAGGATATAGCACTTGGCCATCTCATTAGATTTTTGCCAACGATCATATCGCTCTTTTTCCTCAAGAGGAGTATCTAATGAAAGAAAGCTAGGACATGGTTGAGTAAGCACATATTTGTGCTTTTCAGCTGTAAGAACAATGTTCAAATTTCTTTTTCAGTCAACATAATTAGATCCAGTCAGTTTGTTTTGATTAAGCATAGCAACAAGTGGGCTAAATGATGCCATGATAAAATCTGAAAATAATAAATATGAATATAATAAATAAACTGAACATTATCAATTTAGCATATAAACTTATAATATGGAACCTTAATAAAACCATAACATAATATATGCAATGACAATCCAATCTCATATTCAATTTTCCTTAGCATAGAATGAACATTAAATACTATAATTGATGGAGAACTATTTTCATTATTAGTGCTATCATGATAACTCTTATCAAACACTAATAATATACCGTTTTAAATTTAGTTTCTAAGTAATAATAGTAAGAACTCAGCATAGAGGATACTATAATACTTAGTCTAGTGTATACCATTATCTAGAATAATGTGTAGCCACATTTCATCCCTTTAACAGGCTTATATTGTAGTACCATGATACAAAACACCCTCTTCATGGAATGCAAAGCTCAAGGCTAAGACAAGGTGTTTAATCAAACCACTATAAACCAGGAAATTCAATCTTGTAGGACCATGAAATAAATACTCTCTACATGGAATGCTAAGCTTGAACCAAAGACAAAGTATATATTTCACACTACCAACAATGGAGGCCATGAGATGCAAACCTTGTATCTCTCTCCCCCTAGATGTTTTAAAATAAAGGATTTTAATTTAAAACATGCGTAAACAAATTACATATAGCCTTACTCTTTATATATGTAAAAAACACTTTAAGAAAATTCTGGATCCTCAGTCCTCGATTGATAGAGAATGTACCTCGATCGGTCGAGAAAAGTTCTGGCTACTCGATCGATCCTTGACAGATGCTTGATCGATCGAGAAAAATTTCGCGAAGCTCGATTGATGCTTAACAAATCCTCTATCAATCGAGAAAACTTCTGCCAGTTTGATCAATGCTCGACAGATTCTCGATCAATCGAGCTTCGCAAATTTTGAATTTCCAAGAATTTTTCTAAGATAGTTTTTAACGTTTTCATGAACAAAACAACCACCATATGAACATAATGGACAAAGACTGATATCAAAACTGAATTTCATTGATGCTATAGCCTTAAAATTCAAGTTAACATACTTAAACTCAAAATTTAAACAATATCATAACATCAATATCAGTTTTCATCAAAAATAATAATTTTAACAACCATGTAGAAAACTAATTTCTAACAACATGAAACTATTATCACTGATTCCAAAACTCAAAACATGTTAAACAGATATGAAAATGAAGACTACTCTGATACCAATTGTTGGATAAATATATGTTTGTATCTCATACAAAGCATACGCAGCGGAAAGTTAATGGATCTATTTCATTCATAAATATTAACATGTACTATGTAAGTTTAAGAATTTAAGAATAAGATAGTGTACCTTGGTACGGTGAATTTCAAAACTGAAGATTAGAAGCACTTGGGAACACTTTTAATTTTTACTCCAATTCCACTAGCGCCCAAGAAATGTGGTCTTTCAATCAGTTTTCTAAGGGAGAATGTCAAAGTGTCTAACACTTACTTATACACCATTTCACAATAGTGTTATATTTTTCACACACAAAAAATTATGTATGTTTCTTCCTTTATATCTAATTGATTATCTAATTAGGTTGGTCTTTTGGACCTTTTCAATTGGCCAAAGTTACTATTAACTATATTTAATACCACTATATAAATATAGTTACACTTTAAACCTTATTTATAAATTATATCCCAAGACTTTATTGTACATGCAACTCCTTCATAAAATATTCGTAGTAATACAAAGTCATAAATATAAACTGCGACTTTAAAGATTACTACATCTTAATTCCTTGGGTACTCGATTTAATCCTTTAAAGTTATTCATCATATATTTATGAAATCCAATTTCATAAATATATACTTTAGTAACTTCTTACTAAAATGGTTAGGCCTAACACTCTGAATAACCAAACTCATTAAACTTATCTCAAGGGAATATTTTGTATCTTCGTTAAGAGACTATAAGTTCTATCTTGAGAATATATGTTCTACCAAAAAACAGGATGATAAGGAATTCTTTCCCATTCCTGTGTAGAATTTATTGGGTTTCTTTCGGTGCTGGATTTACTTTTTTTTTTTTTTTTTTTGATAGGAGGATTTACCTAATTTTTTATGAACATTGTTTTTAATGAAAGAGCATCCACATTGGTAGGGCCATAAATTTAGCAATATGACTCCATAAAATGCTATTTTATCTATTTTATTTTCTCACTTTACAATACACTCAACATCAATGAATTTAAAATGTTCTTCTTTCATCCCTAAATTTTGTAAAGAGTTTTTTGAATAGTACAAGAACAAAAATATAGATGAAAAAAAAACTTTTCCAATAGTTCAGGGATGAAAAATAAACTTTTAGTAAAATTTAAGGACAGAAATAAAATATTTTCAATAGTGTAGAGACGAAAAATGAATTTCTCAAAGTTTAGAGATGAAAAACAAATTTTGGTAAACTTTAGGGACCAAAATAATATTTTACCCAAAATAAAATTATACTATCCATTACTACAAAGTATGTTATGAAAGTTCAATTAGTGTGTAAAACACCAATAAATGTTTAGACCCCTCAAATACAAAATTACCAACTCAAGCTTATACACAAACAATATATGTGCGAAATGATGAACATAAGCTAAACCTAAATTGGTAAAACACTCTTAACCAAAATTAATCATAAACACAGTAGTAATTAAAAGGTAAAGAGAAAGGGAAGAGAGATGCAAACACAAAGATAATAATGTGTTATTGAAGAAAAAACCGAAGTACTCGACGTAAAATCTCTCTGCCGCCCTCTAAGTGGTTAAATAATCCACTAGAGAATGAAGTTGAAATACATGAATAACAATAGACCATTCAAGCCTAATCTACCCAGTGCACCTAACCCCTCCAAGCTTCTTGCTCTAACAGGGTTACGCCAAGCCTTGTTTTCTCTAGATTACCGGATCCCACAATAAGTCCATTGCATCTGCCATCCTTGGCATCTTCCAATACTTCCTAAGCTCCAAAAACACTCAATACTCTAAATGGGTGTAGGTAGTATTTGAGTATAAATCTTTTCTCAATGGGTATAATAATGGAAGAGGAAATGAGAAGAGACTACAAAGATTTTTCTCTAAGAATGAATAGCTCTCTCTAATAGGATGGGTGTGTTGTAGAAACATCTCTTAGGGTTTTTCTCTCTAAATAGCCACACTGACATTTTGTGGGAATAAGAGTATTTATAGTAAGGTATGAGATGGAATGTGAAAAGTCAGTTTTCATCCAAACAAAGAATTTTGGCGACTTGGCCTCCCGACTAGAACGAGTTGCGAGTTTGAGTAGTGAGATAACTTCCAGGCCAGACTATACTTTTTGTCCTGTAGTGCTCCAGCTGTCGTGACCCTTTAGCTCTCTTGCATGCTTCACACATGTGCCATTCTGGTGACTTACTAGTTGCAAGATCTAGTTGCAAGACTCCTTTAAATTGCACACATCTTGAGTTTCTTCACACTCTCTCATACACTACCTTTAACATAGTTCCTACATAAATACAGGGTTTTTACATGTTGAATTACAAGCGAATTTGGCATGGAATAAGGCTAACACATGATTGATTAAATTCAACCTTACTATCTCCCCCTTTGGCTATTCCGTGACAAAACACCCTAAAACAAACTCTAAATTTAAACGTGTGTTTGGGAACAATGGCAAAACTCACTCACACCTAAATCTAGAAGCTGTGATGCACTTGGAACATATATACCAGTAACTTGAATCACTTGCACAAAACATATTTGACTCTCAAGGTAAAGCAAGTAATAAAAGGACAAGTATAATGTAATAAGTAAATTGTGATCAAGCAAACATGATGTGAAACATATAGGGAACTTGATTATAAAGAAATGACTACAATGATCACATAGCAAAGCAAATGATAATCCGAACATGCACAATAGTGTAAGGAAGTATGCAAGTCCAACACATAATCGATGCAAGAACACTAAAGTAATTGCATCAAAGATACAAGATCCAACAAGGGCACAAAAGTACTAAAGAAAATGCAAAAACATTAACTAAAAGTACTATAAAGCAAATAAGAAAACAAACATAAAGAAACACAAACAAAACAAAGTTTTCTTATTAACACAATGTCTTCTCCCCCTTGGTATGTGTATCTCTCCTATGGAATATCTCTCCCCCTACAAATGTGCACCGAAAATAGAATTCTACCCAATGTGCACAAGAGTCATATAGAAATGACAAAACTCTCCGGTATACTACTCTAGAGTATACTCTCCCCCTTTTTGACACGAATAGACAAAGGGGTCAAGGAGAAAAGAGGACAAGAAATGAAGGTATGAACAAGGAGAATGATGCATGAGGGGTGCAAGATGAATGAGAAATGAAGCTCAAACAAAAAACAAAATAAAATGGTACAAAACATAAGGTAAATAAATAGTAACAATGTGCGAGGGAAAAATGAAAAGTTAAAAAAAAAAAAAAAAAAATCTGTCCTGAAAATGACCTTCAAAGCACAATACATGCATTTTTCGCGACTAGATTGAGTCGTGAACAAGTCACCAGTCCAAGTCACCAAAAACCCGTGCAAAAAATTTTGAAAAATTTGTCTAAATTTTTTTCACCACCAGAAGGTTCACTTGCGAGTGATTCATAAAGGGAGTCACGAATCATTCTGAGTAAACTTGCAATTGGAGCTTTCACTTGCGAACTAGTCGCCAAAGCGAGTCATGAAGATGACAAAAACCCTGAAATTTTGAAATTTTTCTAAGTCCTTTTCGCGACTGAGGGCTTGACCCGCCAGGAAGTCGCAAAAGCTTCTGAGTAAGCTTGCGACTAGGGGCTTGCGACTGGATTCACTCGCGAGACAGAGTTGCCAAAACAAAGTTGCATAGTTTTTGAAATTTTTGAAAATTTTCAAAACAAAAACACTTTCCAAAAACAATTAAAACACTCAAAAATATTTTTGTGTTTGATCAACATATTATTGAGCATGTGCAACACATTTAAACAAGTACAATCACACAAACGAATAAGGCAGCCATTAAACATAAGCATGTGTGATGTGTGTAGATATCAAATATGAGATAGTCCTTAGTCTAATGTGAAGTTTCAATGATCAATCCAACCAAGACATGCACAATCAGTATTAGGAAGAGTGACCAATCTTCATTATAGAAATATGCATATATGACCTCCCACACAACTTGATTACATAACTTTGAAACTTTTTAGTTGGCTTCTTTACAATTCAAAACATATGATCATTTTTTATCTTTACATCTCTTTTTGAGACTAATGTTTTAAATTTTTAATATTTCAATTTGATGAACAAGTTTTTGGCTTTTGGGCACCATAAATTTTCATAAAAGTCGCTTTCCCTTTTTTCTTGTCAAATACTAGTATGTGCAACGACTTTTGCAACTCAATATTTCTTTTTATTTTGAGATTTATATTGGTTGAGCTCTTTAAGCAAAAAATAAAAAATAAAAGGGTGGGAAGGTATATAGGTACAAGTCTATGGAAGTCTCAAGATCAACAAAACCATTAACTAATCATTTATGACAAGTTTGAAGATCTATTTACAACAGTCACATAAATGTCAAGATTTTTCCCATAAAGATGAGAGTGCAAAAAGAACAAGCTACGCTTGTAAATGCACAAAGCCATTTATACAAAGGTACAAGGAAAAACATACGTGTGACATAACACAATAATGTCAATTAAACTTTTTGAATTTTCTACTTTTTATGTATTTTTGAATTTTTTACACAAAAACAAGTAAAGATTGATAAAAAAAAATTAACAACATTCAAAGTAAATAACCAACAAACAAAAATTTGTCAAAACATGCTAGAATCAAAGAAAATATCCAAGCAAAGACACAACATATAGGAACAGCATGGTCATGTTCTAATGCTTATGCATATGTACCCTTCTTCACCCACACGACATATGCGTTTGGGGTGATATCCTTAGAGGATTGGGTACTTGGCTTACGATTCTCAAACTTGAGGGTGAAGTTCACCAAACAGGAGGTAATGTTGTTTATCATCTTTATTACATCCCCAATGTTAGAATCAGCTTCTCCCCCTTTCGATTGCTTGAAGTTCCCTTTGCCATTTCTTTGTCCTCTTAGCCTTTGATAGCTACCATTCTTTAATGCCCAAAGCTTGTAGCAGTTAGGTCTAGTGTGACCTTAGATTCCGCAATGGTGACAAAAGTGTTGAATTTTCGGTCCCCTTTGTGACTTTGGAAGAGATTTTCCTTTTGTCTTAGGTTTAACCACGGTTGGGTTTAGAGGCTTTGTTGAAACTCGTTGAGCAATCACCTTTGGCGTCTTTTTAGACATCACTTTCTCAATAGCTGAAGTTGTTACTACTAGTTCCTTTGCTTTTACAAACTTCATCTCCTAAGGCATAATGGTGCTTGAACTAGCCTTTTCGGTGTATCCTAAGCAGCTCTTGTTAGATAAGGGCTTTTGTTATGCAAGAACTTTATCAAGCTTTTTGGAGGAGACCCGCTTTACTTTAGTATTAGCTTGAATCACCTCAAGTTCAAGAAACTTGATCTTTGAATAAGTTTCGGTTAGCTCTCCGTTTAGCATCTCAACTTCACACTTAGTCTCATTGTACTGCACTAAAAGACTCTTGTAATCTTGCTATGCTCTCTTCATTTTCTTAATGGCTGCTTTAGCCACTCTTGCATATTCACTGGTCTTTTCAAGGAGAGTATTATAGGATCCTTGTAATCCCATTGTTCTTTCATTTTCCTCATTATCGGATTCCTCAACTATCCCCATTGACTCCACTTCAATGTACTCCCCAAGTTCTTCTACTAGCAAACTCATATCATCTGAAGATTGTACAGGAGCAATGGCCATGGATGCAAAGTAGTTTCCCTTTCAGGCAAAGACCTTCATCTAAAGACCTAAGGATGTTACTGCCCGGATGGTTTTTAATCACTCTTGATGATGGCTTCTTTGAGGTGGACACTTTACCATTTCGGGAGATAAGAGGATGAACTTCTAGAGGAGTGAGAGGACTGGATGATCTAGACATTGATCTTGTTTCCATTCTAGAGTTCATGGGGGTTGATTCCTTTTCCAGTGTAGGTCCTTCAACTTCAATATCTTGGGCTCTGTCCTCAAATATGGGTTCTTTGGAGTTTGGCCTTTCTCTATCATCAACCATCTCTACCTTTGTTATAGCATCATCAATTTTCACATTGATGGACTCCATTACAATCTTTTTTCCCTTGTTGAAGCCTCTATTTGCCCGACTAGTAGTAGAATACCCAAGAAAGATGCCTTCATCACTTTTTGCATCAAATTTTCCAAGGTTCTCCCGAACATTTAAAATGTAACATTTACTTCCGAATACTTGAAAGTATTTCACTTTTGGCTTCTTTCCATTCCAAATTTCATAAGCGGTCTTCTTTGTTCCCACTCGGAAGAATATTCTATTATCAATGTGACATGAGGTGTTCACGGCTTCTCCCCAAAATTTTTGAGGAATTTGCTTGTTGAGTAGCATAACTCTTGCCATTTTGTTGAGGAGTTTTAGGGGCTGAAAATTCCTTTTTGACCCCATTCTTCTCACAAAAAGACTCAAATCTTGCATTCTCAAACTCCTTGCCATGATCACTCTTTATCTTGACAATAGGAACTTCTTTCTCATTTTGAAGTCTCTTGCATAGAATTTCCATTTTCTCACATGCTTCTAATTTTTCTCTAAGAAATTCCACCCAAGTATATCTTGAGAAATCATTAACAATGACCATAAAATACCTTTTTCCTCCTAGACTTTCAGTTCTTGTGGGCTCCATTAGATCAACATGAAGAAGTTCTAGGCAACGTGATGTAGCAATCATATTCACCTTGTGATGACTTGCCTTTGTTTGCTTATCCATTTGGCATGCATCACAAATAGTCTTTTCCACCTTTCCAAATTTTGGAAGTCCCTCAATAGCTTCAAGTTTAGATACTTTAGCCACTTGTTTGAAATTTGCATGCCCAAATCTTTGATGCCAAAGTTCCAACATGTCAGGATGAGCACTTTTGCAGGAAATTTTTGTTGTAGGAACTATTCATAGCAATTGTTGGTAGTCCTATTTTCTTCTAAGACTTGAATCCCTTCTTCATCAATGATTATACACCCCTTCTTTGAGAGTTGAACAAGGGAGTTCTCATCACATATTTGAGTGATGCTTAAGAGATTTGCCTTGAGCCCTTTGATGTATAAGTCATCCTTCAATAGAGGTTATTTTGTTATCTCAACAGTCCCTTTGGCATGCATCACAAATAGTCTTCTCCACCTTTCCAAATTTTGGAAATCCCTCAATAGCTTCAAGTTTAGATACTTTAGCCAACTTGTTTGAAATTTGCATGCCCAAATCTTTGATGCCAAAGTTCCAACATGTCAGGACGAACACTTTTGCAGGAAATTTTTGCTGTAGGAACTACTCCATAGCAATTGTCGGAAGTCCTATTTCCTTCTAAGACTTGAATCCCTTCTTCATCAATGATTATACACCCCTTCTTTGAGAGTTGAACAAGGAAGTCCTCATCACATATTTAAGTGATGCTTAAGAGATTTGCCTTAAGCCCTTTGATGTATAAGACATCCTTCAATAGAGGTTATTGTAGTATCTCAACAGTCCCTTTGTCAAGAACTTGAGCATGACTTCCATCGCCAAATGTCACATAGTCACCGACTTTCTCCTTTAGTGACTTAAACAGTGATTTATCTCCTGTCATATGATGAGAACAACCGCTATTAAGATATATAAACACAAATTAAATACCTTCAAAGAAGTGTGCACAAATAAGTAAGCATAGGATAAGCACTCTTGACCTTCAAACAGAAACTTATCTTTATTTTACATACTCTTGTTAGATTGAATTTTCTTTTTCAAATTGTCAATCTTATCACACAATATTCTATTTCACCTTTTATACTTCTTAATCAAAGAATTAGACTCACATTGACTATTGTGTAGGATGTGATTCTTATTTTCAAAATATTTCAACATGTGAACAAAAATTCTAGTGTGTTTATTTGTTTTTAATAATTTTAGGAGTTCATTGTTAGGACAACCTTCAAACATACTCATAGAGTCATTATCAGAAACATTTAAACCACAATTCAACATAGCATTTTCATAGTTTCAACCATAGCAAAAGGGTATAGGATCACACTTAGGTAATTAAACCACAACAAGTGAACCAACTCTAATACCAATTGAAAGTTCAGTTAGTGTGTAAAATACCAATAAACGTTTAGACCCCCTCAATACAAATTATTAACTTAAGCTTATACACAAACAATATATGTGCGAAATTTTGAATAGAAGCTAAACCCAATTAGGTAAAACACTCTAAACCAAAATTAATCTCAAACACAACAGTAATTAAAAGGTAAAGAGTAAGAGAAGAGAGATGCAAACATAAAGAGTGAGGAGACCGAAGTACTCATTGCAAAACCTCTCTGCCGAACTCTAAGCGGTCAAATAATCCACTAGAGAATGAAGTTGGGATACATGAATAGCAATAGACCCTCTAAGCCTAATCTATCAAGTGCACATAAGCCCTCCAAGCTTCTTGCTCCAACAAGGTTACACCAAACCCTGTCTTCTCTAGCTTACCGAATCCCACAATAAGCCTATTGCATCCGCCATTCTTGGCATCTTATAATACTTCCCAAGTTCCAAAAACACTTAACACTCTAAATGGGTGTGAGTAGCGTTTGGGTACAAATCTTCTCTCAATGGGTATAGCAATGGGAGAGGGAATAAGAAGATACTACAAAGATTTTTCTCTAAAAACGAGTAGCTCTTTCTAATAGGGTAGGTGTATTTTAGAAACCTCTCTTAGGGTTTTTCTCTTTGAACATCCGCCCTAACATTTCGTGAGAATAAAGGTATTTATAGTAAAGTATGAGATGGAATGTGAAAAGTCAGTTTTCATCCAAACAGGGTATTCTGGCGACTTAGCTTCGCGACTAGAACGAGTCGCGAGATAACTTCTAGGCCAAATTGTACTTTTTGTCCTGTAGTGCTCTAGCTGTCATGACCCTTCAGCTCCCTTGCATGTTTCATACATGTGCCATTCTGTCGACTTGCCAGTTGTGAGCCAGTCGCAAGATCCAGCCGTGAGACTCCTTTGAATTGCATGCATCTTGAGTTTCTTCACACTCTCTCATACACAACCCTTACATAATTTCCGCCTAAATACAGGGTTTCTACATGCTGAATTATAAGCAAATCTCCATCCAAGCATCCTTAGAGTTCTTTATCCCTTTTATATGATTTCTCCTTTTACGTTGTGAAGCCTTTGAGTGGAAAAATTTTGGACCGTGGTGTTTTGATTATGGATTGTGGTGTTTTGATAATCAATTATTAATGCTTAAGAGATGGTATAAGGGGATGATAGCAAGTAATGTGAAGTTGGAGTATGCATCTCTGTGGGTTCAGATTTGGGGAGCTTCTTTTGATATGATTTCTTTTAAAGTAGCAACTAAAGTAGGGAGTAGGTTGGGTATTGTGGAAGATGTTGAAAGGCGTCAAAGACAAGATATGCATAATTTTTTCATGAGGGTCCGGGTTGCACGGAATAAAGCCAACACATGGTTGATTAAATTCAACCTTACACATTAAAATGGATTTATCAAACTTAAGCTTCAATAAAATGTGAATTGAAATGATGCATTTCTCCTCTTAATGCAAAAAACAAGATGATAAGGAATTTTTTCCCGTTTCTATGTAGAATTTATTGGGTTTCTTTTGGTGTTGGATTTACTTAATTTATTTATTTTTGATAGGAGGATTTACATAATTTTTTATTAACATTGTTTTTGATAAGAGAGCATCCACATTGATGAAGCCATAAATTTATTAATATGACTCCATAAATTGCTACTTTATCTATTTTTCTTTTTCTTTTTACAATACACCCAACATTAATAGATTTAAAAAGTTCTTTTTTCATCTCTAAACTTTAGAGTTTTTTGAATAGTGTAGAAACAAAAATAAGGATGAAAAATGCACTTTTTCAATTGTTCAAGGATGAAAAACAAACTTTTCCTAAATTTTAAAAACATATATAAAATATTTTCAGTAGTGTAGGGATGAAAAATGAACTTCTTAAAGTTTATGGATGAAAAACAAACTTTTGGTAAAGTTTAGGGATAAAAAATTATACTATCCATTACTGCAATGTACGTTAAAATGGATTTAACAAACTTAAGTTTCAACAAAATGTGAATTGAAACAATGCATTTCCCCTCTTGAAGCAAAAACAAGATGATAAGGATTTTTTCCCATTTCTATGTAGAATTTATTGGGTTTCTTTTGGAGTTGGATTTACTTAATTTTTTTTTATCGGAGGAATTACTTAATTTTTTATTAACATTGTTTTTGATAAGAGAGCATCCATATTGGTGGAGCTAGAAATTTAGCAATATGACTCCATAAAATGCTACTTTATTTATTTTACTTTCTCTTTTTATAATACACCCAACATCAATAGATTTAAAAAGTTCTTTTTCATTTCTAAACTTTGTAAAGAGTTTTTTGAATAGTGCAGAAACAAAAATAAGGATGAAAAACGAACTTCTTCAATAGTTCAAGGATGAAAAACAAACTTTTAGTAAATTTTAAGGATATATATAACATATTTTTAGTGGCGTAAGGATGAAAAATGAACTTTTTAAAGTTTAGGGATGAAAAAAAATTTTTTGGTAAAGTTTAAGGACCAAAATAATATTTTACCCAAAATAAAATTATACTATCCATTACTGCAAAGCACGTTAAAATGGATTTAACAAACTTAAGCTTCAACAAAATGTGAATTGAAATGATGCATTTCTCCTCTTAATGCAAAAAACAAGATGGTAAGGAATTTTTTCCCATTTCTACGTATAATTTATTGTGTTTCTTTCAGTGCTGGATTTACTTTTTTTTTTTTTTGATAGGAGGATATAGTTAATTTTTTATTAACATTGTTTTTGATAGGAGAGCATTCTAATTGCTGGGGCCATAAATTTAGTAATATGACTTCATAAAATGTTACTTTATCTATTTTACTTTCTCACTTTACAATACACCCAACATCAATGGATTTAAAAAATTCTTTTTTCATCCCTAAACTTTGTAAAGAGTTTTTTGAATAATATAGGAACAAAAATATGGATGAAAAAAGAATTTTTTCAATAGTTCAGGGATGAAAAACAGACTTTTAGTAAAGTTTAAACATATAGATAGAATATTTTCAATAGTGTAGGGACGAACAATGAACTTCTTAAAGTTTAGGGATGAAAAACAAACTTTTGGTAAAGTTTGGAGACCAAAATAATATTTTACCAAAAATAAAATTATACTATCCATTTTTGTAAATTACGTTAAATGGATTTAGCATACTTAAGCTTCAACAAAATGTGAATTGAAATGATGCATCTCTCCTCTTAATGCAAAAAACAAGATGATAAGGAATTTTTTCCCCCTTCTATGTAGAATTTATTGGGTTTCTTTCAGTGCTGAATTTACTTAATTTTTTTTTTTATAGGAGGATTTACTTAAATTTTTATTAACATTGTTTTTTTATAAGAGAGCATCCACATTGGTGGAGTCATAAATTTAGCAATATGACTCCATAAAATGCTACTTTATTTATTTTACTTTCTCATTTTACAATACACCCAACATCAATGAATCTATATTTTCAATTATTTGATTAAAATAATATAAAAAATTCATTAAAAAGCAGTGTGAGCTTAACTAAAAAAGATTTTTTTATTAGAAATCATTGTGAGCACAATAATTAAATATATATATATATATATATATGTGTGTGTGTGTGTATATATATATATATATATATTTTTTTTTTTTTACATATGAGCTACAGTGCACTATAGACTTGGAGCCAAAAAATATGGTTTTTACTCTACTAATGTAACCACATTTTAGTTTTTAGTAGTGCTAAAAATAGCAATATAATTTTTTAGCACTACCAATACAAGTGCTAACATAGAAAATGAAACAAAATAGGTAAAGAAAAAACAGAAAGAAAAAAACTTGGTTTCCGATGAAAGGACAGATATGAATGCCATAGGATATTTTGCGGAATAGTGTACCGGCACAACTCTAATTTTTGTAGCAAAATAAAAACCTGAATAAAGACAAAATCAGCACAATTCAAAATTCAATTTCAATAAAAAGTTTTAATCAGTCACAATGGGTGGTACTTGTACTGTAGTAATCGAAAAAAGAAAGAAACAAGATAACATTAATGCAGAAATTTGTAGTTGTGTGCTTGTGGATTAGGATCACGTAAGCCTCGTGATGACTCAAGTAAAAGTCCAACGCTTCAGAACAAACAGCACCGTCTAAGCTGAAACCCAAGTTCATACCCAAGCTGCAGCTCAACTCCAAGCCTGGTCGGAATCTAAAAGTACACTTTTTTCCCTTTTTTTTTAAAAATTTTATATTGTCTTTATTTTGGCTTTTCATTTGGGTCCTATATGTTTGATTCCACTTTTATATGGGTTCCATTTGTCCAATCTTGTTAGTAATATGACTAATGATGAGTGTACCTCTTCTTTTTATTTTTTTTATTTTTTATAATTATATATATATATATATTTATTGTTCAAGAGGTTTGTAACTTAACTTTTATAAAACATCTTAAGTCTAAATCTTCAATTACGAATTAAAAAATAGGGGGATCCACCATAAAATCAGGTTGAGTAAATTTTTTTATTATTCATTATAAGGCAATTTGTAAAATCATTTGTGTGTATTTTTAGTAGCATAACTTATTTAAAGAGTCTTGTGTCTTGTTTAAATAGTGTCTATAAACAATTTTATCAATCATTAGGTTAAATGAGATTCTTTCATAGGGCAAAAACTTTGTTCCACAAAACTAAAAAACTGTCCTTAATATTTAACTATTTTATGAAATATTAGCTCTAAAATGAGATTTCATTGATTTAGGTAGAAAAAAATATTATGTAAAGTCGAATAAAGTATTACATCAACTTGTGTAAAATTGCTATCTATTTTAGTATAAGAACTTGGTCTTTTTATTTTACCTAACTACTTTTCAAAACATTCATACAAAATTTTATTCTAAACTCTATTTAAAAAAAAATCAAATTTATTTAATTTTTTAAATTGTTTCTTTCTCTGCACATATTATAACTATTATTAATGCTTTACATTTATCTCGGGAAATGCAAAAAAAGAAAAAAAAAATGAAATTCACAACAATAATACTTATATATTTGCACAAATATTGTGGCAAATATGCATTTTGGGGTTAGATTTGGCCTTGATGCCATTTTACAATAGTTGATGCCAATGTGATAAAAATAAACGTGTATGGTCATTTAAAAAAAAAATCAAAATATACAGGGTCAACAAAAAAAAATTAAAACTTAAAAAGGACGAAAATAAAATTAAAGCAAAACCCAACTTTTAGTTTTAGATTTTAGATTGAACTGTGTGGAAAGTATAAAAGCAAAGCAAAAATCTGTCCCAGTTTGGTGAGATTTTTTTCTCTACTCTTTCATTACCTCTCTGCTTCACTTTCACAGTTTCTCTCTATCAATCTCTCTCTCTCTCTCTCTCTCTCTCTCTCAAACTTTCGCTAATTTCACAGCAACCCTCTCAACAAGTTCAGTTTTCTCAGAAGAACTATGATATACCTTAGTGCATTTAAGGTTCAATGGAGCCTTTTGTTAAGCACTACTACTTGAACTCTCAGTTAAAACTATATGCTTTGAGTTCCAAGTTGTCCTCTTTTGTAAATTCTCGGAGCTTTTGTTAAGCACTACTACTTGGGTTCCTATAATTTTTCGAAATTAAGGTAATATTTGCAAGATCTTTATTTATTTTTGTTTTACTTTCTAGCCCTTTAGTTTTCAGTTCTGTTTAGGCAGTTTGAGTTTTTACATCTGTGGTCTTTAATGCTCTTAATTAGTTACTTAATTGATTTAATAAGTATGTTTCATTGTTATGCAAGTGTGTGATGTGTAAATAGTAAAATTTTCATGGAGATCTGGTTGATTTTTCATTTTTTATGATTTTTGTTTTCTTGTTTGTGGTTGAGATGTACAGAGTTACAGTTTTGATATTTGAACTAAAAACATAATGATGTAGGGACTAAGGAAATTCGTAGGTAACATATAACTTGATTATAGAAGTAAAATGGGGAAGACATTTTTCCAGGTGAAGTTTGGATTTATTTTTATTTTTATATTTCCATTTTCTGTTTGTTGGATTGGAGAAATTAAATTTTCTTGAAGAGACTTATTTGGATGTTCTTTGCTTTACAATTTGCAGTGCATTAATGTTGATTAGAGTTGCTGTGTTAGTGAGGGTAGAAATCTACTGGGAACTATGTGCTTGTTAGTGTGACAATAATTTTTAGCATAATGGGGCACTGCCATGAAAGTGGTGCCAATGTTGGTCCAATGGAGATAACTAACCTTTTATTTTTATTCTTAAAATTTTGAGTCAATCTCTGAATATCAGAGCATTGCATGGTTAGCGGAGTTGTTTGAGTTTATTACTAAATTGTACATTTTCTATTTGACCTGATTTATGTGTATGTATGTTTTTGAGTGGCATAAAAATGTTTTACACCTTTTCAGCTGACCAGATAGTAAATAAAAGACATTATAATTTTCAAGTTTATCATTGTTAATGATACCCATAGAACCTATAATCTAAAAGAGGGCAACGGCTAAGAGATTGGAGAACTATACGAAATGATTGCACCATGTACAATCTACATGGGTAAAATCATGTGAATTTCTATTTTCACTGCGAAGGGTTTAGTGTGTTCACCATCACTTGTGATTCTGTAACGAATCTTCTTGTTCCAGGTGAAAACTGCCTCATATCCAAAATTTAAGTATATGTGCCAACATTTTGACCTCAGTATAGACAACCTTTTCTTCGGTCCGCGAATACCTGAGCTATCTGAGAAGATATGGTCAGCTTGCATTCAGCTGATATGAAGACTATACAGGTTCTGCTGATAGACTACTTCACAATTTTCCTCTTTGGAACTAGCATGCAAATCTCTTTCTTATTTTTTCTTTAGCGTTTCTTCTTTTGTCTAGTTTTGATTTGTCAATTTGCTATGCAATCATATTGCTAAAACCTGAACTTCACCACACAGCATTCCAAACCCCAACATCAAATCAACAACACCCCCCCCCCCCTCCCCCCCGGTGTGCATGCCTCTTTTTGTACTGCATTACCGAATGTAATAGTCACTACATGTTTGTTCAGATCATGTTTTAAAATTATGTTAGCACCATTTCACTTCTAACAAGTGATGCACGCATTTTTAACCACAGATAGACATCCATGAGACTTATTTATGATAAATTGTAGTGAATGATTTGATGTTGCTATAAAATCAATTTTTTATTTTTATGTATCGTGTGTATACAATACGTGAATGCTCTATCAAATTCATATAAAATTATAATGGAAAATAACTACCTCCCTTGAGGTTTCAAGAAATGATACTCACCCTCAACCTTTTATAAAAAAGACACCCCCCCCCCCCCCCCCCCTTCCCCCCTGGTCCCTCCTTTCGCAGTTTGTGATAAACCAAACAGATTAGTCCTGACCATCTATCGCCAACAAAAGATTCCTTTTATTTATTTTATTATAAAGATTATAACCGCTGACCACAGAGAGCTTCCAATGATTGAAAGCCTTTGCCACCCTGAATCTTTCCTGCTCTTCACCACATTAGAATTAGCTTCCACCTCTTCCTCTTCAATTGAATTGCATGTGGATCCTGATGTGACTACTTAAGGCCTTCCCACATTGGTACCTCTTATTGCAGAACTTGCACACATATTGCTTCTTTGGCTCTTTTTTCATTGGATTAATTTAACTGGTCAAATCAAAAGAACTTGATTAGAAAGAAAAAAAGAAAACATAAAAAGGAAACTAAGTCTTACCTCAAATCTGCAAGAATGCTACATTCCAAGATATTGTTCCACCAAGAACACCAAAATGATGAAACATAGGAAGTGAGAAGCCCAACCAGATGGGAAGTTCAGCAACATATCAAACCCACATAAAGGGTCCTTTAAAATCCATTTTCATTCCATGTACTCTCTCTTCCCCTCTTGAATGTTAATGATTTAATGCATTTGAAAAGATAGTTCAAAATGGGTTGCTAATGATGGCAAGAAAAAGAAGGCCTTTAGAAGAACAATCAAAGCACAACCATGACTATTTATCTCTCTTTTTGCTGAATGGTTTGGCCAACTCCCTTCCCTTTTGCTCTGTTCAAAATGACTTTTTATGTGTTTCTGATGAAATATAAATTTAGTTCCACAATAACTCAATCTACACTTCGAACTCCAAAGTCCCTCTTAGAGTTAAAAAAAAAAGTATAAATAAGCGAAAGAAAAGGTTCTTTATCCTCTCCCATTCATCCACACATCTGAAGAGAAGAAATTGGTGGATTGCCAAGTTCATTTTGCATCTTTGAATGTACACAAATTGATGTAGGACAAGGGGGAACAACAAATTTGATTTAGAACACCAGGGGCAGATCTGGTATAGCTTTGGTTTTGAAGAATTGGGGTTAGGTTTTGGTGGGGAATAGGCTAGAAATAATAGGGAATTTAGGCTTCCAAAGGGGACAAGGATTAGTAGGGTTTGGGAATGAAAACAAAGGCGAAAATCAAGATTTGGGTTGCTGTGAACAGTGGTGTGAACAGTAATTGTGAATGGTAAAATTAAAGAAAATAGATAAATTCTAGGCATCGCACATAGACATCCTAAGCATTACACTTAGGGTTCCTTGGCATCACACCTCGGAGAAGGTTGCATCACACAAACCATAAAAGAAAGTTTCATAGCTCTTAAATTTAAAGAACATTAATCATTAATGAACTGAATAGAAAGTACTACAACTCTTTAAATGGAAGACTAATACCTAATTCTAGTTGAACTAGGATTTCTTAAAACCCTAATAAGACTTGGACTTGGACTCCTTTGGCTTTTACTACTAAGCCTGAGTAAATAACCAAACTTAATATAAAACTAAAGTAAGACCCAGTGGACTATAGCACAGCCCATTCCTGAAAATAAGGAAATTACAGGATTTCCCTTGATACATAAAATATAATAAATCCTTTCTCATTGCCTCCTGCATAACAAAGGCTAGAGCCATACCCTGATCTATGACCTATAAATATACATTGTTATGAAATTGGTATACATCATATTCAATTAATATACAAATCTTACTAAATAAGGTGATTGGAAATATATTTATAACATCTACATTCAAATTATTTACACTTTAAAAGTAATAATATATAATGTAGAATAATATTCTTTTTCTTTCTCATTAGATTCAACATTGTGTCCAATAATCTTCATCTCCATAATCCAAATCAATGTTGGCATCATTTTTGTAATATTTAAACATCATCTCCATCATTGATAGCCTATTCTCCTAAGAAACAAATTAAAAGCTATATTATTTAGTTGGTGGGCTGCACTAGTTCAAGCTCATAATTTTACATGCATATAAGAAGATTCATGTATAGTGTATCATCTAATATTAATTACCATGGGTGCTACCACATTTGTGTTATATTCCAAAATGACTTGTGTTACTAGGTTGGTTTTGATAACATTTGTTGGCTTTGATACCATTTGTCACTTGGGATAGTGGCAACTACATTTGTGCCATACCTAACAAGGGCTAGCCACAATTGAAGCTATATGTAAAACCCAAATCAACCTAGTATATGCTTGGAGTAAGACTCATTACACTGCACAATTTACCGCAAATCCACACAATCTGGGTGCTTCAATAACCATGTGGAGCACAGGCATGATTTGGGGCTCCTTTGTTAATAGATGTGGTTGATATTAAGTTATTTTCTAACCTTAGTTTGTTGTTTTGCTCTTGTATACTAGGGCTTCATCCTTTTATGTTCGATAGAACTTTATTACATACAAAAGAAAATATATGGTAAACGGACTACATAATAACTTAGATGAGTTGGATGTTAATCATAATGTTTTATTAATATATTTGCAAAATTCAATTAAGATGGATACGTTTTGCGCATGCTTATAATGGTTGGTCAGAAATTATAGCAAGCAGTTTTTACGTACTAATTCTGGGAAAGTAAACTCAATAAACTTCATCTTGCAATAATAAAAATAGAGAACTTTGCTTTTCAACCCCAATAGTGGTGCATGTCTGTTCCTTAGGTTTCATTAGTAGTAGCACTCAAGATATCTTGTCACTAAAATGAAAAGCACTTCTATGGATCCACAGAGCACACAAGAAATACAAGCCTCAACGCAAGTCTCTCATGAGTCCCAAGTTGACCAACTGAACCACACAACTGAGGCTCCTGTAACAGATTCGGGTTCAGTATCTGCTTCAAGCAATGATAGCAAAAAAGTTTCTCGCCAAGATATTGAACTTGTAAGACAATCTATTCCTAGATACATTTATCTGTTTTTTTCTTTTCATATTTTTGTCTATTCAAATTATCTTTGAAATTGGATCTCAAGTAATCTATTTCTCATCTTTCTGTTGATGAATTCTGCAAATGGCCGTTGTAGGTTCAGAATCTTATAGAGCGGTGTCTACAGTTATATATGAATAGAGAAGAGGTGGTTAAAACCCTCTTGAATCGTGCAAGGATAGATCCTGGATTTACAACTCTGGGTAGGCAGCATGGACCCTCTCTACAAGTCTGTGACTTGTTTTTTATGTGTTATATTGATAATTTGTTATTATAGCAGTGTTTGGTTATAAAAATTATCATAATCAAGGATTTTCGATTTGTTATCTTCAGTGGAAGAGCTATAATTTTGTTTTGGGTTGCTACTACATTTAAAAAAAAAAAAAAATTATTATAACTATTATTATAAGTGGCGTGTGAGTTAATGAATTGGAAAATTGGTAATATTGTTATGACAAAAAATTAGAAATATTGTTCTTACTTTATGGCTTTATTTTTTGAAATAAGAATCTGACCTACAAAGTAATTAAAAAATATTATTATTATTTTTACATCTTAAGCAGCACCATAGTCTTCTATTCCTATTTAATCATGGTTACGGTGCCTGTTAAGAAACACTTTTATGTCAATTTTTTTTGCTTTATGTCAGATATTTTACCAACTTTATAGGGTGTAGATCCAATAAAACTAACTTTTTGAGTTTCACTTGTCACTTCAGTACTATTTTCAATCATCTTATCAATTCATACAAATTTTTTATTAAGTGGACCCCACAATAATCATCCCTTTAATCATTATCTATTTCATTCAGTATGGCAGAAGTTGGAAGAAGAAAATGCTGATTTCTTCAGGGCCTATTACATACGGCTAAAATTGAAAAAACAAATTCTCCTCTTCAACCATCTGCTTGAGCATCAGTATCATCTGATGAAGTATCCTGTAACTCCAAAGCTTCCTTTGGCCCCTATACAGAATGGGATACATCCCATGCCCGGTAAGTTCTTACCTTACAGTGATATGGTTGTTTAAGAGCACAAATTACCTTGTTATATTAAGGCAAGAGTAAACAGTGATTTTTCAGAAGTTATTTCTGCATTTCCACTTAACAAAGTTTTTAACACTTACTAATGCAATATTAGTTGATGACTATCTAAAAACATTTCCTTAAATAAGTTTGTAGTAAGATGCTTTTGTTAATTCTTATCCTGTTCATGCTGTTTTTGAAACATAATTCCTGTCAGGAAACATTGTATTGTAGTGCCTGCTTTCCTTTATTTTCCCCCCTTTAATCTCTGGTTGATAAACAGGAATTGCCATTGGGGTTTCTTTTTGCTTCATTAGAGTTTTGGGTAAAAACTTACTTTGCCCTTGAAAATGTGGTCCCTCGATAATTTCATAGGAGTATTTTAATTAACAGAAAGATGGTGGTGGCTAAAGGTTCTGATCAAGACCAAGAGTTAACTGTAATATGTTATGTGGTTTTCTTGTATTATTGTTGTCATTGTTATTCAACACCACTTGTTTGCAGTGCAGTTAATAACTTGCCTATGGGATACCCCGTACTACAGCAACCTTCATTTCCAGCAGCAGGTCAACCCCATCTGGATCCAATGGGTTGTGGAATATCAAGCTGTCATGTGGTTAATGGAGTCCCTGCACCGAGCAATTTTCATCCCATTCGGATGAATTCTGGGAACGAGTGAGAACTTCGATCTTCATGACAATTCATCATTGATTACCTATTCAATTAACAGTACTTATTATCGTTGGTCTATGTATTTCAATTTATTTGTGTTCCTTGTCTATGAATATTATTACATCAATTCTATGAAATTTCTAATGGTTTGATTAATAAACTATGAGTTGCATGTTCATGCAATGATGTGTTTGTGTGAGTTTTTTCAGGGAAATAGACATGTTTAGAGTACATATCCATTTTGATGTTAAGTTTTTAGCTGAAACAACAACCCAATTAAAAAGGTTTCACACTTCCGTTTAAAATTACATTGGTCACGAACATATTGTGCTTGGATGATATTGCCCCATCCATAATCAAATCTTATTAGAAAATGAAGACTTAATCTCAATCTTCCTTCTTTCTACATAAGCATTTTGCATGATATAAGTTCCACTTATGGTAGCTGCTTTTGTCCTTGTTGCAGTATGGTGATGGAGAACAGTGCTGCTGATGTGGCTCCTATTATTCCACCAAACAGCACCATGTCATCCATGTCAGAGATGCCTGTGAGTCCTGGATCAGTGGCGTCCAGTGGCCATTTCCCCTTTACTGCATCAGAAATATCAGGAATGGGGGTAGAAACATCAGCACTTGATACAGCATTTACATCAGATGTTGCAACTTCAGTAGGATTGCAACTAGCACCAGATGGCCCTGGAAATTCTAGGTCACTTGATCAGATTCAGTGGAATTTCAGTTTATCAGATCTAACAGCAGATTTGTCGAACTTAGGAGGTAATTTGTAGTTCATCTTTATTAGCTGAGAGATAATATCTTGTGGAAAAATTCCAATGGTTGAATGTATTTCTTCTATAGTAGATATTTAAATCTTTTAATGGTTGCACGCACAAGGTACAAAGAATATTCACATAAATAAATAAAATTAAATAAAAAGAGGTATGCAATGAAGTTTCTCAATAAGAAAAAAGGTCTCTGGATCAGATACAGTGGAATTTCAATTTATCAGATCTAACAGCATATTTTGTTGAACTTAGGAGGTAATTTATAGTTCATCTTTATTAGCTGAGTGATAATATCTTTTGCAAAAATGCCAATGGTTGAATGCATTACTGCTATAGTAGATATTTATGTCTTCCAATGGTTGCGAACACAAGGTAAAAAGAATATTCATATAATAAATAAAATTAAATAAAAATAGGAATGTAATGAAGTTTCTCAATAAAAAAACAGGTTTACATATTAAATGTAGAGGTTCTTGAATTAATATGAACTATTTGTTACTCTCTTCCTTTTCTGAGTAGCATAAAGTCATTTTGTTATTAATTGAGACAAATTTTTGCACAATTCTTCTGGCTACTTGGTAATTATGTAATATCTTTCAAATCACCTAATGTCATGCAAACTCCAGATTGCACCTATTAATGCTAATTGATTTTGTTAGGCCTGAATGATTGTGATTGATGCTGATTGAAATTGATTGATGCTATTAGATAATAAAATATCAATTGTCCCAAAAACTTAAGCTACTTATTGACGCAATTAGAGAAATTTGATAGCTATTTGATTTTTATTTTAATATATGACGTAATTTCATTTTGAAAATTTTTTCTTTCCATGATTGGTGCAATTAGGGATCTTATTTTAAAGGGCCAAACATTTACTGTTGTTGACAGTTGATCATGGATTTATAAAATTATGGTTAGAAGTTTTCTTCTAGTGCTTGGTGCTGTATCCAAGCTACCCTAGGTGGTGATTTCTAGGTTTTCATCTCATGATGTTGATCCAAGTAAGCCTTTGGTGATAATTTTTAAGTTTTATCCCTTTATATTGTTCTTTCTCTTCACAAACCCCCCCCCCCCCTCTCCCCCACCCAAAAAAAAAAAAAAAAAGTTCCACTTGAAAGTTTATTGTCTTGCATCAGTTTTTGAATCATAGCAAACATTGACCCATCAACGACCGCCTCCCCAACACCAACAGCCAAGACTCCATAGCTGACAACGATTGACCCATTTTGTTATGATCCTAGTATCCCACATTGCTTAAGTGTAAACTTAAACATGTGTATTAGGCTCTTGGGCACCCTCCACTTGCAAGACGGTTTTCAAGGGTGAGTTCTATCCATGGGTTTGTAACACATTTCCACACCTTTGATCAACTCCACAGCCTCTTTGAGGCACCCAAATTAACCCCCAAACCAAAAACCCACCACAGCCACCTTGACTTGGCCACCCTCTCACTACGAATCCCTGGAAAACTGCCCCTCATCATGGCCATCATTGACTTCCTTCTACCAAAACCCATCATAACCCCCTAACTGCCTCAACAGTACCTCAAATCATCAATCCCTGCCACATGCTCATATCACTAATCAGCTAGCACAGAATCAAACCATACCACGTTGAAATCGTCTAGTTCACTGTCAACACTATGTTAGAAACATCAAAATAAAAAACATAAAAAATCTATTTACAATATGTTGTTGTGACTGCTTAAAGTGACCCCAGTCCATTCATGGATCAAACCCATCTGCACCAGCTGCCATTGAGCCAGACAGCTCCAATCACTGTTGAGTTTGATTGCTGCTATTGTTACAACCTGCACAGGCTGCTGACCTCTCCCTTTTGTCCTCATACATGTTGCCAATGCCTCACTAGGAAATCTGGTTCCTTTTACTGCTGTAAACACCCTCACTGTAGAGCCACTTTGCTTATTACTACCATATCCTGCCGAAATTTCCTATTACAGGTACATGTGTTGAAGTCACAAACTCAAAGATACTCGGTTTTCTAAAGCTAAAGACCTAATCCATTGTTTAAAAAAAAGTCAAGCAGCTCAGTTAGCCCATTGCGAGATCTGATCCATACAAAACCCAAGCTTAATCCTGACCCCGCATATTAAGAACCAGTCCTTCAACTCAATCCAACCCACCTTAAAAATATCCAAGTCCTTGAATCCACCCCATCTATTTTAAAAAATGAAAAAAAAAAAGGTACAAGTCCAAGCATGTGCCAGTGGCATCTTTAAGTCACACTCAATTGGAGGCCTATGACCCATCTAGTGTTACCCTGAGCTACACTTGGCAAGGTCGAGTTTCTCCTAGACAGGCAAATTGGTGCAGGCATTATATTGGACCGATTAATTTTTTGGATTTCATTAATTCTGATTGATGCTATTAGAGAGATTTGATTGCAATTTTGTTTTTTATTTCCATATAAACTGTAATCTCAATATGAGTATTTTTTTTTCCCCTCATGCTTGATGTAATTTGGGGACCATTTAAAGGGCTCAAAATTCACTGTTATAGACAATTGATCAGGGATGCATAAGATTTGGGTTGGAAGCCTTCTTCCAGTGCTTGGTGGTGATTCTTAGGTTCCTATCCTTCTCCCATGTTTGGTGCTGATTCCAATAAACCCTAGCTGCTGATTCTTGTGTTCTATTTTTCTGTTTTCATTGCTCGATACTGATTACAAGAGAACTCTGGGTGCTGATTCTTAAGTTCTATCCCTTTTCTCTATTCTTTTTTTCCCCAAACAAATGTTATCGTTGGGCCTTGAGAGTTCATTGTCCTGCATCACATAGATTTTGTTATTATGGCAAGAAACCTTTCAGAACTTTTGATTTGTCATAAAGGACTTTGGATGGAGAAATTTTCATATAGATTTCAATACTGCATAACATTTATGTCAGAACCTGTTCCGGACATGCTCTTGCTAATGTTCAAAATTCTTTTGCAGATTTAGGAGCCTTGGGAAATTACCCTGGTTCTCCCTTTTTGCCCTCGGACTCAGAAATTTTGCTTGATTCTCCTGAGCAAGAGGATATAGGTAATGAAAATTGCAGATTTTGTTTTTGATTCTGGTGATTAGTAATGGGGGAGCATGATGCAAAGTATACATTTCAACAACACATAGATATCTAAATGATAATCAGCTAGAACTTGAGCATTACATAAAGGTGATTTAATTCATTAAAATATCCATTCCACGCAAGGAAAGAACAGCTCTTCTATCGTAGCATCAAGTGTCAACATGGTTTGACCAGACCTGGCTTGCATTTAGGTCAAGGTTGATGTATTTAATTAAATATATCTGAGTACCTCACATACTCTTTCAAGTTCTGTTTATGAGCAGTACCGCATATCAATTATTTAATGGGATCAAGCGTACCGAATTCCAATGATTTGCATAATTAAAATTTGGATGTGTTTCATGTGTTGCTGGTCATATGCTAATTGCTTTGCCTCATTTCAGTGGAGGAGTTCTTTGTTGATTCTGTACCTGGACCACCATGCTCTCAATCAGATGAAGAGAAATCCTAGAGGAGAGGCACAACCCGTTTCAATTGAAATTGCTAGGATAGGATAAAGTCAGGTCAATAAATAAACATTTGCCATCCATTTTCTTGGCATTTTGGGAGGTTTCTTTATTAACAAATTTGAACATTTTAGTTGGCTAGTTTATGACGCATTAGGGTGCAATACAAGTTACAATGTTCTTATACTATCTTATCAAGCAACTTTTATTATCTAGAAAGCTGAGGACCGTATTTGTTTGTAATCTTATTTTTGGTTACATTCATGGGAACATTGCTATTTATACAATGTGACAATTTCCCATGTTCCACTCCTACGTGACAAACCAACTAGACAATGGATGGATTTCTCATAGTCAACATACATATGCTGTGCTGTCTACTATTAGTTATTGTTTGCAGTAGAGTTCATTTTGACACAGAATGATGTAAGCGAGTGATTAATTCTGTTTCGTACCTGTGCAAAGCTTTGTAAATAGTTTGATCTTTTTGGGAAGAACATAAAAGAAAGGGGGTTGTGGGGTGGCAGAAGGTACATGCCTTGTTTGGTCCTATGCTAATTACCTAAAATTTCTTGTATTCCTCTCAATCTCAAAATGAGGTGAGTGCAGAGCGGTTCCGTCTGTCTTGCCCCGTTTTTCAGACCGAACTGCAATATGCAACAATCTATATTTTTAAAAAAAAACCATTCACTGAAACTGACCAATCAAGCCGAAAGCTGAAGGTGAAACCCTGCATCAGATCAGTGTGAATCGGTTTTGGACTTTTTGGTAAATGTTGTTTGGGGCTTTTTGTAAGCCCAATGAAAAATGAAGAAGCGAAGAGAATTAAATAATATAGACAAGATCGGTACTCACAGCTTTATGATTTATGAATATGCATTTCATATTCATGACTATGAGCGTCGCTACCGGTAGATACAATCTCAGTGTATAGAAGTGAGGGAAAACCTTCTTATCTGCTCCATCATCATACAAACAAGAGAGAGAACTAATAATTTAATAAGAAAATATAAAGAAGAGGAAGAGAATGGAGACTTAACAGAACTATTGCTTCTTCTCGAGCTTGAAGTTGTTGAAGATCTCGACTGTGCGACCTCTCTGGACCCCAGCAATTCAACACTATTCCATAAACTCATAATGAACTTCATACATGTGGCTACATATGCAATTGGAGGCGGTACATGAGGTAAAGTGCACTAGTTAGATTGTTCATTTAAATTTTTAATCTGCACTTTTACTGATAACCACAAAAAAAAAGAAAAAAAAAAAAAAGAAAGAAAGAAAGAAAGCGGAGATGCAATCCCTTGAGACTACACTGCAATTCCAGGGCATCTGATGCTACCTATATAGTGTAGTGTCGAAAGGATCTTTACAAAATATTTCCACATAAAGATTGATTGTGAAAATTGGTTTTAGAAAGATCTCACAAATAATTATTCCATTGTTGAAATGAAGAAAACTAGAAACAAGCAAAGCCCACATAAAAAAGAACACCAGTGATCTATATGGTTCAACAGTAGTCTATATTCTTGAGTAGTAAGGATGAATTCACTCTATCAAAAGAGAAATTACAAGATGCTTACAAACTCAAAGAGCAATCACAAATAACAAAATCTTTTTAAGGCTATTTCAATCTAATTAAAAGTATTTCTATATATGGGAGAACCCTTGGACCTAAGTGACAAAATCCTTTGCATTATTATCTATTGAAAGGATTTCAATGCTTAATTTTTTTGGTGTGCAAAAAAATCCGAAATTACCTTTTTTTTTTTTTTATATTTATTTATTTATTTTTTATAAGTAAGAATAGGCTCTCCTGCCATTTCATTAAAAAAAAAAAAAAAGATTTTGAGACAATTTCTATCAAATCTCTAAGTCAAATTCCACCTAGCAATCTTTCAAATCAAATTTAATTAGGAATTTCATCTAAGGACATTTATATGTTTACATTGTATTTGCAGTGTAAATTTACATTATAGACACATAAAAAGTGAAAAATGTTGTACAAATTTGCAAAAAGTGTACAATATTTACCACTTTTTGAAAAGGTGTACAACATTGACCACTTTTTGTGTCTATAATCTAAATTTAAATTACAATTATAATGTAAGATGAGAATTTCCTGTCACCTTAATACAAAACACAAGAGTCACAAATTTCCACCTTGGCAAAATTTGTAAACCACCAAATTTCATCAAATTCCCCTCTATACCTAGGCATGAATTGAGCCACCAATTACAAATTCTTAAAGAATATCCACCTTGGTGAGACTTATCTCATGTCACAATTATTGGGTGTTCCAATTGTTGGGAAAACATAGTTTGTATCGCAAACAAAACACATGCAGCAAAAAATTAACGGATCTACTTCTTTTACAATTGATAACATGTATTATGTAAGTTTCAGAATTTAAGAACAAGAAAGTGTATCTTGATGTGGTGAAATTCAAAATTTAAGATTAGAAGTACTTGAAAACACTTTTAATCTTCACTCAATTCTACTTCAACCCAAGAAGTGTGGTCTCTCAATCAGTTTACACGTATGTGTTTAAGGGAGAATAAGAGAGTGACTTATACTCACATTGTTAGGATGTGTGTCATTAAATCCTATTGTATGATACTATGTATTTTATTATTTGTGATATTATGTATGACTTAATGTTGTGTTTAATAAAACTGCTTTATTATTATCTGAAAATAGTGGCAACGTGAATATTGTGACATTATCATATAGTCCATGAGATGCATAGTATGTGATTTATGTGATTTAGTCATAGAAGATATAAAACACAAGTTCTTTGTAAACTCAGAATTATAGTTCGTAGTCGGTGATGGAATTGGGCATTTCATCTGCGAAGACTATAACATATCAACTAAGATGATTTGTCTTGATCATGGAAATGGAGATTTCTAGTTGATATGTTTTAAGAGTTAAAACATATTAAACTGGACCGGTGTGAGATTTATTATTCTCCTAATGACTGTCAATTGAATAATAAACTCACGATTTATATTTGCATGAATTCTTAATCCTAAGAGAATAATGGACCTGATTATGATGTGTAAGTTGTTTTGATATATCAAGAGTGAGATCTATAGTTACGGTCAAAACCTCAGTATGTTGGGCAGTCACATTTAGTCATTGAAACATATATTCTCAAGATGGAATTCATAGTTTCTCAATGGAGATGCAAAATATTCCCTTCAGATATGTTTAATGGGTTTGTTATTCAGAGAGTTGGGCTTAACCACTTTAGTAAAGAGTTACTAAAGTATATATTTATGGAATTGGATTTCATAAATATATGATGAATAACTTAAAAAATTAAACTGGGTACTCAAAGAATTAAGATATAGTAATATACAAAGTGGCAGTCTATTTTCATGACTTTGTATTACTACGAATATTTTATGAAGGGGTTGCATGTATAATAAAGTCTTGGGATATAATTTATTAATAAGGCCTAGAGTGCAATTATATTTATATAGTGGTATTAAATATAATTAATGGTAACTTTGGACTTGTCAAGAATTGACAGAAAAGCCCAAGGCTCATTGGAGCTAGTGTCTTATTGGTCCCTTTTGGTCCCACTACAAGCCATACACTTAAGCCCAATTGGAAAGGCCCAAAAGGCTAGTCCAATTAGATAATCAGTTAGATACAAAGGGAGAAACACACATAATTTTTCTGTAGAGAATTCGTAGAGAGAATTTAAAAGAACACTCTTGTGAAGTGGTGCAAAAAAAGTGTTAGACACTTTTTGACATTCTCCCTTTGGAACTGATTGAGAGACCACACATCTTGGGCGTTAGTGGAATTGGAGTGAAGATTTAAAGTATTCCAAAGTGCTTCTGAAATTCAGTTTTGAAATTCACCGCTCCAAGGTACACTCTCTTGTTCTCAAATTTTGAAACTTATGTAGTACATGTTAACTTTTATGAATGAAGTAGATCCGTTATATTTTTCCGCTGCGTATGTCTTGTATGCGATACAAGCATGTTATTTTTCCATCACACATACACACCATTTTCATGAATTACCATTCATTCCCAAAATTCTGTATGTTTCTCTCTTTATATATAACTGATTATCTAATTAGGCTAGCTTTTTGGGTTATTCCAATTGGGCTTTAGTATGTGGCTGGGAGTGGGACCAAAAGGGACAAATAAGACACTAGCTCCAATGGGTTTTGGACCTTTCTATTAACTCTTGACAAGCCCAAAATTACCATTAATCATATTTAATACTACTATATAAATATAATTGTACTCTAGACCTTATTAATAAATTATATCCCAAGACTTTGTTATACATGCAACCCCTTCATAAAATATTCGTAGTAATACAAAGTCATGAATGTTGACTGCCACTTTGAAGATTACTACATCTTAATCCTTGAGTAGCCAGTTTAATCATTTAATCCAATTTCATAAATATATATATTTTGGTAACTTCTTACTAAAGTGGTTAGACCTAACACTCTGAATAACCAAACCCATTATACCTATTTCAAGGGAATATTTTATATCTACGTTAAGAAATTATGAATTCTATCTTGAAAATATATGTTCTATCAACATTAAATGTGTTTCCCCAACATATTGAGATTTTGATCGTGACTTTAGATCTTACTCTGATATATCAAAGCAACCTATACTTCAAGATCAGGTTCATTTTTCTTTAAGGATTGAGAGTTCATGTAAATAGAAGTTGTGAGATTTATTATTCATTTGACAGTCGTTAGTAGAATAATAAATCCCACAGCGGTACAGTTCAATATGCCTTAACTCTTAAAACATATCAACATATCGACTAGAAGTCTCCACTTCCATGATTAAGACAAATTATCTTAGTTGATATGTTATAGTCATTGCAGATGAAATATGATCAAATTCATCACCGACTGCGAATTAAAATTATGAGTTTACAAAGAACTTGTGATTTATATCTTCTGTGACTAAATCACATAAATCACATACTATGTATCATATGGATTATATGATAATGTCCAAATATTTATGTTACCATTATTTTAGATAATAATAAAAAAATTTATTAATCACAACATAATATTATACATAGCATCATACAATAGGATTTAAAGGCCACATATCCTAACACCAACAATAAGCACTCACAAATGCCTCAAGTGCCAAACCCAAATAAAAGCTCAATTACCAAAGAAAGTGCAAATTACATTGAGCTATCTCCAAATGCACTAATAGGAACAATAGAAGATGGTGCAAAACCCGATTAGAGCACAACAGAACAAAGTGCATATTATTGTTAGTGCAAGCACCCATAACGAGTGGTTTTCTCATGGAAAGTACGCCTTGGCCTACGGTGGACTATGGTGGAGGTGCAAATAGAGTTGCTACCTAGATTAGGTCTAGGAACCATAAATATAGTGTCTATGTGGAATGATTGATGTTTAACAAAGCATGTGTTCGAAGTTTAAGTATAGGGATGGGAAGGTGTAGGGTACCCAACCCCACCCGACTCGTGTGTCGGATTCCACTCATTGTGTCCCAAATCTTAATCTCATTAAAGGGTCTTTTAACATGTTATTCTAAACTCTCTCTCTCTCTCTCTCTCTCTCTCTTTCACACACACACACACACACACACACACACACACACACACACACACACACACACACTCTAAAATGCATCTAAAGCAATCAACATGGCATATCATCCTTAAGCCTAGCATTCATATATCATGGCATCACAGGGCAGTAACATCAATAGGATAAAACAAAACATAGGCCTCAGTTCATATCTCATGGCATTCCACTAAGCATATTATCAATAACTCATGTTTAAGCACTCAAATGCATGACTTACCTTATTTAGCTCACTACATCATAGAAACCCTAATTTTGATCAAAACATCAAAAGGGGTTGAGACTAATGCCATTGCGAAGATTATCAAATTATATTTTTAATGACTATTCATGGGTTGAAATTGGAGTCAAAATGGTTAAGATATCTAGAAAACTGTGCCAAGAGTGTCAACATGTTTCCCGAGGTCATAACTTTTTATCCAACCATTGGATTTCTAGTTTCTTTAGTGTTTTGGGAACTAAACATTCAAAACTTTCTAGGGACACCAAGATCAGGTCAATCCTTTTCTGGCAAGGCCTTCAAATATGTGTCTGAAGCTAGATTAGATAAAGTCGGAACTGCTGATGTCAGCAGGGGTGGCCGACATCCATTATAAGGCTGTTGACGATAAGTGGAAGCTGAAGGGTCAATTTTGGCCTATAAATACACCCAGACCCCTCATTTTGCCAAAAAAAAAAAAAAAGAATATTTTCGGCAGTTGGAGCATCTTCTGGGCATTTCTCTCTCTCTCTCTCTCTCTCTTCCAAAAACACCTCCAAACATCAAAATACCTTTGATTCTTCTCTTTTCATAAAAATTACAAGGTAGTGTTCTTGTACCCAATCATTCTCTCCTTGGTTCCATACCTTGGATTTGAGGTTTAGGGGTGTGGATGTAGCTTTTTAGCTACAATCCACACCCCTCTCTTTACAAAGTTGCATCATGCTTTTTTCTAGCTTTTCTTGCTTAAATAACATGTTTTATTGCATTCCTAGCATGTCTATTAGCTTTTTACCATGATTTATTGCTTTCTTGTTGTTGGCCTAGCCTTTTTGGGCTAGGATATGTTTAAATACCATGCTTATGTTTAGATCTACTTGTTTCTATGCTTGCTTCCATGCCTATGTTTAGATCTACTTGTTTCCATGCTTGTTTCCATGTTTATGCTTAGATCTATGCTTTTATGTGCTTTTTGTCATGCATATGCTTAGATCTATGCTTTTATGTGCTCTTTGTCTTGCCTATTCTTAGATCTATGTCTTTTTAGGCCCCATATCTTGCCTGTGTTTGGATCTACATGTTTGGGTGCTATGCCAGGTGCTATTGTAGCCCTTTTGTCCTTAAAATCTCTCTTTCTTGAGTTTTGGCCCATATTGGTTGGTTGTAGATCTAGATCCTATGGTCTAGGCCTACATCCACACACCTAGGCCTACATTAAAGGGTTTGGATGATTCCCCTATATGCTTTTTTCCTTCTATGCTTTATGTCCATGTTTGCCTCTCTAGTTCTAGGCTTTGTCATGCTTAGCGCCCTACATGGGCTTGATCTTGTGTGGTTACATCCAACCCCGTGTGGCTTTGTTTGGGTGTAACCACTTGTGAGATGCATCTCCGTGATGCCATTTTGCTCTATTGATACACGCTTGCTTACATGTTCTATGCATACCCTTTCTCCACTTAGCGCCCTTTGTTGGCTTCCTTTGTTTCTATGCATCTTTACCCACTTGCGTACATGTTCATGCATGAGTCTTGCTTGCTTATGTCATCAAGCCTAGTTCCTACTATCTCGTGCGGGTTCACACCCGTCTCTGATACACGAGACCCTTAGTCCATTTAGGAACTTTGCTTGATGGCATGAGTGTGTCGTCCATACTCCAACACATTGGAACTTTGGGCACTTGATCCAAACCTACATTTGTCCTCCTAGGACACCACCTTTTGTTTGATAACATGTTTGCTTTCCCCTCCGTGTGCTTAGCATGTTTGTTTGCCCCTGTTTGGCCATTTTGTTAATTTGTTCTTTGCGTGCGCATGGAGCAAAGGACGCTTGGAGCAAGGGAGCGACCTCCTAGGCGCAAGCAAAAAGGGCAAAGACACAAGCACAAAGGCTCAAGCCCAAAAAGGGAAATGTTTAGTAGATTAGAGGCTTAGCCTCCCTAAGCGGTTATATCTTTCTACCCCCCTCTCTTAGCCTTTTCTCTAAAGCATTTAGTAGGCTTATCCTCCATGTACCTTTCTTAGGTCTCATTACTAGGGTATGGCAATGTTTGATTTATCTTTCCTGCACCTTGTTGGGCCATACCCTTGGGATGTAGGCATGTATCTCTTATCTTTCCCATTCCCTTCTTTAGGCCATGTTCCTTGGGTGTGGCAATGCCTGATTTACTTTTCCTGTACCTTGCCAGGCCACATCCAGGGGATGTCAGCATATGCCTGCTTTACTTTTCTGCTATGCATGATAGCATTATGCATGATGTATGTGTATATATATATGCGTCTATGCATGTGTGGGTGATTATGCACTTTGTATAACCTACTCTTATTGTTATGCGAGCGACCCTCACTGACCACGAGCATTCCTGACCTTGTAGTGTGGGTATGTTCTCAAGGAATTTGTTGTAGGTGCATATTCATGCTATATTGTGTGCACGGTCATCGCGGTGTGACTGTCCCGATCCATGTCACTTTGAGTGACATTGGTTTCCACGTGTATGCGACATGCATCAATATGATTGATGCTTTGAAGGGCTTCTGCTCGTCTCAGTACAAGCATGTTGATACACGCCATATACACAAATGCAAAACCTTGCCGATGCGCCATAGCGTACCAAATGCGAAACTCTGCCGGATTTTCATCGTGAAAATGGGGCACCTCCGTTGTCGTATTCTAATAGCAAAAGCTTGGTGAGAATGGTGTTTTGTGTGCTATGATGCACCTGAGGCAAAGCACTGCCAAAATTTTGTCACAAAAACAAGGTGAAATGCTGCTGAATTTTCGTCGTGGAAATTTGGTACCAAATCCTAAATGCACTAGGAAAACATCATTAGGGACCATACCCATACCCATTCCAAAACCAAACCTCAAAGCCCAATGCGTTCAAATCCCCGAAAGCTGATGCTAATGCCCCGTTTTCAATTGTCATTCTCCAAAAATTAAGGTTTTATAAAAAAAATGGACTGTCTTTAGACAAGCATTGTGGGGTGCCTAACACGTTTCCCATATGTAACCAGACTTCAAACTCAAGAATCAAGATTTTTTACCTATCCATATTAGATTAGGAAAAACGACCTTTTTTTAGCATAGGATTAGTAATGGATGTCAAGACTTCATTTTTTAATGGCAATCTTGAAAAAGAAATCTACATGTTGCAACTGGAAGGTTTCATAGCAAAGAACCAAGAGCATATGGTATGCAAGTTGAAAAGGTCCATTTATGGACTTAAACAAGCATCTAGGTCATGGAACATCATATTTGATCAAGCAATCAAGTCATTTGGTTTTGAACAAAATCTTGATGAACCATGTGTATACAAAAGACATCTAGATAAAGTAGTAATGTTCCTAGTGCTTTATGTTGATGATATTCTACTTATTGGAACTGATGTAGGGGTAATGTCATCGGTTAAAGTTTGGTTGTCAAGCCAATTTGATATGAAGGGCTTGGGCGAAGCTAACTATATTCTAGGGATCAAGTTTTGATGAGGTCGAAAGAATAGGATGTTAGGTTTATTACAAGCTGGATATATAGATAAGGTTCTAGAATGGTTTAGCATGCAAAACTACAAGAAAAGATTACTTCCTTTTAGACATAGAGTTCCTCTATCCGATGACCAAAGGCCTAAGACTCTTGAGGAAGAAAACATGATGAGACAAGTTCCTTATGTTTCAACAGTGGGAAGTCTCATGTATGCCATGCTATGTACTAGATCGAATATTTGTTATTCAGTGGGCATAGTCAGCCGATATCAATCAAATCCAAGACCAAAACATTGGCAAGTAGTAAAACATATTCTTAAGCATCTAAAGAACAAGAGATTATATGCTTGTTTACCATTGTGAGGATTTGATTCCAATTGGCTATACAGATTCAGATTTTCAGTCAGATCTTGATTTCAAAAAGTCCACTTCAGGTTGTGTGTTCACCTTGGGAGGTGGAGCCATAAGTTAGAGGAGTGTTAAGCAATCTTGTATTGCCGACTCCACCATGGAAGTTGGATATATTGTTGCTTGTGAGGCGACAAAGGAAGCTGTTTGGCTCAAGAAATTCCTTTCTGATCTTGGTGTTGTGAGAATTGAGCAAGTTCCTATTACATTGATTTGCTACAATAGTGAAGTGGTTGTACAATCCAAGGATCCAAGGAATCACAAGAAAGGAAAGCACATAGAAAGAAAGTACCACATCATTCAAGAGATTGTTGCTCATGGAGATGTAGTAGCGGCAAAGATAGGTAGTGCAAAGAATCTAGCGGATCCCTTTACCAAAGTCTTGCCCTAAAGGACTTTCAAGTCACATTTGGAGGAAATGAGAGTTAGATTAGTGCACAATAGTCTTTAGGGCAAGTGATAGATTGTTAGGATGTGTGCTTTTAAATCCTATTGTATGATGCTATGTATGACATTTTGTATGATATTATGTTGTGATTAATAAAGTTGTTTTATTATTATCTAAAAAAATGGCAACATGAATATTGAAACATTATCATATAGTCCATGAGATGCATAGTATGTGATTTAGTTACAGAAGATATAAATCACAAGTTCTTTGTAAACTCAGAATTTTAGTTTGTAGTCGGTGATGGAATTGGGCATTTCATTTGTGAAGACTATAACATATCAACCAAGATGATTTGTTTTGATCATAGAAATTGAGATTTTTAGTTGGTATGATGATATGTTTTAAGATTTAAAAAATATTGAACTAGACCGCTATAAGATTTATTATTCTTCTAACAACTGTCAAATGAATAATAAATTCACGACTTCTATTTACATAAACTCTAAATCTTGAAAGGATAATGGACTTGATCATAAAGTGTAGGTTGCTTTGATATATCAGGAGTGAGGTCTAAAGTCACGATCAAAACCTCAGTATGCTGGGCAACCACATTTAGTGTTGATAGAACATATATTCTCAAGATGAAATTCATAGTCTCTTAACGGAGATATAAAATATTCCCTTGAGATAAGTTTAATAGGTTTGGTTATTCATGTTAGGATGTGTGTCCTTAAATCCTATTGTATGATGCTACATATTTTATTATATATGACTTAATGTTGTGATTGATAAAGTTGTTTTATTGTTATTTGAAAATAATGGTAACATGAATATTGGGATATTATCACGTAGTCCATAAGATGCATAGTATGTGATTTAGTCACAGAAGATATAAATTACAAGCTCTTTGTAAACTCAGAATTATAGTTCGTAGTCGGTGATGAAATTGAGCATTTCATCTGCGAAGACTATAACATATCAACTAAGATGATTTGTCTTGATCATGGAAATGGAGATTTCTAATTGATATGTTTTAAGAACTAAAACATATTGAACATGATCGGTGTGAGATTTATTATTCTCCTAACAACTGTCAATTGAATAATAAACTCACGACTTATATTTGTATGAACTCTTAATCCTGAGAGGATAATGGACCTGATCATGAAATGTAGGTTGTTTTGATATATCAGAAGTGAGATCTATAGTTACGGTCAAAATCTCAATATGTTGGGCAGCTACATTAGTGTTGATGGAACATATATTCTCAAGATAGAATTCATAGTCTCTTAACGGAGATACAAAATATTCCCTTGAGATAAGTTTAATGGGTTTGTTATTCAAAAAGTTAGGCCTAACCACTTTAGTAAGGAGTTACTAAAGTATATATTTATGGAATTGAATTTCATAAATATATGATGAATAACTTAAAGAATTAAACCGGGTATTCAAGGAATAAAGATGTAGTAATAAATAAAGTGGCAGTCTATTTTCATGACTTTGTATTACTATGAATATTTTATGTAGGGGTTGTATGTATAATAAATTTTTGGGATATAATTTATAAATAAGGCCTAGAGTGCAACTATATTTATATAGTAGTATTAAATATAGTTAATGGTAACTTTGGATTTGTCAAGAGTCGACAGAAAAACCCAAGGCCCATTGGAGCTAGTGTCTTATTGGTCCCTTTTGGTCCCACTCCAAGCTACACACTTAAGCCCAATTGGAAAGGCCCAAAAGTCCAGCCAATTAGATAATCAGTTAGATACAAAGGGAGAAATATACAAAATTTTTTGTAAAGAATTTTTAAGAACACTCTTGTGAAGTGGTGTAAAAAAGATGTTAGATACTTTTTGACATTCTCCCTTTAGAACTGATTGAGAGACCACACATCTTGGGCGTTAGTGGAATTGGAGTGAAGATTGAAAGTATTCCCAAGTGCTTCTGATCTTCAAAGTTTTGACATTCACCGTTCCAAGGTACACTCTCTTGTTCTCAAATTCTGAAACTTATATAGTACATGTTAACTTTTATGAATGAAGTAGATCCGTTATATTTCTTCCGCTGCATATGTTTTGTATGCGATACAAGCATGTTATACATAATTCCATCAGTTCAGAGTGTTAGGCCTAACCACTTTAGTAAGGAGTTACTAAATTATATATTTATGGAATTGGATTTCATAAATATATGATGAATAACTTAAAGGATTAAACTGGGTACTCAAGGAATTAAGATGTAGTAATCTACAAAGTGGCAGTCTATATTTATGACTTTGTGTTACTACGAATATTTTATGAAGGGGTTGCATTTACAATAAAATCATGGGATATAATTTATAAATAAGGTCTAGATTGCAATTATATTTATATAGTGGTATTAAATATAGTTAATGGTAACTTTGGACTTGTCAAAAGTTGACAGAAAAGCCTAAGTCCCATTGGAGTTAGTGTCTTGTTGGTCCCTTTTGGTTCCACTACAAGCCACACATTTAAGCCCAATTGAAAAGGTTCAAAAGGCCAGCCCAATTAGATAATTAGTTAGATACAAAAGGAGAAACATATAGAATTTTTTGTAAGTTTAATAACACTATTGTGAAATGGTGTGTATATATAAGTATAAGCCATTTTCTCTAATTCTCCCTTGGAAAACTGATTGAGTGACCACACTTCTGGGGCGTTAATGGAATTGGAGTGAAGATTAAAAGTATTCCCAAGTGCTTCTAATCTTTTTTTTTTTTTTGAAATTCACTGCATCAAGGTACACTCTCTTGTTCTTAAATTCTGAAACTTACATAGTGTATGTTATCAATTGCGAATGAAGTAGATTGGTTATTTTTTCGCTACGTATGTTTTGTATGTGATACGAACATATATTTATCCATCAATTGGTATCAGAGCGGTCTTCATTTTTGTATCTGTATAACATGTTTTGTGAGTTTTGGAATTAGTGATGATAGTTTCATGTTGTTAGAAATTAATTTTCTTAATGGTTGTTGAAATTATTATTTGATAAAAACTGATGTTGATGTTATGACGTTGTTTAAATTTGAGTTTAAGTATGTTAAATTGAACTTTAAGGCTATAACATCATTGAAATTCAGTTTAGATATCAATCTCTATCCATTATGTTCATATGATGGTTGTTTGTTTATAAAAAACGTTAAAATGCTGTCTTAGAAAAATTCTAGAAAATTCAAAATTTGCGAAGCTCGATCGATCGAGCATCAATCGAGCAAGCATAATTTTTCTTGATTGATTGAGGTACATTCTCGATTGATCGAGGATTGAAGATTCATAATTTTCTCTAAGTGTTTTTTAAATGTATAAAGAGCAAGGTTATGTGTAATTAGTTTACGCATGTTTTAAAATTAAAAATCTTTATTTTAAAACATCTAGTGGGAGAGAGATACAAGGGTTGGATCTCATGGCCTCCATTATCAGTTCATAATAGTGTGAGATAAGCAACTCGTCTTGGCATATATGCCTCGTAATCCCAAAGGAGGGTGTTTATTTCATAGTACTACAAGATTGAACTTACCCATTTAAAGTAGTGTGGAAAAGCACCTCGTCTTGGCATATATGCCTCGTGATCCCAAAGGAGGGTGTTTTGTTTCATGGCACTACAAGTTTAAACACTATAAAGGGAGATGAAATGTGTTACACATGATTTTGGATAATGGTGTACACTAGACTAAGTGTAATGTTAACCTTTCAAAGGAGCTATGTCATTATTACTTAGAAGCTAAAGGTATTATAGCATATTATTAGTGTTTGATAAGAGTTATCATGATAGCATAGTTCTCAATTAATCATAGTGCTTATAATAAACTTGCTACAAAGGAATTATAAACATGGGACTGGGTTGTCGTTGCATATATTATATTATGGTTTTATTAAGGTTCCATATTATATGTATATATGCTAAATTGATAATGTCCAGTTTACTTATTAAATTCATGTTTATTGTTTTCAGATTTTATCATGGTATCATTTACCCCACTTGTTACTATTCTTAATCAAAACAAACTGACTGAATCCAACTATGTTGACTGGAAAAGAAATTTGGACTTTGTTCCAACTGCTGAAGAGCACAAATATGTGCTTACTCAACCATGTCCTAGTTTTCCTTCATTAGATGCTCCTCTTGAAGAAAAACAGCGAAATGATCATTGGTAGAAATCTAATGAAATGGCCAAGTGCTATATCCTAACATCTATTTCAAATGTTCTACAGCATCAAATGCAAGATGTAGAACTAGCTTTGGACATTATGCTAAATTTGAAGGAGATGTTTGGTGAGCAAGGCCGTTCTACAAGGTAAGAAACTATGAGACAAATTTATAATACCAAAATGGCCGAAGGAAGTTCAGTGAGGGAGCATTTTCTTAGGATGATTGCTAATCTGAATTCATTGGAAGTTTTAGGTGCCGACATTGATGGAGAATCCTAAGTGGAAATGATACTCCAATCATTACCAGAATCATTCAAGGAATTTAGAATTAATTATAACATGAACAAAAAGATTTATTCATTGTTTGAATTAATGAATGAGTTAGTAGTGGCAGAAGGCATTCTTGGTACATCTAGTGTTGAAGCAAATTTGGGTGAAGCTTCTTCTTCTCAATCTAAGTCAAAAGGCAAAGGTAAGAAGAAGAAGAAGAAGAAGAAGAAGAAGAAGAAGAAGAAGAAGAAGAAGGACTTCACCAAGCAAG